>OV743431.1:10007500-11207500 GCA_928269145.1 Agriphila tristella
TACGCAAAAATCACAGTCGAAATATAATATGCCTCTTAAGGAAAAGTATGGGCACCTCTGCTATAACGAATTTGGCGAAAGCACTACATACTACGCGCGCGCTGTACGAGTAGTATGTACTTCTACAAAACACAGCCTAGAAGAGTTATTTGAAGACAACTTGCCTAACCTACAACAAGAATTATTATTGTGTTATTTGTGTAAGTGTATGTCGCCGGCCAACGGCAGAGTGAGGGCAAGTGCTGGGTAATTAGTGGGTATGGCCCCTCTCTTGAGGTCCCATCGAGCCCAATAGGGGCTGGGTGGCATCACGAGAGAAGGTCATGGAAGGAAGCCGCCGGCGCTGACAGCAATAGCTGGACGGTGCTGCGGCCCCCTCCTGCTCACCTGCGGACGGTAGATGCGTAAAGAACAGCATTTTTTCTCCGCATACAAAAAATGAGTTGATTATCCGGTTGCGGCTGCGGCAGGCCGGCGGGCTGATTATCTAATTAGAAACCGCCTAGCGACCGGTCGCAGTTCACAGATGAACGTAATACATTGCTACTTTTCTTTGGGGTAAAAAAAAACATACCAAAGAAAAGTAGCAATGGATGTCAAATGCAACCGGTCGCTAAATAGTTTCTTTTTAGATAATCAGGGTGCGGGTGCTGCCGTCGCCAGCCGCCGTATAAGTCTATCTAAACATATCAGGGCCACGACGTGCCAGGGGCTCAAGCTATGTTGGGCGTCTCTATGTTCTACATAAAGGACCAACGTATTTTAAACACCGGTTTCTGAACCGGAGCCGGTGATGACGGAACTCAACGTAATTTGTTTCACATACAGAATCTTAGCACGACCAACGTAACTTGGGCCCCTGACACGTCCCGGCCTGGCCACCACCGCCCGGATATGTGGGGACAGACCTTAATGTGGTGTCGTGCGTAGGTGTTGATAGCAGGCGGGTGCTCGGACCCGCGCACACTGGAGCTAGTCCGCGTGGTGCGCTCGCGGCTGCTGCCGGGCCGCGTGCTGGCCGTCGCCGACCCGGACCCCAACGCCGCGGAGACGCCCGCCGGTATGTCAGACATATGTGAGTCGACATGTTTTCATGCGTGACTTCACAAACACCATTTGAACAGAGACGAAGTTTCATGTCATTGGATAAAGCGACATCAGTACAAATTTCACTTATTGCTGTATGATATTGATAAATTGATAAGTAACATTACAATGGATAGGAAGTTTGTCTCTGTTTAATAAGGTATAAAAGTAAAGGTATATGATATAATATATGATACAAAGGCAACGCATAAGCGTTTATAGCGACTGCGACAACGACTTGAAATGGCGACGACAAAAAAACGATGGAAATGATGATTGTGTCGAACCACTATGTCCCTAGGTGTATCGATCACTAGTCTACCTAAATCTCAGTTCGGTTGTGCACTAGCACTTGCGATGTTTAACTGTTGTATTTCGGTAAGGCAGTACCTTCGTTTTTGAGGAGACTTTCCTTTGCGGCTTAGCTAGTTCTCACAATGAATAATATCCGTTTGCGGATACCTACCCTTAACATTACTCAAAATATTTCCCGACTCCAGATTTCTATCAGTTTAATGAAACTGCTTCACTGCACAAAGTTATTCAACTTCCCTTTTGAATTCTTCAACAAAATTTTACTGAATCATAATTTAATTACTTTGGAAGAAATTCGACACTATCATATGCTGGGTATTACAGTTCTCGATGCAGAGTCGCCCGCCAGTAACACTGATATACGTGAGTTAAAACACAAAATTTAATGCAAACTTGCTACAATAGGTATTTAGAGTAACTAACATGCGCATATCCATTATACAAGCAAAGAAAGTGGCAGTGGCCGGCGAGAGAATGCGTTTCCGACAGATTTATCATGTTCATTATGTCAACTGAATAAAGTATATTTTCTTTTATCGATAAAAGATACCCGAAAATAAATATTATTCATTTGACATAAGAAACTTGATGAAATATCTGCCAACTAAGCATTTACTCAACAGCCCAATTGAAACAACGAATTCAATACAGATTGTCTTACGGAAGCTGGCACGTGGTTGGAAAAGAAACTAATTTTACGCCTTATGGGTCAGTTTCCAATAACATTCATTTAACAGGTAAAGTGGTGCCACTACTTCTATGCCAGACTGTAATGCATTGGCTGTAACTCTTGTAAATTGGACTTTTGTATGGGGCAGTGGGCGAAAAGGCATCATTTTTTCAGCCAAATGAAATAGCTTCTATAACTGAGTGCATATGTACCATAAAGGCACATGTTATGTTTTGCATTCCGCAATACACAGTAATATACTTCTATTGAATTCGTTGAGCCAAACTTAAACTTTTGTAGCAACTTAATCGTAATTATAATACGCACATCCATCTTATTAATATACTTTCGTGGCAATCTCTATGCCGCACAAACCAACCAAAACCTTAAACCACTGATCTCATCGTTTTGTGTTACTGCTGTTTATTAGAGTTTGCTGAGTTTTGCACTAGTTTGAGGTTAACGTGAATTAAAACGATCATTGCCTGGATAGAGTGGTATCATTGCATAGTATGACTGACAGAGTTGTGATCTTATATTTGAATAAATTTTTATTTTGTAAATAGTTTTGAAAATAGACATACATTTATTGTCATTTCGTTGATGTTATGGTATGTACTCAAGAATCATTAAACCAGGTGCTTCATAGCTTCCCTGAAATAGTTTTATCTGTTTTAGACCGAACATCGTTTAGGCTAGTAATAGTAGTTTATGAAACTGACACATAAAGAGGGGTATTAAAACACGAGTGTGTGTTTAATAGTATCACACGAGTGTTTTAATACCTAGTTATGTGCAGTTTCATACACTACTTTATCTACACTCATACATTTGGGATTGAACCTACTAAATAAACGATCAACGTTAGAAAAGAGAGGGAGACTGTTTGTATTAGCAAGGTACCTACCTTGTAATAAGTCAATTCCTTAGCTGCATCTAAACTAAAATATCGGGCAGAGTAAATATTTTTTTCACATTTTAAAATGTGAAAAAAATATATTGCTTTAAAGCAAGAATAAAAAAACCTACAAAATTCAGTAAGTATAACAAAATGTAAAAATTGAAATCAAAACTTTATCGGAAATGCTTGGCGCGCATTCCATTAGAAAAAAAATATCAGTGCATTTCAACAAAAGAACTAATCGCACTAAAGTCATCGATTACCATAGAGTTCATTTTAATCATGAAAAATATGTGGGAAAATATCGTTGTTTTTTTTTTAATGTTACGGCACTGCCTTCTTTTTGGATTTGCCCTGTATCGTAATGAGAAAAAAAGTTATTTTATGATGCAGTTGACTGCATCGTAATGAGTTTATTTTTTAATTTTACCTATCCACGAAAATAAAGTACGTATTTATATTACCTTTTTTGAATTCATATTTGGAACATTACGTTGTGAGTGTAGATAAAAATCATTATAGGTTTCAATACTTTTCCCTTAAAACTACTGCCAGTCATTTTAGTTTTATAATAAATCGTCTAGCCACATTCTTTCAGTCGTGTTTGCGTTTTTTTGACTGAGAATAGCTTTTTACTTCATTGTAGCCTTTTCATTATCAGTGTTGAACCGCATCAGGAGTGTGGGGGGAGTGCCCACAGCCTACGTGTGCCGGCGGTACGCCTGCTCGCTGCCCGTCACGGACGTCAAGCAGCTCGAGACTCTACTTGACGAGGCGCCATCAGTGCAACCGCCCAAATCAACTTAAATCGCCAAAATGAACACCTTTTTATTAAAGATAAAATAGTATTAAGTCATGTCCAGATTAAGCGAGCAGCTGCCACTTGAGGCAAAACGCTCGGTTAGTCTAGACGTGTCTCGCCCAAGCAAAGCTTTTGTAGTGAGATTTTGTCCTGTCTCACTCAGTGTGGACCCGGCTAATTATTGTAACTAAATTAGGTAGTGTTAGTCAGAAGCCTATATCATTGTGTCACTTTTTACTTACAATACCCGTTCTAAATAAAATAGTTCCAAATGCTTTCACTAATATCACAAGTACATATACAGTTGTGTTAAACATTGTTACCAGAATTTCTTTACGATTTTAATTCAGAAATGTAGAATGTAGCATTATAAAAGTAAATCATAGTTATCAGATAAATTAATAATCTCGTCAATTACAATTAATAAGGGGTTCTAAAAGTTAGTGCAATGCTCTTTTGTTAGACTACCATACTTATTAACAGTGCGTAAGATACAGTAGCAGTGTAATAGTAGATTGTATTACAAGGGAGCAAAATAATATTTTTAAGGCGAAGGCGCTTTTTTGAATCCAGAGCGAAGTGAGGGATTCTAGAGTAGAATCCCGAGCGTAGCGAGGGATTCTTCAGTAGAATCCTGAACGTAGCGAGGGATTCAAAGTATGTCGCCCTCGCCAAAAATATTTTGCGCCCGAGTCATATACTCTACTTTTCATCCCCTTTCTATGAGAAAATAAATAGGAGACTGTGTTTATGTAATTAATGAAAATGTTCTTTATTTAAAAAAGACACCTGAAAAGTAAAAATAATTACAAATTTATAGTTACGTTTGATACACTAGCGCAATTTTCAAAAGTTATTGTACTAAGTACGTAAGTATTACAAGAACAGACTTAATTCGCGCGCTTATGTTTTTTTTTAGTCTCCGCGCCGTCTATACAGCCAGTCATAGCCTTCTAGAAGGCTATGAGCCAGTCAATACATACCAGCCGGCCGCGGCGTTCGAATTCTTTAAAGATACATGTTCTAAATTCAAATCTCTTTTCCTCCCACTAAAAAGTTCTTACCAGAAAAGAGCTATTTTGGTCCCACTTATATAGGAACAAATCATAATTTTTCGAATAGAAGGGATGAAAATAAATATAAAGCTCATTCGCTTAGATAGTGTCGGTACACCCGCAAGCAAATGTGTTCAGAGACAGGCATACCGGCAAGTTTTTGGTAATGTTACTGATAACGGTAAACAATATCGTTATCGGTATCGATAATTATTTAAGTTGTACCATAGTGTGCGGGTGGGAGGAGGGGTGGGGGGGTCGTATTTTTAGATAACAGTGTCCGTCCCTACTTGTGTTTATTTTAATAAAATACGAATACAAATAATACACACAAGCGAGGTGGAAAGAAATCTAATTTTAATGGAAAATTAAAATTAGACTACCAGTAGGTAGTCTCAGTAGGTAGTCTCACTTCAAGCGATGAAGAATAGTAATTCTTCATCACTTGAAGTGTCGGGAGTTATTTTCACTTGTATTTATAATAATAGAATCCATACCAAAATATCGATTTTCTTCTTTAATTGCGTGATCTACACATCTTTTGTGTTTACATATTTTACAAAACACCCGTCTTTTTTTGTTGGTTCACTTAAAGTTTCATCTTGAGGCACGTCACTGTTCTCCCAAGGACGAAAAATCATTTTTAGTATACGTAGCAGGGTCAACAAACACAACCTTTCACTACGGCGCGGCGCTTCGATGTAAACGGCCAAAATCCAAATTGACTTGCGGGTGTACGCCGCACGCGGTATCCTTTGTTTATGCGGCGGCATCCTTTGACAAGAAGCGGCACGTGCAAAGGCGGCGCGATAAAAGGGCGACACTATCTGAGCGAATGCGCTTTAATAGTAGCGCACTGGAGAGCGCGCGCGATCCGACGCGTCACGGCACTCGCGGCAACCACTGCGCGCTGTTTTTATGTCGGCCTCTTAGATCGTCGTCACGACCGCGCAATGCAACGCATTTCCCTGAATGTCCAGTAAAGTTGAGGGAAGCCTGAGATTTACTTACACTATGCTATGAGCTTCGTTTTAAGTGACTGACATAATAATGTTTCTATGGGTTATAATAATATTTTATCCCTATACATCGAAAATAACTGCATTGGTAAGTTATACTTTGTTAAATTGGTGTTAAAATCTGATAACAAAAAGTAGCTGTTCATCTATGTAAGCATAGGAGTTGTCGCGTGTTTTATAAATAACCCAGTATTTATAGTTATTTAAATAATATTGAATGTAAGTACTTCAAATACCAACCAAACCATTAGTGATCTCATAGATACAAGTTTCCAAGCCAGAAAAATATAAGTTGTATAATGATGCTTTTGTGAATTGACCTGAATTTATTATTGATTTCAAATCCAAAGATACGAAAAGAAGGCTGATTTGAAATTAAACCGATAATAATAATTATTATCGACCACATACCTACTGGACGGCTATTTTTTATTTATTTAACAAGATATACCTATCTTATTTTAAAGTGAAGCAGACACAACGTTCGTCATTGGTCATTTCCTACATCGTTCTCATTGGTCGAAACTGTTTTATATCTGATTTATTAGTCGGATATTTTGACAGACACCGCTGTTTTATTATGATGTGGCAGATGATGATATTTTAACAAAAGTATTTTCACTTCGTTTAATTTTGAGTATGGTTCATTTATTGTCTGGTTGGGCTATAGTAACTAATTATAGTAAGGTAACTCGAGAAGTCTTTGTTTAAAAATCTTAAGTTTATTCTAATTATGTTAACGTATTTTAAGTTAGTCTACGAATGGCGTGAAACAAAATTACAAAATACTCGAATAATGTAACTAAACTTTAAATAAAAAGTGTGTTATGTAGCTTAGCATAATATAAAGTGGTGATTAGTATTTAGCCAAGTTAAATCGTAAAATGTATGGTGTATGTTTAAAAGTTGACATAATTGATAGTGGAAGAAAAATATAGTCTGAATAGGAAGTGATATAGATCGCTCATGTACATTTAGATGGAGTCAGGCACGTATCCAAAGGGGGGGGATAGTTGGGATTTATCCCCCCCCCCCCCCGAAATCCAGAACACACAAAACAGGACAAAATTCAAATTTAGCGGGCGAGGCACTCTCCGGTTTGCGGGATGCAGTTGTCCCCCCCCCCCCTCCCCCCCGAATTAAAAGTCTGGATACGTGCCTGGATGGAGTTATTTTGTTATCAATTATTATGTACTAGTTATGAACTCATTGTCACATATTGGAGGAAAATTGAGAGTATTGTCATTAAATGGCAAAAAGTATGGAAAGTCAATTCATATTTATTTATTTTTTCGAATGTTAAGTCATCTCATTGCTTGAAGCAAAATTAGTTGTGATATTTTTTTAATAAATGTTGATACAAATTAATAAATTAGTTTTTTTTTCTACTATTATCTACCAGTCCTTAGGCAAGTGGCTTGTCATGCGAAATGAGTAGAAGTAATGCATAAAACATTTTCAATAAACACACTAATTATGCGTTAGGTATCGCGTTCCACGTCAGTTCCAATCACTTGGTTGAGGCTAAGGCAAGCGATAGTTCAGAAAAATTACGGATATTCGTAAAACATCAAATGATAATAACCATTTTTTTTTATGCTAAGGAAAACCGCATTTACGCGCTTCCCCCCCCGCAGGTAATCGGGGAGGGGGTATGTGGGACTCGCCAGGAGGGGACCGCAACATTCAGCGTTGCGGCTCCCTCCACGACTGCCTCCCGTGATCCCACCCAGCCGAGTGGCTCGGCGGGATCTCGGGAGGAGGGAATACCCACTAAAAACCCTAGCACTTTCCCTCTCACTGCCATTGGTCGCCGCCGAAGCTAACGGGGGTCCACGGTGGTAATCTCCCCAGCGACACATTGGCCTGCCCAGCTGCCCAGGCCTCCTCTCCGACGGGAGATGGCCGGGTAAGTTTGGCCGTCTCCCCAACCTGTCAGGGCCGTGCAGGCAGGCAGTGGTTCAAATGATAATAACCTGTAATTTTTGCATATCTGACTTAACACTATATTTACGAATACAAAAAATACAGCATAGTTGTTACTTTTTTTTGTTGGATCTATATTCACAATCAAATTATTATAGTTGCATATCAAGCAAAAAGTAAAGAAAATATTAGCATTTTGCTAAAGCAACCAAAAAAAAAATATTTTGGTCAGTAAAGTAAATAAATAATTAGTGAAAATTAGTTTGATTCGTTTACAAAATGACAGCTTGCTATTTAATCTAACGATCAAAATAAGAAAGACCGCTATTGCAAATCATTTCAATTTCGTCATTAGTATGACGAAAGCTAAAATCCTGGGAAACCACGTTATGTGCCTAAAATAGCGGGTCACGTGCTAATGTTTAACCTTAAGGCGACTATATCCCTCAAGTGGGCCTCCATCTCAAGTAAATTGAAACTTTACAGATTGAATTGCTAAGGTTCTATAGATTATTTACAAACAATAATCTCTGTAAAATATAGCTCCTTGTAGTAGTAGTAGCCAAGTGCTTAAAGTGGACACTTTTAGCTCTTGCCTACTACTACAAGTATGTTGTACGATTTTAAAATGGAACATATTGAATTATAAAACAGATTATTCCGTAATGTTTTTTATTCCATAGATCAGACATAATTTATTAACATTTATGCATCTCGTTTAAACTGAATGTATTCGATCAAGAAGCTTATACCCACAATGGAGATTGCACGCCTAGTATCATAGTGAAGATTGAAAAAAAGACTCTTTAGTGACGTCACGGCTTATTGCTATCTCTTTCTTTTCGTTTTACAATACGTTTTTGTTTCTCACGAACGAACGAACAACGAACACGTTAACACTAAAGAAAGAGGTTGCAATAAGCCGTCACGTCACTCAAGGACATTTTTTCTATCTTCACTATGACACTGGCCGTGCAATCTCCATTGGAGGGAGGTATAAGCTTCTTGGTATGGTATTCGATTATTGGAACAATCGGCTCTTATAGTCTGTTTATCATTACTTGTCCTATTTAGTAAACAGCTTTTGACAGTTGTCAATACGTCTCCGTCGCTCGTATTATACCATATGCTATATTTTATAATTGATTTTTCAATAAAGAGTTGGGTAAAGATTGTTTACCAAATAAGACAAGTCAGTATAAACAGACTTTATAATATCACACATGGTTTCAAAGAAGACAACAACATTACATATATTTGATGAAAATCGGACTTTGCCAAAAGGTAAATAACGACAATCCATGATCTTATTTTAGATAACGTCGAGTAATATAATTATCGTACAATAATAATTAATTCGAATTTTGCCTGTTCTGTAATTTATTTAAAATCTGGTAATTTAAGTGTGATATAATTTTATAATGTGTGTGTAATGCTTATTATTTTATACATCGATAAATGAAAAACACATATTTTTTTCAGTTTTATCACATTATGGACTAATAGAATTGATTAGGCTCGGATCCACGTCACTAAATTATTAAATGCAAATTAAATCATTTCATAGTGTGCGCTAGCAAATAGTGAAGACGCAATTTTTGTTGGTAATTAAATAATCAAACTGACTTGAACCGAGAAAACGGTTCATTAAATTTATACAAAATTTTATATTGATACGTTCGAGTATTTCATTACCGAAAATTATATTTACAAATATCTTCATACCTACTATATTTAAAGCTATAAAAATGGCTACACAATTTGCTAGTGCACAATTAAGCTAAAATCAATAAAACAAAGTTTCTATATCAGTAATGTCCATAATTACTAACTACATTTTAATACAAGTCATAAATATTAAATATCACATTAAGGTGTGCGTTACCCCAGCAAAAAGTTGAGTTTTAGAGAGATGAGACCTTATCAGATAAAGTGTGTCGTGAGGAGAAATTTGTTTACTAATAGCAAAATTTGTGTGAGTTGTAGTTTTTAAGATATATGAGAAAAACAGATTTTGCTGGGGTCACGTTTTAAACATTACCCTGGCAAAAAAAGTTGTTTCAGCCTGGAACCAAATACATGAATAGATAGCTTTTGTTGCATAGTAAATGTTAGCAAATAGCAAAAATTGTGTGTGTTATGGCTTGAGTTATTTAAGTTTTTGCTGGGGTAACGTTTTGGGTTTTCCCAGATCTCGAAAACGGTTCAACGCAGAAGTTTGAAAAAAATACCACTAAGAGACCTTAATTTGTTTAAATTTGTTTAATTGTTAGTTTTTGATTTGGTTGTCGCAAACCAACGTAATTAAATGGTTTCGAAAAACAGAAAAAACGAATTTGCAAGTAAACTACTACACTTATAATCAAATAAACAGCTGTTAAAAATAGCCTTGGTAGACACTTATTACGTCAAGAATTTTAGGCTTTGTAACTTTACACGATGTAAAGATATAAACAAATTTAATAAATTTTAGACCGGTCGTACTTTAGCGATCGAATACACAGTTTCCATAACATTAAGACGCATGGCATACATTAAACAAATTTAAGTAATTCATTAACATTCCTTCCTGTTAATTTCAGCTTTCAATTACGCCTATCATGAAAGTTTTAACAAAAACAAGATTAAGACAGCAATTCTTGAATAAGCCGACCAAATTGTAAAGGTAACTAAAAAGCGACCGCACCATACGTACGGGTTATCTTCGCAAATTAGCAGCTTAGTATCCGATGTTTTGTACAGTTATGAAGAAAAATGTTATTAATATAGCTTAGATTCAACTAGTTTTCTATTTTATAAATTAATATCGTGTTTATTAATATCAAATAATACACTTACGCGATTAATAGTATTTTAAAAAGAATGTAATGATTCATGAAAGTTAAAAGTTTGAAGGCACTCAACATTACATAAATAAAGGTAAATAATAATCTAAACCTAATTAGGTAATAATCTCGCTAAGCAATTTATAGTGTGACGTATTTGTCAGTATCAATATATACATTTATAGTAATTTGTTGCTTCTGTTTTTTCAAACCAAATGTTTTATTTTAATACCAAACCTACTCATGTCAATCCAGTGACCACTATGTTTGACAGGTAAAAACATTAACCCATAAAAACTGTTCCTACCTAGGAACAGTTTTTACAGAAACTACCTCGCATTTATTCCATATAGGTATATTTCTCACCATTTAAACCTTCCCATGGAACTACGACAAACATTTTAAAACCAAAATCGGCCAAGCCAATCTTAAGTTTTCGCGAGACTAACGTACATTTTATATTTAAAGATAATCTGACCAGCAAACTTTTGTACGCAACTGTACTAACAAAAGATCCATATTATCCCGTTCATTTAAGATGGTTACGCTTATGTATAGCGCGGTCGCTTTTACGTGACCTCTACAATTTAGGCGGCTTATTAGAGAATTGTTGTCATATTCTTGTTTTTGTTAAAACTTTCATGATAGGCGTAATTGAAAGCTGAAATTAACAGGAAGGAATGTTAATGAATTACTTAAATTTGTTTAATGTATGCCATGCGTCTTAATGTTATGGAAACTGTGTATTCGATTGCTAAAGTACGACCAGTCTAAAATTTATCAAATTTGTTTATATCTTTATATCGTGTAAAGTTACAAAGCCTTAAATTCTTGACATAATAAGTGTCTACCATGGCTATTTTTAACAGCTGTTTATTTGATTATAAGTGTAGTAGTTTACTTGCAAATTCGTTTTTTCTGTTTTTCGAAACCATTTAATTACGTTGGTTTGCGACAACCAAATCAAAAACTAACAATCAAACAAATTTAAACAAATTAAGGTCTCTTAGTGGTATTTTTTTCAAACTTCTGCGTTAAACCGTTTTCGAGATCTGGGAAAACCCAAAACGTTACCCCAGCAAAAACTTAAATAACTCAAGAACCATAACACACACAATTTTTGCTATTTGCTAACATTTACTATGCAACAAAAGCTATCTATTCATGTATTTGGTTCCAGGCTGAGACAACTTTTTTTGCCAGGGTAATGTTTAAAACGAGACCCCAGCAAAATCTGTTTTTCTCATATATCTTAAAAATTACAACTCACACAAATTTTGCTATTAGTAAACAAATTTCTCCTCATGACACACTAATTATCTGATAAGGTCTCATCTCTCTAAAGCTCAACTTTTTGCTGGGGTAACGCACACCACATTAAGCTAATGTCAGTTCAGTCAAAAGTTACCTACTACTTTAATCCATCCTGAGCTAAATACACAAGAATATACAAAGGAGATTTTCATTACAGGGGGTTACTTCCGACGAGATCGAGTTCGCACCAGGATCGAATAAACGTCAAAAATCTCTTATTTTGGTACTTCGAAAACGGTTTTCATGGTCTCCTTATTATGGTATTGACGTTTATTTGATTCGAACTCGATCGCGTCGGGAGTAACCTCACGGAACTTATTATACTTTGAAATCAGTTTGACTTGTGCACATAAATGCTTATTCGCTTAAAAACCTACGTACCAACCCAAGCAAAGACTTTTCGACGCCAAATAGTGCAAATAAAATAGGCACATAATAAACATAAATTAACACAAACACATCTATTGTCAAAATCACATCGCGACCATGTGTATTTAGCCTTAACCGTACAAACTACGCACGCGCAAAAACTTAGTCATATTGAAATGCAAATCAGATAAAAACAGCGAGGTAGATTAAATTTTGTTACGTAGTTGATTGAAATCTTGTAAAACAAATATATATTTTTTTTAAATAGGAATGAGACGTTATTCAACAATTCATTAGATTAATTAGACAATTATTACTCTTAATATAAACGATAAATTGATTTGAATTTATATTTACTTATGGTAAATCATAAAACGAAGCAATATTTTGCTTCAACCGCTGACTCATGCACAAAAAAAAGAAATTTATTTTTTTACAGCTCAATAAAGCATTTTTAACTACATTAGGTATGTATGTATACATTGTGGTATAATTAGCAATTCATATTACAATTTACTGATTCAACAATTTCGTTAAGTAATAGGGGATTCTATAATAACATTAAATTAAAGCTTACGACTAACAAATTCGTGAATGATTCAACATTTAAACATCGGATCGATATGTTTACAAGCCGCGCAGATAAAGAATGGGATTCAAAATGGCGACGTTCACATTCACTTCTCGCTTGCACACTAAACGCCACACCTATCGCTCTCTCAGTCACACTCGTTGTGGTAAGCGCGGTGAACCACCATTTTCAATCCCATTCTTTATCTGTGCGAGTTGTACCAACCTTGCTTTAGGCATCTAACCACTAATATCACGAGGGGAACATGACTTAATCTTCAATACATCCAAAATTATGTCTCAACCTATTTATAATCAGACATCGAATAGATGAGACATTAGATATTTTAAGAGACTGAATAATTTTTTCAGGAATTATTTGTTTAAAAAAATCTACTTGCGGTGGGAGCTAAGGAGACATCACATTCATTCATACTCTAAAACAGTCTTGTGGTAGAAGAGCAGATACCTGAAAAGAATACATTTTTATTTTACACTGATATTGCCACAGAATAAATGATAGTACTATGAGCGTAATATTTTAGGCAGGGTCATCTAAAATAAAAAGTCAACTTTAAAACGGCAGCCATCCCAACAGGAGGGGATAGATCCCAACATGTGGGTGTTTTTGTCGATAAAATTAGGTGTATTTTACGCCTTCAAATTATCGCTATAGTCCAGAGGTGCCCAAACGGTCGATCGCGATCGACCGGTCGATCGCGAGAGGTTTTAAGGTCGATCGCCAAGGATAACAGATTTGACACTTTACACCCCTAATGTAGCTTTACTTTGCGTTTTTTTTTCTTGACTAATATTTGGTGGGTTTAACGGTCAAAATGTCGATCTCTTAGTCATAATTTTTTGCTAGATCGATCTCCTCAAGAAAAAGTATGGCCACCCCTGCTATAGTCCATTAGAACGTTCGTGGCCCGCGGGGTCGTAAAACGCGTCAGTGACGTCATTCACTCTATGGTTGCGTTGCGCGTGCCATTGAAATGAGTCTGAGCCCGCCTATAAAGCCTATTAGTATATAGTACCTGGGCGACCGAGCTTTGCTCGGCTATTACTATTTATTGTAATATGGTGGTGTTTAGGTGATAATCTACATTGTTATCTCAAACATTAACTACATTTATTTAAACTTATCTAAAAACAATAAAAATTAAAAAAATATACATAAACTTGAACATATAAAAAAAAAGTTACCGAGCGGGATTCGAACCTGTAACACTCGTTTCTTGCCGTCCGCGTCTTAATCCGCTGGAACAGACGGACTGTGGCCGGCAGGCCAAAATTAGCGAGCATATTCTGCGTCAAAATAAAAACGCATGAAAACTCGAAAACACGCGTTTTCCCAAACATAAGACTAATCTAGATCGATTGTTTACCCCCGAAAACCTCCATATATCAAATTTCAGCGAAATCGTTAGAGTCGTTTCTGAGATCACAGAAACATATAAATAAATATACAAGAATTGCTCGTTTAAATGTATAAGATTCCCGCGCCGTGTACCCGCGGTGGGATCCCGCTTAACGCAGCGGACGCTTTAAGTGCAAGGGACTGCGCAATATAGCTACTCCTCCTTTCGCATATTTTATAACCTCGCGTGCCACGAACGTTCTCATAGACTATAGTACAAGACAGACACTATATTTTGACAGTAAGCATGCATCTTAACTGATGGTCGTGGCACTTGAACCAGCTGCCCTTCATCTGGCGCACGTACGTGTAGTGGCCGTAAGTACGCCCCCTTACCCTTCGCTATCGAGCACCTCCCTGAGCGAGGCGCGCGTGATCATGTGGTCGTGGCACTTGAACCAGCTGCCCTTCATCTGGCGCATACGCCGTGTAGTGCCGTAAGTACGCCCCCTTACCCTTCGCTATCGAGCACCTCCCGGAGCGAGGCGCGCGTGATCATGTGGTCGTGGCACTTGAACCAGCTGCCCTTCATCTGGCGCATACGCCGTGTAGTGCCGTAAGTACGCCCCCTTACCCTTCGCTATCGAGCACCTCCCTGAGCGAGGCGCGCGTGATCATGTGGTCGTGGCACTTGAACCAGCTGCCCTTCATCTGGCGCATACGCCGTGTAGTGCCGTAAGTACGCCCCCTTACCCTTCGCTATCGAGCACCTCCCGGAGCGAGGCGCGCGTGATCATGTGGTCGTGGCACTTGAACCAGCTGCCCTTCATCTGGCGCATACGCCGTGTAGTGCCGTAAGTACGCCCCCTTACCCTTCGCTATCGAGCACCTCCCTGAGCGAGGCGCGCGTGATCATGTGGTCGTGGCACTTGAACCAGCTGCCCTTCATCTGGCGCATACGCCGTGTAGTGCCGTAAGTACGCCCCCTTACCCTTCGCTATCGAGCACCTCCCGGAGCGAGGCGCGCGTGATCATGTGGTCGTGGCACTTGAACCAGCTGCCCTTCATCTGGCGCATACGCCGTGTAGTGCCGTAAGTACGCCCCCTTACCCTTCGCTATCGAGCACCTCCCTGAGCGAGGCGCGCGTGATCATGTGGTCGTGGCACTTGAACCAGCTGCCCTTCATCTGGCGCATACGCCGTGTAGTGCCGTAAGTACGCCCCCTTACCCTTCGCTATCGAGCACCTCCCGGAGCGAGGCGCGCGTGATCATGTGGTCGTGGCACTTGAACCAGCTGCCCTTCATCTGGCGCATACGCCGTGTAGTGCCGTAAGTACGCCCCCTTACCCTTCGCTATCGAGCACCTCCCGGAGCGAGGCGCGCGTGATCATGTGGTCGTGGCACTTGAACCAGCTGCCCTTCATCTGGCGCATACGCCGTGTAGTGCCGTAAGTACGCCCCCTTACCCTTCGCTATCGAGCACCTCCCTGAGCGAGGCGCGCGTGATCATGTGGTCGTGGCACTTGAACCAGCTGCCCTTCATCTGGCGCATACGCCGTGTAGTGCCGTAAGTACGCCCCCTTACCCTTCGCTATCGAGCACCTCCCGGAGCGAGGCGCGCGTGATCATGTGGTCGTGGCACTTGAACCAGCTGCCCTTCATCTAGCGCATACGCCGTGTAGTGCCGTAAGTACGCCCCCTTACCCTTCGCTATCGAGCACCTCCCGGAGCGAGGCACGCGTGATCATGTGGTCGTCGCACTTGAACCAGCTGCCCTTCACCTGGCGCATACGCCGTGTAGTGCCGTAAGTACGCCCCCTTACCCTTCGCTATCGAGCACCTCCCGGAGCGAGGCGCGCGTGATCATGTGGTCGTGGCACTTGAACCAGCTGCCCTTCATCTGGCGCATACGCCGTGTAGTGCCGTAAGTACGCCCCCTTACCCTTCGCTATCGAGCACCTCCCTGAGCGAGGCGCGCGTGATCATGTGGTCGTGGCACTTGAACCAGCTGCCCTTCATCTGGCGCATACGCCGTGTAGTGCCGTAAGTACGCCCCCTTACCCTTCGCTATCGAGCACCTCCCGGAGCGAGGCGCGCGTGATCATGTGGTCGTGGCACTTGAACCAGCTGCCCTTCATCTGGCGCATACGCCGTGTAGTGCCGTAAGTACGCCCCCTTACCCTTCGCTATCGAGCACCTCCCTGAGCGAGGCGCGCGTGATCATGTGGTCGTGGCACTTGAACCAGCTGCCCTTCATCTGGCGCATACGCCGTGTAGTGCCGTAAGTACGCCCCCTTAGCCTTCGCTATCGAGCACCTCCCGGAGCGAGGCGCGCGTGATCATGTGGTCGTGGCACTTGAACCAGCTGCCCTTCATCTGGCGCATACGCCGTGTAGTGCCGTAAGTACGCCCCCTTACCCTTCGCTATCGAGCAACTCCCGGAGCGAGGCGCGCGTGATCATGTGGTCGTGGCACTTGAACCAGCTGCCCTTCATCTGGCGCATACGCCGTGTAGTGCCGTAAGTACGCCCCCTTACCCTTCGCTATCGAGCACCTCCCGGAGCGAGGCGCGCGTGATCATGTGGTCGTGGCACTTGAACCAGCTGCCCTTCATCTGGCGCATACGCCGTGTAGTGCCGTAAGTACGCCCCCCTTACCCTTCGCTATCGAGCACCTCCCTGAGCGAGGCGCGCGTGATCATGTGGTCGTGGCACTTGAACCAGCTGCCCTTCATCTGGCGCATACGCCGTGTAGTGCCGTAAGTACGCCCCCTTACCCTTCGCTATCGAGCACCTCCCAGAGCGAGGCGCGCGTGATCATGTGGTCGTGGCACTTGAACCAGCTGCCCTTCATCTGGCGCATACGCCGTGTAGTGCCGTAAGTACGCCCCCTTACCCTTCGCTATCGAGCACCTCCCGGAGCGAGGCGCGCGTGATCATGTGGTCGTGGCACTTGAACCAGCTGCCCTTCATCTGGCGCATACGCCGTGTAGTGCCGTAAGTACGCCCCCTTACCCTTCGCTATCGAGCACCTCCCGGAGCGAGGCACGCGTGATCATGTGGTCGTCGCACTTGAACCAGCTGCCCTTCACCTGGCGCATACGCCGTGTAGTGTCCGTAAGTACGCCCCCTTACCCTTCGCTATCGAGCACCTCCCGGAGCGAGGCGCGCGTGATCATGTGGTCGTCGCACTTGAACCAGCTGCCCTTCATCTGGCGCCCGTACGCCGTGTAGTGCCGTAAGTACGTCCCCTTACCCTTCGCTATCGAGCACCTCCCGGAGCGAGGCGCGCGTGATCATGTGGTCGTCGCACTTGAACCAGCTGCCCTTCACCTGGCGCATACGCCGTGTAGTGCCGTAAGTACGCCCCCTTACCCTTCGCTATCGAGCACCTCCCGGAGCGAGGCGCGCGTGATCATGTGGTCGTGGCACTTGAACCAGCTGCCCTTCACCTGGCGCATACGCCGTGTAGTGCCGTAAGTACGCCCCCTTACCCTTCGCTATCGAGCACCTCCCGGAGCGAGGCGCGCGTGATCATGTGGTCGTGGCACTTGAACCAGCTGCCCTTCACCTGGCGCATACGCCGTGTAGTGCCGTAAGTACGCCCCCTTACCCTTCGCTATCGAGCACCTCCCGGAGCGAGGCGCGCGTGATCATGTGGTCGTGGCACTTGAACCAGCTGCCCTTCACCTGGCGCATACGCCGTGTAGTGCCGTAAGTACGCCCCCTTACCCTTCGCTATCGAGCACCTCCCGGAGCGAGGCGCGCGTGATCATGTGGTCGTCGCACTTGAACCAGCTGCCCTTCACCTGGCGCATACGCCGTGTAGTGCCGTAAGTACGCCCCCTTACCCTTCGCTATCGAGCACCTCCCGGAGCGAGGCGCGCGTGATCATGTGGTCGTGGCACTTGAACCAGCTGCCCTTCACCTGGCGCATACGCCGTGTAGTGCCGTAAGTACGTCCCCTTACCCTTCGCTATCGAGCACCTCCCGGAGCGAGGCGCGCGTGATCATGTGGTCGTGGCACTTGAACCAGCTGCCCTTCACCTGGCGCATACGCCGTGTAGTGCCGTAAGTACGCCCCCTTACCCTTCGCTATCGAGCACCTCCCGGAGCGAGGCGCGCGTGATCATGTGGTCGTGGCACTTGAACCAGCTGCCCTTCACCTGGCGCATACGCCGTGTAGTGCCGTAAGTACGTCCCCTTACCCTTCGCTATCGAGCACCTCCCGGAGCGAGGCGCGCGTGATCATGTGGTCGTGGCACTTGAACCAGCTGCCCTTCACCTGGCGCATACGCCGTGTAGTGCCGTAAGTACGCCCCCTTACCCTTCGCTATCGAGCACCTCCCGGAGCGAGGCGCGCGTGATCATGTGGTCGTGGCACTTGAACCAGCTGCCCTTCACCTGGCGCATACGCCGTGTAGTGCCGTAAGTACGCCCCCTTACCCTTCGCTATCGAGCACCTCCCGGAGCGAGGCGCGCGTGATCATGTGGTCGTGGCACTTGAACCAGCTGCCCTTCACCTGGCGCATACGCCGTGTAGTGCCGTAAGTACGCCCCCTTACCCTTCGCTATCGAGCACCTCCCGGAGCGAGGCGCGCGTGATCATGTGGTCGTGGCACTTGAACCAGCTGCCCTTCACCTGGCGCATACGCCGTGTAGTGCCGTAAGTACGCCCCCTTACCCTTCGCTATCGAGCACCTCCCGGAGCGAGGCGCGCGTGATCATGTGGTCGTGGCACTTGAACCAGCTGCCCTTCACCTGGCGCATACGCCGTGTAGTGCCGTAAGTACGCCCCCTTACCCTTCGCTATCGAGCACCTCCCGGAGCGAGGCGCGCGTGATCATGTGGTCGTGGCACTTGAACCAGCTGCCCTTCACCTGGCGCATACGCCGTGTAGTGCCGTAAGTACGCCCCCTTACCCTTCGCTATCGAGCACCTCCCGGAGCGAGGCGCGCGTGATCATGTGGTCGTGGCACTTGAACCAGCTGCCCTTCACCTGGCGCATACGCCGTGTAGTGCCGTAAGTACGCCCCCTTACCCTTCGCTATCGAGCACCTCCCGGAGCGAGGCGCGCGTGATCATGTGGTCGTGGCACTTGAACCAGCTGCCCTTCACCTGGCGCATACGCCGTGTAGTGCCGTAAGTACGCCCCCTTACCCTTCGCTATCGAGCACCTCCCGGAGCGAGGCGCGCGTGATCATGTGGTCGTCGCACTTGAACCAGCTGCCCTTCATCTGGCGTACGTACGCCGTGTAGTGGCCGGCGTCCAGCGATCCAAGGTGGTTCACCACGGCGAACAAAGAGTACCGGTTGTCCTCGAATAAACCTGTATTATTAATTTTATTATGAGTCGTATGTTCATTATTATTTTATGAAAATGACATTGAACGTTTTTATCATTAGACTTGAGGAGCTCGGTGGCGCAATGGAGAATGTTACTGGGTCTGTTAAATCACTTGAAACTTTATGATCATGTAGCTAAATGACTAGTAATACACGTGTTTTTTGTTTAATTTGAATCAAGCGAGTAGTTTCGAAGTTTTAAGGGCTTGAAAGAAATGCCAAGCGCACTGAAATATGTGCTTTATTACGTACGACGTAATGATTCACCTGTATGACCAATGACATCATTGGTCACACAAAATAACTTTTCTGTTTTAAGAGATATCGCAAAAATTTCTTCACAGTTGTTCATGTGGTCCCATAAACTATTGGATTATGTGATTTAACAGACCCAGTATCATTCTCCATTGTTTAGTGCCTAACTGCCTTTATAGCTCTGCGATTGTGGAGGTTAAAAATTTTCGCAAGTGTCGGCCATGGGATGGGTGACTAAAAATTTATTATTTCGAACTCCTAAATGCTTAGGAAGGCACGTTAAGTCGTTGGTCCCGGCTGCATTTGCAGTCGTAACACCCACTAATCCGCAAGCCTGCGTGGTGGGTTTATGGCCCATCTTCTTTATCCACCCATAAGAAAAGCCCGTGTACTAGCAGTGGGGACATTAAAAATTACTCGTGTCGATGTAGAATACCATATTTTTTACTGTAAAAAATATGTACTATCGACAACACTTCCGCTTTACCACTGCTAAAGTAAAAAAAATACTTTCAAGCCGCGCCATCACTAACACACGTTTCGTTCGTGCAGGGAGGTGAATGTACGAGCGTATTTAACACATTTTCATAATGTTAAAGTAAGAAAATTCTGTCTCCGTGTGCAGTGACGAGAATAGTTTCCAGACGAGTAGCGTATAGCAACGTAAGTTATATTTATCTATCATGTGAATTTTATGTCGAGAACAATGACGGTGTTCAAAACGCCCGCCCGTAGATTCACCCAGGGGCTATACGCGCGTACACGAATTTTCCTGCAGTGGTAAAACACGTGAGTTACCGATCGTACACTAAAATATTAATAGAATATGAAGACTTAAGGCTCCGTACCGATTTTGCCGCTGACTGCCGCTCTCTCGCTCGCACATTTCATGTTTTCTCAAGATTTTCTAAATCTGAGTGCGTAAATGAAAAATGTGTCTCGGCCACTTTTCGGAATATAAGATTACGGTCATTTCAACATATATTTCAGTTTCGAGTTGCTGAAGTACAAAAAGTTATCGTATTTGTCAGTTCAAATAACTGTTAGAAACGATAACTTTTTGTACTTTAGCAACAAAAAACTGGAATATATTTTAAAATGTCTGTAATCTTATATTGCGAAAAGTGGCAGAGATACATTTTTCAATTGCGCACTCAGATTTAAGAAATCTTGAGAAAACATGAAATTTGCGAGCGAGAGAGCTGCAGTCTACGGCAAAATCGTAACGGGCTCTTAAATAAGAAACATCAATTTGTAGCATATTCTTACATATAGAGATTTTATAATTATAATGAATTACCCTCAGGAGCATTGTTGTTATCCACGCCCAAATCGACCGCTCGACGGTGCGACGACATAAACGGCGTCATATCCAATTCAGCCGGGAAGGAAACGAACGTCGATATCTTCCTGTCGATCTGTGACGAGTGCTCGAACCGTTTCAAGTGGAACGACGCGACTATAGGCAGCGTTTCGAGCGTCAACTGTTTAGTGGATTCGCGGTACGCTCGGCATTTGGAGCACTTTATTTTGGCGGCGGAACCGAGATGTTCCGCGCGGGTGAATCTTTCTAGACAAGCTTGTAAAGACCCCGGGCCGGCAACATCTAGACTGATGTCCCAGAATGGGTCGATGGTCGTGGACACTCCGGAACAAGCGGTGCATACTACGTCACTTTGCAGGCCGCCCGTGAAGATTTGGTCGATTATGCAGTTGCAACGACCGCTTTCCCGCTTCTCTGTGTCTTCGACGCCATTCATACAGTGCCTGTTGAAAAGTATAATTTAGATCAGCCCCCTTGGAGTCAAAATTGGTTTCCCAGGGGTGGACATAAACGAAAACTGATTTTAGGGGTCGACGAGATCTAAAAATCAGCCTCTATTAATTAACACAAGTTTTTATTTGAAACTTTCAAGATAGATACTGTATAAATACAAACTTGTTATAAGAATGAATGACTAATATTTTAGTAGTTTTAAATTGGTAAGATTTTTGTATCAATAGGTATGGTTGTATGGGGGTCTGAGGTATCAGTTCATTTTGGTAAAGGTATCTCTTGACCAAAATAGTTTGGAAATCCCTGGTTTAGATAAGACACACACA
Organism: Agriphila tristella; assembly: GCA_928269145.1. NCBI lineage: Eukaryota > Metazoa > Arthropoda > Insecta > Lepidoptera > Crambidae > Agriphila > Agriphila tristella. The sequence continues at coordinate 10,029,417 of OV743431.1, forward strand.
ACACAGTAATTTTAATGAAAAGCTTACATTTTTTTTTTGAGATAATAACAAAGCAACAAAAGTGGTAGGTAGGTATGGTATGGTATGTCTGATCGAGTAATTTTGTATGCTCTACAGCACCACCTACAATGATCTTAATCGAGCAAAAATATTGGACTGCAACATATTAAATTACCAAAAATATTTAAGTTTTTAAAACTAAACACCTTTTAAGGTAATTTTAGAAAATTTGTTACATTTTCAATTCGGTTACAAGTTATGTCATATCGAAGAAGGTTCACTCATTTTTAATAATATAATGATACCTGTGCAACACATCGAGGGTAGCGATGAAGAACTCGTGCGCATCCTGCTGCTCGTAGCCCGCCAGATGGCGCGCGTGCGTCCAGATCAAGTGCAGCAGACGATGCAACGTCAGCGGAGTTTTGGCGCCCGAGTAGAACTCCTAAGACGGTAAATTTGGAAATTAAATTAAATAAAACACAAATATAGTCATTGAGTTTTGAACAGATTCGCTGATAATGTTAAAATAATTTATAAAAGACTTACAAAGTAATTGTTAACAGATTTTGAATGTTTGGCTTTAGAAATTTCGCTTCCATTCTTTAAAACAAATAAATCAATGAATAGTTTATAAAAGGGGCTTATCGTTAGATCACTTATGAAATTGCCACTTTTTCACACTGTTTTATAATGCCCAATGATACAATTATAAATGATCTTGCATTAATATTTTTAAATACCCGACACATAAAACTTTAGCTTAGCAACGCTATTTCGCACGACCTAGTCCTATAATATAAATTTGGCATCAGTCCACCCGCAACTTGACCCAAGCTACTACGAAAAAAAATCAATAACAAACTTACAAGTTGAGGTTTTGTATGGCTTGCAAAAGCTGCTAAAATTAACTCAAATCGGAGTTCACGATTTCAAGGCTTTAAATTGCTGTATACTTTATTTTTATTTCTGAGTATATATTTTATCATAGATTTAATATTAGAGCAATCAAAAAATAAAATCAGATTATCCAATACCAAATCGAACGACGGTAACAGATACTGTATACACAACGACATTTGTAGTATAAATGAACATTAGATAACAAGGAATTTTCAACTTATCGTACTAGATTATAACATCTGCAAACACTGCAATAACTACTATAGCTTTAGTGGCGAGGGGTAAAATTATGGCGAAGGTAAGCCGTTGTACAAAATAGTGTATGGGCGGGATGGGATTTCTAAAAGGTAAGCTGATGAATCTGGTGAAGGTCGTGGGAAGCCGCTGGATGCGGGCAGCGCAGGACCGATCGTCGTGGAGATCCGTGGGGGAGGCTATACCCAGCAGCGGGTGTCGTGCGGCTGATGTGATGAAGCTGATGGGAATCGGCTTGTATGGACCCTTCACTACTGCTAGCTATAATAATCACCTGGAATAACTTAGACACTTCGCACACCAGGCACTTTCCAGTCCCTTGAGACTTGCACTTATGTCTCTCGCCAAGGAAGTAGTCTCTCAACAACGGAGTGTGGATTAGAGTCTGGAAATAAACAAAACAGAAACATGAGTAAATACCAAAATTAATCTAAAAGTCTACCTCTCTAAAGTCTACTTTCATTGTATGAGGGTAGTTTGATAGGTCCATGACTTTGGAAAGAAGTTCTTTTTTCGGCATAGGACAAAATCTTTTCTCTGCGTACTCAGTCAAACGAAGTTCCTACCTCTTTAAACTATTTTTTAGGCGATGAAAAAGTGGTAAATGAAATGGGCGCAACAGGTGGTTGGCTTGATGAAAATCTTTGCTCGCCAAGACATTTATTCATGTTTGGTAGGAGAAAAAAATATCAGCGGGCTAAATCTAGAGAATTTGAAGGGTAAAGGTAAAGCAAGGTAAATTCGTAATTCGTAAGCAGCCGAGAGGGTCGACAGGGTCATTAAGAAAAGTTAGAAGTCGCTTGAGCTTTTAGTATAGTCAAATTAGCAAAAAGATTGGAAGTAATTCGTGAAGTTGTCATTTTTTATGGAATCATTAGAAGACATGAATATAAGTTTCCTCTGAGTTTCCTGGGATGGTGACGAAAAATTTATTATTTCGAGCTCCTCGGAATCGGAAGGCACGGTACGTTAAGCCGTTTTGGTCTCGATAGCTTTGCAGTCGTTAACACCTACCAAACCGCATTGGGCCCATCCAATTTTTTAGCAGTAAAGAATTAATATCCCCTCCGTATCAGAAGGACAATTTAGTAAAACGCCCTTGTAGTATAAATGACGTTAAAGTAAAACGACCTACTAGTAAAACGTCTGAAATTTAAAATCGTCATACTAGCAAAACGTCTGAAATTTAAAATCGTCATGCTAGTAGAACGTCTGAAATGAAAAACGGCATGTTGGGCAAAAGGACTGCTACACTGACGCAGAAAAGAAATCAAAGATAATGAGTAAATTATTTTAATTTTAAGTAGTTTTTAAATTATATATAACAAATAAAACACTTTTTCTCATAGTGACAACTAAAATGCGTTATTTTATCACAATATAGGTAAAGGCAGATATTTCATTTTCTTCTAATTTTTTCACTTCCCTTTTGTATTTTTTTTTATCAAAAATACGGTCATTCTTCTTACGTTTTTGCCCCTCAAATAACGTGCGTTTATATTTTAGTTCTTGCCACCTGGCTTCTTTACGCAATGCATGAACATATAAAGGCAAACCTTTGTTTCGTCCAACTCTAGCATTATAACGGTGTGCGTTACCCCAGCAAAAAGTTGAGCTTTAGAGAGATGAGACCTTATCAGATAATTAGTGTGTCATGAGGAGAAATTTGTTTACTAATAGCAAAATTTGTGTGAGTTGTAGTTTTTAAGATATATGAGAAAAACAGATTTTGCTGGGGTCACGTTTTAAACATTACCCTGGCAAAAAAAGTTGTTTCAGCCTGGAACCAAATACATGAATAGATAGCTTTTGTTGCATAGTAAATGTTAGCAAATAGCAAAAATTGTGTGTGTTATGGTTCTTGAGTTATTTAAGTTTTTGCTGGGGTAACGTTTTGGGTTTTCCCAGATCTCAAAAACGGTTCAACGCAGAAGTTTAAAAAAATACCACTAAGAAACCTTAATTTGTTTAAATTTGATTAATTGTTAGTTTTTGATTTGGTTGTCGCAAACCAACGTAATTAAATGGTTTCGAAAAACAGAAAAAACGAATTTGCAAGTAAACTAGTACACTTATAATCAAATAAACAGCTGTAAAAAATAGCCGTGGTAGACACTTATTACGTCAAGAATTTAAGGCTTTGTAACTTTACACGATATAAAGATATAAACAAATTTGATAAATTTTAGACTGGTCGTACTTTAGCAATCGAATACACAGTTTCCATAACATTAAGACACATGGCATACATTAAACAAATTTAAGTAATTCATTTACAATTCCTTCCTGTTAATTTCAGCTTTCAATTACGCCTATCATGAAAGTTTTAACAAAAACAAGAATATGACAACAATTCTCTAATAAGCCGCCTAAATTGTAGAGGTCACGTAAAAGCGACCGCGCTATACATAAGCGTAACCATCTTAAATGAATGGGATAATATGGATCTTTTGTTAGTACAGTTGCGTACAAAAGTTTGCTGGTCAGATTATCTTTAAATATAAAATGTACGTTAGTGTCGCGAAAACTTAAGATTAGCTTGGCCGATTTTGTTTTTAAAATGTTTGTCGTAGTTCCAGGGGAAGGTTTAAATGGTGAGAAATATATCTATGTGGAAAAAATGCGAGGTAGTTTCCGTAAAAACTGTTCCTTGTTAGGAACAGTTTTTATGGGTAAATGTTTTTACCTGTCAAACATAGTGGTCACTGGATTGACATGAGTAGGTTTGGTATTAAAATAAAACATTTGGTTTAAAAAAACAGAAGCAACAATTTACTATAAATGTATATATTGATACTGACAAATAAATCACACTATAAATTGCTTAGCGAGATTATTACCTAATTAGGTTTAGATTATTATTTACCTTTATTTATGTAATGTTGAGTGCCTTCAAACTTTTATCTTTCATGAATCATTACATTCTTTTTAAAATACTATTAATCGCGTAAGTGTATTATTTGATATTAATAAACACGATATTAATTTATAAAATAGAAAACTAGTTGAATCTAAGCTATATCAATAACATTTTTCTTCATAACTGTACAAAACATCGGATACTAAGCTGCTATTTTACGAAGATAACCCGTACGTATGGTGCGGTCGCTTTTTAGTGACCTTTACAATTTGGTCGGCTTATTCAAGAATTGCTGTCTTAATCTTGTTTTTGTTAAAACTTTCATGATAGGCGTAATTGAAAGCTGAAATTAACAGGAAGGAATGTTAATGAATTACTTAAATTTGTTTAATGTATGCCATGCGTCTTAATGTTATGGAAACTGTGTATTCGATCGCTAAAGTACGACCGGTCTAAAATTTATTAAATTTGTTTATATCTTTACATCGTGTAAAGTTACAAAGCCTAAAATTCTTGACGTAATAAGTGTCTACCAGGGCTATTTTTAACAGCTGTTTATTTGATTATAAGTGTACTAGTTTACTTGCAAATTCGTTTTTTCTGTTTTTCGAAACCATTTAATTACGTTGGTTTGCGACAACCAAATCAAAAACTAACAATTACAAAAATTTAAACAAATTAAGGTCTCTTAGTGGTATTTTTTTCAAACTTCTGCGTTGAACCGTTTTCGAGATCTGGGAAAACCCAAAACGTTACCCCAGCAAAAACTTAAATAACTCAAGAACCATAACACACACAATTTTTGCTATTTGCTAACATTTACTATGCAACAAAAGCTATCTATTCATGTATTTGGTTCCAGGCTGAAACAACTTTTTTTGCCAGGGTAATGTTTAAAACGTGACCCCAGCAAAATCTGTTTTTCTCATATATCTTAAAAACTACAACTCACACAAATTTTGCTATTAGTAAACAAATTTCTTCTCATGACACACTAATTATCTGATAAGGTCTCATCTCTCTAAAGCTCAACTTTTTGCTGGGGTAACGCACACATTATAACGCCTGTTCCAGCCCTCTAATGCATTATTGGTCCTGTGCCTTTGTTTGTAACAGGTGATTTTCACCGGTTTTAATTTAACAATCCACTGTTTGGAAAAATAATTAATGAATCGAGAAATGCAATCAGATCCTTTTTGTTATGCTTCCTTAACAATTTTAGTCCAAACTTCATGAATATATGTTGAGGGAAGCATGCCTGACTAACGTCAGGCAGAAGGCAGACAGTGAGAGGATCATAACCCCCTCCCTCCTGTATTTTATTTTAGCTAGAGCTCCGAGGGCGAAGCAGTCGTCAGTATGGCCGTGTTAGGAATATGAGCCGTGACGCTTTGCAGTAAGGCAACGGGGCGCTGGAAGCATCCACGCCACGAAAGTTCAGTTCCCGGAGCTTGTTTTAAGTAACAGACTTACCTACTTATTTGTGAGAACATTAATTAAATGTATATTTAAAAAGTGTCAAGACTATTTTATTATTAACAATATCGACATGAATCGAATATAGCTGATAGAAAGGGCTTGGAACCTTAAAAGTACCGTCTCCGAAATACAGTACATCGCCATTATTTAAATTCGTTATAGTTTGTTGGATAAATTTTGTAACAAAAACAAATATTTTTCATTTTCCGTCCTATCCACAGAGTAGAGAAAGTCTTCGGCTAATAATTCTGGTATCTCAACTTCACTTACAACTGAAAAATCTGTTTTTTGCATTACTTCTACAAGTGGCCAGTACCTAAATGAAGCGAGACACTTTTATAATAAGGAAAACAAAGGAGTATTTATCTGGAGTACTATTAGTGGATTGTGGCACAATACACCCACCCATACAATTTACCTAATGTATTTTAATTTTGTGCACTTGAATGTACAATAAAGTAAAGGCAAGTCCTTTTGCCCAACATGCCGTTTTTCATTTCAGACGTTCTACTAGCATGACGATTTTAAATTTCAGACGTTTTGCTAGTATGACGATTTTAAATTTCAGACGTTTTACTAGTAGGTCGTTTTACTTTAACGTCATTTATACTACAAGGGCGTTTTACTAAATTGTCCTTCTGATACGGAGGGTTAATATCTCGGTATATCATTTAGGTGCTCGTTGTAAAGAAGAAATAATAATATCTCTACTGTAAAAAAAAGAAACTTCTAGCCATAATGCGACTTAGAAACCACATCATATTTAAGTAAATGATTGTGTTGTTATCTGTTCTTGATACAAAACTTTGTGTAGATAGGTATTTATAAACAAAACTTTCAAGAATAAGAATCTAGTAAGGTGCGGGTCAGAGTTGGTAATGATAAATAAAAATTAAAGTCATCGTTTCTAAGTTGAATCATAGCTATTATTGATTTATATTCGTCAAAGCAAACAGCCGACAAGAACGCAGTTACAACACAAAGCAATTTCCAGAATACGCTGGAATATACAGTATTTCTGCTAGTTCTAGATTCATACTTTCACAAACAAACAACATTCGACAGTGACGACCTTGTTTGTTAGGCTTCCCATTCAGATTGAATCTGCGTCATATATGTATGCCTGAATAAACTGTATATCACAATTCACAATGCTTCATTTGGCCGCAATTAAATGGGCTGAAATGGACAAGCAAAATATTTGTTAACATTGGGATTTTAAAGCAGATACCTAGCAATACAAGTTCCGTAACCGAAACTATCGGATATCCAAAATAAAAATGTGTCCGTAACCGAATCCGATATAAAAGTTTCGGATAGGGGCAGTCTAAATGAGACACTTTATGAAAGGTTGTTCTGCAGTGCCGAGCGAGCACAACCAGCACACTAGTTTTAACTTAGGCAATATCTTAAAAATATAATATCCATAAGTACCTCTTATAATTATTAGGCAGAGCGTGGAATAAAACCCTGATGCTGTAGTTTGCAGATTTGCTGATATTTCCGTCTTTTCAAATTTTTTACGCAAGTGACAGTCAACATAACAGTAGTTACTAGGTAACGGCCGGGTTGCCTGACAAACACCAACAGTACCTAACCGAAACTAACAGATAATCCGAAATAATTCATATCCGTAACCGTATCCAAAACAGCTCGTTGATTACGTAAGTCTGTTGCTAACAATTCTCGATTGAAATCGATTGAAAGCGCAGTTACATTGCTGCTTTAAGTAAGATAGTTGTCACATTGGTTCTTAACTAAAGCAGCATCGTAACTGCAATTTCTGTCAGAGTTGATTGCAACAAAGTTAGATAATTACCCCCGTGAAAGTGCATGAGTGCGTGAAAAATGTGCCTCGGGCACTTTTCGCAGTATAAGATTACGGACATTTTAAAATATATTTCAGTTTTTTGTTGCGAAAGTACAAAAAGTAGTAGTTTCTAACAGTTATTTGAACTGGAAAAAACCATAACTTTTTTACTTCAGCAACTCGAAACTGAAATGTACTAAGTTGAAATGTCCGTAATCTTATATTGCGAAAAGTGGCCGGAACACATTTTTCAATTACGCACTCAGGTTTAAGAAATCTTGAGAAAACATTAACTGTGCGAGCGAGAAAGCGGCAGTTAGCGGCAAAATGTGTACATGCTGTCCATTGCAAGTAATATGTTTGTCTTCAGATAACGCTATAGGGAATTTTCAAAATTTTCGGGTACTTCCTTGGTTTAGACAGCATTCAAACCCAAAAACACCACATAATATAGATCTGACGCTTCTAAATAATCACTCAGATGTCGTCGCGGTCGCTTCAGTTGAGGAAAAACTTAAATACAGTTTGGTTGTTGCACAGCAAATATCTATAAAGTGTTGGACTAAGTATGTTTATTAACGACATGATTTGTCATGCAATGAATTTGCGATGACAACTTCCATAAACCAATAAAAAATGAGTGTTTGTCTAAGACTCGACCATGCGCCTCCTATCAAGTAGGGCCGCGATTTTTTAAATATGGTTGAATATTGATAAATCTGAAAATTATGTGTTTTTAGAATGAACCGATGTGATTTATAAAAATTAAAAACGTGTTTTAAAAAATATTTTTTTTCAGTAAATTATTATTTTATGCTTTATACTTAACGAGCTAAGACTAAAAATATACCATCTCCTATCAGAGCACTCGTCAAAACTATTCAAACGAGCCCAAACTCGATGAGGTTGCATGGTTTTATTACAGAGTCCCAGTGCCCTTCTTCCGGCTTCATTATCAGACCCTGGAAACTATTTCCCAACAAAGAACTCGTCAACACGATTCAAACGAGCCCAAACTTGATGGGGTTGCATGGATTTATTACAGAGTCCCAGTGCCCTTCTTCCTGCTCCATCATCAGACCCTGGAAATTATTTCCCAACAAAGAATTCGTCAAGACGATTCAAACGAGCCCAAACTCGATGGGGTTGCATGGTTTTATTAAAGAGTTCCATTGGCCTTCTTCCGGCTTCATCATCAGACCCTGGACACTATTTCCCAACAAAGTCCTCGTCAAGGCGATTTAAACGAGCCCAAACTCGATGGGGTAGCGTGGTTTTATCAAAGAGTGCCTATGGCCTTTTTCCGGCTCCATCATCAGATCCTCGGACACTATTTCCCAACAAAGCACTCGTCAAGACGATTCAAACGAGCCCAAACTCGATGGGGTAGCGTGGTTTTATTATAGAGTTCCTATGGCCTTCTTCCGGCTCCATCATCAGATCCTCGGACACTATTTCCCAACAAAGTACTCGTCAAGACAATTCAAACAAGCTCAAACTCGATGGGGTAGCGTGGTTTTATTATAGAGTTCCTATGGCATTCTTCCGGCTCCATCATCAGATCCTCGGACACTATTTCCCAACAAAGTACTCGTCAAGACGATTTAAATGAGCCCAAACTCGATGGGATTGCACGGTTCCAATATTGAGTTCCTTTGGCATGGTCTTCCAGCTTCATCATCAGACCCTGGACCTTATCTCCCATTAGAGTACTCGTCAAGACGATTCTAACAAGCCTAATCACAATGGGGTTGTATGGTTTCATCATTAAGTTTCTGTGGCCTTCTCCCAGTTCCATCATCAGATCAGCTCAATGACACCATAAGATTGCATTGTATTCCAGTTCTGACCTATGTTCAAAGTTTCAAGTCTCTAGCTCATCGGGAAGCTAGTTTAAAATTGTTCGCAAACTTTTCGGACAAACAAACAAACATACAAACAAACAAACGAGACAGCAACCTAATAAAAACGTGTTAATATATGTTCGAGCCCTGCCTGCTTAGTCCTGGCCTGGCCCTAAATAATCAACAGAAAAACAAAATTACACATTAAGCAAAAGTTATACACAAGCAACACTGTAATTCAAATGTTTAATTAACATCTATACAAACTTCCAAGGCAAGGCAGTGTTTCATCATTCGCCAGGAAAATCAATAATGTCGACTGCAAATAGATTGAGCTACAAGGAAAACTGGAGTTACCTGGGAACTGCACTCGATAATAACTTGGAAGCCATTTCTAGGAAACAGGAGCGTTCACGTAACGAAGCCAGGGAACAGCGAGAAATCGAGAGTAACATAATTAGGTACCAATTTCTAGGAAAACCATGTTCAATTAAACACGTGCATTGAAAATGTCTTTAGCAGGATTACAGATAAATGGACTATAGCGACTGAAAAATGCAGAAACAATAAAAAGTATTCACAACAAAGGAAAAAAAAATAACTGAAAAAAAAATCTTCTGTTAGACAGTCTAAGCCACACCCCAAATTTTGTCGACTGTTTTCGATTTCACCTGTATAAGGGCGTCTTCACATCTTAGCGAGCCACCAAGCGTTGACTGAGCGTTCTGACACCAAAATAGTGTATTGCACAGTGACGTGCGTCTTCTTCACAGCCGCTATCAAGTTTACATCGCACTGTACATTGTCTGCGTTAGACTACTAACTACTACGCGCACAATATACTATTTTATGCTCACTGACTAGCGACCGACTAAACCAGGGGTGTCAAAGATACGGCCCGCGACCAAAATATATACAGTGTGGATTTTAAACAGCATTCGATGCCACTACTTATTGTAAGAAGATAAAATAAGAGAACCCGGATATCTTGATCCTCAAGCTCAAAATAACTCCTTTTATTACCTTTGTATAAAAAATTTACTTAAACGAAATAAAGATTTTAATTATTGATAAAGAGGCTGGCCCGCTAATATACCCTAAATCTATAAAGGCCCTTTAGAAAATTAAACGATCGCTTCTAAAGAAGTTATAAGTTATGAGGTTACGGGGCACGTCAGCTACGCGCATAGCGGCTAACTTACAGCCGCCATCAAAATTGCATCGCATGCACTTAAGTTTACGTTTGGTTGCTGAAGTAACACTCGCATGTAGCATAGCAAGTGTTATTAGTTGTGAGATAAAGTGTTGTTAAAATCGCCTCTTTGGTCTAGTGGTTCGCCCACCCGTGTAAGACGCAGTGGTCCCGGGTTCGATTCCCAGGAGGGGGTACAATTTGTACTCGGTTTGGTTGGGGGTAGGGCTTACTTCAAGTCTGCCTGGCTAGCTACCACCATCCTGACTAAGTCTGACGCCATAACAACAATTTAAAAATTGTTGTGTTCCGGCAGTCAGATGCAAGATAGCCAGTTCCTCAGTGGTGAGGATTCTGGGTGTAGTGCGTTTATACTTTCGACCTTATCGCTACTCAACATCGGGTGGGGTGAATGCCAAGCTCTATCCCGTTATGGATAAAAAAATGGATACAATACAAATAATAACTATTTTAGAAGGGTTACATTAGAAGACGAGATGGACGAACTGACTGACTGAACAAGCCGCGAGTGAGTGAGCGGCTGCGACTGACGCCTTCAGTACACCTAGTACGTATCTATTTTATCGAGAAAAAAAAACGCTATTTCTGTATATTCCCATACAAAATTACTCTATCGAATGTTTTTACGCGCGTTATTTTTTTCGATAGCTGTACGTACTATGGGACAGTACGCGGGCGTCGGGTATACTGTAAAACTACACCCTCGTTAGGCGGCCCCTAGACGACACAATAATATTGCGCAATATTTAACCTTTTGTAGACCTTTGTTAACTCACTTTTAGGTTCGGAACGAACAAGAACTTTAAAGTTCATGGTAGCTTCTCAAAAATGAGTTTTTATTTGATTTAGATTATAGGAAAGTTTAAATTATTGGTATTCCAAATGGAAAACGAAGACTTTGTACTATTAATGACATTTAAAGTTCTTGGTCGTTCCGAACCTAAGACTAGTGATTAATAAAAATGACACACGAGTCAACAAAGGGTTAAAATCTTGTGCAATATATTTGATCGTCTAGGGGCCGCCTTAGTCATTGCTGACTTTCTCCCCTTGATTTACAATAACTATTGATTGGCACTGGCAACTAAAACATCATATCCTGTGCATTCTGCATAACAGGATCAATGAAGAACATATTTACATACACAAACAATACAAAACTACAAAAAATGGAAGTGACAACCTTTGATCGAGAATACCCTAGAATCTAGATGTCCGGTCAGTCTCAAAAACGGCACCTCTAAATAACGCTCCACTTTCAAATTGGGCGCTTATTTTATACAAAGTTTTCTCTTCTCTGTTTCTTACTATTTAAAGTTTAATTTGGAAAGAATAGCAATTCATACCAAGACAAAAATATTCATGTGTATCATGAATGTGTATTGTGTAAGTAACATGTGAACTATGATGCTGGTCTTAAAATAATAGTAAAAAAAAATATTTTTTAAACTGTTTTTTGTCCCTGGTGAAATAAAATAACATGTGGGATTGGGATTCGAATTTCAAAATTCCGAATCACTTTATATTTCCTCAGTTGGTGCCACATTTGCGTGCTGTTTTAGGTGGTTTTAGTTCGTGAACCGTGATCAAGGATATTCATGATCAAAGATGACGACAGAATCTTACCTGGACAATGCAATTCATGAAACAAGTGGAACCCAAGTTCTGCAGTCCTCGGAGGCCGATGGTGGTGTGGGGGCTGATGAGGCGCCGCTTGCGAAGGCGACGCAGCGCTAGGGCCTCGTTGGCGTTGGGCAACCAAGGCATGAAGGGCACACTGATTCCGAGAGACCTAAATCATAAATTAACATTTACTCAAAAACTTTTAATTTAAAATTTAACACTGGCATCCGCATTAGATTATATCAATAGTCTAAGACACTGGCAAATCTGGCAATGCCGAATTTGGTATTATGTTATCCCTTATCTCTTTTGTCACGCATAATATACTAAGCTATTTGAGGTAGTTTGCTGCTGCATAGGAATCGAGATTCAAATCATGTATATAAATATTTTATATTTCACTTAGTTTCTTTATGCAGCAGATTTTTAAAAGTTATCGAAGATTTTATCCATGGTCTAAGAAAACAAGGTCTGGCATTCTAGACACTTACCTACTGCTCAGACCTAAGGCATTTAAAGTCCTGCTATTTACTTACCACGCCACGTTATGGCAACAAACTAAGAATTTTCTATCATCATTCTTTACAAAAATTTTATTTTCTCTTAGTAAACAGTTCAAGTTAAAAAGATGAATCAACTTAATTTTCACTAAAATACTCATAGTTTTATAGAACTGTTACTGTTACAGGATTACATGGGCGTTTGATTTCATATGACTGATAACAGAGAAACAGGCAAGAGTAGACCACATAATCCTCGTCTCTTGGAATGCTACACCAGCCCCCCTAGCATGACTGACGAAACACAATATATATCATGTGATATAGCGTTTTATCGACACCCAACTGTCAAAATCTTTTGACAGTTAAACATGATAGATAAATCACTATATCATATTGTGTTTAGGCACAGCCTTCTCTATTGTTCTTCTACAAGCATGCTATTAGGTTTGGCAACGCTGCATTTTGGTACTAGGCGTGAACCGATTTGACACAAATCACATGACACAAATAGCAACTAGGACAAATTAAAAAGACGCCGTTTACTAGAAGTCATGGTGCTTTTTTGACCATCTTAAATCAACGACCTATAGGTTCACGCGCAACGTTGCCAAACCTAATAGCATGGCTTGTCTCAGGACAATAGAGAAGGCTGTGGTCTAGGTGGTCATGCTGGGCAGGCTGGCACAGTATATTATTGTACCATGTTTTTATCATAAGTTTGTCAATTGTCTAAAAGCAAACAAAGATGAACTTACTTTGCTTCCTTCAACCGATGACTCATTGCAATTTCAGTCAATTCTCTGTCGTAGATATAGTCCTGGCACTGGGTACAGAAAATGTTTCCATAGCTCAAGTCAACATACAGGAAATGTTTCTTAGATTTTGAATGCTCCTGAATATGGCCAGCATAGCATGCAAAGTAGATGCAATGAAGACAGGAGTGCATACGGGGGCCAGGCTTCCCACAGGCAAAACACAGGCATGATGTCGCCTGTGAATCAAACAGAATCTTACTTTACCAAAGTTGACAAGCTGATGTACGAAAAATCCTTTCCTTACTAAAAATGTGACAGCCCATTTGTTTGTTTGTCATGCTTTCACGTCTTAACTACTGTACTGATCATCATGAAATTTTACATAACACATTGTCAGGGGTACAGAAGGACGGACGGCCGCTAGTGCTTTATAAAAAAATATAATCACATCTAACATAGCATTTCAAAATGGCACAAGATGATAAAAATAAACAATATTTTTATTTAATATTAGGTATTACATTTTGCATCAAAGATTTAAATAGTTATCTGCATACTAATGTAGGTAACAATCATTGCTCAGGTCAGAAGCATAATATTGTTGTGCAACTTTTACACAAAGGAAAACCAAATACCTAAATTAACAATACCTACATAATTTTAAAGGCAGCCTATAATTTTATAAAGAAGAATTAAGTTTGGTGAGCAATGTAACTAAGCATTGTTATTATGGATAAAACATACTTTATATGGACTAAGTATCATTTTTATCGATAAATCTGAAATTACCTATCTACATTAGATAAGAACACAATTTGCCAGTACTTCTTTAGATAGTAAATCATCGTCACCCTCGTTAGTGTGCGTGAATACAGCACGAACAGCTGTTTTTAAGGTCGAAGATCATTAATCAGCTGATATACACACAAACATCACGACACTGAAATAGATAAGTATTATGCTTTTTCACAAAGAATATGAATTTAATATTCTTGGTACCGACTAATGAAATCGGGGAGTAAGCTCCTCTGACGTCTCACCTCTCACGCTAAAATAGGTTTTTCGTAGAAAGGTCAATGAAGACCCGACATACTTATTAGTTTAGAACAGTTGCTTTGATTAACTAACGAATTTGCTTACCTTATATCTTCTAGCTTCAAATGATGTGCATGATACAAAAAAGGCATGCACGATTTTGTAAGGATTTGTCCCCTTCGCAGCCTTAAAATTATTCAAGTGTATGCAACCATTGTCATTCATTATTGCGTTGGGAATTAAACCGGGTTGACAAATTCACGTATTATATGCAAGATACGCAGGTTCAGGATATAATAAGCATTATATTAACACACTACCCGTCACAAAACCAGTTATTATTTTTGTGGAATTATTTATAATGTCAAAATAAATAAGATAGACTTCACGAAGAAATACAACATTGCTCGCTATCGCGGTCTGATGAAAAATGAATGAATATGAAACAGTGTTGCCAGATTTTCAAACCAGTGTTTTCGTAATTTTCATTGCCAAATTCCGTAAGAAATTCGTATGGGAAGTTTGCAATAAAATCTGTATAAACTTACCTTTGATTGATATAATTTAAAGCACTTTTATGATCAATTTTAAAGGGAAATTTTTCACGAAAAGAAAAAAAACTTTTAAAAAGACCGCCAAATTTCACTATAATAATAAATATTATCACTATTAACTTTCTCTTTCTCTCATTGACAAAAAAGACCAATTATAATATCTCAAGGGGCAAATCCCCTTGAGATATTATGATTGGTCATAGTAGTGATTGGCCGCCTCAGTTTTGTTAAAGCTGAAAAAAAAATAAGAATAATATTAATAAAAAAATAAATGGGGAGGAAAAGCGCAATTTTATCCCGATAGGTGGCGTCTTGTCGTTGGTACCGAGCCGCCTCAAAGAAACTGTCAAAACATATGGGAATCTCTTGGAGTATTGCACTTTTTAATTTTATACTGAGAAAATGCCGCATTGTTATGCATGTAACTTGTAAAATATTGGAGTTCATCGATTTCCCAGTAACAAAAAAAATACCGGGCAAAAAAATATCAAAAAAAATATGCTTTTTCCTCGATTTTCTCCTTTGCTGAGCCTCAGAAACATTGTAAATCAAAAGGAATGTTTCATGAATTTGATGAAGCTTCGCCAAAATAAAACAACATTTGAATTATAACAGCTTTGTTCTTTAATATTTCAACCTCAGCAGTTTCTAACATATTTATAACTTGGATGAATTTGATAGGTATATCAAATATGGAATAAGCCCAATATTGGGGCCAAACAGAGAATTAATAGAATTTTATATACCAGAGTCATTCAAGAAACTTAGAATAATAAAACAAATATGATAAAACGGTTCGTGTAATTTTGGATGGTACAGAAATTCCAGTACAGAAACCTGAAATTACTATTGCACAGAAGGCATCATCAGGCAACTATAAACACGGAAATTCACACTCAGTTGCTTTGTTAAAATTTAAATCATATGCTTCTAATCTGAAATAAAAAGATTACTTGTAAATCTTACACGAAATTTAAAGATATGTAATGCTTGTTAGCAATTTTTTGTAAGTTGCTATAAACTTTCTTGCCTGTTGTTTTGGCTTTTCTTTTCCGTAATTCTTCTTTTATATGAGCTAAAGTTAGTATAGAATACATTGTTTGTCCGCAAAACCGAAAAAAATACAATCTAAGAAAGTAAAATCACGTAATACACAGTCAAGACAATAAAAGCTCAAACTGACAATTGTTCCAAAGACTAAGCGCCATCTGTAATTCACTTTGCCTTCGCCTCCCCATTAATTAAAAAAATATTTAAAACCTTATTATGGAACAATTTTTGATCAAAGAGGTCCCCCAACTTGCAGTTGGGGGACCTCTTTGATCAAAAATATATATAAGGATTCTAACGATACCCCATTCATCCAAATCAGTTCAGGCATTTAGAAGTTATGGTGGAATAAAGAAACTCACATACCCACAAACATACATGAACCCTGAACACATAAACACTCTTTTTGCTTTGGGCAGTCGTGTAAAAATACAAATTGCTAGTATTTGCAGTATCAAATAATATGTAACGTTCCTTTTAATTAAAATCATTTTCTTATGAATATTAAGAGACTACTCTTTGCATTTTCCTGACAATTCCGTCCGTATAAAAATCCGTATGCTGTTATTATACCGTTTGAATATTAAAATTCCGTATGGATACAGACAAATCCTTATATATGGCAACACTGAAATGAAAGTAAGAAAGAAATGAAATGAAACGAACGAACGAAAGGGGGCGTGACTGCGTGACAGCCACAGCACAGGGCCGCGTTCAAAACCTAAGTTCCGCGGGTTTACAGCTTAACTCTATCGCTTAGAGCCAAACCGCACTGTCGACTAGTCGACGAGCGACTCGGTCTCCCAGCGACTGCAACTCAAAACGCACTTGCCGACGACTAAGCCAGCGACTCGATACAGTTTTACAATCCGTACAGTTGTTAAGCGCCTTTGATTTGGGGACGATGGTGCCTAAAGTCTATCTATCCTTACTTGTCTTATTAAGTACCTATGTAAACAGTTTTTGACAGTTTGTCATACGTCTTTTATACTTACTTAAATCGTTAATTAAAAATATGTTAATAACTTTATGAAATTATCATTTATTATTAACAGTTTATTTCGTAATCTATGTGTGAAAAACCATTTGTTGTATTTTATAGACTTTACTTAGGTACGCTATCAGTCACAAATTTGCAAGGGTTTTAATTAAATTTAAACCTTAAATGGTTTTCTAGTTTATTAGAGTAATCAATAAAATCAGCAAGAGGTATACAGGGTGTCCGGGAAGTCATGGATAACCTTTTATCTGCCGATAGGCCACATTGAGATCTACAAATAAAAAATTCTAACTTTAGTAAAAGTCTTATGGTTTCCGAGTTTTTTGATGTTTTATGCAATTTTGGAAAATTTCTACCTTTGATCGGTTTTTTTTCATGTCATTTCTATAATTGATTTTTTTTTCGATAACGGTTTTTTTTATTTTTATTTTGGATCATACTGCTATTGATTGGATACAAGAAAGTTACAGATATCCTCTATTAAAGACCTAAAATTTAGGTCCAGACTTAAAATTTTCAACTACAATTTTTTTACCTTACTTTTGATCGGCCCTGGTGAAAAAAAAAATTACTAAATAGAGTGTGCAAATTATTTTAAAAACTACTTCATTTCACAAGGATTTTAAAATGGTATAATATTTAATAACTTTTCTTTTAAACTCTTGTTTTTACAATTTTAAGCCAAAAGGGTAATTTTTGGCAAGTGTTTGAAGTAAAGTTGTAATATCAAAACATGTTTATTTTTAGGTGTGTGGACGTAAATAACCAAAATAACATGTAAATAAAATTATTATCAGAAGGTGCCGAATGTGCATTAGCTAGCACCTGCTGTAATGAAAAACAAAGAAATAATTTTATTTACATGTTATTTTGTTGTTATTTACGTCCACACACCTAAAAATAAACATGTTTTGCTATTACAACTTTATTTCAAACACTTGCCAAAAATTACCCTTTTAGATTAAAATTGTAAAAAAAAGTCTAAAAGAAAAAGTTATTAATAACCATTTTAAAATCCTTATGAAATCAAGTAGTTTTTAAAATAATTTGCACACTCCATGTAGTAATTTTTTTTTCACCAGGGCCGATCAAAAGTAAGGTAAAAAAAATTGTAAGTGAAAATTTTAAGTCTGGACCTAAATTTTAGGTCTTTAATAGAGGATATCTGTAACTATCTTGTATCCAGATAGCAGGATGATCCAAGATTAAATTAACTGACTTCCCGGACACCCTGTATGTAGCCCGCAAAAAAATCACGCGCAAAGGTACTATCCCCATCAATTGGTAATGCTCTTGGTGGCCATGATTTTAACCTCAAAAACGAAAAACAATTGTTAAATTTTTATATACTTACCTAGACCCTATCTTATTGAAAATAATAATTTAATAATTAATATTATTAGATTACTTATTAGAATTTTCTTGTTTCATGACATTTTTAGTTGCGGATCACTTCAACGTGGATGTTAATGTGACAAGATTCCAGCGCATTACCAATTGACGGGAATAATAATGTATTAATGCACGTTGGCGTTTTACACGGTCGCAAACAGGGTTGCCACTTTTAAATAAAGTATTGGTTGCTATAATTAGGTAGACGAAAAAGTACATTGTAGAATGGAAAAAAAGTTAAATTTATTTATTCAACCAAAAAAATACCTTTAAAAGCTATAGCTTTTGGTAATATTTAATAAATAGTTGATTTCGTTCAAGTACCTGGCCGAGTTCAACAGGCTTTTGTAGTCTCGCTTTTTCAAAAACGTTACTCTAATAACCTGTTGATTTCGGTCCGGTAGCTACTTGGCCGAAATCAACAGGCTTTTGTAATCTTGCCTCTGCACAAGTACATTTGTTTAACAACTGTATGGATTGTTAAACTGTGCCTGTAGTGTTTTTGGTACAGTCGTACAGAATCAACTAACTTTGCAATAAATAATCAATTTAAAAATAACCACATTTAAAATTATGAACAATCAAAAACTAAAACTTAACAACGAATACTTTTCGTCTAAGTACTTAAAATATGATTTTTTACGTTATTGAAACAAGAAAAAGTATTAATTTATTAGGTAGGTTTATCTACAAATTCGCTGATCTACAATGTGTTAATCGTAAGCGGTGTGGGCGTTTTAGCAAAATGTCAGGACCTTTAGTAGAAATCAGGCTCTTTGTCAGGATTTTTAGATATACCATCTGGTAACCCTGTACGCGACGTGGTATATCATACAGTGATATGATGATGACCATATACCTATGTTTGCTGATTATTTTAGCACTGAGAATTGACCCAATTGCCATTTGCCATGCAGATAGCATGGGCAGAATTCATAAATAATAATAAAATAAAATAAAACCCGACCCAAAAGAACTAACTCTTGTTAATCCTTCACCTTCAAATAATTCCACTATTTCCTCCTACTGTTGTTTATAATATAAAATCTTTAGTATCGAAAGTCATTTTGTGCGCGATGATGCCCGGTCGACGCGACAGTCGCTCGCAGTGCGTACGCTTCCATATGAACCCGTGTAATCTCGGTCGCCGAACGACTGGGGGGCGTGGCTAGTCTCCCAACGACTCAGAGTCGTCCAGCGACTGGGCGACCAAGTGCGTACGCGTCCATATAAACTAGTAGAAATTACAGTCGCTGTCGACAGTCGTTCGGCGACTAGTCGACAGTGCGGTTTGGCTCTTAGACTTTGGCTTTGGTTTATGACGTCAGTGCACTGTCCGTCCTTGTCATCGTGTTATGATATGACAAGGACGGACAGACCATTGCTATCGCTCTGGCTAAAGCTTTGAAACCTTTGAAACGCAGAGAATTTTAGTATAATTTTATGTCAATAGATGGCGCTACTTCAAGTAATCACTACGTTTTAAGAGTAGGCACGTTTCTACCAACCTAATAAATAGAATCGTACTACCAACATAAACAGGGGAAATGTCAAAAGAATAGTGAAGTACCTTACCAACTTGAAATGACATCGATATCGATAAAAAATGCTTCCAGGCATCTATACTCATAAACCTCATAATATTTCATATATTGGAAATAAAAGCAGGCGATAAATCCCAACACAACACGACAGCAAAATCCATAATAATATTATACTCGTAATAATTGTCGACATTAAATGATATGTATAGGTAGGTACATATTTGTCTAATAAAAATCTGGAATTTCTGTCTTGATGACATGCCGTGAATGGAATATCGCTTACTTTCTTAAATAAAAGAAAGGTAAGAATCAAGTAATTTATTCAGCAGCAAGTTCATTTTTTTCTATTGTGACAAGAATGACTCGCTGTTAAAACTGCACTTGAGTTTGGCCTGAATTTCAGTCCTTTGCTGGAGGCTGCAACAAAAATTATATAACATTATTAACTACCTACTAGATAGTCATAAATACAGTACCTAGGTAGTATTCAACCCATAATCAACATCTAAAATAAAATGATATCGATAACTTTAGTACAGCACTATGACATATGTCACTTAAAACCTATATATTTACCGATATTACTACTATTATTTACAATATTTTTTTCTCAAATTAACTTAAAACTTAGAAAAAGCACAAATGGCGGAGCGCCGCTACTACTTACTTTGTGGAAAAAGTTAATAAAATTACCTGCTCGGATCAAGCGGGAATTCTAGTCAAAATTATATCCTTACTCGACACTCTCACTCTTCGGACACCACAAATTTCACACTCTTGCAAAGATTTGCCACCCATTATGTCTTTTTAACACGTTTTTATTACAATTTTGTTTTATTAAAATGCGTAAATTAATTTTACTAAAACTTCTGCAAAAATTTAATTTTTGGCGGCGCGTCACATTCTGGCCAACATGACCACAACATAACTTGACGTATAATTACCGAGTCATGGGCTGGTACATAGCCTTCTATAATTGCAAGCCGTGAACATAAGTTTGGCAACGTCTGTTACTGTCAGTTTGTGGTCATGTCGTCGGCCAGTCTCCATACTAAATGTATGGGAATATCTCAATTTTAAGAGGTCGATATTTTTTTTCCTAGCAATCGTGTGAGGTTAAAAATATGAAAATAATTTAGTTCCTTTATTGAAATGCTTTGTATATTAAACAATAAGAAAAATATCAATGATAACTAGGAAAAAATGGCTGTCAAAGATGTCATCTTTTTTGTTGATTTTCTTCAGCAGGGAGTTGATTAACACGCCCTCTAGCAATAAATTATATATCATTAGAAAGGTCTTTTAAAGACAAATATTTGCTGTTAATATACTTTATATCAATTGTTTATACTTTTGGAGTTAAAGGTTATTAAAGTATAAAAGTGGTTTATTGTCTATGGGAGTTGAATTACCCCACTTCTAGCAATAAATGATAAATCATTAGAAAGGTTTTCATATGATAAATATTTGCTGCAAACACACTTTCTATTAATTATGAGTATTTTCGGAGTTTTAGGTCATTAATGTTAAAAAAATTGGTCAAGTTCAGAGCGTTATAACTCTCAAAGTACTAATAGTTGACGTTTATTGTTGTACAATAAAGTGTTTCAAATTTAAAGACCTTTCCAATGATGTAAGATTTATTGCTAGGAGAGGCTTAGATCAAAAATACTCATCGTACTAAAGGACTCCCGAAAAGTTCAAATAATTTGACTCAAACCGTATGTCCTAATAAATAAATAATAATAATAAATATAAAATCTTTATTGAAATAATCTTACATCACAATTTACAACTAGTTTAAACATAGACAATATAGGAAAAACAAATAATAAATAATTATTAAAATAATATTAAACTATGTGCTTGACCACATGCGATGTTGCCGTTCTGCTCACTTCATGGCTTGGAAGATATAGAAGGCTATGGCTGGTACAATGACAAAACGATTAACTAGGGGGCTTACCATCAGCAAATAAGAAACCATCCTTAAGCCGTTCAGTTCAGTAGCAGGCCCTAAACAAAATTGCTTAAATCGGTACCATGACCGTCTTTTAGGTGAACGGCTTAAAGATTGTTTTGACTCAAGGTGAACGGTTAGTTTGTCTCTGGTATGCTTTGTCACAGATCACTAATGCTTTGTAGTCGATGCGAAAACGAACTAGCCTATACAAATCGATGGGTGCATTCTGTAAGACAAATCTCTGAGTCATCGATCGCCATAAATTTGTTAACCAAGGAAAGTAATTTGTGTAGAATATTTATTTACTTTTCATGGTTAAAATGTACTTTATGGCGTTCGATGACTCAGAGATTTGTTTGGCAGAATGCACCCAATTTATCGCTTATTATCCCCGCCAATTGGTAATGCACCTGGCGGCCATGTTTTTAACCTCAAAAACGAAAAACAATTTGTAAATTTTTGATATACCTAGACCCTATCTTACTGAAAATAATAATTCAATAAATAATAATTATATTAGATTACCTATTAAGAATTTTCTTATTACATGGTATTTTTAGTTGCGGATTACGTCGATGTGGATGTTAATGTGACAAGGTTCTTGCGAATTACCAATTGGCGGGGATAGTATATCTCTGTCTGCCGCGACGTTCTAAATTGAGGAAAAATAAAATAACGGTCACTTACTAGTTTTTTTGAATGAGAACATTGCAAATAAAGTACCTATAACAACTTCATATTTATTTTTAAGTGCGATTTACTAGGTGCGTGCTCTAATAAAATGTCGCAAGTCAATAAAACAAATTAAAGTTATATTATTTCAGTTTTTTTTATTTTCAATATCATTTCACACCATAAGTTTGTTAATTACATCGATATAAAATAAATCATTTTCTTCTTTATTTGATTATTATTATTCATAATAACATAAAATGTAATGCAATTTAGGTACTTATTTATGGGGTCTCATCTCTCATCATTTCTTTTTATTTTAGTGATATTCAACAACAAGGAAGTCGTCGCGTTGCCTTTATCAAGTTACATAATTCACTGTTAAATAATAAACATTAAAAGAAATTCACAAATCTTAAAATTCTCACACCAAAATTATCTAAATACACTAAACAATTTTGAAAAAGCTGATCACGTAGGAACTTCTTATGAATTGCTTTATTTGACATTACAGACGCCATAAAACAGCTCCCAAACTGTCAAACCGTGCGTCGTGGTACGCTTCGTCCATACATAAAAAATGGTGAACGGTTTAAGAGCGTGTATTAAAGCAGGCCCTCCGCAGGCCTGCTAAATCGAGGTCATGGTACGAAAAAGTTATGCCATTCAGTATAAGTCCTGCTATAAGAGCTCATAGTAAGGCCCAAGGTACCTTTTTTCATTGTTAGGATTGTTTCGTATTTTAATGTTGGCACAAAGTACGTTCATAATTCCATATTAATATTTTTTGTATGAAGTTGATAAAGTGTCGACCCACGATACAGCGTACTTGTATAATGGACGTCAGTGAGGTAGATTTTTGAAATATTATTTCCCACTAATGGTCATATTGGTCATAGAAAAGTTCTTCGTAACACGCCAACGGACAACAAACGCAACAAACCACATACCTACTCAACAAACGTATAATAAAAAAGTAATTACATTTCATATTTTTCATAAAAAGCTACCTACCACAGTACATATATAAGTTTTTTCAACTTATATATGTACTGTGTACCTACTTAGTACAACGACATCTTGTTCTTTTTTATGCAGGCCTATTTTGTAACTCAACTGACAGCTTAAAATGATCATTTTAATCTAAGTTGTAACTACATTGCTGCTACAGTAAAAATCAATGTTATGACTCTCTACAAAAACCCAGCATGTACATAAAACTTAGATCAGTGATGATCATTTTAAGCTGTCAGTTGAGTTACAAAATAGGCCTGCTGTACTACTTTTTTAACATTGAAAATGTTTTTTCGATATTAGCGTATAGTTGGCAGACTCACCATGGAATTAGAAGGTTTTGACTAGGTCAAAAAATTGTTAATAAATAGTGATAAATAGTGAACTATAGCATATAAATAGTGATACTATGATTCAAAAGATATTTGAGTATCTTGGTGAGGCTGCAAACTTGACGTCAAGTTGGCAGACACCTTAAGAAATACAGTTCGTATCAATATGATTTATATGCCAAAAAATTATTAGAAAATAGTGAATCGTATACGCAAAATTTCAATAACATTGCTTCAATACAAGCCGAGATATTACGGTCTCTAAGTGGGCTGCTAACTTGACGTTTCAGGCGATAGCGATTCCAGAGAAACGGGTACAAATTTTAAACAAATAAATATATCAAAAAATTGTTAGTGAAATTGTGATTCCTACGATATAAATAAAACAAGAATTCTTCATTGCTATTTTCTAAAAATCTAATGTTAACTTTTACATATAATACTCTGAATAAGCTGTCGATCAATATTGAACTTTGCTCCACAGTAATAAGGTTCAAACTTTATTGCAATCGTGAGGTGAGTACTATCAAGCAAAAAAGTGAGATTTATATTTTTAGCCATGTCCTCCAATTATTATTACACTTGTTTTATTAATTAAGTGTTGGTATCAAACAATAACGATATTTATTAATAACAATCATAGCAATAGCGCCATCTCTCGGAAAAGATTGTCAATTTCTCAGTTATAATTTAACGTTAGGTACCTATTTATGTATTAGGTAGAATAAAGATATTATTATTATTATTATTATTTGGTGAGATATATAGTAAAATAAGTATCAGTTGGTATGTGAGTAGGTAGGAAGTAAAATAAGTAGAAAATATTAATAGTTTCTCCTGAATTATTAATATTGTATTAAGAGTAAGGTATTGACCACAGCAACAGCCTACTAGTCTTTATACAGTCGATCATCGCCTTTATTGTTGGCGCAAAAGCCACCGTTCGTAAAAATAGACAGTTGACGCATCGACTAAAAGTGGTCGGCACGCTATGATTTGCCTTTTTGAATTTCAAAAATAAATAAGTAAAATAGTACCTAATACATATATAGGCACCTAACTTTAATTTATAACTGAGAAATTGACAATCTTTTCCGAGAGATGGCGCTATTGTAATGAATATTTTTGTTATTAATGAATATCGTTATTGTTTGATACCAACATTTAATTAATAAAACAAGTGTAATAATAATTCGAGGATATGGCTAAAAATATAAATCTCACTTTTTTGCTTGATAGTACTCACCTCATGATTGCAATGAAGTTTGAACCTTATTACTGTGGAGCAAAGTTCAATATTGATCGACAGCCTATTCAGAGTATTATATGTAAAAGTTAACATTCGATTTTTAGAAAATAGCAATGAAGAATTCTTGTTTTATTTATATCGTAGGAATCACAATTTCACTAACAATTTTTTGATATATTTATTTGTTTAAAACTTGTACCCGTTTCTCTGGAATCGCTATTGCCTGAAACGTCAAGTTAGCAGCCCACTTAGAGACCGTAATATCTCGGCTTGTATTGAAGCAATGTTATTGAAATTTTGCGTATACGATTCACTATCTTTTAACAATTTTTTGGCATATAAATCATATTGATACGAACTGTATTTCTTAAGGTGTCTGCCAACTTGACGTCAAGTTTGCAGCCTCACCAAGATACTCAAATATCTTTTGAATCATAGTATCACTATTTATATGCTATAGTTCACTATTTATCACTATTTATTAACAATTTTTTGACCTAGTCAAAACCTTCTAATTCCATGGTGAGTCAAAAACTTTTTTCGAAAATCGCATAAATGTAGAAAAATTACACACTTTTTCGGGGTCTTTTCTCACTAAATCGACAATTTCTCAAAAACGAAAAGCGATATCGAAAAAATGAAAAAAGCTCCTAGAGATATTGAGTTACTGAAATTAGTATATGTCCCTGGGCCCTATTTTTGAATCGCTCGACGTGGTGTCGAGTGCTCGTTTGTACTGGGGCCCTATTTTTGAATCGATCGACTGGCGTCGAGCGCTCGTTTCTACTGTTTTTCGTTCGACATATGACTCTATTTCGAACGTTTGAGCCATATGTCGAACGAAAATCAGTAGAAACGGGCGCTCGACGCCAATCGAGCGATTCAAAAATAGGGTCCCTGATTTTCATTCGACATTTGACTTTCCATATTTTTGAATCGCTCGACCGCAACGAGTGCCCCTACCCACTCGTTTACAGTCGAGCGATACGGCACGGCGAGCGATATTCTTTTCTACTAAAAAGCAAAGATTTTTGTTTAACAGCCAATAGAAACATGAATATTACGTTCCGTTTTCGTTGTGGTAGTTACCAGTTTTCTCTAAATTCTATGTGGAACGGATAAAATCCAACATTTCGTATTATGTTGGCAGCACGGAAACGAACGATTCAAAAATACGGAAAATCGGCGTCATGCGACTTGGAAGACGAGTGTGACTTAAGTCGCATGCGACAACAAAATGTCATACGAGCGATTCAAAAATAGGGCCCCTGACACTTACGGTCTGCCTTTATGAAGCGAAATCTTGGGATACCGCGGGCGACGTACGCGGCGCGGGATAATGGTAATACGTAGTAGGTACGATTGAAGTTTTTAAATAATTGTATATTTCAAAGCTTGTAATAGTGTTTTATATTTTGTATTTTTTATTTATTTCCACGTTTTTTTATAAATAACAAAGTATTTAGCACGGCAAGCACAACTTATAATAAAGTGACATAGACCGCGACTCGACAAAATTTCTCGCGACTCGACATAGGTTTGTCACTTTTCGTAGCACAACTTTACAGAGTGAGAAAATCACCGTTGCTATGCGACGGTGATGCTACGCAAATGCTACGCGACATATCTCGACGGCAACATACATGTGTTACCATTGGAACAAAATAAATAATTTCTATCATATTATTCTCATACGATAACACTTTGTTTACATGGGTCAAGTGATTAAGTAATAACTAAATGGGCAACTTAATTTTAAGTTAAAATTTAGTGAAAAATCATTCACACGGTCTTAAAAAGTAGCGTCATCTCTGTATTTAACCATCAACTTTCACAACCAAGTCTTGAACTTTGCCAAAAGATGTCTCTGCAGTCGTACTTATAGAATATTCAAAATAAATTAAAATGTAAATAAAGAAGACAGAACAAATTAAGGTACTTAGTCTTTTTAAAAACTATTTTGTTTTAAATTACTTTATACCCAATATAAAGGAATTTAAAAATACAAATTTTATTGAGTATGGTCATGGTACGAATACAATATAATGTTAAAATTCGACACTTGAACTAAAGACCCCGTAGCGTAGCGGATTACTCCTCCGCCGGCCGTAAAATTACACTACTAAAGAAAAGGAACCAGAAATACCAGCAACATGGGGCCCATTTCGAACAACCAATAAAATAAGTTTTTCTAGATTTAATAGTTTTCCTTTGATTTAATTTACCATGTTTGTTAGAGAGATTTGGTCCTTATGTTCGACCCTAACGATTGATATCATAAAAGTACAGGGTGTTGTTTTTTCGAATTTTAGCCAGTTCGATTCCTGGGTGTGGAAAGCGTATATTTTAAAAATCTTTGAATGCAGTTATGTTTCTTTTCAAAAATAAAGGAATGTTTCCTTTGAGCGAAATTTGCTATCTCCATTGTTTAGAGTACTTTCCCTCCAGGTGGCATTAAAAATTTCCATCCTGTATATTAAAACCATAATATTGATATTGATTAGCTCTAGCAGGTCAACAGATGGTATGACGTGAATAGAGCGTGAAGCGAGAGCTGATTCCAGATCTAGTAAAAGATTTAAAAATCGTTAGATACGGCGGCGCGGGGCGGTACCATAGTGTGACTGCACTGAAATGTCTCCATAAGTCCATATTCAAGTAAGTGACGTCGCTTACTATGTGAAAACGAAAGAGAAAGTAGTGTTAGCAATAACTGTAGGGGCAAAAGAGATGACGCTATTATCTCCAGTACACGTGCTAGGCGTCGTAGCGAGTTTTTGTGTGTAGAGAAACGGATAAACGAATCTTGAGCGAAAGTTGAACAGAAGAAAGATTTTAGTTTGAGGCCCGAGGCGAAGCCGAGGGCCTCTAAAAAAAAATAAAAATAAAATAAAATAAAATAAAAATAGCCTTTATTCTTACCACAATACTTAGCATGCTTTACAAAGTAACAATAATTATAATTAGAAAATTTGATTTAATAAAATTTCCATTAATTTAAATTAAAATATATAAATAATTGTTAAATATAAAAATTGCATTGATTTTAATTATAATTGTAATTGTAATACTTTAATAAAATTAAAATGTTAATTTGTGGAAGTCGCCTCCTTGGCGTAGGCCTCCCCCAGCCTCCTCCAGTTCTCTCGGTCTTTCGCCTTCCTCCTCCAGTCTGGTCCAACTCTTTCCTTAAACACGTCCTCCCATCTTTTCTTCGGTCTACCTCTACCTCGTTGTCCTTCTCTTGGTACCCATTCTGTCAATTTTATGGTCCATCTATCACTTTCTATTCTACATACATGACCTGCCCATCTCCATTTCAAACTTCTTATTCTTTCCAGTACATCAGTTGCCTGTG
The DNA here is from genome assembly GCA_928269145.1 of Agriphila tristella. Lineage (NCBI taxonomy): Eukaryota > Metazoa > Arthropoda > Insecta > Lepidoptera > Crambidae > Agriphila > Agriphila tristella. The sequence continues at coordinate 10,057,825 of OV743431.1, forward strand.
TTTCTTTTCTTATGATGTCGTTTTTAATTTTATCTGATAATTTTATACCTAACATGCTTCTTTCCATTTTCCGCTGGTGTATAGCTAATTTGCTTTCGTCTTTTTTTCGCAATGACCATGTTTGGCAGCCGTAGGTTAAGCTTGGTAAAATTACCGTATTAAAAAGTTTGCCTTTAATTTTTATGTTTATATCTCTATTTTTCATGACTTCTTTTAAGCTCCAATATTTCTTCCAAGCGATTGCAATCCTTCTGTTTATTTCTTTTTCTGTCTGATCTTCAAACGCAATTGATTGACCCAGGTAAATATATTCTGTAACATACTCTATTTCTTCTCCATTAACTCTTATACTTTTTTCTTCACCATTAGTGATTATTTTGGTTTTTGATGTGTTTAACAACAGACCAACCTTTCTACTCTCACTCGCTAACTCGTTCACCATGCTCTCTAACTGTGTACTTTCTTCTGCAAATATGGCAATATCATCCGCGAATCGCAAATGACTTAGGTACTCCCCATCTATTTTTAATCCTTGGTTTTCCCATGCGATGTTTCTGAAAACCATCTCAAGAACAGCTGAAAATATTTTAGGTGAGAGTGGGTCACCCTGTCTTACACCTTTTTCGATACGAAATTCAGGTCCGTCTCTTTCCAGTCGAATTTTTGTAGAGCACTTCGAGTATACGCTGTGTAAAAGGTTTATATACTCTACATCTACATTTTGCTGTACTAGAGCCTCCCAGATAGCGAAATGTTCCAAAGAGTCAAAAGCTTTAGTGAAGTCTATAAAACATATGTATAGAGTCATTCCGTATTCCATACATTTTTCTATTAATTGTGTCACAACATGAATATGATCAATAGTTGAAAAATTTTTTCGAAATCCAGCTTGTTCCCGAGGTTGATTTTCATCTAAGATTTTGGAGATTCTTTTCAGTATGATTTTTGCCGAGGGCCTCTACGAGATCCAAAATATTATATATCGTGGGTTGCTGTTATTTAAATTTTTTCGAGGTTTGAAATTACTCGATCAGTCACGTCTTTCTTAGTGACTCTGCGATTCCAAATTTTACAACGATCTCTGAGAATGAGAGTGTGATGATGATGCCTAGGTAAACATGAGGGTTGTTATTGCACATTCGAGTGATGATGAAGTCGGCGCAAGAGTCTCGCATGCTGCATTTGATTTTGATTTATTTTTTTATTAGGGTTAATGTATTTAGAAATTCAGATGTTTTAGTTATACGTAGTACTTAGGTTACCTTTCAATAAAATAATAATATCTATAAGAAAAGAATAACAAAATATTTTGTTAAATTCATTAAATTCATTTTCAATGTACCAGAAGGTCGTGAAAGGCACGAGATCTGTGAATTTTTTCTTAAACTGCCTTTTGAAAACCGCTCATTTGGGCGTGCGTTCCGTGGCTTCGCTCGAGTGCACTCGAGCGCAATTAGCAGCTTGACTGCCTATCTCAAAGCGATAGCAATGCTCTATCCGTCCTTGTCATATCATAACACGTGACAAGGACGGACAGTGCACTGATGTCATAAACCAAAGAAAGAGTCAAAGCGATAGATACGAGGGTGGTTTGATAAGTCCCTGACTTTGAAAGGAAGAAATACTTTTTTTTTCATAATTTATTTTTGTGTCTTAAAAAGAAACTCCTTAAGGCATCTTTTCTCTACATTTTTTTCAAATTCGTCAAAAGATTATACTTTTGGAAACACAAAGCTCAAGCGACTTCTAACTTTTCTTAATGAACCTGTCAACCCTCTCGACGGCACACACACATGACATCAAAACTCATCGAATGAAGATGCGAATCCTTCCTATTCTCTAGATTAAAGCGCAGTGAGATTTATTCTCCTACCTATCATGAATAAATGTCGACTTATCAATCCACCCGCGTAGAGATTGGTGGTAGCCCGCCCCGTGTCAGGATCACCTTCCGTCCCCGCCCCGTGCCCGTTCCGTCCGGGATTTTTCGCGTTACGTATACAGCGACCTTAAAATTTCGATCATTAGCCGTCAATGTCGCGGAAAAATTGACAATCGCTTCATTTGCTCGTATAAACGATCAATTTTCGTATCAATGAGTGTAATTTGCAAAAAAATTGACAAGATAGGGAGGGACTATCAAACTGAACAACTTTTACTATGGGACCAACTCTGAAATCGCTAAAAAAAAATCAGCTGTTTCATACATTTTGATATTTTCATAATTATTTTTTGTATGAAACAGCAGTTTTTTTTCGCGATTTCAGAGTTAGTCCCATAGTAAAAGTTGTTCAGTTTGATAGTCCCTCCCTATCTACCATATTCGGCTTTAAAAGGCTTTTATCAAACACATTGTATAGTATATTATCTGTGTGATAGTAGGTACGAGGGTGGTTTGATAAGTCCATGACTTTGAAAAGAAGAAATACTTTTTTTTCATAATTTATTTTTGTGTCTTAAAAAGAAACTCCTTAAGGCATCTTTTCTCTATTTTTTTTTCAAATTCGTCAAAAGATTATACTTTTGGAAACACAAAGCTCAAGCGACTTCTAACTTTTCTTAATGAACCTGTCAACCCTCTCGACGGCACACACACATGACATCATAACTCATCGAATGAAGATGCGAATCCTTCCTATTCTCTAGATTAAACCGCAGTGAGATTTATTCTCCTACCTATCATGAATAAATGTCTTGGTGGGCAAAGATTTTCATCAAACCAAAAGGTGGTGTCTGAAATGGGCCCTCATTTCAGTTACCAGTTTTCAGACGATGAGAGAAAAAAATTATGGGTTAAAGAGGTAGGTAGGGCATGGATACCGGTATACCGGTATACCGAAATACCGGTATACCGGTAGTTTTTTTCGGTATTTTGATACCGGTATTTGAGAGTAAAATACCGGTATTTCGAAAAAAAATATGTATATTTTTGCAAGGATGTTTAAAGACTATGCAGAACGTTCAATTTCCATGGTTCACAGTGTTGTTCATACTGCAGATGAGTTTACGATATGAAAACTCAATGAATCACGAATAATCACGATTATAGGAAATATGAAATATAGGAAAAATCACCACTAAATCAACTATGCAAAACACTGCATGCATATAGCTAGTATCTAGATGGTATTTAATAATATTCCTTTTAGTTGTTCGTTTAATGTTTTCATCATCATCATGTCAGCCGCACGACGACCACTGCTGGTCTTATTCAAGGATCTCCACCTCCCTCAAGGATCTCCAAGACGATCGGTTCTGCGCTGCCCGCATCCAGAGGTTTCCCGCGACCTTCACCAGATCATCGATCCACCTTGTCGGGGAACGTCGTCCGGTGTGCGGTCACCACTCTTTCCGCCCCAACGGCCATCGGTTCTTCTCGTTATGTGTCCCGCCCACTGCCACTTCAGCTGAGCAATCCTGCGAGCGATGTCGGTTACTTTAGTTCTCCTACGGATCTCCTCATTTCTGATTCGATCACGCAGGGAAACACGGAGCATGGCTCTCCAATGCATGCTAGGACCTGGGTGACCTTGAGACCTACCCTTTATGAGACCTATAGTTAACGACTATGTTTCACTGCCGTAAACTATCTTTTAATATAGATAAATTATCTTTATATATAGACTTTCGTCTCGTGACACTGAGGTAAGTCGTAAGTCAGACGCGAAGATTTTTCGAAGCATCCAGAATGCTGCCTATCCGAATAGAATTTGACGTGAAATCTCTTTCTTGAAGTTGGACTTGCCTAACTGGACTACCTGTCCTAAGTATACTTAATGGTCAACAACTTCAAGTGTAGTGTTCCCAACATGAACTGGACCGGCCACAACATGGGCAATCGACATGATTTTCATCTTATCCATGTTCATCCTGAGACCTATTCTTTGAGATCTTCGAGCATTGTATTCAGGTCTTCCAAGGTTGGTTACAGCCATAAGAACTATATCATCGGCAAAACGAAGGTGTGTTAGGTACAGTACCTAACACACCTTCGTTTTGCCGATTACATAGTAACTGGCCATTAATATTGATACCAAGTCCATTCCAGTCTATGAGTTTAAACATGTCCTCCAACGCAGCTGTGAACAGTTTCGGACAAATAACGTCTCCCTGTCTTACACCTCGCTGCAGTTGGATTTGTGATCTGGAAACTGGAACTCTAGACTATTGTGTTAAAGCCTTTTCGAAACCCGGCTTGTTAGGGAGGTTGGAATTGGAAGTCGTCAAACTTGCGAGCGTGACGATTCGTAAGGACATGGCTCAGAAGTGAGACGGGTCTGTGTTCTTTAAGAGGGGCTTATTCCCATTTTTAAAGTAGAGGTTTGAGGTTTGAGACATTTCTCTAAAATAATTAACATTCACTTATAAGAGAACTACACTATAATCTTAAAAACTTAGAAACTAGTAAGTGCAGCAGACAAGTTCGTAAATATTTCATTTTTTGTTAGTTTACCCACATTGCATTCGTAAAACAATTTCTTGCAGTAACAAGTTGGTCTCTATTACGTATCGCTTAGTTGTTGCCGTATGAGTTAGCTCAAAAAGACATTGGATGGCAATGAATGACAATGCATTAAAAACAAACAGTATTTCAAGAAAAAAATAAAAAAGTATTATCTAATGTTTTACTTGAGTTTTAATGCGCCAGAAAACACGATCTAGCTACTGAATCTACCACCAGCTCACAAATTAGGAGGCCTCTCAGAGAAAGAACTGGCGGAAGAATACTCAGAAAAGTTATGTCGACCTTCCTTTTGATCCCTATCTACAAAACGAACTAACTGTATCTTTAGATCCTGGAGTGTGTGATTTGGGATGGCATTTTAGTTGATGAATTATAGGGTTCCAAGCTGGTGGTTCTCTCCAACTATATTCTCTATGGAAATTTTGATATTTGTTGATTTCAATAATAATTGAATCAAATAATGTATTTTCTTTAGTATTCGTAATTACCTAGGTATTACTTTAAGAACTAATTTTGTGGTTTCTAGGCAGTTGGTAAATAGTTTGAGTGTTTCTGCCATAAAGTATAGCGTAGAAAATTGCTTTAATCACTCTCCACAAACAAGACTTACTAATCGTTCTTAAAATCATTTAAAAAGTAGGTAACTAGCAGTTTTTAAAAAAATACCGAAATACCGGTATACCGGTAATTGAAATGTCAATACCGGTATGAAAATCATTCCGGTATTCCATGCCCTAGAGTTAGGGACTTCGTTGGACTGAATAGGCAGAGTTACAATAAGATTATGTAGAGAAATAAAACAAAATATTCCGAAAAAAGTCTTTCTTCATTAAAAAGTCATGGACTTATCAATCCACCCTCGTAGAGATTGGTGGTAGCCCGCCCCGTGTCAGGGTCACCTTCCGTCCCCGCCCCGTGCCCGTTCCGTCCGGGATTTTTCGCGTTACGTATACAGCGACCTTAAAATTTCGATCATTAGCCGTCAATGTCGCGGAAAAATTGTCAATCGCAAACGATCAATTTTCGTATCAATGAGTGTAATTTGCAAAAAAATTGACAATCATTACTGGCGTTTTTTTATTAATGAGGGCTTTTCATAGTGACATTTGAAAAATAATAATGTAACTATTTGTCTCACTATAGTGCAGTATTTAGTGGCATCAACCTTGCAGATCGTCAACAAAGAAAGCCGCTTGGCACAGGCGTTCTTTGTGATCATCTGAGCTGATTTAGCCCCACGTGGTACCACCATGGTGGTAGCCAGGGGTGGGGGGGTGAGGACCCTTCTACCACGCTGCACTTTTACATCCATATCTCCATAAGTTTAGCAAATAGGTCGTGTTTGGTATCGTTTTCTTATAATTTAAGGACGAGGAATTCATTTCTGAAACAATTTTTTCACTCGTTTATAGAAAAAACAAAAGTTCTGCGCAAAAAAAGAAAAATAAGCAAACAAAAATCTTACAAAATCTATGCCTACAAAAAACATTTGCAACGCGCGGCGGTATTTTGGCGCAGTATATTTGGATGGGATTTAAAACTTATTGTTTAATAATGACACAAATAGGTCGTGTTTGGTATCGTTTTCATATAATTCAAGGATGGGGAATTCAATTCTGCAACAACATTTTTACTAGTTCATAGAAAAAAATAAAGTTCAGCGCAAAAAAAAAGAAAAATAAGAAAAAAAACTTACAAAATCTATGCCTACAATTAAACCACGAGATTATGCTTTAAAAAAAATGATTTTACAGCCCTATTTATCTTAAATATATAAACATAAACTTTTCTAAAGAAATTACATTTATAAATGTGTCAAAAAAATCAGTTTAGCCGCGCAGCGGTTTGGTGCAGTATTTTTTTATTTGGATTTATCACTTATTATTTAATAATGACACGGATTAGTATTGGTAGTCCCATAGTTTTACTTAATAGAGAGTTAAAGTAATAATTAAGTAAAAAAATGTTTTTACCTACCTAGTTATATCAAATTTTATTGGCAGTTTCCGCTGCATCTACGTAGTTAGTTCGGTGCACTTTATTTCTCTTTTTAAACAATTGCACCTTCCTGCGCATTTTTGCTTTCACTTACACTTTATTAACTCCATGCAAGCTGTGGCTGCTGGCGGTAAGGTCTACATAGGATTCCCATAAGCCATTATTTTTGTCCCAACCCCAATCTGCAGGACCATGCATGGTTTTGGATTGGTTTAAAAAGTTGACCCCATACATTCCTCCCTGATAAATCGCTCGCAAAATATGGTTGCACAGGGCGTCTCTGGTTGGTGGGAGATTCTCCAGCTGCATGTCCTTTTTCTTGAATAGCACTTTTCTGCATTGATTAATATCAAGGACATGCATTCCAACATTTCCAACAATAACTTAAATCACAAAAGCCGATTTTATGCGATTAGGCCGGTCCCCACCAAGCGCGCTGCCTCGCGAGGCAAAACGTTTGCCGCGTGTGGCAGGCCTCGTACGAGGCTGCGTGCTTGGTGGGGACCGGCCTAATCGCATAAAATCAGCTGGTCGGATTTTGGTTGAAGGTTCCCCAAGGATTTTCTCTAATATCCACACGGACGAAGTCGCGGGCGGAAGGTAGTTTATTACAACAATCAGAAGTGGGTCCAGAGATATTAGTAGTATCCTGTTCCCGTTTCTTTACTCTTTTCCGTTCCCGTTTGGTCCCGTTCCTGTCCCCGGTTTCCGTTCCCGTTCCCGTTCGCGTTCGCTTTCGAGCGATCGCGTTTGCGTTCCTGGGGGGCTACTCAAATGGCCACTTTTCTATTCGTTCGCTAACTTAAAGCTTAAAAATAAGCAATTAAACGATCAAGTCACACGTCGCAAGTTTATGTAAATCACAGACATTGTTGTATTGTATGGAATTGACAAGCCTACGACACGTAATTTTGGAGTTTATGGCTTATTTTTAATTTTTAAGTTAGCGAACGAATAGAAAAGTGGCCATTTGAGTAGCCCCGCTGTTCCGTTCCCGTTCCCGTTCCCGTCCCCTGGGGCTGACTCATGTCCACCGTGTTGGACTTCAAAATAAATGTCATTTTCGCATTCCTCATCCCATAAAACCTCAAAAACAACATTCACATCGATTTTCATGTTTACTTACCCCATTTACCCCCTAAGGGATGATTTTCAAAATAACAAAATATATATTTGCCTATTTATTTTTAGACATGCTTCTAAGAATTTGAAAGTTGTAATGTCTATTTTATATTATTTTTCAATACATAATTTGCACCCCATTTTCACCCCTTTAGCGGTTAAATCATGTCCACAGTGTTGTACTTCAAAATAAATGTTATTTTCGCAATCACCATCCCATAAAACCTCAAGAACGACATCCATATCGATTTTTATGCTTACTTACCCCATTTACATTACACCCTAAGGGGTTTATTTTAAAAACACAAAATATATGTTTGCCTATTTATTTTTAGACATGCTCGTACGAAGTTTTAAGTTGTAATGTATATTTTATATTGTTTTCCATACCAAATTTGAACCCAATTTTCACCCCTTTAGGGGTTAAATCATGTCGATTGTCGACCGTGTTGGACTTCAAAATAAATGTCATTTTCGCAATCGTCATCCCAGAAAACCCCAATAACGACATCCATATCTATTTTAGGTTTATTTACCCCATTTCATCCCCATAGGGGTTAAAATACTACTAATAACCATATACGTTGCGTTATATTTCCATCCATAAGCCTAAATTATAAATTTAGCGATTTTTACTTTGAAAATTAAGGATTTTCTTTTATACTCAACTTCATCCCCCTTTTCACCCCTTCGGGGGTAGAATTTTGAAAAACGATGATACACGTATTTATTAATTTTCAATCATCAGCCTAAATACAAAATTTGAAGATCCTAGCATCAAAACTGAGGGACTTTCATACAAACTTTCATCCCTTATTTCATCCCCTTAGGGATGGATTTTTTAAAAAATCCTTCCTTAATGGATGCCTACACTGTATAAGGTACCTGTGTGCAAAATTTCAAGTTCAGAAGTTTGGGCTGTTTGTTGATATCTCACTCAGTCAGTCAGTTATATATATAGATAGATGGTAAGCCCCTGCTTTAATACACGCTCTAAAACCGTTCACCATTTTCTATGGTGACACCTACACACATAGTAAATACTGAAATCCATCAGTATTTAATCAGGGGCATATTTCACAAAAGATTAGTAAATTAACTACAATAATTTACCATTGTTGTAATTGAGGTAGAATGGGGAATGTCCGAAAAAAATCAAATTGGCTGAATATTTTTCTATAGGTAGGAATAAGGTCCCTTAGTAATAGAAAAAAGTTTCAGAATTTTCGGTTGGGTAAAAAAGTTTTTAAAAATCAAAGTCTCTTCGACTTCACAAATGTGGTTGTGGCTTGTGGCAGGTGTTGGCAAAGGTACAATCTCCATTCTGCTGTTACTTTCATACATTTGTGAAGTCGAAGAGACTTTGATTTTTTTAATTTTTTTCACGAAACCGAAAATTTTGAAAATTTATTCTATTACTAAGGGACCTTATTCCTACCTATAGAAAAATATTCAGCCAATTTGATTTTTTTCGGACATTCCCCATTAGGTTTCTTATTAATTCTAAAACGTAATTCTACCCCAATAACAACAATGGTAAATTATTGTAGCTAATTTACTAATCTTTTGTGAAATATGCCCCTGATTAAATACTGATGGATTTCAGTATTTACTGTGTGTGTAGGCGTCGCCTATGTATGAACGGAGCGTACCATTCCATGATGACGCGCAGTTTGACAGTTTGGGGGCTGTTTTATAGCGTCTGTAATGTCGAATAAAGCATTCAAAAAAGATTCTACGTCATCATTTTTTCAAAAATTACAAGTGTATTTAGATAAGTTTGGTGTGAGAATTTAAAGATTTGTGAATTTCTTATAATATTTATTATTTAATAGTTGGGTATTAGGCAACGCAACGTCTTCCAAGTTGTTAATTATCACTAAAATCATGCGGTCTCATCGGGAACAGGAGATGTGGCTTAGTAAGCAGGTACCGCCATCTAGTGGTATATTTAAATTAATGATAGAATTAGTTTACATTTACCTTACTAGACGGCGGTACCTGCTTCGATTTGTTTTTGTAATATTCAAATACAGATAAAAATAGTCATGAAACTTTTAAAATGTTTCTTTAAAAAAAATCACCAAATCCAAAATTGTAGTGAAGCAGGTAAAAGGAAGGTTTTTTTTAAATCAATTAAAATTAAGTGACACCTATCGGCAATAATTTGTACTAATAAGATTGTTCTGCTTTTTGCGTTGAAAATTTGGTAAAGTTTGTTGCCATTTGCGCTAGGCGTGCAACGATAGCGGCGCATCTAGCTTGCTACAAGAAAAACATTTTTGATCGCCCCGATAGTCGCCTTACGACGGCCATTTCTTTAGTATGGGGTGAGGTATCTGTACTTGATCTGTGCTAAAATAAAAGAATTGATGAGAGATGAGACCCCATAAATAAGTAATTTACCTATCACATTTTATGTTATTAAGAATAAAAATAATCAAATATCGAAGAAAAAGATTCATTTTATATCGATGTTATTAACAAATTAATGGTGTGCAATGAAATGAAATTAAAAATAAATAACTGTAATAATATAAGTTTAAGTAATTTGTTTTATGGACTTGCGACATTTTATTAGACGTAGACGAGCACGCACTACAATACAACCAAGGGAGCGAAGTAGCCGGCATTTGCGTTTCGAACAAAAGGTTAAAAGACTGATTTCCACCGAACTCCGTTATCCATTTGAGAAGTTTTTGGAAATTTTTTCTAACATTTTTTCAAGCGAACTTCGAGGTCCATTCATAATCTTATAATAGGCCAGCTAACATTGCAAACACATTGAAAACATAATAGAAAATCACTAGGTAGGTACCTAATAACTTGGTCAACTAATTTTATTAAAAATAAATATGAAGATGTAATGTTCTCTATGAAGATGTAAAAACTAGTAGGTACTTATCCGTTTTTTAATTTTTCATCAACTTTGAATGTCGTGGCAGACAGAGATATAAGCAATAAATTAACTTGTATAGCGCTATCTCGTTTTCGAATTACGTCTACAAAGCATACCAGAGACAAACAGTAACTAACTGTTCACCTTGAGTCAAAACAATATTTACTTTAAGCAGTTCATCTAAGAGACAGTCAATGCATGGTACCGATTTAAGCCGTTCTGTTTAAAGCCTGCTTTTGAACTGAACGGCTTAAGTTGGTTTCTTAGTTGCTGAAGGTAAGCCCCCGTACCAAAGAAGAAAATAAGTGCTCGCTGGCTGACATCTGCCCAAAGAGAAAGATTTTCTGCCTGTCTACCTGAGTACTCTTCGTAGCTTATTAGAAAAAATATACGTCGACACAAACATTTTTATCAATGCCATCTATGCTAATTCTTAGGCAACGGCTACACGTGTGGTAAATACTGTTATGTCTATGATCTATCAGTATTTAATCAGGGGCCTATTTCATACAAGATTAGTAAATTTACAGCTTGACCATAAAGAGTTGACAAAGATTGAGGGCGCCACTTTGTATGTAAACACGTCAAAATAACGAATAATTTGGCAACACTGACTACTCAAAAAAATCAGGTCAATGTTCTGTACTGAAAAAACTTAGTTCCATTTTATTTAATTTCAACTCTTTATGGCCAAGCTGTACTACTTAATTTTACTTTAATTATTGTTATTATTGTGGAAGAATTATATTTTTTATTAATTATAGGTAATACATTATTCTACCCCAATAAACTACTACTATGGTAACGTGGTAATACGTCGTGGTAAGTACAGCTTGACCATAAAGAGTTGACAAAAATTGAGGGCGCCACTTTCTATGTAAACACGTCAAAATCACGAATAAATTGGCAACACTTACTAAATTTTGTACTGAAAAATTTTAGTTTCATTTTATTTAATTTCAACTCTTTATGGTCAAACTGTACTGTGATCCATATCAGTAGGTATTTAATTAGGGGCCTGTTTCATGAAAGATTAGTTTTCCCGTACTATTCTCATATTTCTTGATCTGGCAATGGCAACACCGATGTCCAGATTGTCCATCCTAGCGATGGGCCAACTCCGCGGGCTGATTATCTAATTAAAAACCACCCAGCGACTGGTTTCAGTTCACAGATGATCGTGATCCATTGCTACTTCTTTTTGGGTTAAAAAAAAACATACCAAAGAAAAGTGGCAATGTTTCTTTTTAGATAATCAGGGTGCGGTTTATTTCCAACTCGAATCAACCCGTTTCAAAATTCGCGTACCTCGGTTTCAACTCGAGTTAGCCAACTCGGAAATTCGCGTAACTCGGTTTCAATTCAACTCGAGTTGGCTAGCGGCGGGCTGATTATCTAATTAAAAACCACCTAGCGACTGGTTGCAGTTCACAGATGATCGTGATCCATTGCTACTTCTTTTTGGGTTAAAAAAAAAACATACCAAAGAAAAGTGGCAATGTATGTCAAATGCAACCGGTCGCTAAATAGTTTCTTTTTAGATAATCTGGGGGCTTATTGTCTAATTTCGAAAATCTATCGCAATCGCTTTCATTTGACAGATGGATGTGACACATTGCTGCATTCCTTTGGTAAGTTTTTATCTGTGCCAAAAAGAAGCATCAATGTATCACATCTTGAAAGCGATTGCGATAGATTTTGAAATTAGACAATAAGTACCCAGGGGGCTAATTGTCTAATTAAAAAATCTATCGCAATCGCTTTCATTTGACAGATGGATGAGACATATTGCTGTATTTCTTTAGTAAGTTTTTATTCGTGCCAAAAAGAAGCATCAATGTGTTACATCCTGAAAGCGATTGCGATAGATTTTGAAATTAGATAATAGAAAGGCCGGGTGCCGGTCGTAGCGAGTTGACCTGTTAGCCAACTCGGGTCGGCTAACTCGAGTTGAATTGTAACCGAGTTACGCGAATTTCCGTAGCTGTAAGCGATTCAGACGGAGTTGTCTAATCGGTTCGGAACCGACCACAGATGGTCAGCAACTGTGGAGTGGAGACCTTTACCTTTTTGTGCATAGATTAGATACTAGCTAAGTAGGTTAGGTTGTTTTAATTGTTTATGACAATATTGTGATTTTGAAAAAAAAATCACTATCATTCACTAAGGTGTTTTCTTTTTATGTGATTTTTAAGAGTTGTCGTATTTCCTGAATATTTGTATATATCAGAACATATTTTGCACTTTAGTTTGCCATCTACGGATAAATCAAATACTTCCCAAACTGTTGATTTCTTTTTCCAACTGGATGACAGTGTCTCAAAGTAAAGAAAATTAGGTGCGATAATGGGGTGAATACTCGAGCAATAACCTACATGCGTGGTGCCAGGCAAAAGGGATCGTACTGGATGCAACCATTCCGTACACGCCTCAACTAAATGGAAAAGCTGAAAGACTAAACAGAACCCTGATGGAGAGAACAAGGGCGTTAATGTTCGATGGCAAGGTTCCAAACTATCTAAGCACTGTTAACAGCAAGTTTCCTGCTCAACAGAAGTCCAACAGAAGGCAGAAACAAAACACCAGCGGAAATGTGGTTCAAGATAAAACCCAACCTATCGAACATCAGAAGATTTGGATCTACAGCGTACTACAAAATAAATTTTGGCCTACGAAAACTGGACGAAAGATGCGGCAAAGGAATACTCATCGGTTACGTTAGAAACGGCTACAAAATTTGGGTGGATGAAAAGAAACAGATAATAAGATCAAGGGATGTAAGAATAAACGAAGAAGAACAAGGAATATATTTAGATGATGAAGAAAATGTGGTGAAAATTAATGGACTCTGGAAGTTGGTTGAAGATGAACAAACAGGAGAAGAAATAAATCAAAATTCAACAGTAAGCAATGAAGAATGTCGAGAAGGTGGAGAAAGAAGAAATAGAAGTATTAGAGAAACAAACGAAGGTAGAACAAACGACAGTCGAATAAATGAAGACAGAACAAGTGACGGTGAAACAAATGATGGTGAAATAAATGACGGAAGAACAAATGAAGAAGAAAGAAACGAAAATAGTATAAATAGTAGAAACAATTTTGAAAGTAATTTAAATTTTGATAGTATTATACAACCTGAAGAAAGTGGAGAACTTTTCGATAGTGAAGAGATTGAAGAAAATCAGAGTCGAGTAGTAGAGATTGAAGCAGAAAATGGAGAGAGTAATGAAGAAACTGAGGGAAGTCGAGTGGTGGAAGATAGTAGAAGAAGAAACCAACCTGCGAGAGAACGTAGGTTACCAGAAAGATATAAAGATTATGTCATGGAGTTTGATACGGAAGCTTCCATGTTAACGTACGAGGAGGCGATAGAATCAAGCGAAAAAGATAAATGGAAGAAAGCAATAGAGGAAGAAATCAAATCGTTAGAAGAAAACAATACGTGGACCTTTGTAGATAAGAAAGAAGCGGAAGGAAGAAAGCTAGTAACAAGCAAATGGATCTTCACGGTGAAATCAGATGGAAGATACAAAGCAAGATTAGTCGCAAGAGGATTTCAACAGAAATATAAAATAGATTATGATGAAACATATAGTCCAGTTGTAAATACAAATTCTTTGAGAGTACTATTGTCAATTGTTGCAAATAAAAAATTGAAAATGAAATAGTTCGATATTAAAACAGCGTTTCTTCATGGAGATTTAAAAGAGTGTATTTATTTAAAAGTTCCAAAAGGTTACAGCAACAAAGAAGATAAAGTATGCAAATTAAATAAGAGTCTGTATGGGTTAAAACAAGCTCAATTAATGTGGAATATTAAATTTACAGAACATTTAATTAAAATGGGATTTAAGCAATTGAAGTTAGATCAATGTATTTTTGTAATGGAAGGTGAAAGAAGGATGATTCTTGCGATTTATGTTGATGATGGACTAGTAGTTGGTGAGAGAGAAGAAGATCTGGTGCATGTAGTGGAAACATTAAGAAAAGGTTTTGATCTAAGAATCTGCGAAGAAGTATCAAATTACATCGGGCTGGATATAACACAAGAAAAGGAAGGAGTGAAAATTTGTCAGAAAAATTACATCGAAAAAATTTTAAAGAAGTTTAATATGAATGAAGCAAGAGAGTGTAAAACCCCAACCATTTTGATAGAACAACACCCAAAGTTGAAAATAGACACAGAGAGCCATGAACTCTATAGGGAAATGGTAGGATCATTATTATACCTGGCGAATAAAACGAGGCCAGACATAAGCTTCCATGTAGGGTATTGCTCGCGTCAACAAAGTGCTCCAAATTTGAATGATTTAAATAATGCAAAAACTATTTTGAAATTTTTAAAGGTTCGGAAAACAAAGGTATTCATTTTGGTGAAGGTGATAAAGTGCTTCGAGGGTACTGTGACTCAGATTTCGCGGGGGATCCAGACACTAGGCGTAGCACGTCGGGTTACGTGATTTGGCTAAACGGTGGACCAGTGGCATGGAGCTCAAGAAAGCAACCGATCGTAGCGCTGTCAAGTACGGAAGCAGAGTTTATAGCCGCAGCAGAATGCTGCAAAGAACTCCTGTTCATCAGAGACTTCACATTTGAAATGACCAATGAGAAATTAGAAATAGAAATGAAAGTGGACAACCAGTCAGCGATT
The DNA here is from genome assembly GCA_928269145.1 of Agriphila tristella. Taxonomy (NCBI): domain Eukaryota; kingdom Metazoa; phylum Arthropoda; class Insecta; order Lepidoptera; family Crambidae; genus Agriphila; species Agriphila tristella. The sequence goes on from OV743431.1 coordinate 10,072,960, forward strand.
TGGCTTATGAAGAAAGGAATTATGAATAAAAGAAGTAAACACATAGATGTGAGATACTATTATCTAAAAGATCAGATTGATGCAAACAGAATAACGGTCAAATACTGTCCAACGGGTTCGCAGATAGCAGATATACTTACAAAGTGTTTGCCGCCTGTGAAGTTTGAAAGGTGTCAAAGAAAACTCGTATCAGAGTGAGTGTTAGGTAGTGATAAGTGCGGGCAAAAGTGAACTAAGTGCGTTTTCGGTCAATTTGTGGGGAATTAGTATGTAAGTTTTATAGGGGTGTGTAATTTGTATAAGAAAGATGTAGTAAAGGCGTGATGTAAACTTAAAAAGCCAAGACAATTCACAGTATCAGTTAAAGAATTAAGGGGGTGTATACGTACAATGCTTAAGGGGGTGCATAGGCATATAATGTAATGATTCATTTAAGGGGGTGTGGAAACATTTGGGGAATATTTGAAAATATTTCAAATAAATGAATCATCATCCAAAATAACAAAGCAAACGACGGTAAACGAGTAACTTGAAAGAAATTTTCATACATATATTATTTGGACATATTTGGACATTATTATGGCTTTAAGTTTTTATCACACATTTACGTTTACTTCTATATGATTGAATGTATTTGATAATTGATTTGATTTTGTACTATGCTTGTATTTTTTATGTAATGATGGTTAATTGAGTTTAAAGGTTGTTTTGTCTGTCTATATATAAAAAACGTTAGGTTTTGTAATGTAGGGTCGAGTAGGAGTTTGAAAAAACGGTTAGGTCTCGTAATGTAGGGTCGAGTAGGAGTTCAAGTATTTGAAAGGTGTATTTAATTGAAATGTAGTAAGTAGCTTATAGAAATCGAGAGGCAGATAGAAAGGTTTGATGTAATGGATTATGTCAAATGTTATGTTAAGGGGTAGACATGGGTAATAATGGACAATTTAATAAAACTTCAATACTTTACTAAACACTTTAATATTATATAAACTTGAGATAGGTTTGTAACTGTTGGTAGGAAGCATCTAAGAGTGTATAAGTTTGATTAGGCAGTTAGTAGTGCTGGACAGGTAACTGTTTCAGCAAGTATGGTCAGCATGTGCAGCAGATTGAGGGGGTGTGTCGAGGGAGGTTTCTCACGAAGTGCTATGCTCTATGGTGCATTCGAATTTCAAGTTAGCTTTGTTATGTCAATCTGCTTGGACATGCGCAGCACTCTGTAGTTTGACGCACTTCTTGTGGATCCGTCGAGATGTATAGACATTAGTTCAGAAGCTATGTAAAGTATAAATTATGTTATAACAGTGCTGTAACTTGTGAACCGGCTCAATAAATATATATACAAAAGTCTCCTGGTCTCATTCAAATATGTTTTGAGATACTGTCGTAAATGCCAAGAAAACCGGCCGAACAACCCAGAACTGCCTGTGTACTCCTGGTCCGTTCCTAACAATCCATGGGAAAGACTTCATGTCGATTTTGCGGGTCCATTTGAAGGGAAATACTGGTTTGTTCTAGCAGATGCACTCTCAAAATGGATTGAGATCAAGCCCATGAACCAAATAACTACAAATAAACTGTGTGAAGAGTTAGACTCTATATTTACAACGTTTGGTTTCCCACAATTCTTGGTGTCGGATAACGGAACGCAGTTTACTGCCCGGGAGTTCCAAAGTTATTGCAGAGACAAGGGTATCATACATATTAAGTCATCTCCATATCACCCGAGGACTAATGGCTTGGCAGAACGCCTGGTTCGTACCTTTAAAACTAGAATGGCATCAAGTGCGAGCGATGGCATGTCCCTGAAAAGAAGGCTAGAAAACTTCCTATTTTCCTACCGTATAACACCTCATAGTGCCACCGGTAAGAGTCCAGGTGAAATTTTATTTGGTCGTCGGTTGCATTGTGCTCTGGACAACGCACGGCCTAACCCTAAAAGAACTCTGCAACACAAACAGATACAGGCAAACATTGAGTCTGAGGCACTAACCCCATCTTTTAAAGCAGGTGACAGCGTATTTGTTCGCGCCCGAGACGGATCCCGTTGGATACCTGCTACAATATCAAGGCGTACGCACAGATACTCTTACGCTGTTAACACTTCAGACGGGGTAGAAAGGAGGTATCATGCAGAGCATGTGCGTTCCCGTGTAGCAGACCCAAGCAGTCCAGCTGGCACTGTTCTCCCTCCATTACCTTCGGCCACACCTCATTCTCGGCATTTGCCCCCATCTACACCTACACCTCATTCACTAACCGCATCCACACTTAACAATCATCCAACGCCTCAACCATCCTCCTCCTTATGCCAGGCTACTCAAGACGCACGTCAAGCCAGTGCTGAAACACTGTTCGTCCACTGGCCCTGGCTGCCTTGCAGGGAGCCCCAGCAAGGCGCAGTGGTCGCACCTTCACGAAGCCACGTCGTCTGATCGAGGAGATGTCGTAGCTTGTTAGGATGGGGACGAATGATATATACCTGCTCTTTGGTTGTGTGACACTGTCATTGTTTTTCTTGTACTACGTCAAATAAATACATTCTTGAAGATGTTTCCAATTTATTTTACAAAGTTAAACACGACACAAAACACACACTCGACACAATTACGAAGTAAAAAGAGCTTATAAAAACCGAACTTTAATATTTGTCTATCCAAACATTAAAAGAAACAATACAAGTAAACAGTAAAATATAAAAATTCGCCGGTAGTAAGAACACAGAACTTCGGGTGCTACGGTTAAACTCGAATTAGATCGGCCAACTCCTCCGCGGTGGCGGCGGAAGCGCAGGAACACAACTCGAGTGCTTAACGGGCTGACTCGAGTTCTTAACGGGCTGACTCGAGTTGACCCGCGGGCTGATTATCTAATTAGAAACCGCCTAGCGACCGGTCGCAGTTCACAGATGAACGTAATACATTGCTACTTTTCTTTGGGGTAAAAAAAAACATACCAAAGAAAAGTAGCAATGGATGTCAAATGCAACCGGTCGCTAAATAGTTTCTTTTTAGATAATCAGGGTGCCGATACAACTGCAACTCGAGTCAACTCGGGTCGGAACTCGAGTTGGCGCATCACTAGTCCATCCAGCCAGTAAAAAAAAAAACCTAGTAAATAATTATGGCTGCCGTTCTGACGATGTAAACTTTTGTTTATTATTTGTTACACTAAATAAATAATTTGGAAATGATTGGTGAATTTGAAAACTTATCCCTCAGTGGAAACAATGCTGCAAGTAACCATGGCGATCCTTTCTCTCATACGGGTAAGATGATTTCAATAGGCCTTCTGTAGACGTAGAACAAGTTGTTTTTCCAATTATATTGACCTCAATGAGTTGGATTGATTACAATATATTTAGATGGGTTCTGTTATTTCTTTCAGAGTTAACACCTGAACAGCAGAAGACATTGATTGACATACGACGTCGGAAAACAGAGTTGTTGTTGGAAATTCAGGTATGTTTCATGTCAAGCAAGAGTGATTGTTTTGCTCTGATTTACTTACATTGACTAAGAATAAGTAATTTATATGTCATAAATTTGATTCGATTATATTGCGTATATTGGTCGGAGAGTCAGGTTCATTGCAAGCTGTATGTTAAACAAAACGTTTAAAGCCAGAAATCTAGCTAGTTGTTTTGCTGCGCTGAGTTTCTCCTTTGCTTTAAATTAAAACATTTCTTAATTGGTAACTTCTTGAATCATCATGATTATGATCACAAAATACCCTATAGTACAAGTTCATGATTAAGAGTTTAGCATACTAGTCCAGAAACATGCCGTCAGTGTTATCTTCTAGTATTTAAATGCATGCCCTTTTTGACCTAAGATCGGTATACCTACCTTATTATGAAGTTTCGTATTTATGTTTCCAAGATGATTTTATAGGCTGATGCTGATGAAATAAACTAGGCAAAAAATTAAAATAATGTACAGTACCTAGCTGGCAAACATCAAACAATCTTGATTTCGAGGGGGGGGGCTGTGCAGAGTGCATATTTTGAGTAAGTATGTGTTGCAGTGAGGTACAGAGCGGCGGGAGAGGGGCGTGCGATATTGGTCGCTCGCTAGTACACATGCATGAACTTATCCTCACTCCCTCGAAAGAGAGTCAAGATGTTTGACGGAATCTGTACTTAATCACAGAATAATTGAACATCCTCAATATCATCATACACTTTGACTGACTCGTCATTGATTCACAAACAAGTTTTATTCATTTGTGATAAAATGAATTAGGTGTTTATAGTTGTTCCACACCCTTCAGCCATTTATCAATTAGATTACTGAATGGAAGTATGCATTTGTGATAAAATTAGAGGTATATTTATTGTTTTTCTTCATCATCAGCCATTTTGAATAAAAGTAAAAAGGTTTTTATAAGTTAATTTACAAGATTGATTCTAGCTTGACAAATTTGTTTAAAGACAATATAGAAAAATTGGTCATATGTTAGATCTTATTATTGAAATTAACTTGCATGCAAACAAATTGACTCACTTGTAAGATAACAAGTATGAAGATTCATACATACAAATATTTTCCGTATTCCATAATAAAACTCAACACTAATTAATTAATCTGTTACTAAGGGCATGCCCTAAAGTTTACCTGTTAATTAGGCATACTCTAGATCAGAGGTGCCCAAACGGTCGATCGGTTTTAAGGTCGATCGCCAAGGATAACAGATTTGACACTTTGCACCCAATGTAGTTTTACATAGCAACTTTTTTCAATATCAGTAAAAATTTCGATCTCTTGGTCATAAATTGTTGCTATGTCGATTTCCTTAAGAAAAAGTATGGGCACCCCTGCTCTAGATTATTGGCAGCAAGGTGTACATACATATGTAAATTTCAAAATATAACAGACCAGTGGGCCTAGCCAAAGTAACATTGGAAAATCTTCGTTATCGCTTCGCTTTCGAAACATGTATGGGATTGACATAAGGTTTCGTTAACAATCGAATTTTAAAACGTCAAATCCATACATGTTTCGAAGCGAAGCGATAGCGAAAATTTGCAAATGTTACTTTGGCTAGGGGGGCAGAATATAAAAGACCCGTGTTAAAGAGGTCATTCTAATTTTTTTACTGCATGTTGGTAGCACTGTTCTGATTAAGCGCACAAAATTTGAGCGGGATCTGTCATTTAATTTGTTTTAAACTACACTTTTTGTTGGTGATAGTTTTGAGTCCTCGGCGATTTTGATGATAATGCACCATCACACAGCCGTTATAGTGAAAGAGTTTTTAGCGAAAAATTCAACAAAAGTTCTCGACCAAGCACCGTATTCACCTGATATGGCTCCGTCTGACTTTTTTTTTATTTCCCAAGTTAAAATTAACTTTGGGGAAAACGTTTTGAGTCGATAGAAGCCATAAAAGAAAATTCGCTGAATGAGCTAAAGGCCATACCGCAAATAGCCTATGAAAAATGTATGGAAGACTGGGTGAAGCGGTGGAGATGTTGTATTGCAAGCGATGGGGCCTACTTTGAAGGCGATAAAATAAATTTAGATGAATAATTTGTATTTTTTGTTTTATTGACAAATTCCCGATACTTAGTACACAGAATGTATAAAACTGTTTCATCTTAATCTATTGTCAAATATCTAGAAAGATATTTCAATTGGATGTCGAGGGTAATTCTTCACATTCATGAAATAATGATGGCTTGCAGCAAAAGAGTAGAATAGAATATACCAGAATAATTTCGACAATCCCGCTAGTGACTCGGTAGCTCAGTTGGAAGGGTATTGGACCGTACTTCCAAAGGTTTGCATTTGCACTGCCTAATAAAATGATCTGATGACGAGTCAAATTTTTTCTAGTGTATTATTTAGTATTGGTTGATATTTATTCATATAAATTTTTTTTTAGGATTCTGTACCTCAAAGAAAAATATGGAGTCTTTATATTTTATGATCACTGTGTCCACAATGCATGTAGGAATCAAATTTATTTCAAATACGAATACGACCTATTAAAAATATTAAGCTTTCTAGTTAAATCAATCTTTGATAGTCTTAAATGAAGGCCTAGTATTTTTGGCCCACCTAGAATAGAAATATGAAATTTATCCGAAAACAAGACTTACAAAATCTGATAGTGATCATTTGTTAGTTATTGTTATTATAACTAATTATCAAATTAGTAAAAATATTAGTATTGAATCGTCAGGGTGTGAACTGTGAATCTATCTCGCTCTTGACCAGTTGTTAGTATTTTCATTTTCAGGTTTATTGAAAAATAAAATACTTATATATTATTTTCATAATAGTGATAGTGAATGAGCTTATTTATATTTCGATACTGTTAGACAGAAGTGTGAAAGAAATTTTAAAAATAAAATTATAAACATAAATTTTAACATGACTATAGATAGTCGCTTTTGTTCAGGGACACCGGACAAGGCTGTAATTTTATGCATATCCTTTTCTGAATCTCTTTCTATTTCATGTACCTATTTTGCTTTTAAAACTACCATTTGATTGATGATTATTCTATTATTTGTCATGCGTTTTTTGCATGTATATTCGATTATTATGGTTTACATCTTTGGATAGCATTGGATATTTGAGTTTAGATAAATAGGCAGCATTTACCTAAAACGATATCACGTCACGATAAAATTCCCTCGAAGGGTGCTAACAATACAACGCCGAATCGAGGGTTCATTCAATACGAAGCTTGGACCAGTCTGACGTAGGCCGTCAATGCCAGCTTACTACAAGCCGGTCGGTCCCGTAGTCCGCGTGCGTACGTATGTACAACCAACCAACACCAGTGTGGCTTTGGACGCGGGCGGAGCGGCCACGTAGCGCGTCGCGGCTCTAACGAGCCTATATAAATTAAAACCATCAGTAAATGAACATTTTAGTGGTGTGAATAAAATCACAAAATAACCCCTTAAACAGTGCAGTGTACTTGAAAGAGGACCATTTTATACTACCAAGTGTTTCTTGTGGTTGAGCTATCAGTAAGTTCAAGTGATAACGCGGATGAGTGGAAATTGCTATGACCGTGTCTTGGTTGCAAAGGATTTTACTCGTGTTATTGTATTCACTATTCATTCATTTCAATCGATTGGTCTTCAACTTTTGGCATTTCATGTATATTCTTCTTCCCATGTGGAATAAATACCTCGTGTGCTTTGTTAAGTTGCGGTTAAGTTGGCAGCATTAATCTGAAATTTAAGGAATTCGAACACCACGATTATTGTTTATCTACGCATCTCTTTCTTTACTACATTTGGATTGAATTAATATATTGTGAGGGTCATAGCAGCAGAACAGGCATCAGTATGAATTGTTGAAATATTAACACTAGCAAATAAACTGCTAATATCATTCAGCAACTCAGCACTGCTGACGGATTTCAGATCAGTTGCTGATTTTAAATAAGGTGGAACCAAATGATATGATGATACTGAAACAGGCTTAAACTAAACAATTTTCTCTATGGAACATAGGTCGAAAAACGAAAAAAAATGTCATACTTCCATACAAAATATATTGGTCAGCTGACCGACTTACTTTATGGAAAGGCGAAAAAAATTTCGCTTTTCGACCTGATGTTCCTTGGAGAATGTTGTTCAGTTCCACCTTATATATACTCTTTTTAAATTGTACTGAATCCAGAGAAAGCTTTTTATTTATTTGTATGGTTTTCTTACAAACAGTATACAGTAATAATTACTCATTGTTAGACAATATGACTCATACTACAAATTAATGTTATTGCGGCTTTGATTCACCGCATACGTATGTTTACAGGAAAATTTTGACATTAAATAGGCATTTAACTAAATGTACTCTATGTCGTTGGCTAAAATATACAGCTGTGGAGCGGACAAATAATTAGAAAATCTGGTCGATTTTCATAAAAACGAGGTAACTTTGAAGCCTTGCTTCTCCGCCAGAGATTGATCGATCCGTGATCTGATTATGGCTATCCAGAGAGTGAAAGGTGGAGATCCAGTTCACTATGCACACCCGACTGATCTGATCAGCATTTGAAGAACTGTAAGGATTTGAGTTCTCAGTTTCAAGATTTCCATTTTAATGCTTTTTTCGCGGTATTTTAAAACATATCAAAATAGCTAGCTCTTAGAATGCTCCACGTCAGCCTCCCTAGTCAAATGGCCATTCTACTAAAAACGATAGTAGAATAGAATAACAATGTATGGGAATGATATACGCTTAGCTCCTGCCAATCCCATACATTATCTTTCTATTCTACTAGATTGTATTTTAGTAGAATGAGCATTTGAGTAGGCCCTCAGATCAGTTGGGTGTGTGTGTATATAGTGATCTGGGTTTCCTCCATTTACTTCTTGGAAAGCCATCATCAGATCACAGCTCGATTAATATCTGGCGGAGAACCAAGGTATCAAATTACCTCATTTGTATGAATATCGCCTGGTTTTTCTAATATCCATCTACTACTGAGCTATAGATGTTGGTCAAAGATGTAGTTGAACTTTATACACTTCAGTTTAGCTTCGGTTTAGCTTGCCACTCGGATAGGAATTTGTATTCACTGTCGACTGTCGAAGTTAGAAATTCACTTCTAAATTCCGATTGTTGAGTTAGATGTAAAATTCTGACCGGAGTCCGGACAATGTTGACGATTCATCGCTTTTATCGCGTTTCCTCACGGCTTCCGCAGAATGTTCACAGAATGATAACAGGCAGTCGATAACTTTGTTGTTGGAAAACATTGTCAATTGTCTGTCCACGATAGTGGAAGGCGAACAGTTTCAATGTTTGGAGTTTGATGAATTAATGCTTAAAGAACTTTCAGGTTAAATCAGCATCAAGCAGTCTGCTTGTGGCCTATGTCCTTCTATCGTTGCGTTATCTAGATAGCTGTCGTGTCGGTATATTTTAGTACCCCGTGTATCTGTCACGACGTGTCTCGTAAACATACCGACTACAAATCCATTTAATTAAATTTGTTCTTGAATCCTTTATAATCCCATCACGGGAGGTTATCCTTTTTATGTCATCATCGTTAGAACACGTGTGTGCTACTGTACTTTCTGGATGATTATGCATTTTTATAGGGTATCTTTAACATATACCGATAAATTGTTTTCCAAGTTAAGCCTTATTTAACTTGTTTGAATCTATCCTTTTGTGTTTACATTAGCGATGATATTTTATAGGCGTGAAACGAGTTTTTGTCACAGACGACGTGTGTAAAGATAAGCGTCACCGTCGTAGCTACGTATGTAATTGTCACAGTGCCAAACAGCGGTAGCGCCCGCTACTATCTTCAGTCGAGTGTGTTCCTTAGAGGGAAGTGTATGACGCGTGACGCGCCATGTGTTTTGTTCGGCTGCTCTGCGGCGCGCTGTGGTGGCCGATGCTGATGCGCTGCGCCCGCGCCGCGCGAACCTACGACGACGATTATGAACAGGTTCGTCATCGAAGCCGCTTACTGTGCACTTAGCAAAAGTCTTTGTTGTGTCATTCAATGTTCACCTGTATCGGGTTTTGGCAACGACGACGATGACGGCCAACCAAAGACGCGTGTCATGCATTCTTCCACTTGATTTGCTTTCGTATTGTTTTCTTTTTATTTAACTTAGCGTTCTCGGCTTATAGGTAACGTGTGGCTATTCGCTTTACTAAAAAGTGCTCGGATCGTAACCTGCGGAGTGTGATGTGCACAGTGCTTTGGCACTTGTGAAATGTTTATCAAAGCCGGGCCGGCAGCGGCCGAGCAGGAGCGTCGTGGATCAGTATCCAACTGGTTTTCTTCCTTACGTCGTGGCGCCGGTCGGCGTAAACGCGAAGAGTCAACCGTACCCACGAATTACGGTTCATTAGGCAGACGCAAGGATGGCTCTCAACCGCGAGGCAAGACGAGGTCTGCTTGGGACCTTACCAATGTCACGAGAATGGTGTGTATTGCATTGACATAGTTAGTATAATAAGTGGCAGGTCACCGATGCCCCATTGCGCTGGAGACCGTAGTTGGCTGTTATCCAAATAAGCAGGATCGATCACGTTCTTTGCGACTGCGCTGCGTGCAAAATGATGACTGCCCAAAGTGCCCAATGTAATCGGATTTGGCTTAAAGTGATATAAATCACGCTTACGCTTTCACTTTGTGTAACTAATATTATTGCATGCATTTGATATTGTTTATCAATTTTGATAGGTACGTTAAGCAAGGAAGCTTCTTTCAACATTTTCAGTGTTAATTTATTTATTTTTAGCCTTATCTGTCTGTACCATGCCCACTTTAGGGAAAAAAGGAAAAAATAAAAAATAAACTGAGTTTTGTACTATAATTAAACACTGTTTTGGCAAACTTTATCAGTGCTGTAAAGATAAACGTAGATATTTGTTATTTGCCTTACCTACATTGATATTTACTTTTTTTTCACAGAATATTAGTATGCTTTTGTGTAGAAATGTATAAGTACTTTGTTTTCTAAAAAAAAGTCAACTATTTACGTCTGATGTAATTTAGTAGAGTGAAATCTAAATTTATTTTATTTAATGCTTATATTTGGGTAATTTATAATATCGCCATTATAGGACTATTTAAAAATATTTCTTCACATACCATCTTTTTATTGTTTGTTCAAATATAGTAATGAATGAACACAATATGTATGTGTAGGACTTTAACCTTTTCTAACCTTTGTTTTATATCAAGAACTTTATTCGGTTTGACTGATATAATTTAACTTAGGGTCTTTTTCACAAGTTCCGGTAATTTCTGAAAAAGTATGTTGCATTTTAATATTAAACCAGAAGATAAAGAAACCTTAAAACAGGTCCTTAATCTTATATTCGCTTAAATTAAAACCGGGATTGCGCTGCAGGACAGGATACTGTTCCTGTCCATCCATTAAATTTGAGTGTGCACTCAGTATACTACTGGCACAGTATTATAAACTACTGGCCTGCTTCTTGTTTTTATCATTCTCATAATATGTTTTAATCTCATCATTTCATCTCAATAAACTGTAGCAGTTTTTTGTAATACTGAACTATCGATTACTTGGGACCATAATACAAAGTGGTGGAGTTGAGACAACAGTCAAAAACTAAGCTGAAAGTCATACCTCCTCCGCCGTAGTAACACAATATAAGTTTTTGTCCTATTACAATAATTTGATCCTAGTTTCAAAACAGTTTCCTTTTACGCAGTTCAGTAGCTATTGTGCTAGCTAGAGACCAGCCAGTATTCAGTGTGACATCATAATATAAACAGTAACCGTATGTGCAACTAAAACAATGTTTGCACGACCTAATACTGTGCCTGTTTACATGTTAGATATACTATGCCGATACAAAATAAAAGGGCAATAGTTGCTGTACTGTAAATACGTATAACTTTTAAAAGTAAGCACCCTATTTCAATGTTTGTTCTGTATCAATAATAGATATCAGCAGATATATCAAGAGTTTTTCACTTGCACAGCTTGCACTGGTAGTAAATTATGTTGTAATTTACCGTTCAAGTGTTTAACTTAGCAAATATAAAAAAAATAACATGTTTGTTTCACATTTTATAAGGTGCACTTCCCATAGGTACCGAAGGTGGCGCCCTCAGAGTTGTTAACAGAAAAGGTTTTTAATAAAATCCATTGTCTATAGTATTTTTAGATAATATCATTATTTTTAATTCACTTGTAGTCATTCGTAGAAGTAGATATGTGTCAAAAACTGCCACTTTTAGCAGTTTTGCTATCTACTTCTATATGACTATAATTCTATATTCTATATGACTTAAATTTTTCGTCAAAAGTAAACATAAACTACCTACGCATAAAGAAAAAACCTTAGGGACTACTTTTTTAAATCTATCAGATAAGATACAAACATAGAATCTTTGGATAAGAACTGATAATTTATGTCATAGGATAGATTTTGTTTTGAAACGATGTCATGATGTTAGTACTGTATTGGTTTCAAGTGTTTGCAAGTTAATCTTTCTTCCGCATTTCAGCCTGCGATCGTGACTCACTTTTTAGCAAACCAATATTTTAACGTTACGGCCAGATACTTACCTATATTTGTTTCGTGTTGTTTACTTATCCGCTGCTTCGAACCAAATAGATTTTTCACGGCTACTTCCTTGTACTAGGTATATTTATCCAATATTGTTTTATCCCGCCCGCGCCCTCTCTTCGCTTCGTACTCCGAATTATGCACAGTATAAACCTTTCCGAAGAAATTCTCTTAAATAAATAATAACAGTGAAAATCGTATCAAAATCCGCGTTGCGTAATTTAGAAGAACTAAGCGAACAAACAGACAGACGAATAGCTACTTTGTTTTATACTATTTACCTTCCTAATACTAAAGCTTAGAAAAGATACAGAATGCCAACTTTTAAAAGTTTTGTCATATTTCTGATGATATGAAAAATGTCATGTGGTGTCACTAAAGTATCGTTGTACTCATGAGCACCCTTGCTCTGAAATTATAATTAGAATAGAGAAAATAAAAACCCGCCTGCATAACAAGACAAGTCAACTGAAAAGATGGAAACAAGATTAAATATTAAAGGCAACATAATAACATGCAGTCGGAGGCATGCGTAAAGAAAGTGACGTTATGAATGATTTGAATTATATGCCTCCGACTGCATGCTATTATGTTGCCTTTAATATTTAATCTTGTTTCCATCTTTTCAGTTGACTTGTCTTTTTATGCAGGCGGGTTTTTATTTATTTTTTATTAATTTTTTTATTTATATTTTTTTAGTTATTATATATTACAGTCATGATATACCTTTTTGAAATCCTTATAAGAAGCCCTTTAATTTGACACACATATTGTAGTACTAGCTTCCGCCCGCGACTTCGTCCGCGTGGATATTAGAGAAAATCCTTAGGGAACCTTCAACCAGGATCCGACCAACCGTTTTATAGGCGATTAGGCGGGTCCCCACCAAGCGCGCTGCCTCGCGAGGCAAAACATTTGCGACGTGTGACAGGCCTCGCACGAGGCTGCGCGCTTGGTGGGGACCCGCGTAATCGCGTATAAAACGGTTGGTCGGATCCTGGTTGAAGGTTCCCTAAGGATTTTCTCTAATATCATCGCGGACGAAGTCGCGGGCGGAAGCTAGTTTATTACAATAATCAGAATTAGGTCCAGAGATATTAAGAGTATCACGTTCCCGTTTCTTTACTCTTTCCCGTTTCCGTCCCCGCCCCCGTTCCCGTTCCTGTTCCCGTGTCCGTCCCCGTCCCCTTGGGCTGAATCATGTCCACCGTGTTGGACTTCAAAACAAATGTCATTTTCGCATTCCTCATCCCATAAAACCTCAAGAACGACATCCACATCGGCTTTCATGTTTACTTACCCCATTTACCCCCTAACGGATGATTTTCAAAATAAGAAAATATGTGTTTGCCTATTTATTTTTAGACATGCTCCTACGAATTTTTAAGCTGTAAACTATGTAATGTCTATTTTATATTATTTTTCCATATATAATTTGTACCCCATTTTCACCCCTTTAGCGGTTAAATTGGACTTCAAAATTAATGTCATTTTCGCAATCACCATCCCATAAAACCTCAAGAACGACATCCATATCGATTTCTACGTTTACTTAGCCCATTTACCCCCTAAGGGGTTGATTTTCAAAACCACAAAATATATGTTTGCCTATTTATTTTAAGACATGCTCCTACGAAGTTTTAAGTTGTAATGTCTATTTTATATTGTTTTCAATACCAAATTTAAATCCAATTTTCACCCCTTTAGGGGTTAAATCATGTCGACCGTGTTGGACTTCAAAATAAATGTCATTTTCGCAATCTTCATCCCAGAAAACCCCAATAACGACATCCATATCGATTTTTAGGTTTATTTACCCCATTGCACCCCCATTTCATCACCATGGGGGTTGAAATTATACCAATACAATATGCGTTGCGTTAGATTTCCATCCATAAGCCTAAATTACAAATTAGCGATTTCTACTTCAAAAATGAAGGATTATCTTCTAAACACAACTTCATCCCCCTTTTCACCCCTTTGGGGGTAGAATTTTGAAAAACGCTGAGACACGTATTTATTTATTTTCAATCATCAGCCTAAACACAAAATTTGAAGATCCTAGCTTCAAAACTGAGGGACTTTCATACAAACTTTCATCCCTTATTTCATCCCCTTAGGGATGGAATTTTCAAAAATCCTTCCTTAGTGGATGCCTACACTGTATAAAGTATCTGTGTGCAAAATTTCAAGTCTCTAGGTTCAGCGGTTTGGGCTGTGCGTTGATATCTCACTCAGTCAGGACTTTGAATTTTATATATATAGATTCTAAAAAAAAAAATTTTTTCCACTACGTATAATAGCACCGTACAGCCGCCATGTTGGTTTTTTTATAACGCCACCTTCTTAAGAACACTTGGGCTGACAAGACAAATCTAACGATATCTTAATCATAGAAATCCGTTCAGCCGTTTGAAAGATATGAGGTAATAAAGAATATTACATACAAACACACATACAAACTTACAAGATACGCGTGAAAAACATAACCCTCTTGCAATCGGGTAAAAATGGCCAAGAGCGTGTTATACCCACCCACCCGAGGTTCTACAGAGGATTTTTTAAACGATGAAACATTTAGGTATTGACATTATTTTGGATTGCTATTTAACTTTGGCATGTATTTTTATGTTGATCTAGTTTTTACCCGACTGCAAAGAAAGGGTTATGTTTTTCGCGCGTATCTTGTATGTAATTATGTTTGTGTGTTTGTATGTAATATTCTTTATTACCTCATATCTTTCAAACGGCTGAATGGATTTCTGTAATTAAGATATCGTTAGATTTGTCTCATCAGCCCAAGTGTTCTTAAGAAGGTGGCGTTATAAAAAAACAACATGGCGGCTGTACGGTACTAATATACGTAGTGGAAAAAAAAAATTTTTTTTAGAATACTGCAATATGGGTGTCAAATTAAAGGGCTTATTGTAAGGATTTCAAAAAGGTATATCATGACTGTAATATATAATAACTAAAAAAATATAAATAAAAAAATAAATTATAAAAATTAAAAAACCCGCCTGCATAAAAAGACAAGTCCACTGAAAAGATGGAAACAAGATTAAATATTAAAGGCAAACTTAATAACATGCAGTCGGAGGCATATAATTCAAATCATTCATAACGTCACTTTGTTAATGCATGCCTCCGACTGCATGTTCTTAAGTTGCCTTTAATATTTAATCTTGTTTCCATCTTTTCAGTGGACTTGTCTTTTTTTATAACTCGTGTAATCTTTGTTATCCATATCGGTCAAAAAACTTAAAAGATTTGATTTGAATATTCGAGCACATACACTGCTAAAATATGGACACAAAACTGTACCTATCTGCGCTAGGAACAGGAGGCTAATTTTCTAATTTCAAAAGTTATGGCAATCGTTTTCAGGATGTGATACATTGATGCTTCTTTTTGGCACAAATAAAAACTTATGAAAGAAATGCAGCGATGTGTCACATCCATCTGTCAAATAAAAGCGATTGCGATAGATTTTGAAAAAGTAGGCAGGCTAAAGTACTTCACAATAGAACTCTAAAAACCTAAGCACTTTTTCATCAACTAGATGAAGAGCCTCGCCTTTATGCCTGAGAATCTTATGAAGTTTAATGAATGTAGCTGGTAATATCCTTTTAGGGAATCAGGCGCTCTTTGTGCGAACAAATTAGTCTGATGCCTGTACAAAACTTTCGCTTTTATTCCGTTACTGTTTGAATAGCAGTCGTAATTAGTTAGAGGTCGTTAGTTTTTAGAGAAAATATTTCTCTGAAGCACAGAATATATAATAGTAATACTGGTAATACATAGTAACTAAACGTCTACAAGTTTAAAGTTATTGCCGTCTTCACCGATATTGAAAGAAAATAACTTTTGCAACTTGTTGTTAAACATTATGCTAAAACTGTACCTAATGGATTGAGTATTATTGCTAGGTGTACGAAAAAAACCGCTAATCAATGTACTTACAGTAAAGCCGTTTGGTACACTTATGGTGAATCTACGTTGTTCCTTACTTCCTGCGTCATTATCTGAACTCGAAAATCTTTAAAAATCCAATGCATCACAAGGAATAAATCAAAAATATGCCATCATTTACATTATAGTACAATCTCTACAATAAAACATAGTATTTATTTGCATATTTTTAATTTATTTATTGCGATGCATTGGATTTTCGAGTTCAGAAAATGACGCAGGAAGTAATAGACAACGTAGATTCACCCTTATACTTGAGGCCAAAACATATATTTTTTTCCCATACAAAAAAAAAGATGACACCATAACTCCTCTTCTAAGGGAAAAAATATTAAGAACTGCGGGTCCAAAATTTTGTTGCAATGCAAGCTTTGAAATGTTACAAAATATATATTATGTTCAAATAATGGTTCAATAATAGTTCGGCTGCCATGCCATGAATAACCGCGTCCCCATCAAAAGAACCATCTATGCGTGACGCTAAGTCTACACTTTTTATTTATGTTTCCCCGTATATAATGCTAGTACTATTATTTTATATAGAGTAATTAAGGATTACTGCATTGCAGCTTACGATGTCAAAAATAAATATTACGTTAAGCCAAAGCCACTTTTATGTAAATTAGTTAGTTGTTATTTAAACAAATTCTGATACGGGCATTTTGGATAAAATTTTGCGTGTTAACAAAACATATGCGTCTAACAATCAAACTCTGGTATTGGTAAGATAGAAAATAGTAGTAGCTTGTCATTTATTGTTTGAAAATGTAGCTCTTGCCATACCTAGGGTTCAAACTTATAAATTAATAATCAGACACGCGATGACGATGACGCCCACTGATGACAACGCCACACCAAGGCTCTCCCATCATGACGATCGGTCCTGCGCTTTATGTGTAAACTTATACCGCAATGTAACTTGACGTAAGAACTTTGATAGGAAAACCGTTTTCCTAATTCTAATCGTCTCATACTTGCGGCCATGATTAGACTATGCGCAGAATCGAATGGAGTTGACCTTATCATGCCTTCAGTTTGCGTCACTCGCACCGCTAATGAGGCCCATTAGCTATTCCACGACACGCGTGCTCCACACATTGGCACGCCTTTGCAAATTTTTCGTGATCCACTTCTTTGACACGCAATTTTAATTGGGACAACCGTATTGTGTGTGAATAAATTACACCGCTTGCATATAAATTGATGTATCAGGCGTGGGATTATCAGTTTTCGTAATACTATGTCTCAGAATTCGATAGTGCGGTATTCACGTAATCATTATTTGTAAAGCGTCTTGATGATTGGAGCAAAAAGTTAAGATTCTTAGTTGGAAATAGTACGAGTGTCCATGACTTTGTAATGAAGAAAAACTTATTTTCGGAATATTTTGTTTTATTTCTCTACATAATCTTATTGTAGTTCTGCGTATTTAGTCCAACGAAGTTCCTACCTTTTTAACCCATTATTTTTTCTTTCATCGCCTGAAAACTGGTAACTGAAATGAGGGCCCATTTCAGACACCACCTTTTGGCTTGATGAAAATCTTTGCCTGCCAAGACATTTATTCACGTTTGGTAGGAGAAAAAACCTCAGTGGGTTGAATCTAGCTAGAGAATAGGAAGGATTCGCATCGCATCTTCATTCGATGAGTTTTGATGTCATAGTGCCGCCGAGAGCGTCGACAGGGTCATTAAGAAAAGTTAGAAGTAGCTTGAGCTTTTGTTTCAAAGATTTTCTTTTTAAAATACAAAAATACATTATGAAAAAAGTCTTTCTTCTTTTCAAAGTCATGGACTTATCAATCCACCCTCGTAAAAGTCATTTCATTTGGAAACATGTTTCCTACGTCAATAGTGACATGGGACTCGTCAATTACTGTTTTATTGAAGCTGTTTCATTGTAAGCGTTGAATGGGAGTGATCCAGGAATAGAACACTTGAAGAAAAGGAGAGATGCCTTGACCTTGTAGGGGTGGAGGGGCGAGCGAGGAACGATCGAGTACGGTCAATGACTCGATCGACTAGTTTAGTTTCTCTTATTGTGACTTGCAACGAGATAAGTTTGCAAAAGGAGATACTATTTATTTTGTTCTCAGTATACTTTGCTCTAGTTCCCACTAATTTGGTAAATGGTCCATATTCATTCGATCATATTCTTGAGCTTCGGGTAGGGACATGTTGGTTATTTTTAAGATTATTGCAATTTCACATTTGTCCAAGGAGCAGCATAATAAAAATGCTTACATCGTTCCCAAGGACTCAAGGAGCAGCATGTTAACAAAAATGCTTTTATCGTGCCTTAATAGCAATGTTGTGTCTTCTAATTGTCATGGAACCTAGTTAACCGTTGTAACAAGTACACCCTTGTAAGTTGTAACTGTAGAAGCAATTTACTTATCTAGTTCAGTGAAGTAACTAGACACGCAAAGTTCGTAATGGTGCCTTGTTATTTTGGGATGTGTGAGTAAAGTAATTGCTCATTTATTCGGTCTCTTTTGAATTACAATTTGTCGTTCTTTAACACATTAGTAGATAATCACCCATTAGGAGTTAACGTTTTAATTTGCAGTTGTTTTTGTAATTGTTTGTGCTAATTTCTATATTAGACGACTTCGTTTGCAAGTATTGTGAATAGTTAGTAGGTGCACACTTTTTAAACTTTTAGATTTTTGCATTCACAATGCTATTTTATATTAAGATGAATAAATAATGAAAAATATTAGAAAAAATCGGCTCACCCGTAGCAACTTAGACGGGATTCGAACCCGCACCCTTAGGATTCCGGCCCAATGCACTACCAATTATGCTACCAAGCCGCTGAGGGATGTGGCGAAATTTTCTAATACTTTCCACGCTTCCGCTGAAGATCAGCGCCATCTCACCAATGTGAAGAGAACTACTTCGACATTCGGTTGTAGCACTTTTGCAGGTGCCAGACAATCAATTAAGGTGAAACAGTACAATTTTAAACTTTTAGATTTTTGCATTCACAATGCTATTTTTATATTAAGATGAATAAATAATGAAAAATATTAGAAAAAATCGGCTCACCCGTAGCAACTTAGACGGGATTCGAACCCGCACCCTTAGGATTCCGGCCCAATGCACTACCAATTGGACGTTGTTAATTGAAAAGGATCCAACCCACAAGTTTATCGAAAATGAGTTAAGTATACCAAAATACTCCTTAAGGTCAATACTATTGAACCACGACAAAGATCCAAGTAAAATTCAAGTGTCATATGTTTTTTTATTCAGATGTTACCAACCCACTTATATGACAGGTCATTATTTTTGTCATACTTAATGCTCCAAACTACTTGGATCGTTGTAAAGAAAGTCATATTCAGCAAAAAAAAAAAACAAGAAAAAAATCACGAAAACAATCCAAACAACATGGATCATTGTTTATTTGAAATACATATTAAATTGGAAACAATCCATGTCACTTGGATCAGTATCGCTAAATTCAACTGATTTATTTGATAAAGGAATATAATTTCGGAAAAACGATTCAAGTGCTATGAAATGTTTTTGTTTCATTATTTAATTTGATTTTTTTAAACTAAACTGCTTAAATCGTTCCAGTCATTAATATCTGGGTTAATTAGGTACTTTTAAAAGTTTATTATTTGACCAGAAACTTAATTTTAAAAATTAATTTGATATGTCTGCCTAAACTTTAGTTTCGTTGCCTGCCCTAAGGATATTATTATATTTAAAAAGTTTTCGATCTATTGTGCATTCTCTAGGCTTGTTGAAAAAATATCGATATTTTTTATTCGATTTATCAATATTTTTAGCCGATATATTTTGATCCGATATTTTTATTATATGAAAGTGGAGGGGTGGGGTGACTGACAGACTAACGCCCAGCCCAAATCACTGGACTTAGAAACTTGTTTTTTTTTTACATGTACATAGATATTTTATACATATAGTGTAAGCATCCACTAAGAAAGGATTTTAAGAAATTCCACCCCTAAAGGGGTTAAATGGGAGTACAAAGTTTGAATGGGAAAAAAATGTAAATTAACATTTCAACTTGAAACTTCAAAGTAGTATATCTAAAAACAAACAAGCAAACACGTACTTCGTGAATTTCCGAAAATCAACCCTAAGAGAGCAAATGGGTAAAAAAGCTTAAAATCGATGTGATTGTCGATACTGAAGTTTTATGGAATGTTGATTGCGAAAATGGCATTTATTTTGATGGTGACATGATTCAACCCCTAAAAGGGTGAAATGAGGATTAAAACTTTGTAAAAAGAAAAATATTAAATAGACATGTTGACTTTATATTGTTTTGAGATGTTTTCTATGTGTTCAATGACACTTTTATGAAGATATACAACGTGTAACAGAATTAATGTCTTAACCAGACAGAATATGGTAGGTAGGTAGGGACCGGTTAAGCTATTACTTTTGTTACAAATTGAAGGTAATTAGTGAGAATTTTATAAAGATAGATAATAAAGATGAGAATTGATTTCAGAAACATAAAAAAACCATTGATAAGTACAACAGTAAACACACTGTTTCATTTTTTTTTTTTTTTAGTTTGGATCCTTACTGTTTAATACTTTTCTAGCCTTACGCTATAGAAATAATGATTTAGCGATAACGATCCAACGTCATATTTTTGTCCAAATATCACAACATATCTATCAAAACTTGATAAAATATCAAATATATCAAATATTAGAAATTTATTATTTAATTAAAATAAATCATAAAAAGATAAAGTACATAATCTCAGAAGAAATACAGTCTGAACTTAAAAAAATCATATCTCAAAACTAACTTTGTGTGGGTTGGAACCTTTTAAATTAACAACGTCCAATTATGCTACCAAGCCGCTGAGGGATGTGGCGAAATTTTCTAATACTTTCCACGCTTCCGCTGAAGATCAGCGCCATCTCACCAATGTGAAGAGAACTACTTCGACATTCGGTTGTAGCACTTTTGCAGGTGCCAGACAATCAATTAAGGTGAAACAGTACAATTTTAAACTTTTAGATTTTTGCATTCACAATGCTATTTTTATATTAAGATGAATAAATAATGAAAAATATTAGAAAAAATCGGCTCACCCGTAGCAACTTAGACGGGATTCGAACCCGCACCCTTAGGATTCCGGCCCAATGCACTACCAATTATGCTACCAAGCCGCTGAGGGATGTGGCGAAATTTTCTAATACTTTCCACGCTTCCGCTGAAGATCAGCGCCATCTCACCAATGTGAAGAGAACTACTTCGACATTCGGTTGTAGCACTTTTGCAGGTGCCAGACAATCAATTAAGGTGAAACAGTACAATTTTAAACTTTTAGATTTTTGCATTCACAATGCTATTTTTATATTAAGATGAATAAATAATGAAAAATATTAGAAAAAATCGGCTCACCCGTAGCAACTTAGACGGGATTCGAACCCGCACCCTTAGGATTCCGGCCCAATGCACTACCAAGCCGCTGAGGGATGTGGCGAAATTTTCTAATACTTTCCACGCTTCCGCTGAAGATCAGCGCCATCTCACCAATGTGAAGAGAACTACTTCGACATTCGGTTGTAGCACTTTTGCAGGTGCCAGACAATCAATTATTTATTCATCTTAATATAAAAATAGCATTGTGAATGCAAAAATCTAAAAGTTTAAAATTGTACTGTTTCACCTTAATTGATTGTCTGGCACCTGCAAAAGTGCTACAACCGAATGTCGAAGTAGTTCTCTTCACATTGGTGAGATGGCGCTGATCTTCAGCGGAAGCGTGGAAAGTATTAGAAAATTTCGCCACATCCCTCAGCGGCTTGGTAGCATAATTGGTAGTGCATTGGGCCGGAATCCTAAGGGTGCGGGTTCGAATCCCGTCTAAGTTGCTACGGGTGAGCCGATTTTTTCTAATATTTTTCATTATTTATTCATCTGCACACTTTTTCTTTTTTAACTGCACTTTCCCAAATTAAGTATCTAACAACGGCTTAATGGTACCTATTGAAATTGAGAAACTATTTATTCCAATAAACTTAGAAATTAAATGCTTTTGAATTGTCTATACGCCCGCCCATGTATTATAAATTCAGTGTATAATTTCAACATCAGAATCCTGAAATTTTTGAGATATTAAAAATATCTTCATTGTCGTTATAACATTGTAGATTTCAGACACGCGTGGGTAGCGCTTACACTTAGTATGCAGTCGTCAACGTGACGAGCATAGCTAAAGGCCTGCTTATGCCAAGATCGGAGGAATACTGTGTTTTACAGCATTCATGCTGGTTCCTTTCCAAGTTAAATAGAAAGCATCGGCTGTCGAGTTTTTCAACCGGTAGCTTTCTTTATGTCTTGCCAGTTTTTGTGACTGCTTTTCCTGTTGGCTTCGCGTGTTGTTTATAGACCTATATTTTCTTTCACATGATTTCAACGTCGCATTTCTTGGAGCAGACTCGAATTTCCTCGGTTTACATTTGTTGACCAGATCTTATTTTTTGTAGCGCACAACGATGTAATCACTTCTGTCTAAAACATTGCAAATTCTGGCACAGATATCAAAATAATATCTGTATTTTAAAAGATTAGTAAAGTATCCGAATTTTGCTACATATTCAGAATGCGCATATTGTAAATCTACTCTAGCTCAAATAATTTTTGAAAGTTATTAGTAAAATCTTTTATTATTTATTGTATAAAGACAGACAACCGATTCGATACTTATTTGTTCGTAGACTTCACAGGCAGCAACGAACACAAAAAAAGCTTTTGTGATTAAATAAAAAAACTCGGGGTCTGCAGGTTCATGGGATGGGGAATGAAACGAATAACGCAGGTACTCGAACATACGAACTTAAAAAAAAAGTAGAAAGCTCAATTACCAACATACCTACGTTTACTTTCATAATAAAGGCTTATGATTAAATGATCACCATACCAACTTAACCTAACCCAGAATTGATAAATGTTCACCAAATCTTTTTGGGCGGTTTAGGATTTGGTGAGCACTTACTAATTTTGGAGAACAAAATGTTTTTTTTTGATATGCTAAAGTATATTTCCCATAATAAAACAATGCGTTAAAACTTTATTCAAATCGTAATTTCCTCGTCCGATAATGTCGGTGAATCACCACAATCAGTTATCATTATTTTGTGAATCATACCGCAGGAAGTTATTTTTGATAACACCAGTTGTCCGTTCCGTTTAAATGGAATATGACATTAGCGAAGCTATTAAGAAAATTGATACATTAATATCAAAATACTTTATAAATGTCTTTTTCAAAGCAGGACTGAACAAACTCCCGAGGGGCGCACTTAATGTTCTATTGTAGGTCCCCCACTGAACACTTAATTGCCCTATTCTGTCAAGGCAGGCTTTGATGTTTGTCAGAGATACTTATAGGTAATTCATTATCATTAGCGACTTTGTGCGTTTCTATTTTGGGATTTTCTTTATTAAGTGTCGATTTCAAAAAAAATTCAGCCACAGTGGTATCTTTTGCTATCTAAAAATCTGACTGCAAATTCACACCACGTCCCTAGTCGCAATTTTCTTCTATCTTTAGCCAGTAGTTATTTAAATACTATCCAAAGTAGTTTGAAAGCATCATATGTTTATTTTTGGAGTAACCGAATGTATCGTTGATGTTTTGGTCCGTACCGTACCAGCCACTTCGGATTGCAGTGCCATGTGTTCCTTCATGTTAACATTCTATTTTTTACAACGACCTTGTCTTGCCGTTCTTGTCGTCAGATCTTTTACTGGAGAGCATTCTAAAGCCATTCTAAATTATGTATCTATTGACTTCCATACTTAGTTTATTGTATTAATACTTTCACAATAACTTTTTGCATCAAGTATTTCTAAAGGTTGTAACAAGGTTAAAGGTTTTGTTAGTTGCTAGTTGCATTCCCAGCTTACAGAAAAATTCAAACAAATTAAAAAATATGTTAAGGATACCAATGATGAAGTTCATATTCTTTAGTAGAAATATGCCAGATTTTGTATAGTAGTATCACAGTTAGATGTACATACAATTACGTTTAGTCTAACTAAGATTATGAAGCTGTTATATCTAGTCTGTCTGTCCAATAAATTGACCGAAGAACATTCACGGCCATGGTCGCTGGCTGAGGTTACACATGCCACGCCACATGGCTGCCTTATCATATCGCTCAAGCAACTTGAAAGTAAACAAAAAACTAAAATAACCTACCGACAATCTCGCTTTCATCCACTTCACTTTTGCAGGCTTCATTTGTATTTATAATGTAGAAATCGATACGATTGTTAGTACTCAGATTTAGCAAAGTCAAAGTTCCGAGACGATATTCACAAATTAAACCGGATTTTGGTTGTATAAATAACCGTTTTGTGCACGCGAACCATAACTTAGGTTTGTAAGGTACTCGGTGCCCTAGGCTATAACAAATAATTTATTTATAAATTTCAATGTCGTATAGCAAAGGAATGTTAACGATTCGTTCTTGAAAATGTTTTTAAAAGAAAACGACGGCTATTATTTTCTCACCACCAACCATTGAGTAATCAGGAACTGTAAGGTAATCTCCTCGTAAAAGACTAAAAAGAAAGAAAATAAAAGTTAATTCACATGTAATTAGTCACACATAAAAATTTCCTCTTTAAATTTTCCGTGTGTTTTGACCAAAACAGTAAGTAAACAAAAGGTGATAGAGCTGAAAAAATTTCGAGTCATCCATCAGTCAATTTTCTAAATAATAGATTTGGATGTAACGTGTCTCGTATCAGAATTCGTTCGGGTGTTATTTTATAAGCATCACAAATTATACATGCATCTCGGAGTCAATGCCTGAATTTGGTAGGGCGTTGGCCGCAGTCTGCATGTGTTTGACACCGCTCCCATACAAACTCTTTCATTATTTCCCTTGCCGAATGTTTTTTTTTGTCGCATCCGTTTCTCTTTGACCCTCCCTCGTTCATAATATCGCTGTACATAAAATGTCTGCGGACATAGGTACATTTTGTTTCATTTAGCAAGTTTTGCTCGATAATTTATTCTTGCAATTTTATTTTGTTGCGTGAGAAAAAGATTTCAACGACATTTTCAATTAGTTTTTAAGACAAAACGTAATGAAATTATCAATATTGTTTGGTTTGTCGTATACAATAAAACTAGGGCAATCTCCGAAAAAATCTTTTCCAGTCTATTTAAGATTCAATCTACGAGTTGACTTATAATGTTTGTTTCCGAAGGCGCCGCGCTTAATTTTCCCTAATGTCTCGATGTTCATCTTCAGTCTTTGGGCATCCTGCCAGATTTACAATCGGTCTTAATTTACGCTAGATTGTTAGAACTTCTCTGCCGGGAAGAATTCTTTGAAAGTTATGCATATTTTAGGGATAACTCTGCTGCAAAAAAGACTTGTATTGTAATATTAGGCGTTATTTAAAGAAATCGGCTACGCCTATCCGAAAATAAGTTTAATAAACTTAACTTAAACTAAAATTTTAATATAACCTACTATAATGTATGAATCTTGTCATGAAAAACAAAAACTATATAGTCAGGTGGGGTAAGTGAAACATACTTTATTTTATTTTTATTTAACAAGGTGTAGTAAAGCTATAAAACTCGCAATTAAAGTAGCTGTGTAGGCAATGTACTCCTAATTAAATCAGCCTTTAACGGTATGAATATAAATATCTAAAGACTTGCATTAAGCAACAAAATCACGAAAAGAATATAAAAGCTAAGAAGTGTTTCACTTACCCCTGACAAGGGGGAAGTGAAACAGTGGCCAAAATAGCTTTCAATATTGTGTCCATTTAATTAAAAACAGGACAAAAGGATCACGTTTAACCGTTAATATCCAAAATGTATCAAATTCTCATAAAATAGGGTCCAGTTTTAAAGATTTATCAAAAAACATCGTGTTTTGCGTTTTGACATCTAATGAATTTTTTTTTGTTTACTAGCTAGTTTAATGATCGCAGCGATATCTGTGTTGTATTAAGGGAAGTAATTCGTCATTCCTGCTTTATCGACACATTGCTATGAGAATAAACTACGATAGTTTCTTAGATATAGTTGGGTGTTGCACTTACCCCGGTGTTTCACTTACCCCACCTGACTATACATTATTTTAGTGCAAAAGACACAGCCCTTGTGGTCTGACTGCGGACCGGAAATATGAACCCATTGTTGTATGTTGCTTGCTTCTTTTTGCTGCCTCAAGAGAGCTTTTTCATGATGTTTTTTAAATGCCAGCTTAATTAAAATGTTAATCAGTATTGAAAAAAAATACTATCTATCCTCGGAAAGTTACTTCAAGAAATAATGTGATTGCTTACATAATAGTCATTATATTTGCGAACAGTGTCACGTAGTTACACTTAGAGATTGATTTTTTTTACGATAAAAGATAAAAGATTTCTAAAAACATAATACCTACATATAAAAAGCAAATATTATGAGGAATGAAACCAAAATAAAAAGTTATATTCTGTGACCCGGGTTAAAAACTCCTGTCCGTAATTCGTATATAGTTATTATTATTTTTTATGTAAACGAAATATTTCCCCCAAATCGTAAACGAATGATAGCACTGCATTTCGATATAATTTTAACTGGTTGTTTTTTGTTTTCAGGTACGTGTTTTCCCTAAATGCCTCCTTATAACATCGCAGAAAAACGGTAAAGTGTAACTGCGCCATATTATTTTTAATTGGAAACGAGTAAAATTTTGCCAAAATAACGGTTTTTTCACATGGGTCGTGTTTCCCGAGTGAGTACGCGGTCAGGAATGCGGCGACGTTGGCGACCAGCCGAGGTCGCGCGGGTCACTCTGACCCTCAGTGCTTTGACCGACTAACGTCTGAACGGCGACAAACCGCAGAATGTACTCGCAATGTTTGTATTGGCGCCTTTCAAACTGCACCGACTCCTTTGCTCGATTTGCTCCACTCAACTGAAGCAAATGTAGTTTAAATCGATGATTCATAACGGAAAGTACGAATTCCATAGCTACGTTCGAAATGTCATGTAGCTGTTTGAGTTAATCACTTGTAATACCTACCTATCTGTAGTCTATTATATGTGAACAGCTTTATTTTTAAGTATATCTAAAAATTTCATGTCAGACCACTTTACTGAATATGTAAGTATGTGCAGTTAAATGTAAAAATAAATCCGAAAAATCTTGATTATTCTGCAATCTCGCAAAGATAGCGAAACGCGTACGTACGTAGACGCATCATTATTTTAATGGTTTACGTAAACAAGACACTATCTTTTGATTACGCGCGTTTATGAATGAGCTCTAAATCCACAAGTCAGTAAAATTTTGGGACATATACAAACCTCAATAACTCGACTAATGATAAAATGTTGAAATTTTTAACTGCAGATATTTGATTGGCAAAGGTTAGATACACATCAATAACTTTTTTAGATATACTTACTTAAAATTAACCGTGTATATAAAGTATGTGTTGTCTAATCCTAATGGCATCTACATGTTAATCGAACTTCAGCTTTTACTTTCGCATTCAGAATGTCAATGCCAGAAAGCAATGCAATTTATTCGAGTAAGCGATTCGTTTCGTTCGACTAACTCTCCCCGATACAGTTTAAAGAGAAGGCAGCTTGTTGTTTTCTTTGAATTTATGACGTACTGACGTTCTCAGAATTGGCGAATGCTAGACGTGCACCCAAGTGAATTTGTATTTCTCACTGAGTCATCGATGTTGTGCTGACTGCTTTCCATGTTAACCAGAAGTTTATTTAAAAATTTGTATTTTTCTTGCGAAAACCTAGGTAGGTACGTCAAGGTGAAAATATTCTAATGAAGGTGGCGCACCTTTGCTATTTTTTGTGTAAGTTTTGTTTGCTGTGAGTACTTCCAGCTAAATTCTCCTACCTTTTTACAAGTTATATTAAAGTGTTCTTGAGATGTAACTATTCCGGTATTAAAAAAACCGGTCACCTTATTCACATTTGTGAAAATCAAATCAGGTTTGAATTTTAACGCACATAATTTTAATTCCGTACCTATATGCCCTACCATTTAGAAAAATAATATAAAGAATGTCAAGTTTGAACATTTTCTACCATACCATATATCAAAACAAACAAACAATCAATTACAACATCTTTCGGTATAGTTAACGATAAGTAATTTTCTTGCCGACTGTTTGCGACACAATCATCACTTACTATCAGATTTATAGAATTTCTTTCGCTCTACGAATGGGTTCAAAATTACTAGTAACTAATTCATTTCACTTGCAGCTCCAACAACTTTTTTTGTCTAGATATTTTTTGCTACGAATCGATTAAGTAGAGAATGATCGCACAAAAAGTTTAATTTATAATACTCGACTAGCTTCGTTCATTTTATAATTTGTAGAACAACATCACGAGACACTAAATCTGATCCTTAGAAGCTTGAACCAGAAATAAACAAGAAATAGGTAAGATAGATTATATTTAAGGTCACCGATATGTTTTTGTAGCAGTTTTAAGTTTTGGTTTTCATAATAAAATACATAAATGAAACGGAATATCTTGCCTATAGAAGTAATATGAAATAAGCGGTGCCCTTAACTACTCTTCTGTCTACTGCTTTTTCTATGAAAAAAAAACAGATTTATGGATGTTTGCAGTCTGTATGTCTGCCACGTATTTTATATTTTCTTAATAATCCATGGAGGTCATCAAGTTGCAGGTGACACGTGACTTACTAAGGAAAATTCTTAACAGATGACTGCATCATCTCAGCAGACTTTGTTGTAATGCAAATTATTTTATCTTCATTCCCACGCTATCATAATATCCCCAACAATATCAACATTCTTCTTCTTATGCTGCCTCTCCAACTAGTGAAGGTTGGCAGTCAGTTCTGCATATTTGGTTTTTTCCTTGGCAAGGCGAATCAAGACTTTCTTCGTCTTCTTTTTCCTGCATCTTTTCCAATCATAATTATTTGCAAGAGCTTGTATCTATCGTGCTTAAGCACGTGCCCCAGATATACAACTTTTCTCTGTTTGACAGTTTGCAGAAGCTTGCGTTTCTGTCTGACTCGTCGCAGAACTTCCTCATTAGTGACTTTCTGAGTCCAGGATATAAACATCATGCATGCGTCTGCATGCCCACATTCCGAAGGCTTTTATACGTTTCCTGAGAGATCTTCTTTAATACTCCAAGCCTCACATCCGTATAGAAGTATAGGCCAGATGTAAAACTGGAGAAGACGCACCCGAAGTGTGATCGTAATTTCAATTCAACAATTAAGTAATTCTAAATTTCGTATTTTCAATCTCATGTTCATTGCAGTTGTGAAAACAGATTTTTAGGAATTGATTATGAAGTAATCTGTGATTTTAGTTCGTCGTCATCGTCACTTCAGCTCGTGAAAGATATAAGTCGGTTTCACAATATCCATCGCTTGACAGTATCAAATTGATTGACGTCCGTGTTAAATAGAGCAATCGCTCTTTATGTACCGTTTTCATGAATAGTTATATTGCCAATGTAGAGTAGGTGGGTTTATTTGTTTAGGTACTAAAACTTGTTTAGTGCGTATTAACAGCGATGATTGAATTCATAGTTCACTGGGGAAAACTAAAGAAGGAAACTGGTTTCACAATTATATTAAAATGCTATTTCACAAGCTGTATCCTCTACGTGAACGGGTTACCGTAAACATGGTATGAAATCCGTATTGTGGGCGTTGCGGTTGAGAGAAATTGCAGAATACTTTTGTTCTCCTCGTAAAGATCACAGTTCACCCTAAAACGGTGCGCTCTGACCGCAAAAATAGCAGACTTGGCAGACATAACGCCGCCTTTGCAAATATCACTGGGCCAGATGGAGTGGCGAAAATATTTGCTCGTATTTTTACTAAGCTTGCTTTGTAATTTCTGACGGTAAAACTTTACGTTAAAGCCAAATTGTAACATCTACGAGTAGTAATATCCGTTAACATAGATGCCAAATTATATTTTTTCAATGAATAACATTTCATCTTCAGATTATACTTAGTGCGGCCATATAGGGACACATTAAGGACACTAATCGATTTTCACACAAACGAGGTAACTTGAAGCCTTGGTTTTCCGCCAGGGATTGACCGAGATATGATGATGGCCATCCAGACAGTGAATGGAGGAGTTCCAGATCGCTGATCTGATCAAGATGTAAGGAAGGATATGTTTAAAATAACTGCGAAAATGGCATAAAATGTTTGGAAATCCTGAAGCTGAAAACTCTGATCCTCACATCTCTTAGAATGCAGATAAGATCAGTTAGGTATGTATTGCGATCTGGATCTCCTTCATTCAATTCCTGGATGGCCATCATCAGATCACACCTCAGTCAATCCCTGGCGGAAAACCAATGATATGAAAATCTACTGGTGTGCTTAATTATGTGGCCACCACTACTAAGTGTTCAGCTACTAATAGGTAATGTTGAGTATGACGTAATAGCCAAAACATTTTAATCAACGTCTTTGACAACATTAGCCCAACAAGATGATTGTCTTTATTAACAAAGTTTATCGGTTTCTCTCCAGACATGCCTTTAATTAGTTCCTCTCTGTATGAACTTGTAGCTTTATTTACTATGGTGAAGGTCGACCTTATACATGTTACGACAATGCTGTAATTTGTTGTGCGGTTGGGAAATTTGCCAGATCTTGTTCGGGTTTTGCTCAATTGCAGTTCACCTCGAGACAAATTAGAACATTTAGAAGTAGTCTAGTTGGGTTCAATAAAAACATAGCTTGTATAAATAATTGTAAACTGGTGTTCGCAATTGTAAGTTAAATTTAATATTTTATTTGCAGTATATACTCGTATAGGCAGTTAACATGTCATTATGAAAGAAAAGTTTATCGCTTCGCACTATCTGGTGAAGTGTATCAAAATTGGAACGATCTTGTATTTATAGATATGGTTAAGCCATCCATCTGTTATTTCTGTTACCGTCTAGTGTAGCTCTGTATAAACAAAGATAATCTTTTGATAAATACAGAAGTCCATTTTCGTCCAAATATTATCTTATCTCCATCGCAATTATCGGAAAATATCTAGGCCCTTTCAAAAGTAGGTTATGTTATTTATAGCTTCTACACATTAGCCAGCCCATTAGCTGATGGGTCGCCGTTAAAAGCAGTGTAATGACCTGAAACCTATTGTTAGACATGCTTTAATTTAATATAACTAATGAAAACATATTTAATAAATGGTAGATAAATTGTTGGGCGCGATGCTTCATAATCTTTTGGTCCTGTATTGTATTTGCTGTCCTCTTTAGTAATTTGATTATTTGTTAAAGTTTAATTATCGATATGAGTTTTGCTCATGTTTGCAAAGGAAACAATTTTCGTAGCCGTTAGGATGTTGGCATAGTTAGTAAACACGCGTATGCTCCCTCTGTTTGTTCACGTGGATAGTCACGCGGCGCCCAGTACGTGAAAGATGATAGTGCACCGCTTATTACAACCCTCTATGAACTTTAGCTTCGGTCACTGAACGATTCTCTGATAACTAAAATCCAATTACGATGTTTGGTTGTAGCCGTTGTTGTTAGTCTCTTTCGGATATTGAGCAGTTTCTTTAATTGATCAAACTGTAGCATATTATTTTCGTCCCGCCTTATTCGGGAGAATCTAGCTAGACTAATTTTTATTATGGCAGTGAAATGTTTTAAGTAAGCTGTTCCTCATCATCATCTGTGTATAGTTTTTATTTCTATATTTGCTTTTGTCATAAACTCATCGTAACCTTACATACAGCTAAACTTTTTGTAAAATTTTATTCAGATAAATTACGGAATCATGTTTTTTAAGTGGGATATTAATCGATAATATTATAAGGAAAGAAATATAAATAATAATGTGCACTGTACACGGAAACAGATAATCTCACTTAATCGTACCTATAAAGTTTAAAAGTAATGATGAAAAATATCATGTAATTTAACCTAATGATCATGTTATGTAAGCAATGTTCGCTCAATTCGCCTCAACTTCGACACTTATTTTTTTATGTAGACTGCATCTAGCGGATCTTAAAGAAACGTACTATACAACAATGGAAAGTGTTTTAATAAGGGAAAGCCTCCAAGGATTCGCGTGCACTATTACGTGCAGGTGGTGCCGCAAACGTTCTACGAATTAACTTTTTCACTTTTCCTTTTTTCTTGTGTTGCTTTACCGTACCAACGTTCCATAAACTTCAATTTAACGAACAGTCGAGGGTTGCCTGTTCCAAATTAAATAACAGTCTCAAATTGTTTTCGCTCTTAAACGCTGTATAACCAATTGGCGATGAAATTGCAAATAGTGCTACGGTTTGAATTACATGATTGCTCGCTGCATCGTCGCTTTGATGCAGATTTATGGCTCCCTCTCACTCAATAGATCTTGAGATGATTGTGTTCAGATTGCCGGTGACTTTAGTCCAATCAGCTATATGTAATACATACAACACTTTCGAGAGAACTTTATGCGTAAAAAATACTTGACTTACTAGGTGCTGCTTATAAAAGTTACTGTTTTTCTTTATACTCATGATATTATATATTGGCTGAAAAAACGTGATGTCAGTGGTAAATAAGGCAAAACAAGTGCAACAATAAATGTAAATTGCCCTATTACATGGTAACAATTTAACTGCGCTTTAAGTATGTGGGTCATGCGCCATTCTATTCTCGGCCACCCCATGTCACCCTATGCACTTAATCTAGCTGTAGGTACGTCATGTTGAAATGCATGATGTCCCGTCCCGTTACAAACATTCTTTAAAAAATGCCTCTCAGCTACACTTATTTGAAGGCAACATGAATTATATGAATGAATGAGCAAAACAAATTACCTACACTACACCATAACGTAAATCGAGTGGTGTCGTATATGAATATATAAGGGTGCACGAATGTATTAAGTAAGTCAGTAATAAACTAATCTCATCATAAAACGGTTGTCTCATTGTTTATTACTCGATATGGCGACCCTGCCAGCCAAGACAATGTAAGCGCGTGAGTTGCGCAAGCGCCCGGCGCGCTGCGCCGCGGCCGCTAGTAGTGGGCCTGCGAGCCACCACAACTTATTTTAAAATTAAATATGGAAAGACATTTTAAATAAAAAAAAAGTGAAGGATCTACGTAAA
Organism: Agriphila tristella; assembly: GCA_928269145.1. NCBI lineage: Eukaryota > Metazoa > Arthropoda > Insecta > Lepidoptera > Crambidae > Agriphila > Agriphila tristella. The sequence goes on from OV743431.1 coordinate 10,106,123, forward strand.
AAAAAAATCAACTCAGAAGTCTACGCGTGTGTATAGTCTACCGAATATCTATACGGTAAAAGAGCTCGATGCTTAGAGCTTGGATTTATGCATGCAGCCGGGAGATGTTCGTTGTCCTGGAGGTGAAAGAAACAAAAATGAGATGAAAACAGTCATCACAGTGACCATGTAGCTGTAGCTATGAAGAAAATAAAGAAAACTATCTAGTGTAGTGAGCCCGTGAGTAACACATGTGAATCGTTGACAGACAAAATTATAAAGAGAAGAATTTTGTTTTTCTTCAGTGCGTTAAAGTAACTTGTTTATTTCTAATCTAATAATGTGTGTGTATTTCGGTAAATAAGTAGATTGATTAATATTTTGACGCACAATTGCACCTAACATGATAATGATTTTTATATGACTTTGATTTTTAAGACATTCTACAAATTATTTTTTTTCTTTATAATGGTGTTAAAAGTAATTTGGTATCTTGTAATATTATTACAAGTAAGACGATATTATTCTACTTATTTTCAGTAATATTAATGATTTTATTAACTTTAAATCCTAATTAAGTAAGTATACATTTGTCGTTTCTCGAGAAGTATAAGACGACATTATGGATTTATTTTGTCTTTTTACAAATACGATTAAGATAAATCATAATTTGTGAAAAAATTAATGAGGTCAGAGGTCATAAGATTCGCGTTGTCTTGTGCAATTATGAAATTCATTTTCAATCAAACAATAACAATATACATTATACATTTTAAGAACAATAAAAGAATAACACCTTTTGTTTATTTGGACGAAGTCATGTGCATTGTTTTAATTTGTCAAGATATTGTTGATTGTTATATCAAATGAATTGATTTTGCAAACCGATGCAACTTAGGCAGTGTGTGTCAATGAATTTTGTTGGCAATGTGATGAATGGAAAACGAATTATTACGTAAAGAATTATGTTATTCTTAGCAACAGTTCTCGAAATATTCTTGAAATAGGGGAGGGCCTACCCTAGTTTCAGAAATATTAAGAAAACCAAGCAATTTTTAAAAGGAAAAAGTGAGAATAAATAATTATGAGATGAATAAGTAATAAAATAAATGACATGGTTTTTTTATAGAATTAATAATGCTTATATTATATTATATTAATGATTAGTGGTAATGTTATTGAGATAATGTTTGATATAAAGTATAAAATAAACAACGTTACGCCCGAGCGGATTTCGTTGATTTACTATTTACTCATATAAAAGAGACTACGTGAAATGTATTGTTTATAATAAACTGGGATATATTTTTAATACCAGAAGATAATTTTGTTTAATGAAACGAATGGAGTACGTATACTAATTATTAACTGGGATATTTTCTTTAATACCAGAAGATATTTTTGTATTACCTAAATGGATTAACAGAACTTAGATAGGTAAATGGATTTTTGAGATATAATTTTTGTTGTTAAATAAATGAAATGTAGTAAAAATAACTGGGATATACATTTTTCCAGAATATATTTTTTTATTATCTGAATGGGTTGATAAATAAATGAGTTGATTGATAAATACATTGTTAAGATAGCAAAACTGAATGTTTTTATAAAATAATTTATGTAAGTTTGATTTATATGTCATGAAATCATAGTTTAATTTTTTTATGACAAATAACCGGGAAAGATTTTTTTTACCAGAAGATGTTTTTTATTAACTGAAAGAGTTAATAGATGGGTAAATAGATTTTTCATATAAAAAATCTGAATGTTTGTAAGAAGTTAGATATGTAATACAAAGTTATGTATTGTCGAAAAAAAAAGTTCTTATGAAATTTGTTACTTGTAGAAAGAAAGATAAAGAAAGTAGTTGCTTGTAGTTTTGTATCATAATGTTTACTGTCATTTTTGTCTTAAGTTTTATAGTTGAAATAAGTTTAACTACAGGCACCTGTATACTACCTAATACAATTTTGTCTTTCTGTAGTTAAGACAAAAAATATATTTAAAATTGCACATATTTAAGATTTTGTAATTTTTACTTATAGATCAAACTTTTTTTTTCCTGTTTTTTTTTTCTTTGCACCCCGGTGGTGTCGTATATGAATATATAAGGGTGCACGAATGTATTAAGTAAGTCAGTAATAAACTAATCTCATCATAAAACGGTTGTCTCATTGTTTATTACTCGATAGTGGTATTCAGGATAAAATATTATGGAAAAGATCATAAATAAATAGTGGGGAATTTGTTTAAAATTATACGAGTGAGAATAATGAAATCATAACAAGTTATTTAAAACACTAAGTTCATTACTATGGACGATTATAAACGCTGGTTTATGTAACTTTTTCGTGGCTACTTTAAAAATAGTCTGGTTTTTAGTTACGTGCACCACATGTTCTCTATTGACGGTATTGGGTGTTTAAAAATTATCTTAATTGCTTACATGTGTGAGCATGATAATAATAGCGTATGTCAAGTTTTCTTATAACATCCATTGGTCGCGGTCTTCGATCTCAATTCATCGAAACAGTTTCCCAAACTTGAGTTCAATTAATACCCTTTGACTCTTCAATTAGGATCATTGAAGATAATATGAATATGAATATGAATGAAGATAATATGAAGATAATATCAAAGTACTTTTTTACAATAGTAGTAAGGTTTTCACTGTTAGTTAAGTTTAGTTAGAAAATTAATTTTATAAGTAAGAGGCGATAGTTGCCCCTCATGTTTGCTGTGCCCTAGCAGGGCGTCACTTGTACATACCAATTTTGTAACACCCATTCCAACTTGTGACTTGCAAATAAATAAATATGAATATGAATAAATATAAGATTCCATCCTGTTTAACTGTCACATGATGGTTATATCGATTCGTTGTTGCTCTTGACGTTTCGTCAATCGAGATCGATTAAATTTTCGGCGTTTTAACTAACAAACACTTCTATATTGTGTTTCGTGTATATTACAAAACTCAGTGGGCAAATTCTTATGGATGAAAGAGAAGACAATCTCATTCGGCTTAATTTGGTAAATCAAATTATTCGAGCTTATTATTGAGCGCCGTGACTGTTTCTCCATTGGCCAAAATTGACGAAATTATAGAAAGTTTGGTAACTTAGATTAATGTTATGTAATCCATAATTTGTTGGGTCACACTTTTACCACACAGTTCATTGTTTATGATAATAGCGGATATGGCGCAGCCGACCATTGCAGAATGCGTTACGTCTATAAGTACTGGGAACTATAAATCTTCGTGATGATGTTTAAGATGAAGATTTTTGAAAAGTCTAAATTATGCATCAATTTCTTAGTTGATGAGCTTTACCAAGTATGGCATCTTTGATAAATTTGATCAATTTAATGTTGCATGAGCCCTGTTATTTCTGTGACAAGCGATACTATACCAGCAGCTAAAATTGAATGAGCTGTCTAGACAAGATAAAGCCCTAGACTGGAGCATGTGGTTTGTGATTAATTATATACACATAAAACAATATATCTTCCTACCTCTTGCCCACATTCAAGCCACTGAACTTTATAGTGACATTTCACGTTGGTTATTAGACCACAGAGATAGTAACCATCGCCACAGTTGTTCATGTGCATCCAACCCTGAAAACAAGAACATTAACAATTATGAACCTTATTTCAAGGAGATAAAATTTGTAAAATTGTAATGTTCTAGTCGAAACACTTCAGATAATTGCAATATTGTATTCGCGACGGTGCTGATGCGATAGTAGATAGGTGTTATTGGTGAAAGGTTTATTAACAAAAGTGTAAGATAAGCGAAAGCACTCATAACGGCGTCGATGAACAAAAGTTACATAATTCTTGAGCTTCCGAATCGATATTAGAAATGTTGCGATTAAAATTGAATAAAAGACTATAGTGGTAAGGGAAAGTTGATTAATAATAATTGGTGTTGATTGATGAAAGAGAAGATGATGTAGAGATTCAATTGATAAAAAACTTATAGATGATGGAATTACGGTTAAAGTTGAAGAAAAATATTCGCTTATAAATAAAAAATGTCACACGTAAGCCGTAAGTCACAGAATAGCTAATAGTACAAGTCGTAAGTATAAAAACTTTAACCGACTATATTGCATAGTTCGGGAAAAAAAATAGCATTAAAAGTGCCAGGTTTGGTATGTTTTCTACACTATTTGATTTCACTGAGTGGAAATCTTTCGCAGTGAAAATGTGACGAAGAGAGCAGATTGCTACAGATTAAGATCTTAAATTGCACTACTGAATATGTTATTTTGTTATAAAACATGTCCAAGGCAAAGTTTAATTAAAATTGCCGTTGTTCATTTTAATTGTCTACGTATGTGCAGCAGTACTAGCCCTACACAAACACCTGCACTTTTTGCAGCGTATAAAACCCGTCTAGACAGGGTTCCCTGAACGGTAGAATTCCGCGCCTACGCTCGAGAAAACGTATCTAATATAATTTAATCCAAGTTTCAGGTTATTGTCAACCTTATTGTTATGTGTAAGTGTGAATTGGTTCCGTTGCGCATGTGTGCTCAGGGGTGGCTGGGTGACTTTCTGGCTGGGGTATACTCAGCATAATGTACATGTGCTGGGGGCGATGTTCGTAATGAGCCTTCTCTGCTATAACTGTTTGTACCTACCAGACTTCACAATGATTGATTTGTTAGACGGTTTGATTCAAATTATTTTTCTGCATCGATATCCTATGAATTAGCTATCACGACATTGCTTTTAGAAAGGCTTTTTGATACATCAACTGTTGAAGGGGACATGTAAAACATTAAATACTTTACAAAGCGACTATTCTAAATATGATATTATATTATTATTAATACGATTTACCAACTGAAAGATATAGTGGGACAGATTGTACGAAAAAAAAATTATTCATTACAATAAATAGGCTTCAAGTCTTCAAGATTTTAGCTTTCTGCGAATTTCGTCCTACGTAGGTATTATGATTGGTTTCCAGTCTAGAAGATTATAGCTTTCTACGAATTTCATCCTACGTATTATGTTAACAGAGTTTACGTGCGTCATAAGGTCATTTCCATAATTTTCTTTTCGCGTTTTCTAGTTTGAATTGTACGACGAGAAGTTGTAAATCTCGTTTGTTACCTTTTAGATTCTATTAAGATGTCAAAGGGACAGGATATAAAAAGCGTCATGTAACAAGGGTTACTGGATATAAAAGATTTGGGGAAAGGTCGAACGAGATCTATTATTAACTTACGGAGATGGCAAAAGAATCAGGCCACATTTTCTTAAAGCCACTGGTTTGCCCTGTCAAACATGGCGATTGATTTTCTATTGAAAACGTGTTTACACAGAAAATGTGACTTCCATTCCTTGACAAGAATTTAATGACCCTTAAATTACCTTTTGCACCCTGAGCCCTGAGCTACTTTTTTCCTTACCACGTGGTTAACATTCTGGTATCGGGTTTACCCGTAGAATATTGTTAAGTAATTATTTGTAAATATATATGTTTTTAATTAGTAAGTATTATTAAATATTTAACGCAATTACTAACTTTAAAAATTTAATCATCAATGTTAACAAACTTCTGAAAGGGAGCACAAATTGTATTATCGTGCTTGAACTTGAATTACTAATGGCGTTCCTTTGTTTTCATTATCAAATTACATTTTGGTCGATAACGTTTGCCTGTCTTCTCTTTCAGTTTCTTTGGTCAATATTATGAACAAACTGGATGACTAACCAATGATTTGTGTCATCATCGCCACAGTGATGATGTTTACGGAGGTTAATTTAACGCTAAATCGGAGCTGTGGCCGGTTACGTCATTTACTGATAATTTTAAAATGTGGCGGTTGAAATCTATTCAATATTTAAATTTGAAATTCAAGTAGAAACTTTAATAATATGCAAATAGTGCTTTCACTGCTTTAGTTTTATCGTGTTCAATATATTATTTCTCAGTCTATTAATCTGTATAATCAATACTACAGTACAGACAATGAAATAGTTCGTATATTTAAGGAGTCTCATGCAATAATATTCACTGTTGATTTTTGATGACCTAGCCATTAGACTAGTTGCACAATAAAGATTTCGTTAAATTACCTTGTGCTTAATATTTTACTTATTCATATTATGTTTGTTATTATGAATACGATTGTTAACATAATTTGTTTTTTAAAGTTGTACCCATTTATTGAACTTTTAGATTTTAGGCATTCATAATGCTATTTTTATATTAGGATGATTAATATAAATAAAAAAAAATACTAGGAAAAATCGACTCACCCGTAACAGCTCAGACGGGATTCGAACCCGCACGAAACCCTTGGGATTCCGGCCCAATGCACTGAGCAACATGCAACCGAGTCGCTACGAGTCGAGCGACTCGGTAGCATAATTGGTGAGGATTTTATCTAGTATTTTATATTTTATCTTTTTTCACTTCAAAGTTTTTGAGGTGCTGAGTTTTTAACAGATACTGATCACTAAGTCAGATTAATATTTCAATTATTTTAATAAACTGGAACAAAAGATTGACTGCATACAATGTCTTGCATAAAACTTGTATGCTGCATATTATGTACCTACCTGCCAGTACCTGTCTAGTTCGCAACATTGTACATTCATTTATTCATTGCGAGATTGCCAGCAAAAAATAAGCAAAATAATAATGTTTCCCAGAGCACGATCGACACGGGTGGCATAAGATACAAACATTCTACGATACTAAGTGCCATATCTCACTAGGACACCCTGCACGGCTAGCACAACTTATAATAAAGTGACATAGACCGCGACTCGACAAAATTTCTCGCGACTCGACAAAGGTTTGTCACTTTTCGTAGCACAACTTTACAGAGTGAGAAAATCACCGTTGCTATGCGACGGTGATGCTACGCAAATGCTACGCGACATGGCTATCTCGACGGCGACATACATGTGTTACCATTGGAATAAAATAAATAATTTCTATCATATTATTCTCATACGAAAACACTTTGTTTACATGGGTCAAGTGATTAGTAATAACTAAATGGGCAACTTAATTTTAAGTTAAAATTTAGTGAAAAGTCATTCACACGGTCTTAAAAAGTAGCGTCATCTCTGTATTTAACCATCAACTTTCACAATCAAGTTTTGAACTTTGCCAAAAGATGTCTCTGCAGTCGTACTTATAGAATATTCAAAATAAATTAAAATGTAAATAAAGAAGACAGAACAAATTAAGGTACTTAGTCTTTTTAAAAACTATTTTGTTTTAAATTACTTTATACCCAGTATAAAGTAATTTAAAAATACATTTTTTTTGAGTATGGTCATGGTACGAATCCTACTAATATTATAAATGTGAAAGTTTGTGGGTTTGGATGTTTGGATGTTTGTTCCTCAATCACGCAAAAACTACTGAACGAATTTTGTTGAAATTTGGCACACAGATAGTAAATAGCCTACATTAAAACATAGGATACTTTTATTCCGATATTCCCACGGGAACCAGAACCACGCGGGTGAAACCGCGGGCGGCCGCTAGTACAATATAATGATAAAATTCGACTCTTGAACTAAAAACCCCGTAGCGTATCGGTTACCACTTCTTCGCTGGCCGTAAAATTACATTACTAACGATCGGTGAACACCAAGTTCAAATTAACCAAAGAGTCATAATATGACTCTTTGGTTGATTTGAACTTGGTGTTCACAATATTATTTTTGTTTTAGGTGTTTTTTACTTTGATTTATCCTTTTTATTAATATTATTAAAGAATGTAAAAAAAAAGACAAGAATATATATATTATAAGAAAAAAAAAACACATTTTAGTGATTATAATTTTACGTTAGTAATTCCGCACTGAGTTAGTAGCATAAAAAGTTGTTAGTAGTATAAATCGGTGTTTCAAAAAAATTGCCACGAGTGGGCGCTCTTTTCCCTATGTATTATTTTACTCTTTGAGTGGAGGTATCTATTTTTTGGTAATATCAAAAAATGAAAGTGTTTACGGAAATTAAATGAACAATATATTGTGTCTTTTTATCGCTTATTCCAGCCTTCATCGTTCTATTTTTATTGCGTCATAAATGTAGATTTTTCTCTTATATGTCGGCGCTGTATCTTCCTATTGTATATTTCCTCATTAGTTATAAAGAAATAGGCCATTTTGCCGGTGATAATAACATATTAATTGATTTTACTGTTACGTCGCGTCAGTCGCATGCCTGAATACCTCGACGACAAACTGTCGTCTTTTAATGTCAAAAAGTGACAAGTGATGTCGCTTTTCGTAAAGTTGTGCTAAATACAGCGACAAAAAGACAAACTGTCGTCTTTTTATGTCAAAAAGTGACACGGATATCGCTTTTCGTATAGTTGTGCTATACATAGCGACAAAAATCGAGATAATGTCAACGACTCACATTATGTCACACGAGTAGTTGTGTTAGCTACACGCGACATAGGCTTATGTCGCGCCCGCGACTCTTTCTCACTCGAGTCGCGCTAGCAGTGCTGTGGTGGTGCAACCAGTCGCGCTTCCAACAAAGTGTATACAGAATACAGATCAGACGGAGGGTACCTCACCTGGGGCTCTATCGGCTAACTTACATTGCTGTCGTAATTGCTCTCTGATTGCAATTGCAATACATTGCTACTTTTCTTTAGTAAGTTTTTATTTGTACCAAAACGAAGTAGCAATGCTTCACATACATCTGTCAAATCACAGTTTAAATTAACTTCATTGTTTTTAGCCGATAGATCCGCTGGTGTCTGCTTAGTTGTGCTACCAATCTGAGAGCCGCATGCAGCGAACTAAATGTATGGAACAAGCATTCCGCTCAAAAAATGACACCAAATGAAAACTACAACTAAGTCGATGGAGCTAAAAATGCTGGCATTTAATTATGCAGCATAAAGCGTCTGAACACTGGTTGCTTATTAGCGACCATAATTTGTATACTCAGATATTTTCTATACTTAAACAATTTAAACAAATAAAATTAGATACGTTATTACTGCGTTTTTTTACTGCCTTCTTTGCGTCTTTTACATCATTTGAATACACAGGATGTAATTTCTAATAAACTCTCTCTATCTTTCTTTTCTTTGCAATACAAACTGCAATTATTGTAAAGAACACTAACGTCAGTCACCGAGCGCATGGCTAGCCCGACTAAAGCTGTGTGGGTACTAATTTTTTGGTCTCATGGTGCCATTTTTTAAGCAATATTTGTTTGTAATTACACTTCCATAAATTTTAGTTCACTGGCAGCAGACTCCTATAGTGAGATAGGGCCCTAACTGCTGCAGTAGTCCTACGCAGTTAGCCTTGCGGTCGCTCGTTAATACAGTATCTAATTCATGATGAATACTTAAAAAAGTAGTTGTTTACTTACATAAACCATATGAATATGAATTGGTAGTCCGCCGAATTGTCTTTATACTTGTAGGTTATCGACTTTGAGCTCCACACGGATCTAATGACTCACTTGCCTAAGTCATACTAATGCCCTTCAGGGTACTTATTGCCTAATTTCAAAATCTATCTCAATAGCTTTCAGGATGTGATACATTAATACTTCTTTATGGCACAAATAAAAAAATACCAAAGAAATTCAGCAATACGTGTCAATCCATCTGTCAAATGAAAGCGATTGCGTTAGATTTCGGTAATCAGACAATAAGTACCCAGATTAGAAGACAATTTGTGTTGTTCTTCCTGCCACGACCATTGAAGATTTTCTCATATCTTTATATGGTAAAAAATAGATTAGTTTTTTTTACAATTTATTACCCCTGTTTTGAAATTTTTTACCTACTAAATCTAAGAGATACACTGGTCTTGCTGGAAAGAATGCTTCCTATCACAACCACGTAGACTTCCGTGTTATTCTTACATTTCAAAACGGCATAAAATAGATTAGAATATTTACTGTTTTTTACACCTATTAAAGAATTTCCTACTATAAGGATCACAGAGATACGAAGGTCGTGCTCAAAAGAATCACTTTGTAGCACGACCAAGCTTAATCTATTTTTAATTTAGGGATTTCAAAATGGTATAAAATAGCTTAGAATATTTACAATTTTTTACACCCATTTTGGAATTTCTTACTATCATGTTCATAGAGATACGAAGGCCGTGCTCGAAAGAATCACTTTCGTATCGTGTTCTGATCTTGATAGTACGAAATTTCAAAATGGATGTACAAAATAGTAAATATTCTAAACTATTTTTTACCGTTTTGAAATCTCTGAATTAATAATAGTTTGAGCTTGGTCGTGCTACAGAGGTATTCTTACCAGCACGACCTTCGTATCTCTATGATCCTTATGGTAGGAAATTCTTAAATAGGTGTAAAAAATAGTAAATATTCTAAGCTATTTTATGCCGTTTTGAAATGCAGGAATAACACGGAAGTCTACGTGGTCGTGTTAGGAAGCATTCTTTCCAGCACGACCAGTGTATCTCTTAGATCTAGTAGGTTAAAAAATTTCAAAAAAGGGGTAATAAATAGTAGAAAATCCAAACTATTTTCTACCACCTAAAGATATGAGAAAATCATCAATGGTCGTGGCAGGAAGAACAACACGACAATTTCGAATCCTGTCTAAAAGAATATGACGTGGAAGAATAACAAAACAATATCTCAGTAATCCTCTCTTTCCTTTCAGCAACTCAAAGATGAGCTTGGTGAAGTGGTGGCGGAGTTGGAGGCGCTGGACGGACAGGAGGAGTGCAAACAGAACAGCAAAGCCAAACAGATGAGCATAGGCAGGAAGAAGTTCAACATGGACCCAAAGAAAGGTAAGCTATCTATACTTTTATTCGCTGGAATTTTGACTATCAATACTCAACTCAATATGAAACGGCACTGTTCATACTTTAGTCTTAACAATTCGGGGATTCCGTTTCTCAATTTGCTTACTTAGTAATAAATATAATTTACTTACTCGTACTCACACAACTGAAACCGGATCTTGTCGAGACAAATACACTTGCTTTTAAATCTGAATCACTGGAATCATCATGTTAAAATTAATCCACTTTAATTTGATGGCGAGAAATTGATTGCGATGTTACTTGCGGTTGCGTGGTATGTCGGGCAGGTGCTGCGTTCTCACGACTCGTATGGGTCGCTTGTCAACTTCCACAGAAAATTGTTCTATTCCTGCACTCAAGTGACTCCACCTGCCCAACGTTCCTTTTGTGGAATCTTATAAATTATTGTCGTCCGCAACACAAACGAGAACTGCGCTGCGCCCTCATTAGTAGGAAGCAACTTCTACAACGATTTGCCCAGTTAGATTTAAGGGTAGGGTAAATAATCATAAATTTGAGTAAAAGCTAATTGGCTTTGGCGTCAACTTTAAGTAAATTTCCAAGACTGGAAAACAACCTTTTAATGGGGATGGCAACGCAAAGCTAATTGTAGATGTCGCTTCGTACGCTTGTTCCTAAGACAGAACGTTCAGAACAAAATGTATGGGAAAATAGGTATTTATTTATTGTTTTTTTTTTACTGAAAAAGACCCAATGACACAAAATGGATATAAAAGACTATTCTACAATGCAAATGCCGAAATTTAAAGCCACATTAAGACGTTTTTATTCTTACAGAATTTATAATTTTTTTCTATATCCAGATTTTTCTGAAATTTGTGAGTGCCAACATTTTTAAAGCCTATAACACAGAATTAAAAAATTTTAAAGCTTAAAAAAAGATTTTTTAAGTAAAAGTTCTTTGTTTTCATACTTCTCGTGGAACAAGCGTACGCAGCGCCATTTTGACAGTTGCCTTCCCCATTAGTAACAATAAACTAAAGTTTTTAACGTAATTTAAGCTCCTATCAAGCTTGAGCTTTGTCATTATGTTCTAGCAAATAATTACAGCTGACGCACACCCAACTGACTGTATCGATGACTTCATTCTACGACATCGTTGACATTCGTTCAATCTGTTCATTATTGTTCTGCTTTATTCTATTAGGAATTCTACGAACGCACATACCAAGGCGTGTCCCTATCTATTCAATGTGATCACCATAGGCGTTTATATTTATTTCAATGTTATCTTTTAGCTTGTTGAAGTTGTATGTTAAAGTCTTTTGTATGTTAGGTAATTAGGTCATGTCGCTTTGAGCTGCATCCTCGAGGACGAGTCAGATGTGTGTCGGAGTGAATACACACTTGAAACTCGGCTCACTCGCCACTCAACCCACTAGCTAAGAGAAGTCTGACATCTCTAGCTAGCTTTGTCGTGCACTCTTGCCAATCCTAACAAGGTCCATCGAAACTGTCTAAAAGTCTAAATAATATAAAGCGTCGTTTTTACCGATTCCTGATAGAATTTAGTCAAAAGCGTTGATATTTTTCAAAGCAAATGCTGTTCTTATATGTGTCTCTTCAAAAATGTGACGAGAAATTCGGCACATCTCTAGATAGTATAACAAAGCTGTTTGTGGCCTGCTAGCAAATAGTTCGAGGCAAGAGAAAACACAAAATGTTTAGCAAATATTTATTTTGGGTGTTGTGTTGTGGTATAAATTCCCAACACAAAGAAAACAGGTTCGGTGAATAGTGAAAAAATAACGATCAAATCGACGACACGCGTGATAGTATTCCATTTCGTTACGAGCAGACGAATGAGGCGTGCGTGAAATAATAAATCTTCTTCTTTTACAAGTCTATGTCCTATTTATATTTGTTGAGGCATGCGACGATGACCCGAAATCAATTTCAGGGTTGATATTTGACTTTTTTAACCGACTTCAAAAATTTGAAAAGGAGGAGGTTATCTATTCGTCGCGTATATATTTTTTTTTTATATGTATGTACACCTAGTAATATAATAAGTCTATGATGTACACCGATTACTCGAAGATAATAAATAAATCTAATAATAACGATAAACCGATTGAAATGATTCAAACGTTATAATATGAGGTTTGTTTCTAAGTTGGTCCCATTTTTTGAAATATTGAAATCGGTTCAGTAGTTTTCAAGTAAACTTGAAAATACTGTCGTTTTCGTTACCGTTTTATATGAATTGAGACGGATTTTCAACCATTACTTTTTTGTTTATGACCCGATTTAGATGGTTCTTTTTTTGTTTGAAAGAAGACACCTTAAGGATGATACCATATTAATTTCATTGGTATTGGACAATGGATTTTGAAGATACACGAGGGAACTCCTCAAAATCAAATAGGAACTGTACAGTGATTCAAATATTGGTAAGTTTATGACAATCAAAAACAAGTTAAGTACCTATCTATTGTCAAGGACGTTCTGGACTAGAGTTTAACTGCAAAGGCTCAACGGAACTCGTGGAAATTGAGTTACTCGGGGTATACCATTGAAAAATTTTAAACATTATAACGTTTTATTTTATAAAATCATCTCTTACATAAGTACCTACCACAAAAAAGTTTAAAATAAAAAAGCTTTTTAAAAAAAGCACAACCTCCTTCAAAAATCTTAAAAAACAGCTCTATAAAAAGCAAGAAATAATGTTCAATTCGATTACCTAATTAAAACACGTCTATTGAAGTCGGGTGGGGCTTTTAGAATATAAACAATACAATAAGTAAAAAAAATACTTCCAGCTCCACCCGACTTCAATAGACGTGTTTTAATTAGGTAATCGATTTGAACATTATTTCTTGCTTTTTATAGACTCAGACCAAATAAAAAAGGGAAGACGGAGTCTTCATAGAACGAAGCAGTGAAGCCGATAAAACTATGCCTTGGCATGTACATACACAGTTACACGCACACACATGTAACGAAACTATGCCTTTTCTTAACAGCCACCGTGCGAAGCGGACGTACCAAGGACGTACTAATAAAATATAATTTCACCAACGAAAATGCCGAATTGTGTAGTGAAAAGGTGTAAAAGTCAATCTTCAACACATAAAAAGCAGGATGGAATCACATTTCACACGTAAGTAAAATTCGAAACTAATATTTTCACTAATTTCTAAATAAACATTAAGGTATTACTTGAAACACAAAACCTCAACAAGTGTTGCCATGCCAGACGTTATAGTTTAAACCTATTATTGGATAACATGGAACGTAACATAACGTTATTTGTTTCTTGTTAAAAATAGCGCGTTAATTATTTCTGTTTCTGGACGTTTTTACCCACGACACGGACGGAACGGAACGGAGGCGGTATATGCGATCAGGGTTAGGCGACGGCTACACGCGTGGTAAATACTGTGATCCATCAGTATTTAATCAGGGGCCTATTTCATAAAAAATAGTAAATTTACTACAACAATTTACCATTGTTCTTATTAGGGTAGAATTATTTCTTAATAATGATAAAACATAATTCTACCCCAATAAACTACTACAATGGTATATTACCACATATTACTGTACTTTTTCATTCTTTTTTTTATTTTATTTTTTAATTATTTAATAAATTTTTAGTTATTAGGGTAGAATTATTTCTTAATAATGATAAAACATTATGAGCGGTTTTCAAAAAGCAGTTTAAAAAACAAAAGTAATACCTAAAAGACGGCTAGATGTCGTTGTTCAACTAAGTACGTAACTTTTTAAGAAAAAAGCAAAGGATTTTGTCAATTTGACAGTTAATCTTCTTCTTCTTATTTTTGTTTGGCAATCTACTCCTCTTAAGCGCGTCTACCGCCTAACTCTATCGCTTTGACTTTGGCTTTGGTTTATGACGTCAGTGCACTCTCCGTCCTTGTCATCGTGTTATGATATGACAAGGACGGATAGAGCATAGCTGTCGCTTTGGCTATCGCTTTGAGTTAGGCGGTGGGCCCCTGGGAGTAAAATAAAAAAAAAACCTCCCTAATTGAATAGCGCCATCTATCAACATAAAAATAAACTAAAATTATTAGCCTCTGTTACCCATAGTACAGGCTTCGCCTAGCTAGTAATTCAGATGACCGTGTGTGTGAAATAGTACATTTTTGTAAATGTTAAATGTAAATGACCTCCAGGGGCCTATTGCATAACAAAATACAAGGTGATATGATTAGTATTTTTCCATAGAAAATCACTAATAATAGAAGATTGTAATTTGTTATGTAATAGGCCCCAGCTTGTTCGTGTCGTGCGTGTCTAGGACAAAGTGGCATGCGACTACGGCTATCATTTTTATTGAATTTTAGACTTCCCTCGTGTATCTAAAAATGCTGACAAAAATCCGGATTTTTACTAAAAAGTCTTGACATTTTGCTGAAGCAACCACACGGAGCGACGTAATCACGACAACACATTTTTTTAATAAATAAGTATTTTATTGTTGTTTTCTTTTATAATGACGTGTCAAATTAAAATTTCAAGTACTTAGACAAAAATAAAGTTTTAGTTTTCGTATTTTAAGCTTTAGTTGTTTAGTAGTAGTAGATTATTTATAATTTTAAATGTTAATTAGTTTGAAATTGATTATTTATTACAAAATTTGTTGATTGTTTTACTGAAAAGAGACGCATTGATAGCCATTCAGAAAACTGACAAGTTTTAAGAGCTTGTAATACCCCTCTTGGGGCCGTATTATGATCTCTTGAATCCAGCCTAGCATGACTGATTTATATCGCGTGATATAGCGTTTTGATTCTAATATGTGATATAACGTTATTATTTCATAACGCGTTATTCTTATTACATTGGGGTAATATGAATTACTATGGCAACACCGGCTCACACACTAATGCATAAAAAAACTGGCTTCAGTGCATTGCTTGGAAGACTCCGTCTTCCCTTTTTTATTTGGTCTGAGTTTATAGAGCTGTTTTTTAAGATTTTTGAAGGAGGTTGTGCTTTTTTTAAATTTTAGATAGCTCAAAATTCTGTTTGAAAAGTTCAATCATCACTACCCCGTTAAATAATTCCAGTTTTATCCTTTACATATGCAATGGTCATGCATAATTCAAAAATATTACATACTGGCACGCGAGTTCGAGGGCTTCTTGCTCTATGGGATATGCATATAAATTACAGGGATCGGTTTTCTTTATCCTGTGACATGATTTAGAAAAAGGCTTCGGCATTCTTCTATCGATCTACACTGATTTATATAATTTTAAATATTGTTAGCGTTACGTATTAATGTGTAAAAAAACAGGTTTTATTTTTATTGACCTTGAACTTATTGATAATGTTACTGTTTATAGCCGATAACTTTACGTAAATACCTATCTTTACTTGCGTCATAAAGTTATACGTAATATATAGCGTAATAATATGTTCCTTTCTCAAATAATAACAAACGACGTTTCTTCATGCAAATGGAGCTATCTGCAATTTGGTTCGCTGTAACAATCGCTCGTAGAGTCTGTCTAAAAAGTCAGTTTACATGGGTAATTTCAAAAATAATTTTTTTACCCACCTAAATCCCCAACCACCCCACCAATACCCATCTAAATAAATAAATAAAAAAATATGTTTACTATTAGAATTTTGACAGCACCGACAGGGTTACCAGTATAAGTTTTTTTTAATAATTTAATAATTTCTCAGGTAAACTGACTTTTTAGACAGACTCTACGTGGAGACAGGACACCACCGTGTATAATATAAACCACTCAACGCGGTGTTATTCTTGACGTGTTTCTTCTGCCTTGAGGAAAGATAAATTGCTCCTTCACAGACGATATCAAGGATAATGACTTTGCAGTTTCTCTCGACAAAAAGTACAGTCGATGCAATTGGTGTAGGGTTCTTGCAAGCATTGATTATGAAGAAAAGGATGTGGCGGCCAGCGATATTACATACAAGTAGATACGTCATGCGCCAACATCATACAATTTAAAACAGCGACAGGACAGACAGCCTATAGTTTCACGCGCAACGTTGCCAAACCTAATAGCATGGCTTGGTACTGCTGATACACACATTGACATATTATGTCGAGAGAGGGACAAAAATGAACGCCACCATACGGAATACTTGTCGTTAGAAAGAGATAAACAGACATCATAAGTTTCGTCTGATACGCTGCATGCTCATTGGCGCGATCATGGGAGTGACAGTCGCAATGACAGTACAGGGGAGATGGGCAAAAGTGGTATATATATGATACTAGGTTTTTGGTTTCTCGTTTCGAATTAAAATAATAAAACAAAAGTTCTGTTACGCAGCAAGTTTTATTTACAAATTGTTAATAAAATAATAATTAAACTAAAGATATCCCATGCTGGACTGGGAGCGAAAGAAAAATGAAAAACGAAAGTATTTTTACCTGAATGCAAGGAAAGGATTATTATACAACGTGTTATAAAATACCCCTATTGCCGAATATGGTAGATAGGGACCATCAAATTGAACAACTTTTACTATGGGACCAACTCTGAAATCGCGAAACAAAATCAGCTGTTTCTTACAAAAAATAATAACGAAAATATCAAAATGTATGAAAAAGCAGATTTTTTCGCGATTTCAGAGTTGGTCTTATAGTAAAAGTTGTTCAGTTTGATGGTCCATAAATTTACCATATTCGGCATTAGGGGTTTTTTGTAACACGTTGTATATATAGGTAAATAGATATTATACCAAACTAGAAATAAAAAATAGATTTAAAAATTATACACTTTTATTTGTGAATAAAATATTTATTTTAGCAACATAAAAAAATCAAAATGATATGATTTACTTATACTTATTTACTTATATTACTTTATTTATATACCTTCAAATAAACTTAATTTATTCCTTTCTTGTCTCTTATAATTCGTTTTAGGATTACTTTTGTGTGTAAAATGCATGCGAACGTTAATAAATTTCTCAATAACAGCGCGTATAAGGTGTAGCCTATGATTAAAAGTTGGATGTTGCTCCAAAGAATGACAATTTAAAGACGAAAATATGTCATCGCGACTGATAAACGATTTTAAAATACGGGTTTTTATAATTTCGATGTCTTTGGGATCAGGAAGTATCATGTGGCCCTTTTCTTTTATATGACTCCTAATAATCTCTTCTGACCTCAGACAAATAAAAACAGCAAGGCTACTAATAGGCCAGTAGAATAAAACCAAAAAATAATTCAAATCTGACTTAATTTTAGGAGTGTTTTACATTTTTATGAAAAAAATCGTTTTGGCTTCTGGTCTCTAGTCTTATTCTATGCAAGATTAAATGCCCTACAACTTTTATTAAGGACGGTTTTCAATATTTAAGTAATTTACGAGATATAACCGGAAAACCGAAAAATACTCTTTTGGGTACATTTTTACTCTCCACCACTTAATCACAACTCCGCCGGGGGAAGGGACGGAAACCTAGGATGGTCATATTTGGGAACAAATGAAGCTATTAAAACAATAAAACCTTTTGTAGGAATTAAATCTGATTTCAATTCTAACCCTAGGTCAGTAAACTATAAGAGTGTAAAATAATTGCAAATAAACCGGTTTTGAATGAGATTATGGTTTAAAACCACGACTATGTTTTCAGAACATTACTGACATAAAAATAGGTGGTCGGGATTTTAAAACATATTCTGGTTTAAAACCAGTTTATTTGCGACTATAATCCCTGGTACAAAATCACCCTATCTCCCCTAGCATGTCCTTACGCATGCGCGATACGCGCTCTCCTTTACTCTTACGCAAAACAGAGTACATCTCGCTCTTTGTAAAAATATGGCCGATTAGGAGTAATACAAAATACGAAAATACATTTTACGGTTAAATACAGTACTTACGTATGAAATGAAACATTTTTCCGATCTCTGACTGTTGCTGTATAATTTGCACATCGTTTAAAGACGCAGGAAGGCATTTTTGATAAGAATGTCACGGTTTTTTAGTGTCTCACTGACGAGAGTGGTGTGTGTTTACGTGTCACGAGCCTGTGCCTGACTAATTGAAAGTCGGGCAATTACCTGACTTTCGTCTTGCCATTGTGGAGTGCCGGTAACGTATCTACTTGTATGTAATATCGTTGGTGGCGGCTTAATTTTGTATCTATTGTGTAGTTTAGTTTGTTCTAGTTTACTTTTAGTTGTTTTGTTGTTTGGTTGTTTGTGCTTTATTATTATTATACATCGTCATTTTAATGACATTATTATATACAGTGTAGCGAAGGTATGTTTATAGAGCAATAAAATGGCAATGCGTGCAAAATTTACCTGCCACAAGGAAAATGTTATCCTTATTTTATTTGGTTACACACATGAAGTAATCGATTTAGCTCATTTGTGTAACTAATAACAAATTACAACTTGAGTCTCGGCAGCCATGTTTCGAGAACAAGTTTAACGAATACGTTTATTTATGATGGATTTAATTCCGCAGTTATGGAGGATCTGCGCTTATTACGTACGCCGTTACGAAAGTTTACCAAAGTATTATTTAGTCCCCAAAAAATGTACTAAATACCTTTTAAGTGTCTAGCAAATAAACAACGTCATTGACGGGAGTTTTTGCATAATCCATAAAAATAAATTTATTACAACGCAAGGACTTCTGAAGGATCAGGGGATGGCGCGTGGGCGGGTGACGTCACAGATACCCACGTAAAACTTACTGCAGAGCTTTGATATCGAATACGATGACGTCAATAAAGTAATTTGATAACTCAACTCAATGATGAAATCTTTGTATTTTAGGGGTTTTTTAACATTAGCAGGTTGACTATTACCTGGGGGGTAATTACGTAACTTTGTTGCAATCAACTCTGACAGAAATCGCAGTTATATCGCTGCTTTAGTACGAACCAATGTGACAACTATCTTAACTAAAGCAGCAATGCAACTGCGCTTTCAATCGATTTCAATCGAGAATTGTTAGCAACAGACTTACGTGATCAAGGGTCTGATGTATCTTTCGCATTGCACTTAGGCCACGAAACGATAGCATTTAGCATTGTTCTTATGAAGGTTACATAATGTCGTAGGATATTCGCACAAATCGGATCTTTACAAAAATCCTAGTATGATTGCAAAAAACCGGATAGTTAGAATCTGAGACAATTTTTGCAATCGCCCTAGTAACGTTTAGGATTTTTACAAAAATCCAGCGCATCTTAGGTAAATCGCAAATAACCATCATTTTGTGCGCGCTGATTGGCTGATGTTATGAACTGACGGATGCTCTGATTGGCTAACGGCTATACTATAGTCCTTCCTCTTAAAGATGTGCCGGTGCCGGGAATATTGCCTTAGGGTCGGGAATATTCCCAATATTGCCGGGAATATTCCCACATGGCACATCTTAAGTCCTACCTATAGTCTTATAAGAAGAGTCAAGTTCTGACCAATCAGACTAAATTGATTCTTAGATTATCCAATTTCTCCAATTGACTCTTAGTTTTTCCAATTCAAGTTTCAAATTGTCCGAAACATACTGGTTTTTTTACAAAGTTCCTGAATACGACGGACGATTCCGATCTTAGGTTCAATTATCCGGTCCTTTACAATCTAATCTACCTAGAATTTTTGCAAAGATCCGGTATACGATTATCCTACATTTGCTCTGACTGAAACGGCAACACACGGTCATCGCTCGCTTTCACTGCAGTACCAAAGTCCTCCAGACTTTTCAGCTCACTCGAAAATACTTGCACTTAGCGAGATGCTCTCTTTAGTTGCAATTCTGAACAATGGAAACTGGCTGCGGCGAGCATTTTAGGTACTGTTTTACAGTAACGACATTTTTTTGCGATTATTGACTTTAATGATGGATAAGAGAAACAGCTATGTTACGACCAGAGATTTTAATATTGTGAACAATGCAATAGTTTCTATGTCCTTATAAAAAGCATCATGCTTCAATGGTGGGATGTCACAAACTTTATCCCGCTTGGTGGAGCTACTGCTGCTGGAGACCTTTATACGAACATTTACTCCCAATTTTCCCATTTATTTTAAATAATATCTAGAAATTGTTGATACTAATTATTATTATTATGGATGTTGGACAGTGAATGAGTTATAGATTGAAGAAAACCAAAATTTATTGGAAGAAAAATTGATATTTACGAAAATTCGCTTCCAACATCCAAACATTCATAGCAAATACATAGTAAACAATAAAATGACAGCTGTATAGGTACATCTTCAGTGCACTGACTGGTGGACGATTTGTGAATCAGCAAAATTATCCTGCCATTGAAGAATCAACTTCTATTTCTAGGAATCGAGTATCTCTACGAGAATGGGCTACTACAGAGGACGCCAGAAGACGTCGCCCAGTTCCTACACAAAGGCGAGGGGCTCAGCAAGACTGCGATAGGCGACTACCTCGGCGAGCGGTCGGACTTCAACGAGGCGGTGCTCAGGGCCTTCGTCGAGTTGCACGACTTCACAGACTTAATACTTGTCCAGGCGTTGAGGTGAGTTTTTTTTAAATTAGTGAGCATTTTGTCTAGCATCACACCTGGTGTTAAATGATGATGCGGACTACGATGGTGCATGCTCACTTAGATAAGCCTATTCACTCTAGCCTTGAAGGGCCCAAGTTGTAACTATTGGGAAACAAATTGGCAGGCAGCCTGTTCCACTCCCTAGCTGCTTGCATTACAAAGTATTAGCCAAATGCTTTGTGCGAATGGTTGGAATACCAACAACAACAGTTTTGTTTTGCAGGTAATCTCGTAAAAAAAGCGGCTTAAGAAACGTAAGGAATATTTGAAACGCGTGCTTCAAAACATTTTTATCGGAGGAGCCGATTAGAAAACTTCTTGTTACCTGCTATACAGCTCTGAATATAGTTTGGGTTGGCCTGAGATGGCCTGCATGAATTGTCTATGTGTGCGTGCACGTTAATTTTGACTAACAATTGCGCTTTTGCTAATCACGTCATAAGTGGCAAAAGGGGGTTAGGAAAAATAAATTACGGAAAACCAATGAGCAGCCAATGAGTTGTGCGCAAAAACAAAGACTTTTCCTTAGCCAGTATTAGGTAAAACTAACAATTGTATTACTTTATTCTGTGGTATTACCAAATACAAAAAGGTATCTCATATCGATTAAAGGACCAGGGTTTCGAAATATTTACCTATATTAAATACTAAGAAAATTTTTATGAGGCAAAGTGGAAGCGTGATATCAGTATCTTTCCTACCACGGGAAAAGATACTAGCTACTGCTTTACCGAAATTATATTTTCTTTTTCTTTCTACAAAAGAAAACAGAAGAGTTACTTATACGTAAATGGTTTCTTTGTAAGTATACTGATGTGCCATTTATAATTACGCACTGCACCTCGGCGTTACAGCGCAGCCAGTAGAGGTGTGTAAATTGTTTGCTCCCAGGGCAATCAATCTTAAGTACGTGTTTATAACGGTACACAACCAAGACAGGCGTGTTTGTAAAAAGATCCATTAAAACGATTAACGTCACTAGTGTCTATAGGGAATTTTTTCTCAAGTGTTTAACTTTATTTTGTTATTTCTTAACTTATGTTTTTATTGTACTATGCGAGCCAAATAAGAATAGTACTGTTAAAACGGCCATATTTGTTTGTGTTTCGCTTCCACTTCAGGGTGTAGGATGTGCAAGAAAAGGAACAAAGATCAAGATTGTCGTTTTGGATTAAGAGCTAGCCCCGGATATATGTATACAATTTACAGAGCGATGAAATCCGTCTAGTCGGTAAACTAATCGGTAAACAGAACAACAATTTGTCTAAATTGATAAAATTATTCGAGAGCAACTAAAAATAATTATATTTAAAAGGTTTCTGTTCAAATATTGGTGCTGTAAAAGCGGAGCTAAACAACACTTTGTTTTCCAACGACTTATTATTTGAACAAACAAAAGTATTACAATACTCTTAGTTCTCAGAAAGTCAATGTGTAATTATGATATCAGTTTACTCTACAAATGAAGAGTCGAGGCAAATATTTTCTCATATTGACCGCAATCTGATAATAATTTCCGTTGCCTTGAATGTACTTTTTATCTCTTTTTGACTCGTCTTGAAATCTTTAACGCATTGGACCTCTAAATATCCTGCTTTATAATCTTTATTTCTGCGCAAAAAAGGTTAAAAGTGTTATTATTTATTATTTGTTTGATTTACTTTATCGCTTTTCTCAGAAATATCTAACTGAGTACCTATCATATTCGTTATATCAATCAAGTAATCAGATAGTTCCTGTGAACGGATTTATATTTCATACTTCTGTTTACAATGCAAATAGTTTTTAGTCGGTTGTAATTTTTTAGATCCATGATAAAGCTATTGCAAATATTGATATCCAACAAGAAGGTGCACTGAATCCCTTATTCTAAAACATGGACTGGTTTTTAGCAAATAAATACGGCATATTTTTTAAACCAGGTATAATTTCAGTTTACCTTTAATAATAACGACAGTTTATGTTCCATACGTATGACGTGTTCAAGTGATAATGGGTGACATCAATTTTCAATTAGCCCAATACTTTCTGGAAAGTATGTATCTAATTAGTTTCTTGACTGGCCCCTTAATGATACCGCATTAAAGTTTTTATCTAATAATAACAATAAACACATTTTTAATAATTTGTAAAAAAAATAATGGACCGTAATTGATTACGTGATTTTGATTTGGAAGGATTCAAAACAAATTGGGTAATTGGTGTGTTATTATGGTATTTAGTAATCTAAAGTAATTTGTTTAAAATGTACCTCATGATCATGACTGATTTATTTGAAATATACCTATTGAATGCAGGAAAATATTTAAAATGGAATGTATTGACTTTACCAAAACAGTTTACGCTTCGCTAATGTGAAGGTCGATATCCTCGCATATTATACGATAATTTATTAAAAGTGGGTTTTATTCAATGACTTTAGCCTTAACTTATTGATGCAATACTGCAATTATTCAACAGGTAATATAAATAAAGAACTGCTCATAACATTAAATTGTAGTTATCGAAAAAATATAACGTAGATTCTAAAATAAAAACTGCAAGTTAATGACACTTATTGTTACATTGAAAAACGTTATCTTTTCAGTTTGGTTAATAAAAAGTGGATGGTTATGTTATTATTAGCATGAATATTTTTTTCCTTAAAAATTTCCTTCTGTAGCATTTTGGGAAAACAGACTACACTGAATGGTTCTTCACTTATTTGAATATACAAAGTGAAATCGAAAGCTATGGCATACTTTTGAGGAGTGTTCTAAAAAGAAAGAAAAAATATTGTATTGTGTTGTAGAAAATATTCAGATTTGATGTGTACAAAACTCTTTAAGTAGGTACATACCTAAGCCTTTGTTTTCGATTTACCTTGTGTTTTTCAAAATTCATAATTATGCGAGGCTACTCTTTATGCCGCTTATATTTTCGTATAAAATCATGCGCATACTTCTTCTAAGCATCTCTAGCAGTGGTACAGAATAGATAATAGTACAAGCAAGGCAGGGGTACAATAGCAATCTTTTTCATCATTTTCCATTCACTGTTAAGGCTTGTTAAACGGTATACATATTCTAATGATATTAATTTTATTTCAGACAATTCCTATGGAGTTTTCGGTTACCCGGCGAAGCGCAGAAGATCGACCGAATGATGGAGTGCTTCGCGCAGCGCTACTGCCAGTTGAACCCGGATATCTTCACGAACGCGGACACGTGCTACGTGCTCAGCTTCGCTATCATCATGCTCAATACCTCGTTGCACAACCCTAGCGTTAAGGACAAACCCTCGCCCGAACAGTTCGTTGCTATGAACAGGGGCATCAATAATGGAGGCGATCTACCTCAGGAACTGCTCTTGGTGAGTTGCTTGCACTTTCTTCTTAGACCATAAATACATAAACGCTGACACTCGCTACGTGCTCAACTTCGCCATCATCATGCTCAATACTTCGTTGCACAACCCTAGGGTTAAGGACAAACCATTGCCTGAACAGTTCGTGGCTATGAACAGGGGCTTCAATAATGGAGGCGATCTACCTCAGGTACTGCTCTTGGTTAGTTGCATGCAATTTATTTTTATACCATATATATAGAAAGGTGAGTTGCTTGGTCTTTATTCTTATACTTATTTTGTTATATTTATATAGTTTCATTGATGTGTTTATAGTTAGATATCGCGAACACGGAGTTTCACCAATGCTTTGGTTCAATCGCCTGCACGCCGCGTTGTCACTTACATAAGTTTAGTTCAGGCGCTCGCCGGGGCGCTCGATTTTTTTTGACGAATACTAAAATACTTGTTGTATACCAAAAATACCCGACTCGGTTCATCACTACTACAAGGTCATTAGACTGAGGAAGAAACATGTTTTTTTTTGTCAAAGCGACATGTATCTGCGCCTACTCCTAATTATTAGTAGGTAGTAACTTACGAAACAAAACATAGTAGAATAGTTTCGGTCCAGGTGTTTTTTCCAACAACAGCGTAACGTAAAATATGGCATTGCTTTACACATCCGCCTGTATAGAGTACTAATATTATAAATGCGAAAGTGTCTGTGTCTGTGTGTGTTTGCTTATTTGTTATCTCTACACCTAACCGGCTAGGCGTATGTGGATGAAATTTGGAGTAGATAGAATCTGGATTAACATAACTTCAGGATACTTTTTATCCTAGTCGCGGACGAAGTAACGGACGGCCGCTAGTTACTCAAATAAATCCATAATCAATCATTAATCAGAGCAATATGATTACAACGTTATGCCTCCATAGCCCCGTACAAAATGAAGTAAGTCTATTGAATAACCGGTCATTTTCTATTTGAGCGCAGTTTTTGTATACAGAAAAGAAATAATAGCTTGCAGCAATAACGCAATTATCTGTAAGTGCAATCTAATGATGGAGTCAACACCACTAATGTAATTTGTAGTGTAGAAATAATTAAGAATGTCATCAGTAAATAACTACTGTTTCTTATCGCGCGGTGCTGTTTAATGTTTGTGATAATAATAGACATACACAAGTCATCCAGTTCATCTTTAGTGAGAGGACATTGTTATTCCCGAGCACACTACTTCAGAGTAATTTGATTTCGTGGCCATATTAATTTAATGCTAAGTGTTCTAATAAGGTATGTTTAAACAGTGAAATCGGTTATAGGGATGTTATTGTATTGCAATAATAACGTATGGATGTACGAATCGACATTTCCGCTATTTATAATAACACCCATCAGATTGGCAAATTATGTGTTACTTTGTTAATTTTATCCTGAATTACTACGCTTTTTCCTTTGTGTATTATTATTTATTATGTACCTAATTATTGTGTGAATTATAAGTAAAGTTCTCTACATGTAAATAAAAACCACATCAATACTGAATTTTTAGATTTTAGACATATACAATTCTATTTTTATATTAATCTAGTATTTTTCTATTTTTATATTAATCTAGTATTTTTCTATTTTTATTTTATTTTAATCTAGTATTTTTTTTTAAATATAACATCAATAGCTTTCTTTTTGATTCACACAACGCGAAGTCCTAATAAGACAATAATTGTGATTTTCTAATGATCTTATGATAAGGAAATAATGATTATTTAGCTGTTCCTACAATGTATGTCATTTGATTAAGGATTAATGTTAATTAGTCTAATATTATAATTAGTTTATTAACTATTGTATTTTGTTCCAGTCATTATATGAGTCTATAAAGACGGAGCCATTCAAAATACCGGAGGACGACGGCAACGACCTGATGCACACATTCTTCAACCCCGACAAGGAGGGGTGGCTGTGGAAGCAAGGGGGAAGGTAATCATCGCATTATAATAATTTACACGACTGCCCAAAGCAAAAAGAGTGTATATGTGTTCAGGGTTCATGTATGTTTGTGGGTATGTGAGTTTCTTTATTCCACCATAACTTCTTAATGCCTGAACTGATTTAGAAAAATGGTATCGTTAGAGTACTTACAGCATCCCGAGTGACACGGGCTATATTGTTTTTAGAAAAAATCAATATGGCGACTGTACGACGGCATTATCAAATTTTAAACTTTTAGATTTTTGCATTCACAATGCTATTTTTATATTAAGATGAATAAATAATGAAAAAATATTAGAAAAAATCGACTCACCCGTAGCAACTCAGACGGGTTGCTACGGGTGAGTCGATTTTTTTTATATTTTTTCATTATTTATTCATCTTAATCATCAAATTTGAAAAAAAAAATTTATTATAACAATATGGGCATCAAATGAATGGCCTTGATGAGCACATTCCAAACTATATAATATGTCACTAAAATGTGTTAAATAAAAATAAATAAATTAAAAAATATATTAAAACCACGACTGCCCTGCCAAAAGCGAACTAAAAAGTTAAACAACAAGTGTCATTGCAGTCGGGGGACCTCTTTGATCAAAAATTGTTCCATAATAAGGTCCCCCGACTGCAATGACACTTGTTGTTTAACTTTTTAGTTCGTTTTTGGCAGGGCGTTTTTTATTTTTTAATCATAATAAATTATCATTTTTAGAACTTATCAATGGTCATAATATAGAGCATGGGTCACCAATTAGTTTCGTTCGGGGTCCGTTTTAAGAAATGAAATAACCATCGCTGTCCGCATAACAAATATTTATTACAGGAATGTAATTATTAGGTACTTAAAGTAGGTATTTTTGTAAGTTCCTGTGTTCTCGCGGTCCGCACAAAATGGGTCGGCGGTCCGGATGCGGACCGCGGTCCGCCATTTGGCGACCCCTGATATAGAGAATTAATTAACCCTCATAGGTACCGAGCAGACTGTGTAAAAAGATTTTTTGTGAAATACGTAATTTTTTTATGAAATTCAGATCAGTAGCAAGTAGGAATGAGTTTGTTTATACTATCCGCGCAGATAAAGCATGGGACTGGAAATGGCATTGTACATGTTCACTTCTCGCTCGCACACCATATCACCAAACATATATCGCTCTTTCGACTTTCACTCATACTTATTGCGGCAAGCGCGGTTTACCAAAATTCCAGTCCCATTCTTTATCTGCGCGGGCTATAAGTAAGTTTATAACGACGCTGTTATTGAGAATTGAATCTTATACTCTGTTCTACGAATCGAACTCCTAGGGAACAAAATAGTCGCACCTCATTGGTCAACGAGCTAGGCTATTGAAGTTCACGCGTATTAACCAATAGTACACGGTCGATTTTCTTTGAGAGTTCGTTTCGTGGAATGGATATTAGTTAGGGAAGAAATGTATAAGATTTAATTCCTAAACAACTAATTTTTGTGTGCATTTAAATTAAACGTTTCGTGAAACCGTTATTAACCATTCATGTAGTGAAATTAATAATTTACTAAATTATTATAAACATATTGTAATATTCTATATAATTGATTGTTAATTTCAGATATAAGTCATGGAAGAGACGGTGGTTTATACTGAACGACAACTGCCTGTACTACTTCGAATACACGACAGACAAGGAGCCCAGAGGAATCATTCCATTAGAAAACATATCTGTAAGTTATTTATATCACCTAACAACGAGAAATATGTTAATTGGATTTAGTTATCAGTAAATAAATGTATAAGCGTTTATCGATATTTTATGTTGTTGTCTTCTATTTGAGTATATGAAGATATTGCTACTAGCTACTTATTTATGGAGGCCTTCCATGAGATGGACTTTGCCATCGGATTTTTACCGATTTAACGCATTTGGCACAAAGTCGCGGCATCTGCAATTTATTAATTCACTTAAAGACGTTGCTGCTCTTTTCTGCTTAAATAGACATTTTGTTAAGCTTAATCTTGATATAAAATGCGAAGGTTGTATTTAACTGATATTCTAATCTAAGATGTGAGTATCATATTTGAGATGTTCTTCTTATTGGAACAGCATCTCAGGTATGAATGAATGAATGATGAATGATTTATTTATTTGCATTAATTTTGAGTACAAGATTTGGTGTTCTTAAATAATAGAATCCGTCAAAATCTACTTATAACAAAGCATGCAAAAATTATATTTACAATACCTACATATAATTTAATTATCTACCTACATGTCAAAACCAAAGAACTATACCCAATTATCAACTATTTTTTATTTAAATATTCTTGAACTGAGTAAAAGCAGTTTTCGATGAGATATTCATGCAGCTTTCTTTTGAAAATTGGTCCATCTAGCCGTCTTAAGTGATCAGGAAGAGTAAATAGTTAAACGGCCATCGAATAAGCATTACGATGTGCCAAACTAAGTGTGAGTTGAACCAAAACGCTGTCAAAGTTAAAGTTATCGTCAAATGGCAATGCTACCTATTTGTCACGTCAAACTTATCAAAGGACATCATGCTGGCTGACAACCTCTTTTTTTGGCTAACTTATGCTTAACCGGTACTATAACAAGCCTGTTATCGTTAAAGTTAGGTAGTGCAACTGAGCCTAAGATTATATTTAGGTCGTTCAAGTTTATGACTTGGTCTTTGGCGAAAGGCCTTATACTTAGAAAAGACTAAGACCTAAGACTTGTTTTTGAGAATACTCCTCTATGATCTCAAGATAGATCTCAATGTTGAAACGGTCCTTAAATATTTATGAAATTCGAAGTATTTAAAGGGCAGTGCTTTAGTTTATTTAAACGGCTCATAATTTCCGTGCAGGTTCGTTGTGCGCACGACCGGCAGCGGTTGCATTGCCTGGAGTTGTACGCCAGCGGCGGCGCCGACCTCATCAAGGCGTGCAAGACCGACTCCGAGGGGAAGGTGGTCGAGGGCAAGCACACCGTCTACAGGTACACGCACCATTATTACTGTGCGATTATAAGGAGCTCGACGTGCAGTGGTTTAGCGTCTGGCCTAGCCATTGCGAAGGTTAAGCGACTTTCGCAAGGGTCGGCCATAGGATGGGTGAACGAAAATGTATTATCTCGAGCTCCTTCGTGCTTCGGATGGCACGCTAAGCCGTCAGTTCCGGGTGATTTTGCAGTCGTTAACACCCACCAATCCGCATCGGACTCGTGTAGTGGGTTATGGCCCATCCTCCTTATCCCTCAAATCAAATAAAAAAGGGAAGACGGAGTCTTCCGGACAAAGCGGTGAGGCCTGTTAAATTATGCCTTGGCTGTGTACATACACAGTTCACGCACACACGTGTAACGAAACTACGCCTTGGCTTTCCATATAAAACCCTGCCGCCCGGCCTCCGCCCGCCCCCTTGTACGCACACATGTACCATCAAAAACCGGCCTCACTTCATTGTTCGCAACGCTCCATCTTACTTTTTTATTTGATCTGAGCCTTATCCACCCATAAGGAAGGCCTGTGCCCCAGTGGACATTTAAAATAATGATGGTCAGGAGCTGCCGCACATTGAACCCCTAATCGCGGCCACTAAACGCGACCACAAGCTGCGGACGAGATTTTTCATACATTTTGTATAGTATCGGCGCAAACGGCGTTCGAGCCACAAGCTGCGCTCGTCGCCCGCGCTCGCTACTTGTGGCCGCGATTGTCGCTCGCATCGCGCGCACACTTGGATCTTATTGAAAACAATAATTCAATAATTAATGGGGTGAGATATGACGTCGCACGGATGCGGATGTGAAGTTATTTGGTAAGATATTCACAATCTGTTTACCAAGGCTTCGAATAACGGCGAATAGGACACAATATCAAGAGTCGAAACTGGTCAGTAAGTCAGTTTTTTTGGCATTGGTCAGCAAAAGTCAGTTTTTTCAAAAAATGGTCAGTAAAGTCAGTTTTTTTAGCTACCTACGTTAATTTTTATACACTTTTTTGTTAATACCATTTGTTTTTACTGTAAACAGGCAAGAGCACAAGATTAGGTAGTGGATGAAACTCACTAAAAATCGCGCTTCGCGACCGATTGTTTTTACTATAGACAGCCAAAAAGTACAAGATTTGTGAATGAAATTGACTAAAAATCGCGCTGTGCGTTCTTTTTTTTTTTCAAAAGGCAAGCTAGATTACAAGTTGAATGGATAACACTGACTAAAAATTTTGGTCTCTGGTTGCCACTCTTCATTGTAAATACACTGAACCAAAGAAACAACTTTTTTTTAAAGCGGCGATTTTCCGGGGTTGTGTGTTGTATGCATGGTATCTCATCTAACATATTCGGCTTTATAAGGCTATTTACCGCTTGTATAAGAGAACTATTTAATGGCAGGTAGATTTTTTCTAGTTCTTTAGAAATATAAAAATAACATTTTGAATGCTAAAAAACTCAATAAAAAATTATCAACTCTGTCAAACAACAGAATAAATAATAGAACAAGGTCAAACTCAGTCTTAAATAAACCCCTCTTTTTATACTCACTACACATTTAAACATAGAAATTAAGTCAGTATTTTTGAGTCTTACAGTCAGTAAAATCAGTATTTTACACTGCAAACAGTTTCGACCCCTGCAATATATTAATTTACCTATCAGAATTGTATTATTACATTTAATTTTTATTTGCGGATGACGTCAATGTGACAAGGTTCCATCGTATTACCAATTTGCGGGGATAGTATGTATAGTCATATTGTCATACTCATCTGAACTCTCGAGATGTAATTACATATGATTTGATTTAAAAAATAGAAGTTTTATAACGTACAAATTACTCAATTTCAGAATGTCAGCGGCGACAGCTGAAGAAAGAGACGAATGGATCGAATGCCTGCGACGGTCGATCAGCCACAACCCATTCTACGACATGCTCGCGCAGAGGAAACGCAAGGCGCAACACAACGCGCACGTACCGCACTAGCAACGCTAACGCGTCGCAAACGCAATGCAAATGCACGCGCAATGAGGCCTAATCTTGACGGGCACAGTGGCGCTGCCCAATCGGACACTTTTGGAACTGTCCGAAGCCAATATACAGTTCCTCAGACACAGTGGCGCTAACCAATCGTTATTTTGGAACTGCTTAAGGCCTATATTTAACAGTTTTCCAAACACAGTGGCGCTGCCAAATTAGGCACTTTTTGAACTGCCCGAAGCCTATCATATACAGCTCGCTGCCCAATCGGATACTTCTGAAACTGCCCGAAGCCTATGATATACAGTTCCTCAGACACAGGCGCTACCAAATCGTTATTTTGGAACTGCTCGAGACCTACGTTAGACTGTTCTCCAGGCACAGTGGCGCTGCCCAATCGGATACTTTTAGAACTGCCCGAAGCCTATAATATACAGTTCTCCAGACACAGTGGCGCTACCCAATCGTTATTTTGGAACTGCTCAAGACCAATGTCAAATAGTACTTCAGAAGTGGCGCTACTTAATTGGATACTTTTGCTAGTGCCCGAAGCCTATGTTAGACTGTTCTCTAGACACAGTGGCCCTGCCCAATCGGATACTTTTGGAACTACTGAGATTAGTCCCCATTGCCGCGTGCTAAAATGCAGGCGCTCGTACTGCAATCCAAAGACATTTTAATAAGTATGTTTGATGACAGAAAGATGAGGGAAATCCTACACAATAGTTTTCATCAGTGTAGTTGGTGACCAAAGTTTCAATGAACACTTAACGGCAACTTATATTCTGTTTCATCTCTTGGAACCTTCGGAAAGTGATATAACTTTTTTGTAAGTATACCTATTGGACTACAGAAAACATTTTTTCTCTGATTCGTGAGAAAATGCCTAGTTCAATTTTGGGTAATTGTAGTGTTATTTTAAGTCACTGCTAACAAGACCTAGTGCTGTTAAAATTGTCATCTCTACCTTTTAAGCAGTGTAATTGATGGATGTTTCAATTTAATGTAATGCTTAAAGATCTGTTACTTCAGTAATGACATCATTTTAATAAGTGAATTAATAATTTTAAGTATTCGTTACAGAATACATGTCATACCATCGCATATGGTGAATATCTTGGTACAATAATATACTGCCCCAGATACAGCACTCCGAGACAGGGGAAGTGACGTGGTCAACACAAGCTTACGTCATCTCCGCTACCGGTTTTGAAAATAACGTTCATTCATCTTTAATTGAACTGTTTCGTTTGCTAAGAGTAACTGCCCCCCTAGCTAAAGCAACATTTGCAAATTTTCGCTTTCGCTTCGCTTCGAAACTTGGATTTGACGTTTTAAAATTAGATTGTCAACGAAACTTTATGTCAATCCCATACATGTTTCGAAAGCGAAGCGATAACGAAGATTAGCGAATGTTACTTTGGCTAGGCCCTCTGTTTCCTTTGCTAAGAGAAACTGTTTAGTTTGCTAAGAGAAAGTGTTTCGTTAGCTAAGAGAAACTGAATTTCTAACTAAGAGAAACTGTTTCGTTTGCTAAGAGAAACTGAATTTCTAACTAAGAGAAACTGTTTCGTTTGCTAAGAGAAACTGAATTTCTTGCTAAGAGAAACTGTTTCGTTTGCTAAGAGAAACTGAATTTCTTGCTAAGAGAAACTGTTTCGTTTGCTAACAGAAACTGAATTTCTTGCTAAGAGAAACTGTTTCGTTTGCTAAGAGAAACAAATCACAATTAAAATGCACTAATCCTGTATTATTTGTTTGTTACTACAAAGTCGCGTAACTGGATAGTGTAGTGACATAAGCTAGTGTTACTCTCGGAATGCCAGACCTTTTTTCTTGTACCGTGGTGAATATCACAAAGATAGTACAGATTGAGGAATCTTGTATAAAGGTCTATCCCAACATATCCGGGCCGTGGCGTGTCAGGGGCCCAAGCTATGTTGCGGCGTCTCTATGTTTTACATAAAAGACCAACGTATTTTGAACTCCGGTTCTCAGGATCCGGCTAGTACTACGGTGCACTAAAAGCACTAAAAGTAGCGGATCTCAGGATCCGGAGGTGAGACGAAGCCGCCGATGACGGAGCTCAACGTATATTTGTTTTATATACAGAATCTTAGCTCGACCAACGTAACTTGGGCCTGACACGTCCCGGCCCGACCACGACCCGGATATGTGGGGACAGACCTTTATTCGTTCCAAATGTCACGCTATATATGCTGTCAGAGATGTCTGTTGAGAGACTAAAAGTCGTATGTGTATTTGCTAACCTTATGATGTGATAGGATTATGAGACGAAAAAGTAACGAGACAAGATAGCATGCAAAGTCGCATACTTCAACCGACATTTCTACAGTATATTCTCAGTATCCCTAGTAGGAGTATATGCAAACGATAGTAGTCATCGAAAACTATCGCTCCTGTCTCTTTTACTCGCATCAAATGTTTCCTGCTTGGACGATTTTACCGAAAAAAGCAGTATACCCGATAGTTTGCGATATCGTTAATACTGTGACCACATTATCTCTCTCTCTCTTTATTTCCTATAAATGAAATTAATCTCTGATTCCTTGACTCAAAGTTTCTAATTGTACAACACTAAAGCTTCGCGACAGCACGATAATGTAGCCTCAGCGTAACAATTTATATAAACTCATACTAGGGGTATTGATCGAAGGAAGAATGTAGCCAAATAACATCATTATTACAAAAACAGCCAGTCAGAGGACAATGAATCTTCTCAGATCACATTCACTGGCAGCTACTATGGCAACCAACATAATTATATTTAGTCATATAAAAATAATAAAAGTAATAAAATGATTGCTTCCGCTTTTCCGCAGCTCAACATTTGAATCACTAAAACTAGAGAAACCTACTATTTTTTATTACATTTAACCCTGACTGGTTGTGTTTTGGCATCGCTGTGATGATAAATCGTTAGGATTCTGTGCTCGACATTTCTAGATAGTTACTTAAGTTGGTTCTCACCTTATGTGAGAACGCAACTTATATTAGTCAAGATTATCTAGGAGAATCGATTACTTTAGTCCTTGATTTGTATTTTTTTAGTGTATTGCATTCAGTGAATGAGTCAATTGTTGTAAAAGTTGCCGTTGTACTGTGGATAGGAATTAGTTCGTTATAGTAAAAAGTTACTCCATTGAGTAATAATAGAAGAGTAAATATAGCAACAATAAAAACTCGGACGCATAACTGTTCGCGGTTTGTACCACTTAATTCCTTTAAATTGAATATTTAAACTCATTCTAAATCGTAGTCACAGTATAACAGCAAATTATTCTAACATTTATTGGCCTGTAAACTTCTTTCAGTGGTCTAACAAGGTAATTAAACAAGATCAGTTACTATGGGCATTGTAACCGAGCGTTTTCACTAATCAATTAACAATGTTATAAACAGTGTTTCGAAACAGAGTCATGACAAAATTAAAATTTGCAACTAGTCAATTGCTTTGTAGCGACGAAGGATTTATTGCTGCTCCACCTACGGAATAAAGTTCAATTTGCTTTGACAGCAGTCTGCCAGTCGTCGGTGTGCATTGCTGGGCGTCCGTGTTTATTGTTGAGTGTAGTGGAAACCCTCTGTAATATTATATTCCTGTATGCAGCCCTGAACAAACAAACGTCCATCTTTAAAGTTGTAAAGTTCTTAAGTTATTTGACACTAGTGAATAGTAGTCTGATAATAATGTGATAATTCATGGTCACGTTGGAGCGTAGTATAATTGCGTTAAGCATATCACAATACGTTATATCACGCGTGAGTCCCATGGCTGTGCGAGTATGTCCGTGTAAATAACGAATGTAAGACTGAAAAAGGTTATATGCGTCTTGATATATACAAAATCTTCGGTGGCCATGTATGCTATTAAATACGCATGTAGTAGGTACCTACTGACTGCCAAATGTTCTAATTTGATTGTCTGTAATTTCATAGGAATTTGATTTCAACTACATTAACCATCATCGGTCTGGTGTGTGACATCTCGTATATGCAGATTGACCAACTTTACAGAAGAGACAAAACAAAACAACTTTCATGCTTGAGTTTACTCTTCATCATCATGTCACTACGGGCACAGAATAGATATAAGTACTACCGTACAGAAAATAAACTCTCCACCCCGCCCCACAATCAATTACCTCACCCCACCGCGCGAGTTCGTGTGCCGAATCGTGTGCTCATTCAATAGCCCTAGACTTCACGCGCACAGTTGCGCGTGTGCAAAACCGTCACTGTGTAGACGGATGTGCTAGTAATTTGCAGTAGGCACTTACAAGTTCCCACCAGAAACACCGTATGAATCTCTACATTAAAAGCAAAAAATACACAAAAATGCAGTTACGAGGTGTCACATCTAGACCGACGCCATGCTTCTCGATGCCTCGACAATAATTTACTTGGCATTATTTGCCAGTTTCGACCGACAATGAGTGGAATTCGTATTCAATAAAAGTATTACTTTATAGATAGATGTGATGTAATTATGGCAGAATTATGTATAAAGATTATTTGTAAAGTAGGTCATATTTTAGTGTAAAGTATCCATTGCCATGGCTTTAACCTTTATGAGGATGTAATATGGTTTGATTACTTTATTTTATAATTATGTAGCAAATTGGTTTGGTTTTTGTTCGTACACAAAATCAAAACATTCCTGACTTTCTTTAGATGATTTCGATAATTTTAATCAGTCTAATTTTTATATTTTCCGTTTCTTAGTGTATTTAGTAATGTTTTGTATATATCGTCTCTGTTCATAAAGCTGTGTAACTAACTGTAATTTATGTGTTTTCTAAGTATACATAATAATAATCATGAAATATTGCTTTGATGATTGATTCAGTTTTGTGTGTTCAACTTGTTGTTCTCTAACGTCAAAAAAATACGGAACTGTCGCCATATTTAATTGATTGCTATTTTTGTTTATGCACTCTGTATTATGTTATGAATTAATATTATTATGAGCCAGGTTTTGTTGGGAGAATGGTGCCTAAAATCAATCGATCTGTAATTAGGATAATATTTAGTTTTAGTGAAGTTATTGCAAAATGCGCTGTAAATTTGCCTCAAGAAATGTTAATTTATCGGAATTGTAATGTTTTATATGACAACTTACATTGCATAATAATAATAGTGTTGTAAATAATTTTGTAAGAAAAGGAATATACATAAATATCTTTATTTAATTACGTGTTTTTATTTGTTCCTTTTTATGGATATAATATTCAATAATAAGAGTCAGTTCATGCTAACGCAGAAGTACATCAAAGCGTTTACCTAAAATATAGCAAATTCAGCCATATCTCAACAACAAACGTAATGCTCACATTTAAAAAATAATCGTTCTAGCGACATGAGACTTTTTGCAAAATGAAAGTTGATTAAATTTGCTACAAGTTTTAAATTTTGTATAGTTTTCGATAATGCTCTTGAATGTCTGTCAACATGCTTAAGGTGCAGCTTGAGGATTCAATGCAGTGGACGCGCACCACGTTTACAATGATCATGATTCGTCATGCTACCTGCCAGCGAACAGAACACAAAACTGGAAACGTAGATCGTAGCAGTAGGTACCTAATACAATGCAATGCAAACTTATATGGCGGCTGTAAAGTTAGGCGCACCGCGCACATCACAGCGCAGTAGGTGTCAGCAGGTGGGAGAGGTGAGATTGCGGGGCACGGCTTCGCCCAAAGCGGCTAACATCACATCACAGCCGCCATCAAGTTTGCATCGCACTATACCTATTACGCGTTTTCTCTAGCTTACCGCGATGAGCAAATGTTATTTCAGAAAATGTAGTGTTCAGACTATTTATCAAGTATTTAGCTATAACACTTTAAATGTCTGCTATCACTTTTTTGACAATATTATTTGAAAGAGACGGCATCACACTTAAACAGTGTTTTAGCTAAACAGTGTTTTAAGACCTTTTGTGGTAAGGCCGAATATGTCGAAGTTAATGGCCGTTGGGGCGGAAAGGTTCTGGAATAGCGACCGCGCACCGGACGACGCTCCGTGGGTAGGCCCCCGACAAGGTGGACCGACGTGAGGGTGAAGGTCGCGGGAAGCCAGTGGATGCAGGCAGCGCAGGACCGATCGTCGTGGAGATCCTTAGGGGAGGCCTATACCCAGCAGTGGGTGTCGTGCGGCTGATATGATGATGATGACGTGACCGAAGTTCGGTGGCAATGCTTTATTATGAAAAAAACGCAACGTAATTTCGGCATAATGTGTCATCACTAGAGCCCGGACTTGCGGTGGCACGAATAAAATGACGTTTAATAGTGCGAGGACAACTATCGATAAAAAAATATAATTAAGTAACGTGATATATAGACTTACTCTCTGAAATAGTAGAAATTACATACCTACATTATATATGAAAAGTGAAAATCGTGAAATGTATAAATAATAAAATTCACTGCAGTTTTTTTGATGCAAAAATCAAAGTAAGTGAAGTAAATGTCAATTTTTTAAGAAATACATCCTCCTTGGGAAAATACAAAAAATATATACAGACGCGATCAATGAAGTTCCACTCCAAAAATATTTTCAAAACATCGATGTATAAAAACATTTACGATAATTGGGTAATCACTAGCAAGATTGTATTCCTGCCACCGCAAATCCGGCCTTTGGTCATCACGTCAGTAATTCAAATAGAATTGCAGGCGTAATCATGCCGAACTTCGGTCGCGTAATTTCGGCATACTGTGTCTAGTCACCAAGTTGTTTGTAAATAACTACTCATTCATTCAGCGTGGGTATAATAAAACTAGTGGAACAGTTACTCCATAACTTAGCGTCATAAGTAGTCCATATATGTTTTGCTAACACTTTTTTAGTTCGCCAGAGCGTGACGCAGCCGAATCGACTTCCTTTTCCGACGTAGGTGAAACGTTATGTTGCGTAAAATTACACCTACTGAAATTACAATAAACACGCGGTTATCTAAACATGAATAATACTTCATTTTCAAACTTGTTCAAAACTAGTATTTTTAAATGGGAATTAATTAATTGGGTGACTGGAAATAATTAAAGGCGACTGTTAATGGGATACTTAAATACTAAACTGGGCAGCAGTTTATTTTTTGGACGACAACGACAAAATAACTAAACAGGCGACAAACAGTGGATTACGAAAATACTTAAAACGGGCGACTACATATGGGTGATAAATAATTTAAGTTAGCAGTGAAAACTAAATGGGTGACAAAAATACTGAGTGGGTAACTATTATACCAAGTAGGTAAGTAAGTATTATAATTGATTTAAGCTACCAAACATGGTATTTTTAACACGTTTTTATTAGGTGGCTTTCTCGTTTGTTTGATTGTTTTTTGCCATCTCGATTAGGATAATAGTCATTTTTTTTATAAAATATAATTAATGCCAAATTGTGCCCTAAGGTTGTCACCCAAATAGTAATTTGGTTTTCCGTTCTGGATAACTAGTTAAGTACCCAGTTTGTATTTTAAAGTCACCCATTTTCAATATCGTAGTCGCCCGCGGTACGTCGTCGCCCACTTAGTATTTCAGTACGCTATATTCAGTACCTATTTTTGATACCCAAAATGGGAGTTTATTCTTACCCGATTAAATACTAGGTACCCTTTTAAAATTTAACTTAAGTACCTAAGTTAATATAAACATCATTCTAATATTACACGAAACTTCTAGTTTTTCCCTGAACACAACCGCGGTAAAATATACCTTTTATAGGTACTACCAAAAGCGTTTAAGTTATCATAAAGAACGGTGCAAGTAGTTAAGTAATCGTGAAAGATTATACTTACTAAGTAATCTTTCGTAAAGTTAATCCAATAATTTTTAAACTTCTTTAATATAAACTATGCAACTAATTAGGTATTGAACATTCCCCAACTCAGGGAAGATGCTTTTAATTGAATAGGGATAAGTATAAATAGAAAAAAAGGAATATTTAAATAAAATAACTGTTTTACCCTTTAGATAAGAATAAAGTTAAGGGCCCTATCACATTTTTTCGTCGAAATTTCGATTTTGGCGGATTTTAGCGTTACAACCTAGATAAACCTTTGGGTCTACTAAATACATTTATATGTGTCCGCGACAAAGAGTAATATGATGATTCATTGGAAAGTTAAAGGGTTAGAAAGGAAAATGAAAGTTGGTGAACGATTCCTTAGAGTCAACTTTGAACATACACAGAAAGACAAACAAGTACAAACAACAAATAAAAGTATAAAATTTGATTTTGCTATGAAGTAAAGATTATTATGATATATTTTTTACGTAATAATACTAATGTATCTAGGAGAAATCCACAGTTAATTCTGAGCTTTTTTAGTAGTTTTATGGTTTTTGATTGGGATTTTTTTTCACATATTCCATACATAATTTCAAAATTCCGAGGCCGCTATGAACTATTCGACTATATAAGAGTTAACATTCAATTTTTTTTATTTCAATTGTTTAGCACAGTTGTTCAATCCATGAGCTCAAAAAAGTGCCTTAGCGCATTTTATGAAAATCTTTCTCTGCAATTTCGGGTTTAATTATAAAGTTAAGCAAATTTTCAAAAAAGTGAGGCCGCTATGATCTATTCCAATAGCTATTCTGCACCGCTCAATAAGTCAAAAGTATTAATGTATTTAAGTTTCTGAGATCGAGAACGCCAAAATTGGCCATTTTACGCAAAAATCACAGTCAAAATGTAGTATGCCTCTTAAACTGTATAGAGACTATCGAATTTTTTTATCGATCCAACCATGTAGTAATGTAGTTCGAGATCAATCAAGTTTAATACTCATCGCCAGTTTTGAAGAAAATAGAGAACTTACTTTACTTTCACACTTCGTTGCAATAAAAAAATATGTTAACGGTATTAGGTACCATTTGTGCCTTCATACTTTCTATTGAAATGGCCAATTTTACGGCTCACTTTTCATAGGAACGCAATAAGATAATCGTTATATCGTCATGGTTCTGTTGGGTTGCTAAGGTCATACTTTTTGCTTTAAAAATTGCTGACTCTTTACAGGACGCAGCGCAGCTGTTGTTATGTTTAAGGTTTTTGCATCTATTTGTTTAATCATTGATTTTATACTAAATGATACGATTACTGAAACTAGACTTAAAATTTTAGTTAGAAACTTGAAAAAAGGTTTCCAGGTCATTCCTCAAACACGTCGTCGGTTGCGTCCTCGACCCAACCCAAACAATTTGAATTGAGACCGTCATGTTCCGATAACTTACGGCATTTTAAAGTAAACACTTAATTTACTATTCGTTATGTAAGCAACCATCATAACTTTTTACATAAGTACTTAAGTAAATATTAATTGTTATGTCGAAGAGCTAGACGTATCTTTTGCATTTTTATTATAGCAGTTGCTTTTATGAGGTCTTTGGTTAAATCTGAGGACCCGTGTGTATTCGATTTCCCGACGGGTTAAAGTCATGTTTAATATAAGTACGTCTAAGTAACAACGTCTCTTATTCCTTTTCCGTTCATGCAGT
The DNA here is from genome assembly GCA_928269145.1 of Agriphila tristella. Classification (NCBI taxonomy): domain Eukaryota; kingdom Metazoa; phylum Arthropoda; class Insecta; order Lepidoptera; family Crambidae; genus Agriphila; species Agriphila tristella. Next base: position 10,147,259 of record OV743431.1, read on the forward strand.
CCGTCTTTGGCACTCGCTACCAGAAGGTACCAGAAAGGTTCAATCTCATGGATCCTTTCGAAATCGAGTCAAGAGTCATTCTCTTTCTGCTAGTTTCTCCTGTCCTCACTAATAGTTTCTTTTCCATTTTCCTGAATTTATTTTATGTATGTACCTACTATACCTACCTAACTATCCTTTTAAATAGTAGGTACCCACTCACATAATGCACAGAATACATCCTATTGCCCGTATCTTATATCTCTTTCTTCCAAGGTTGCCTGGAAGATATTGCTGTTTAGCAATAAGGCCGCCTGTTGTGTACTTTCTTCCTTGTTCTGTTTTTTTTTGTTTGGAATGTGTTTTCGTGTGCAATAAAGAGTATTATAATTAACATTTTGTTATCTAAGCGGAATTACTAGGTACATTTACTTAATAATATAATTATAATTATAACGATCTATATTTAGATAATAATAAGTCGTATCTACTGGCTTTATTGGTGGGCGGTTTCAAGCAACGCTATCAAAAGTAAATATCCTCTTTATAGCACTTAAGAACTGACATACTAAAATTAATAGCATAGCTGTTATACAAGGTAATTTATTAACGTGGTAGAGGTAGCAAACAAACAAAGTTACTATTAATGTTGATTAGGGTCATCGTAGCTTCGTAGCGTATATGAACACTAATTATGTTACACATACAGCTACGTAATATTTTTTTTGCCCTTTCAGCTATGTTCGACTATAATGGTGGACTGAAAAAATATTAGCAAGTTATTTACAAAACATAATCATTTTATGACTTTCTTTGCAATTGCAGCTCTAAAAACTACTAAACAAAGAAAACAATAGACCTACCTGCGGGTCTATCGGCTAAAAACCGAAGCCGGCGTTACTCTAAGGCTAAAAACATTGAAGTTCATGCTAACTGTAACTTGAAAGATGGATGTGATACGTTGCAACTTTTCTTTGGTAATTTTTTATTTGTGCCAAAATGAAGTAGCAATGTATCAAATTACAGTTAACATGAACTTCAATGTTTTAGCCGATAGACCCGCTGTACATACGCTATGAACTACGATCAAAATTATGCATGCACAGACTTATTTCTTTTTTCTAAACACTAAAAATGGTGAGTAAGTACTACATATTTCTTACAACTTTTTGAACGGAAGCAACAATTAAATTAACTGCCACTGTGGTCTAATGGTTCACCCATCCGTGCAAAATGCAGGGGTCCCGGGTTCGATTCCCAGGAGGAGGGGTGTAATTTGTACTCGGTTTGGTTAGTGGTAGGGCAGTACCGGCGTTAGGGGGGGCGAGCACGGGCGACCGCCCGGGGCGCCGGATATAGAGGGGCACCGCAGGCGCCCTTTTATATCCGCAGCCGCAGGCGTCCCTTTATACACACACGCTCATTGAGCGAGTCTGACTAAAAATTTTTTTCCATAAACAAGCGAGATTACAAAATTAGAAGGTGAAACTGACTAAAAATCGCGATGCGCGGCCGTTTTTTTAACTATAAACAAGCAAGATTACAAGATTAGTAGGTGAAATTGACTAAAAATCGCGCTGCGCGGCTGTTTTTTTAACTATAAACAAGCAAGATTACAAGATTAGTAGGTGGAACTGACTAAAAATCGCACTGCGCGGCCTTTTTTACATAACAGGCAAAATTGAAAATCCTGGAATCGCAGATAGGGGGCGCCCCGTAGAAATGTCGCCCAGGGGCGCTGGTAGTGCTAAAACCGGCACTGTGGTAGGGCTTATTTCAAGTCCGCCTGGCTAGCTACCACCATTTTACCTAAGTCTGACGCCGTAGGTATAAATCTGCATTGTACAAAAAAATCGGAACTTCTGATTTTTTCAAGATTTCATTACTACTTCTGAAAAAAAAGTGGTAAGAGTAGGTATGATGACGAGCCTAGTGAGGTTTACGTTTAGCGTTATTTTAATAAACTGTTGCACGATGTTCGTTATACCAACTGACTTCTCCATATCATGTACCTATATTCGAATGATTAATTACAAATCACCAACGCATCGATGGAGTACTGTAGCGTTTGTAACATCGTGGTGCCAACACGCGATGCAACGGAACTGACAATTTTGTTGTAAAACGTATTGACGTTTTTATAAGCATCGCCCTTGATACAGCTGTTTCACTTTTTTATGAAGCCATCATGAAATCGTTTGTGTTTCTAAACAATAGTAACTTGTTAATTTTGTTTCCCACAGATCAATGCACCGGTGCTCATGTTGTTGTCTGTTTGTATTAAACATCTGTATTTATAAATCATCAATAATTGAATAATACAGGTCGTAATTAGGTAATGCGTAGTAGCTACGAAGGCACCTATTCCCTATAAGTAGTTTTTCTTAAATATTAAGACACTAAGTAGGTACCTCCTAGAATACCAATATCTAAAAAAAACCAACTAAAATTGGTACAGACTACAGACAAAGTAACATACGGTTGACTTATTTTAATCTAGAAATCTAGAGATATAGGTAGGTACTACCTTGCTATAAAATCTTTGACATACTTAAATGTCTTTAACTTGCAAAGTGGCATTAGCTTAATTTATTTCTCATTAATACGAAACAGAATCGTAACAACAAAGGCTTACTTAGATCATAACAGTTTAGTCATTTCTATGAGATCATGATTTTTTTTAGATTCAAACGTCAAATTACTACACCTTACACCTGTCTACTGTTAAGAAAAAAAAGAGACATCAAGATAATGTTATAATCGTTATATTATAACACAATTAATATATTTTTAGTCTTAAGAGTAGGTAATGTGAAATTTAAATACAGGACAATAATAAGGACTACGATCGAATTCCTCGAATTATACATTTTACAGAATGACCCCATAATTTATGAACTGAAGAAGAACAAACAGTTTGCTTCCATAAAAGGATGTTTCCTTTAAAATGTATGGCATCTGGTCAAGGTTTCGAAGTCAGCAAAGATGGAAGACCAGTGGCACGGTATGATGCCATTGCCAGGTAACCGGTCTGTCCACTCATCTGTACAGTGACTACACTTTTGTATACACAATTTTAGTAGCTAAAATAAACCTTTTTTTCGACAAAATGCATAATTAGGTATTGATAGGTCCCTAAATAACTGCATAGCAGTGGCGAAGGGTCCATACAAGCCGATACCCAACGGCTTACCTTTGGAAATCCCACCCCAATGATCCACTATGCAGATCATAACATTTTTCATGATTTTTGTAGAGCGGCTTACCTTCGCCATAATTTCACCCCTCGCCACTGCTGCATAGCTTATTTAAACTTTAAGCACTACAAAGAAACGTTAAAACACAAAAAAGTATGAAATTTACCTGCCCCTTAGGTATACGCTTGAATCCAATAAAAATTACAATCCAATGACAATCTTTCTTAGACTAATTAATTCGAGCCTTTTAACTTTTTAACGGATTGGACAATTATTTCAATCGTACCTAAGTTCACTCCATTGACTCCAGTCGAAAAGCTGGAGTTGCATGCAACTCTAGAGAATGAGATTACCTACCTTACCTATTCAATGTCAGCTGTCATTCATTGCATTGCTTCTAGATGTTTAAGTTAAAACCAAAAAACTGAATATTATCCTACCTTTAATACTGACCTATCCCAAACAAAATTAAAATTGTTAAGTTATTAAAAAATCATCAACATTTCAATGTCAAAATACAATATATTTGAAAGATGTTAAAGATTAATTTCTGTTGATTGGCCACCCTACAGTTTACAACGCAATAAGTGCAAATATAAACACTTTACTTTATAATACCGTGACAAACCTAGTTATAGCTATTGCTAATGCATATAATAGTTGATATTTATTAGGTAGGTAGCTATTTTTTTTTTGTAATGTATTGTTATGATCATTCACGTTTCCGTACGTAGTTCGAATGGAATGATGTGCGTTTATTTTTATCAAGTGAATATTTTTCTCTGAGTTACTTATTAAGTACTTACATAAATTTCCTTCAAAAAACAGGAAAACCTTCCACTTACAAGCTTTGACGGGGCGCCACGTAACTTAGTTTTATATAATAAGTATGCAATCCTATTCGTATGGAAGTTCTATAATAAAATAACTGACCGAAACCTAATCTTTTAATACGTTTGAAAGCTGCTGTAATTGATTTTGAAATCACCGCAATACGGAACAAAACGTGACCGACCACGCATAACGATTTATGTCCAAACATTAGTAAAAAGTCGAGCGAGGAGATATTTTTTTCAAGATTTTGCGGAAAAAATGATACACAGAGATATAACCTATTTTCTATGCCTTTCATTATAATTTCCTCGTGACTCCCACAGAAGTGATAAATATAGGACAGAAAATTACATAGTAGTAGAACTAGTTGGTTAAGTGTACTACAGTCGGCTAATTGACGGTAGTATGTGACCTACCATAATGTCATCGCAGCTATAGCGTGGCCTTATTATAGCATTGTAGCTTCCAGTGATGTAACAACTGTGTAATTTAATTTCCAGGTAGGTACAGTCAGCGTCAAATTGATATGAGCGTCTAGAGTAGTCAAAATGATCTGAAAAACAAAAAATCTATTTGACCTAAGCAGTAATCATCATTATTGTTGTAAGCACACAAGGTGTTCAAAATATCTTATTACCTACTCATTGTTTCATATTTTAATGAGCAGTCAAGGCAGAGTGTTCAAAATTATCTTAGCAAACAAAGCTGTCAAAGTTATCTGTGCGTAATGCATTTATATTACATTGTGCATAAACTTTTTGTTTTTTAGTACCCTTAGCACGAATAGCTATCGAGAAAAATAACGCGCGTAAACTTATTCGATAGAGAATTCTCTATCGAAAATTTAATTTCGCTATTCGGCGGTAGATGGCGCTGTACTAAATTTTCATACAAAATTGCACTATCGAATGATTTTACGCGCGTTATTTTTTTCGATAGCTGTTCGTGCTACGGGTACTGACTCTAGGCGCTCGAATATCAATCAGTACCCTTAGCACGAACAGCTATCGAAAAAAATAACGCGCGTAAAATCATTCGATAGTGCAATTTTGTATGAAAAATTAATACAGCGCCATCTATCGCCGAATAGAGAAATTAAATTTTCCATAGAGAATTCTCTATCGAGTAATTTTACGCGCGTCATTTTTCTCGATAGCTGTTCGTCCTAAGGGTACTGGACGCTGACTGTACTAGGTACTTATTACGAGTATTATGTTATTTGGAGTTAGTACACTTAAATCCAAAGTCATTCATAAAATTTTACAGACCATACATTGTTATTCAACTGACTTGATTGTATAACAGTTTTAGTAGGTAGAGTCAACAGCAAAATTGCATAATATCTATGCATTTTATTTACTAATTAATAGTTAAAGATTGTCAAAGGACTAATACTTATTTTTTAAATAAAGCTAACAACCCAAAAATTAATTTAAAATTAGTTGGTATGGTGGTAGTAATTGCGTTAAAAGATGATTTTACACAAAAGATGAGTAAGGTGTGAGGTGTCTCAAATGCAGAGGAAGAAAGATGGGTCAGGTCTTTTTCTTGTTTCCAAGAATATAATAGTAAAATAATAAGCGAAATTATAAGTGCCCTATAGAAACATATCCTTTCCGTAACATATCCTTTATTTTGAAATAGTAATCCTTTTAACGGTAAATTATGAAGCCAAAGTAATTTCAAGCTATTACTGAAATAACTACTGAAACCTGTAGCGTTATAAATGAATGTTTAATGTTTTAGATCGCATTCAATAAAGTGTAGGTAGAGCGGTTCTCATCGATTTTCCATCCAAGTAGCGTGTTAGATGACCGGTCGTGACATGGGGCAGTTTAACAACTTGATTGCTACTAATGATTGTTATGAAGAAAGAACTGAGAATTCCTCTCTTTTGAAAAGTCATTCTTAACACGAAGTACCTACCTATGTAACTATTTAAGTTAATGGTGCCTCTTCATCAATCTTATAAAGTTGTTCGATCAATTTGATGTTTTTGTAAAAAAAACCGGCCAAGTGCGAGTCGGACTCGCGCACGAAGGGTTCCGTACAAAAAACGAAAAAAACAAAATGTTTTTGTATTGGAACCCCCCTTAAATATTTATTTTATTTGGTTTTTGGTATATGTTGTTATAGCGGCAACAGAAATACTCGTACATCATCTGTGAAAATTTCAACTGTCTAGCTATCACGGTTCATGATACATCCTGGTGACAGACAGACAGACAGACGGACAGCGTATGCTTAGTAATAGGGTCCCGTTTTTACCCTTTGGGTACGGAACCCTAAAAATGATCATTTTACTAACGTTTTGTTCTAATTACAGTTTGGAAAGACGCATAGAACATATATTATTATTATTATTACTCATATTATTTCTCTATTTTTTGGATAATTTTTAACGTAAGTAAGTAGTTACTTACCAACTGGGAAATAAAAATAATTGTATTTCAAATAATAATAATATAAATTACCAACAAATAAGATTTAAATGATGTATGATTGTAATATTTAGATAAAATAATTAGATATAATAATATTATAATTTAGCTAATTAAGTAGGTACTTTACGCAATTTCTCGTGCATGTGGTGCTTTTCTATAAGTAATGTGTCACTTATATTCTTTTTTTTTGTGTTTTAATTATAATTGTAATGGTTTACACATTGTTGAAGAGCCAAATAAATAAAAATAAAAAAAATAAAAAAAACAGAAAATTGTCGAAATCAATATTTCTGCAATTCTACAGAGCTTTTTTTGTTAAAATATATAAAAAGATTTATGTAACTAATCTTGTAAATGCCCTTAAAAATAATAATAAAAACAAGTTGTATAGTGCGCGTGCCCGTCTAAAAACTGAAAATGTTTTGGAAGTTTAGAGTTGATAGCGCAATGAGAAAGAATTTTAAAGCTTGTTGCATTTGTGGTAATTATTTTTAGTAACACAGTTTTATTTTTGGGGTAAAGAAAGGTCTTATTAGGCAGGCGCCTGCCTTTTTATATTCACCCACAAGGGACGCGTGGTGTAGTAGAATTATTTATTGCCCGTTTGCGGGGTTTGCACGCAACCTCATGGAAAGTGTGCGCGTCACAGTGACTTACTCATACTAGATTGACTAAGAAAATGAATGTTGTAAATGTCGAAGTTTGTTTGCTTAGCTTAAAAGAAATCTTCTCAGTATACTTACGTATTCGTGATTGTTACTGGATTAGTATTTTTACCATTGAAAATGGTTATCAGATGCAAATCGCCTGAGACGTATTTTTGACCATATCTCCGAAGATTTTAAGAGGATCGAGAAGAAAATAGTACCAAAAGTTGAAGAATTTATCGAGACACATGTGAACGTTTGAATTTTGAAAATCTACTGGTAACTTTTTTTGAAATTTTGCAAAATTCCAAAAATTCCGGGTTTTTTGGGGGGTGTTTGTTTACTAAATTGTAAATATTTCGGAAAAAAACGGACTTAAGAAAAAATGAAAAAAAGGGTCCTAGGATATTAGTTTAGCTACCAAATGGCGAAATATTTTTAAAAAATCGGTAAATAATTGTGACCTGTAGGTGGTCCCTTTAGATTTGGAATTCTAGAAAAACTGATGTTTCCGTACATAAAAGTTATGTAGCTTCTAAGGTTATTGACCGATCGTCATGGTAATAGTGTTAAAAGATGCAGAAGCAAACGAGAAGTGCATTCGTTGGAATTTCGCGTCGAGGCAGTCAGCGGGCGCTTTAGTACCTATTTATTTTCACAATCGTAAAAATAAATAGGTACTACCTAGGTAACTTTAAAAATATAATAGGATTTTGCATTTTATTTGATTTTGGTTTTTCGTAAATTTTTGTATTCATTTTCAATGCTCCGATTCTTGCGGGGACTGCAAAATCTGTGAATTTTTTGCTGTAAATATAAACATTAGTCATACCATATTTATTTGGTGGTTTTGCTGTAGTATAATAGCTTTTATAACATATTTGCTCGTAAAGGGTTTCTTATTACACCAATTTCAATATCGTATTGTATCTCATTACGAACTTGTGCGGTAATGTAAAGTTTTTACTTTACATTACCGCACGGTTTATCAAGATGCTCCGCCTAACGAACGAGCCGCCGCCGCCGCCGCCGCCGCTGCTGCCGCCGCCGCCGGCGCCGCCTGCTCTACTCTGCGGTCTCGTTTCTCCTACCTTCACTCAAGAGAGTGAAATAGAGACAAATAATAATAACTTAGCAGTAGTAGTAGTAGTAGTAATAATAACTTGACAACATTAAAAGTGCCAACTGGCAACGTAACAGTCAATTTTATAAATTGTTAAATTTTTTATAACTAGGTACTTTAACAAGTGATTAAAAATTTATTCGTTTAAGAAAGTCCAGGTTTTATTTCCTCGTAAATATGTTATAAAACGTCGTATGACATACGTGCGATTTGATAATTACAGTCTCTACTTTCTTGTAGCCCTCGCCTACTACGGCTCGGGCTAGCAATATCGCCTCGGCTGTAATTTTCAACCTACCGCACTTATATCATAATGTACTATTTTTAACGATCAATAAATTTTCTTATAGCATATATTATATGCTGTACCTACTTACTAGTAAACTTCTTTTAGTTAACTAATAGTAACTCTTTATGCAATGACGTAAGTATATTTTTTATCAAAGCGTTTCAAAACACAAACGAAAGATCTACGTAACTTACTACGTTATACAAACTCCCACTTGCATTTTCTTTTATGAAATATGGAAATATATGGATTCCATATAATGGACATCACGTCAATGATCGTGTGGTTTGTCTACATTCTTCATTTGTGTATGAGCAATAAAATTATTCTCAATGACAGTTGTTTATCGCTCAGATTGTTAACAAATGTTGTTATATCTCATCAGGGGGGCTACTCAAATGGCCACTTTTCCATTCGTTCGCTAACTTTAATCTTAAAAATAAGCAATTATTGATCAAGTCAGACGTCGCAAGTTTATGTAAATCACAGACATTGTCGTATTGTATGGAATCGACAAGCCTACGACACGTTATTTTGGTGTTTATGGCTTATTTTTAATTTTTAAGTTAGCGAACGGATAGAAAAGTGGCCGTTTGAGTAGCCCCGCAGATATGAATAAGAGACTTAACGTAGGTAATCAAGCTTACCTACAAAAGTATTTTCATTATATTATATTTAATTTAATACAGCATTTGTAATAAGTATGTACTAAACCTTATTAATATCTTATAATATAAGTAGTTGGGGATAATAGAAAAAATAAAAGTGCTCTACCAAAAAAAAAACTTACGTGATTACTGAATTTGAACTTCAGGAGTTCACTTATTGCATAAAATCTTTTGTGGAAGATTTTTAACTGTATAAAAATATAATTGTTAATTACAAAAATTTCTTTCAAAGTAATAAATAATAAATTCAAAAGTTTCGAACAGTTTTGCATGCGATTACGTGGGTTTATTTATGCTTATCTAAGTAATAACTTTCGATTATTTGTTTTATAGAAAAATTATGCGACCCAGTAACCTTGAGTAAATACTATGCTCATTGTGAAATGGTCGCCGTCGCACATGGCCAGGACTGTCGATTGTCCATAATAAAAAATATTTCAAATAAAAAGCGAAACAAAAACAATATTTCAAAATATTCCAGTAACTTCGAAAGTTCTAAGATAATTTTCTACCTATCAAACATTCAACTTTGTCTTGTCAAATGTATAATAGTAATTAGAAGATTCGTAAATTATAATAAGCAACTGTCAACGTTTTAAACAATTTCTTTATGAATGACGAAAAATATTTTATATCTTTTTGAAATATACTAAACATTCCAATAACTAATATCTATCAAAAATTCAATTTTATCTTGTTAAATGTATAATAGTAATCAAAAGATTCGTAAAATATATTAAGTAATATTCAGTGAACGTATTAAACAATTCCTTTCAGATAAGAATGAAGAAAAATATTTTTTTGTGACAATAAGTATTTCCATTTGAAATATAAACAAGATTATTTAGGCTCTAATTTTATTTGCTAGAGATGATTAAAGTGTTAAAAACGACAGAAGATAGCTATTTTTAAATGAATCTTGTTAATCAGTGTGTAAACCCTGCTAGTGACATCACTGTGTTAATTCGTATGCGTTACTAAACCAGTGTGACTTAGATGGGTGTAGTTAATGGCTTGGAAACAAGAAACATGTTGGGCAGACGAATAGACAAAGGCTGATATCCACAAACATTACCTGTGAGGTCTCACAGTGTCCGTGGACTTCGTAAGTAAGTAGTATTTTTTTAAATGGTCCGTGCCGCGGACGCACAGCGTCCCGGGAACTACTTAAAACGAACCAATCATAGAGCTTTATTTCAACTCAGTGCGTTGAAATCGGGTGGGGATTGCGCGGAATGCGTATTTTGGGCATGTGTAGCGGTGAGGGGCGCGGGCGGCGGGAGAGGGGCGGGCGCTATTGGTCGCTCACAAGAGCACATGCGCGAACTTATCCCCACTCCGTCGAAAAAATTTCAAGATATATGCCTCGTACTGCTATGGATGTCTGAGTGTTGTTTGTGAATACTGGTGAAAGAGTCTATGGTTCTGACCTTTTAATGTAAGAACCATAAAATTAAAGTTATAGGGTTTTTTTTCTGAAAGCTAATCAGAGTCTCATTAACTTCCAGTTACTTACTAATAATGTATCCAGTTTTAAGTTTTTTTTCGCTTTAACATAATGCTACATTTTCATGCTACAATAATTATGTTACTCTCGATAATTATACTTGCAAATGTCGTGAATTTTATATTGTCGTGGTCTCATCATAAATGGAGGCCGTTACGCTTGTTACTACTTACATTTCAATGTTTAGTAACAAACTGACCATGGCAACAAAGCACAAAATAAACAGGATTAACGTGTGAACATCACAAGTAGCAAAAAACACCCGACGTAATTGCAATTTTTACTTATAAAGAACGCTATGTACGTATGACAATCTTTATTAATCTTGAATTACTGTATTTAACTAAGCAAGTAGGTACTACAAATACGATTCAACAAATTTTGAGGAAAAAAATAACGATTTATTGCTCAGGTAAATGTCAATATGAATTATAGATGTAGTTAATAGGATCGTATTCTTACATTTGGTAACTTTAATAAACAGTACTTATTTAAAGAACGTTTTGAAAAGAATTTCACAAGAACTCTGCTTCGAAAGCGAATTGACAAATGTTTGTTGCGCTCGGTCAAGCGTGCGATTCGTTACTAGCGATAAGTAATTCTTGTCCATCAAACCCAGTAAGTGTTTGAATATTCACGAAATGTATACCACTTTCACAGGAAAGTGGTGATTTAGAGTATATTCAATTCTAAGATTCCAATGTCGTAACCTACCTATTTATTAACTTTGTGTTTGTGTAGGTAGAGTAAGTTATAAGTATCGACATTTTAACTTTCGGGGTTTTTAACTTTCGGGATTTCGAACTTTCGGCATTTCGAACTTTCGGGATTTCGAACTTTCGGTCATTTGATAATCGATCTTTCAAGTTTCGGTCAATCAGATATCGACATTTAGGATGTTCGGTATTTTGAAAATCGGCGTTTTATGCGTCGATATTTCGGTCGTATGTATTATGAATTTTCGACATTGTAATGCATACCCGTATACGGCAGTCTGGTGCCCTACTGCGCTGTCCTGTCGCGCTTGCTCATTATCTTATCAACGAATTGGCTTTGATTAAAAAATAAAAGGTATTTATTTTATATTTTTTTATTACAGATTAGGCCAATTTAAGAAACTAATTTGAATATTTTAAAATCTAATTAGTAGATATTGTATCGAAAGCTTATTCCTCAAAATGGTTTTGAGATTTCCGGTCATGTTCAAAAAGTTAGCAAAGCCAATCGCAACCTACAATAGGGGAAAAAATAGGGGGAAAAGTGAAGATCTACACCAGGTACCCGCGACGTGAGCACCTCTAGTTTAAGTATTTATGTTGATTTGATCTAATATTTTAATTCATTAATAAGAAAGCGCTAACTTAAAAGTGGATAAAAAATAATGTGTAGGTAAGTAATGTTCACCGCAGAAAATTTTGCAAGAAAAATGTTTCGAAGCGCCACATAAGAGTCGCTGCTACATAAAAATGTTGGCCGGTTCTGCAGTTTTGGTTTCCAGATATTGCTGAAAAAAATTTATTAAAGGTAATGAATGCATTTGCTCAGCCAAATCGATAATAACTACCGCAAAAACAACAATGGCTGACATTGACAAACAATAGAATTATTTTCTATAGGCAGTTTCATGGGTATTCGTGTAAAACATTGAACAATTACTTGTATTAATAGAATGAGGGAAAACTACTAAGTAAGGTTATTTCCGCGTAATTCAGATACATAACGCAACGCAAATCGTATCAGGGGCCAACCTGCTAAAGCAGTTTTGATAATGTTTTCTAATAAGTATTTAGATACGAAAACTTGACGAAAACAGATTATCAATAAATAGGTGATTGTTGCTTTTTAGGGTTCCGTACCCAAAGGGTGAAAACGGGACCCTATTACTAAGCCTCCGCTGTCCGTCTGTCTGTCTGTCTGTCTGTCACCAGGCTGTATCTCATGAACCGTGATAGCTGGACAGTTGAACTTTTCACAGATGATGAATTTCTGTTGCCGCTATAACAACAAATACTAAAAAAAGAATAAAATAAATATTTTAGGGAGGCTCCCATACAACAAACGTGATTTTTTTGACATTTTTTGCTCGATATTAATAACGACAATAGGTAGACAGTTGAAATTTTCACAGATGATGTATTTCTGTTGCCGCTATAAAAACAAATGCTAAAAACAGAATAAAATAAATATTTAAGAGGGGCTCCCATACAACAAACGTGATTTTTTTTTGCCGTATTTTGGTACGGAACCCTTCGTGCGCGAGTCCGACTCGCACTTGGCCGGTTTTTTATTTCTCAATTTATTAGCAATGACTTATTTAAACTATCAGGGATATTGAGTTGAAATAAACACAAAAATAATTGTAAATAACGTGAGTGAAATTAAAAAAATTGCCTTATGAAATCATTTTTAATTAGAAAAATAAAAAAACCGGCTAAGTGCGTGTCGGGCCACGCGCAGTAGGGTTCCGTAGTTACTATATACCATACCTTATTTAATACCACTAACATTTTTCATCTGCAAAAATAACTTTGTTTTTCATCGAGTTTGTATAAATGACAAAGTTATTTTTGCGGTTTTGGAAAATATGCTATACTTATCTCTAAAACTACTAAATATATCTCGTTCTAAGCAATTTTCATTGAAAGTGTTTCTTAAGATCTACAGCATATATTTTTTTTATTTTTCACTTTTTTACTATCTTATTTTAAAAGTAAATGGAGGATCTTTCAAACGGTTGAATTTGAGAAAAAACAGGAACTAAGGACTAAGGAACCTCAATGTCATTTTTTGAAGATATCTATAGACAGCCCGCACGTATTGGTTTGATGAAAAAAAAATCAGTTTCAGTTCCATGTAGGTATAGGCAGCCCCCCCTTAATCTTTATTTTTTTTATTTTTGTATAAAATTCGTGCTAGGAGTACTATCCCCGTCAATTAGTAATGCGCTGGAACCTTGTCACATTAACATCCACGTTGACGTGATCCGCAACTAAAAATGTAATAAAACAAGAAAATTCTAATAGGTAATCTAATATAATAATTATTGAATTATTATTTTCAATAAGATAGGGTCTAGGTATATAAAAAAATTACAATTGTTTTTCGTTTTTGAGTTTAAAATCATGGCCGCCAGGCGCATTACCAATTGACGGGGATAATACCTACTGTACCTGTAGCACGAACATCTATCCGGAAAACAAAGGCACGTAAAAGTACTAGGTAGGTACGATACAGTAATAAAATTATTATTAACTAATAAAAAAATTCATTGAGCTTTTCGACGGTAGATGGCGCTGTGCAAATTTCCCATACAAAATTACTTTTTTTCTCGATAGATATTCGTGCTTTGGGCACTGATCTATCATAATTATCATAAATACAATGTATTTCAGTGTTTATCGTTCCTGACATGACATGATAGAGTGAATGATCCTGTGAGTAAAAACTACTTCATTTTCACATTTAGATAAAAGTAAAGTTCTTAAATGGATAGCTGTCATACATTAAGATAAAAAATATTCCTAAAGTACACTACTTATTTTAATGGGTAACATTAATTTGTATGTATGTAGAATAGCAGTTATCTCCAATATTATATTACTAGCGGACGCCCGCGGTTTCACCCGCGTGGTTCCCGTTCCCGTAAAAATGTCGAGATAAAAAGTATTTTATGTTTTAATCTAGGCTATCTACTATCTGTGTGCCAAATTTGAACCAAATCTGTTCAGTGGTTTTTGCGTGATTGAGGAACAAACATCCAAACCGATTATATCGATTATGTTTTAGTTACATTTTGATGTATGTTTCCACGTATTGGAGACTATGTATTTTTTTTAACTTACTGTTCATAATAACAGCCTATTATCCTTTTGCAGGACGTAGGCGCCTCTCGGCCTATTCCCGTTTTCCCCACTAGGGGATACAGGGAAAAAATCTTTATTCCCTTTTTTCCCGATATCCTTCAATGGGGGATGACAACGGGAATTGGCCTGCCTCTCGAGGGAAGATTTGGCCGTAATCTCCACGTTTAGCAGGAATAACAATAAGAATCAGAAATCTTTATTTGCACAAAACATGGTATAAAGGTGTTACGTTGTTTAAAAATGGCCTCATGTTTTACCAATTTTAATATGGCAAGCAAATCACATTGTAAATGAAGCTAAAAGATCAATTTCAGAAATATAATAAATCAAATTAAGCCATATTCCCTATTAAAATTATCAGTAACAATACTTATAAGTTTAATTTTATTTATAGTCCAATATTTTTTTATACTTATTTACAGGCGAGTAGATCACAGTGTTGGACCTCTGTCATCGGAAAACGCTGCAGCCCATTTTATTATTTCCACGGAGATGTTGATTGTTGATGTACAGTTGGCCCATGAAATCGTTGAGCAATTTGAGCATACTTATAGAACTTTGTCATATTGACACTTCAGTTATACTAACATGTCACTGTCACTCTTTGCCTTATCTGTTATTTAATTTGACACAGTACAAAATTGCTCATCATTTTAACATGCCTTTTACGACAACTCTATTGAACTCTTATTGTAGTCACTTTTTTATTTGAAATCTGGGTAGAGTTGGCTTCAGAAGTAGCTGAACACTTTAGCACCTTGTCACTTTTCTGTAGCCTTACGGATACTGATATAATTTTGTTTTCTTTTTACAAAAATAAACAATCATGATTATATCATATGTTGTGCAAGAGCAACGCGGATATAATGTTGTTTTGTTTAGAACTCTCTGCAATAATCTGCATCATTGGTTGTTTGTTATTGCGTTCTTTAGTTACGCCTGTTATTCATGATGTTAGACAATCAATTGAATCAATTTTTCTTCAACAATAATAGGGGCTTATCACCCCATATTTATAATCTTCCAAGTTAAACATGATACCAATAGTTACGTTTCACTGAAAAAGAATCATGACCATGACCATCGGCCATTTATAATGTCTCCACTGCTGGGGCACAGGCCTTCCTTATGGGTGGATAAGGAGGATGGGCCTTAACCCACCTCGCGGTCCCAATGCGGATCGATGGGTGTTAAAGATTGCAAATGCACCCGGGACCAATGGCTTAACGTGCCTTCCGAAGCACGGAGGAGCTCGAGATTATACATATTTGGTCACCCATCCCATGACCGACCCTTGCGAAAGTAGCTTAACCTCCGCAATCGCTGGGCAAGACGTTAAACCACTGCTCCATCAAGCTCCTCAAAAAGAATCATACAAATAATTAAAGTAAGATTGATTACCCTAACTAACTAACTAATATGCTAAGCGAAGAGAGAGGACCAACGTTTACAAAGGTTTAAACGCTGAACTAACGAATTCCATGTAAATCAACACCATAGAATTTCCCAATTCTTATGGTTGATTTTATAATCATCCTTGTTCCATTTGGCGCCGTCCTTGAAGCCATGCAACAGTACGTAAGTGTGTATGATAACATCAAGAGCTTTAGGAACGTATTATTGTTTCTTGGGTTCTATTTTGGAGCCAAGAATTTCGTCTATTTAATCCTCTTTACCCGATGCAGGTGTAAGCTCTCATAATTATTTTGCGAATACGCGCGTTTACTAAAATTGTTATCATCAAAATGATACCTACATGCGCATGCGCATTAGCCAAATTCAGTACAAAAGTTTCTTCTGCGCAGTGGGGCTACTCAAATGGCCACTTTTCTATTCGTTCGCTAACTTAAAAATAAAACTTAAAATTAAAAATAAGCCATAAACACCAAAATAACGTGTCGTAGGCTTGTCAATTCTGTACAATACAACAATGTCTGTGATTTACATAAACTTGCGACGTCTGACTTGATCATTAATTGCTTATTTTTAAGATTTAAGTTAGCGAACGAATAGAAAAGTGGTCATTTGAGTAGCCCCCCAGCTCTATTTATTCTTTTTGGCTTTGGTTCTGGCTACCCATTTCATCCCTAGCACGAATATCTATCGAGAAAAAAAACGCGCGTAAGAGTACTCGATAGAGTATTTCTCTATGGAAAAAATAATTTCGCTTTTCAGCGGTAGATGACGCTGTTCAAATTTCCCGTCCAAAATTTCTCTATCTAATGTTTTTACGTGTGTTTTTTTTTTCGATGGCTGTCCGTGCTACGTCAGGTACTGAAGAAAGTGCGGTAAATTGGTGCATCTATTAATGGAACCAGAGTATGTGCACGCGCATCGTACTCCACTGAATACCTACAATGATCTATAGTGATGTCATCGGACGTGTTGAGATGCACCAAGGTAACATTGTCGATATGATAAGTTTTATTCGCCTTTGTGTTTAGGATAAATAATGAGCTAATCTTTATTTCAGCTGTATGACTGAGAAGACAAATGTTTTACAGATATGGAGTAACTTTTTAACATACCTACTTAATACCTACCTAAAAATATGGAGCAATGTTCGAAGTTGTATTAAAGCTATTTAAATTTAATTCAAATTCAAACTAAAAACAAAAACCTTTCTCTGGTACCTATTTAGTTAAAAATACACTTTTTTTACAAAACACAATATAAAAACCCAGGAACATGTTTACTCAAAGAACATAATGCATTCTTAAGTGTATCAGATTTAAGTAACAAATATTTTTGGGTAGGTATAATACTTATTTAATTTACCCAAATATTTGCAAAGCTCGAATTTGAGATCTACGTGATTGCATCTTTCAATAACTAGCGGCTGCCCGCGGTTTCACCCGCGTGGTTCCCGTTCCCTTGGGAATATCGGGATAAAAAGTATCCTATGTTTTAATCTAGGCTGTCTACTATCTGTGTGCCAAATTTCAACCAAATCCGTTTAGTAGTTTTTGCGTGATTGAGGAACAAACATCCAAACATCTAAACATCCAAACCCACAAACTTTCACATTTATAATATTACTAATTTTAAGGCATAATATGCCTAATTTTAACATGATTAAGGTAATGAGAAGAACAAGTGAATTTTAATTAGTTAAGTTTCCTAAATCAATTAAGTAGGCAGGTAGGTACAAGTTGAACAATATTACACATCAAGACAATAAGACAAAAACACAAGGAAGAGGAATAGATATGCGCAGTACCAACATCGAATTTTAATTCACAAGGAACCAACTATCGATTCTAGTCAGGCACAGTATAAATTGATCCTTACGTTCTACGCAATAAGAGCATGTTTGATAATTATTCATAAGGGTGATGACGTGCGGGCGTGTTTCTTTCTACTGTTGGTGTATTCATGAAAGAATTAACAGTTGTGAAGAACGAATCGATATTTAAGTAGGTATTGCAGCGAGCAGCTATGGACGCTCGCAAACTACAATGCGATTAAAATGACCACAGAACAAAGAAAAACTAAATTGACAATAGACAGTGATCCTCTGCAACTTCACTCGAGAAAGCAAATAGCAAAGAGAAAATTTTACAGATTAAAATACGACGTTTTGTATCGCAAGCGTCCTGAAGTTAGCCACTTCTGTTGTACATTGTTAAATTATAATCGCATTGTACAGTCCATGTTTAAGAGGAGGTATTTGAAACCACAAAATAAATAATAGTTCAAACTCTTTTTTTAGCTCGCCAATATATTAGAAACTTAAATAGTTTCGCTACAGATAATTACGAGACTGAAAATTACAGGTGACGGAATGGAAGAATTTTAAATGCGAGTTCCACATATACGATTCTCCGCCCGCCCAACTGCGGGCAGGGCGTAGGATAATATACGGGACTCCAGTAAAAAAATAGAAACTGTAGCTACTTAAATTATGAAAGGCATACTGAAATGATAAAAATGTTAAGCTAATTTCAATGTCTAAATAGGTAGTTGTAGTCTATTTTTGAGCTATCGACTATCTATCGTACTGTTTTATATTGATCCATATTTTTACAAAAGTAAACGCGCAAAATACCAACCAATATTGTTAATGCTTAGCCAATTTCGACTTCATTTGTTTGTATTAGAATTTTAAAGCAGTAGATGCCTTAAATAGCAACTATGTTCTAACAATTACTTCATTGTTGATGTTTCGCCGTTGAAAAAGACATTGGGCACGTTTTGTATTAGTCAGTTGAATAGATATGTTTTTTAACTACTGTAAAGCGATAACTAAAACATTATTTTAAAGAAAATTGTATTCAGTATTTCAATATCATTAAAATAAAAGGAACTAAACGATGCAAATACTAAGAAAGTGTATTTTGGTAACTTAGTCAAATTAATTGGATGGAGTGGAGCTGTCTTCTAAGCAAAAGTTATGCTTGTGCTGTTAAGCACTGGCTCTTCTTTATGGCACAGAATACATAATAGTACAAGTCTTACGGTTACAATATTATGTTGGTATGTAATTTCCATCATCATCATCGTCATCAATTTTTAAAGGGCCCATAGTTAGGGCACAGCGCACAGCAAAGGGACCTTCATTACAGGTGGAAAAGATGGATGGGCTATAGCAAAAACTGCTAGGCACAACCAATGTGGATTGGTGCGTGTGATGAACGACTGCTTATGCAGCTGATTTTCCGAAGTACGAGATCAATAAATTTTTGGTCACCCATCCCATGACCGACCCTTGTGAAAGACTTCTGCCGCAATCGCAGGACAAAATATGCGGTAACCCACTGAACCATCAGACCATTCTCTCTTTTCCACCCGACTGCGGCGAAGCAAAAACCGGAGGGTACCTATATGATTTTGACTTGACTCAGTTTAGTTGTGTACTATCTTGGTATAACCACAGTACATATATAAGTTTTTCAAACAGTATGAGAGCTCCATAGAAACGTTCGAATTTGACGGCTGACGTCACTCTAAGAGCTCTAAGCAAAGTTCGCAGTACTTTGGTCAGGGTTGTGACATCGCGTCGCAGTTGTTTCCATAGCGTTCGCGCGTAGCATTCCACGAGACGGCCGGAAAATGCCAACCCTAGCGATCCAACGGAGTGCAATGACAAAGGGGCCTAAGTGACGTTAGCTCCTCTACTGTTTGAAAAACTTATATATGTACTGTGGTATAACCTAGCCTCGTTTTACTGCAAAATGAATTACCATATCGAATGAACAAAAAAGGTGTATAATTAAATTGACTCAGTAGCTAATGAAATTGCTTAATATTGATTATTTCGATCAGCTCTCTAACCATCGCTCATTATCGTCTGATCCATTGACATTGGCCACACAAAAACAAGATCGACCTTCATGCATGGAGGGGCGTCACCTGACCGCTTCAGCTGGCCATCGAATATACTGATTGATAGGTAAACAAATTATAATATTGTAATGACTTACAAGAAGTTCGAAAACTCATAGTGTGAAGATAAATTAACGCTAAAAATAAAATGAAGCATGGTCTATTGAGCTCTTCTTGATGTAGAGTGATTTTTACGGATCGTTTCTACTAATTAATATGATTTCCCAGATCCTTTATAAATGTATAGGTCACATAGAAAATCCACCTGATTCCACCTAACACAAGAAAAGGGAAAATAGGTGAAATAGAGTCGTACATACATAGTAATTAATATAATAGAACCTACATTATTCATTCTAGATTTTTGAGTGGCAAAAAATAGTTAGGTAAGGTTTAAACCTTTACGTGAATAATAATACACAACTTTACCGCCCCCTCACTACCGCGTTACGTTACCCCTCCCTCCCCTGAAAAGTGTCCCATTTTCAGGTATTTTCAATTTTCAGAGTTTAGGTACTTTGATGGTGTATGTTACCGTAATTGCAGGTTTTGGTTTTTTTATTGAGATCAGAGTAAAACATGTGATGTACTAAACAATAACATTTCGAATTTAGTATAGAAAATGTTATCTTCTCGTATTTTCGCAAAACGATACTTCCAATACGGAAGTTCGTTCCACGTTGAACAGAAGGACAGTAATCAGTTAATTAATGGCGTTCCCTTGACAACCATGAACAACTACTTATTTAATTGAGATACCATAATCACTATCTCGTCCTCTCCTTTTTCCGGTATTGGCTATTCTTTCATCAGGTTTTTTTTTCATCAATTAAAATAGTGTGACGTTAAATAGGTATTTTGAAAGTAGCTGAACATAATGCTGTTTATAGTTGAAATGATATGTCTTTTTAGCCAATTAAAATTAAGTTAATAAGTACCTATGTATGCTCTATGCATTATTTTGTATCATCATCACAATCAACAAAAATTTTTTGAAACTTACCTAGGTGAAAAAAATAATAATATGAAAAACCTTGCTACGGTTTTGTTTATTTTATTGTTCATAATTTTGAATTGATAATATAATCTTACTAATACTTAGTATAGAGGTAATAGAATGTGAATGGACTACTAGCGTACATCCTTACAAACATTATTTATGTATGTTTGTTTGTAACGTCTTCGATCATCATGAAACTTTGCATACACGGTCTCAGGGGTACAGAGAAGGACATAGGATACCATTCATCCAGAAAAAAGTACTGTTCTTGAGGGATATCAAAAGAACTTTCCACACGGGCGAAGTCACGGGCGGTCGCTAGTCTTGTATACTTAAATGCCTTATATTTGGTAAAGTAATAATTGCGCAAGTATAGTACAATCGTTCTCAGTTTGTAGGTTTGTATTGGCAGTCGTGCCTACAACCTTCCAATTTTTCTTCGTAAAGTTTTGGTAAAGTTAATACGAAGGTTAGCCTCACCTCACCATTGTGGTACCTAACTAATATTTTAATTCGCTACAAACAATCAAAGTAATCAGTATTCGGGCTAAGTACATCGCCATATTATAGAACAGTGCAGTAACATAATTTGAACCCCACACCATGTACCTACTGTCTGTAGGCGGGTGATAAATTGTAGTATTTGTGCAATATTTGTGATACAATGCTAGGTAGTAGTATTTGTGATACACTTGAAGTTGTTGACCATTACGTATACCTAGGACAGGCAGTCCAGTTAGGTAGGTCCAACTTCGAGAAAGAGATCTCTCGTCGAATCCAACTCGGGTGGGCAGCATTCGGGAAGCTTCGAAAAATCTTCGCGTCCGACTTACCTCAGTGTCTCAAGACGAAAGTCTATGAACAGTGTGTGTTGCCAGTGATGACCTACGGCAGTGAAACGTGGCCGCTAACTATGGGTCTCATAAGGAGGCTCAAGGTCACTCAGCGTGCAATGGAGAGAGCCATGCTCGGCGTTTCCCTACGTGATCAAATCAGAAACGAGGAGATCCGCAGGAGAACTAAAGTAACCGACATCGCTCGAAGGATTGCTCAGCTGAAGTGGCAATGGGCGGGACACATAGCGAGAAGAACCGATGGCCGTTGGGGCAGAAAGGTTCTGGAATGGCGACCGCGCACCGGACGGCGCTCCGTGGGTAGGCCCCCGACAAGGTGGACCGACGATCTGGTGGAGGTCGCGGAAAGCCAGTGGATGCAGGCAGCGCAGGACCGATCGTTGTGGAGATCCTTAGGGGAGGCCTATACCCAGCAGTGGGTGTCGTGTGGCTGATATGATGATGATGATGATGATGATGCTAGGTAGTAGGTAGTATTATTGTCATTATGAACATTTGTTTATAGCATACAGTTATTTTAAAATTGATTAGTAAGTTGTTCTTAGTGACGAATAGAAAAAATTGTACACCGACGCTAAGTAAAACGAAAAACAATGCATTCCTTTTTTCGTGTAAAAAATAGCTTATAGTGTACTGTACTACGTCAGTTAATTACGAAATTCATCTAGATGGCCTGCCTTCCTTTGGGTCTTCCCCAAGAAATAACATAAGTAACTATACCTACTTTATTATCTCAAAGGTTATCGGCACCAAATAATGTTACCATTATTTATTCTAAAGTTTTCAATAGGTAGGTGAATCGCTTTAAGTTAATTAAGTACTTAAAATTTTAACATAATTACTAATTTATGTCTGCGAAACAAAAGTGTGTGTGAAAAAAAGTTTATGTTAACGAATAAAAATAATAATCTAACTCTTCTCGAAAAATAGGTCATATTATAGGTCATAAATAAGGTCATATTTGAAATATTATGATCATGTAAATATTGTATAATCATGCTGTAGGTTCTGTAATGTGGTTAAGTGGCTTACGTGCTTACTTTAACTAATAATGAGTTTCAAGGATATTGCTTATATTAGTTGCGGAATAACCAATATTTCCGCATCATCTCGTTCAATAGAAAAATAACCACATAATGGTACTAGTAAAACAATGTAAAGAAAGAATAAGTTGTTGTGTAACAATTGTCCACAGGATTTGTGAAACTGTTGGAAATTTAAGATTGTAAGTAGGTACCAAGGTGTCAAATTTACAATTTAACTGCTTCTTGCATATTTCCACGCTTGCCTGAAAGCCTATACAAACAAAAAAAAAACTCGAACATCTGCTGCGTATTTTTCGGTTTTATTAGGGGGCATTTACACGGTTCGATTTTCCAGGTGACTTGCTAGGGAGCTTCTTCGAATAGGTCTTTTTATCGATATTCGCTTGTAAAATCGAATCACGAACCTAATTTCAACGAAGTGACAAAATCCTCAACCTTTTCGATGTGTTCTTCATTTAATTCTACGGTGTACTTAATTATTATCCTACTTATAATATTATACTTAAATGTGAAAGTTTGTGGGTTTGGCTGTTTAGATGTTTGTTCCTCAATCACGCAAATACTACTGAACAGATTTGGTTGAAATTTGGCACACAGATAGTAAATAGCCTGGATTAAAACATAAAATACTTTTTATCCCGATATTTCCACGGGAACGGGAACCACGCGGGTAAAACCGCGGGCGGCCGCTAGTACATAATATTACTCCATACTGTACTTTAAAGTCACATTTAGGAGCTTCAGAATAATTTTAGTGCCTCATCACCCTAAATTCGCTTTTAGAATTGATAAGTGATTAATAAATAAGCAAGCCAATAATCTACAAATGATCATTGTGCTAATTCAAATGGTTTATCATTATCATGAATATTCACAAATCTGTGGACATGACAACTAGAGCTCAAAGACCTTGATTGAGTTTCTCTATCGAATCAAGGTCTCGGTAATCTTTATTATCGATCCATTTTAGAAATCTATCGAGCTTAGATCACGTACGGGTTCACAGCGGGGAATTATTCTCACTTTTGAAAGGAATAACTTACAAATTGAACCAAAAAAACCTACACAGCTTTGCAAAACTAATAAGATGCTTAATGTGCTTGATATAAAAAAAAACTTTTTACTTAATGACAAATGAGAGACGTTACTTTGTGTCATTTTGTAAATTGAGTCATTATTAATTATACCTACATGTATCCATCGCTTAATGAAATTAAATCTATGGATATTATGAAAATATCATTCAAAGGTCCTACTAATATTATAAATGTGAAAGTTTGTGGGTTTGGATGTTTGTTCCTCAATCACGCAAAAACTACTGAACGGATTTGGTTTAAATTTGGCACACACATAGTAGATATTCTAGATTAAAATATAGAATACTTTTTATCCCGATATTCCCACGGTAACGGGAACCACGCGGGTGAAACCGCGGGCGGCCGCTAGAACTGCATACAAATTAAATATCATTGAGACAAATTATAAAGTAATAGTAATAAAGTTTTCGAACCCAGCAAAATCCTACTAATATTATAAATGTGAAAGTTTTTGCAAAGAAAGGGTTTGCATGTTTAGATGTTTGGATGTTTGTTCCTCAATCACGCAAAAAACTACTGAACGGATTTGGTTGAAATTTGGCTCATAGATAGTAGATAGCCTAGATTAAAACATAGGATACTTTTTATCCCGATATACCCACGGGAACGGGAACCACGCGGGTGAAAGCGCGGGCGGCCGCTAGTAATTGATATACCTACATCTATTTCTTGGTAAAAAACAACAGATACTTAAATTAATTAACATACTTTAAAAAGTTTTAATTGCGCGGAATTTTTGGCGACCCAATTCTATTTTGGTAACAAACACTTTCTTTGAGCACTCGTAATAAAATTACTTTCTACGTTATCCTCCAAATGCAAGCAAAAAAGCTGTAAGTGAAAACAACTCGCATCCGGATTGACGGATCACAGAGTAAAAAACCAGTTTAGCATTTGACAGATGACAAGCGAACGATGCGATCAGCCACAGGCTACAATTAACACTATATAAGTGAAATTGATTTGTGAGATGACTATTTGATGCCGCGGTTGAGCAAAAAGTTTTTTAGATTTGTTGTTATATTATTGTGGTTTTTACAATCAAGAAAACTATATTAATAAATCATATTATTATGTCTTTGAACTGTTTGCTCTTTTTATTTGATGTTTGAAGCCTCACGTTTGTGATAGACATTTTTTAATATGGCTGATTTTTTTTTTTGAATCCACAAAAAAAAATATTGAATCTTGTGGGTTACTCCCGAAACAGGAATGAGAATCGGTATCGAGTAAATGTCAAAACATTACAAGGAAACCATGGCAACCGTTTTCAATGTACTAAAATAACAGATTTTTGAAGTTTATTCGATCCTGATGTGAACTCGATCTTGCTAATTCCTGTCGAAAGTAGAGGGGCTGCTCACAAAATTTCACGAGAATCAGTTGAGAAATGCGCCCTGTAGCGGCGAACAGCTGGACAGCCGGACAGACAGACATACAAAATCATTTTTACCCATCTGAAACCGAGACGCTTAGCTCGCGCTTCGCGCTGTAATATTTGTACTTATTAAAATGCACGAAAACGGAAAGCATTCAAAATTGGATGGTTATACGAATTATATTTACTTAAGTGTTCTTGAATGTTATTGAAATCTATTGTTTGAATATGTTCTATGTTAGCACAAGACATAAACTGCCCAAGAAAAGAATTCAACGTCGTCGTACATTTTGAAATTATGAGTCCAGCTTGATTTCTTTAAAACATTGAATTGTTTTTTGTTATTCTTCATACTATCAACAAAAAAATTGTTCGAAAACAAATCCTAACTAATGAAAAGTAAAAATTATGATTTTTATAGAGATAATAACAGAGAGTTAATAACAGATTAGCTTCCCATACAAACGTAATACCAAAACGATTTGCAATTTGAGCATTATTAACTCTTCCTGTGTTGTTATTCGGATTAAGACAGTATGTTTTTGTCTCTAGGGTTCAAAATACATAAATGCCAATTTATATTTTTCATACAAAACTGTAAATCGCATTTTTTATTAAGTAGAACCCTAGACAAAAACTTACGGTCTTAATTCGAATACATCACAAGAAGAGTTTTATGTTCAAATTACAAATCATTACATCATCGTTTGTATGGAAAGCTCTCTGTTCGCCGGACTCTTATTTATTTTGTAATTATTTTTAAAAGAATTTACGATGAAAAAATTATATTTTATACTTACTTAAGCAAATCTATGAGTAATTATGATTAAGTAGGCGTTGATATAATAATATAACTGCATCAATTATGGTGACAAAGTACAGTAAAAAATTCCTTTCTGCGTCATTTAGTCGTTAACGTAACATGGGCAGATTCGCTGAATGGTCTTGTTTTTAACCGACTTCAAAAAAAGGAGGACATAGCTTCGTCAGTTGTTACCCGATTTGTACAATTCTTTTTTTATCTCGAAGAACATAGTTTGTGTGTGGTCCGATAAATTTTTACAGAGATCTGGCCAGTAGTTTTTTCATAATACTGAAAAATATCAACTATTTAGCTCGCCATCGCACGAGTTTTTATGGAATTTCGGACATAACATCTTTGTTTATGAACCGATTTAGATGATTCTTCTTTTCTTTGAAAGGGTAAGCTTTTAGAAAAAAATTAAGTTGTCCTCCAGCCCCACCCGACTTCAATAGACGTGTTTTATTAATATTGATTAACTTAACGAATGATTCGAATTTATTTCTTGCTTTTTAGAGGTATTTAATTTTTAAGCTGTTTTTGTTTTCAGTTTTCTGAAGGCGTTTTTTCTTTTTTTTTAAAAAAGCTTTTTTTATTCCTGTTTATCGAGAAATCGATCCACTCGTAAACACAACTACAATACTATTATTACAGAATACAAAATCTTTGTTCGTCTGTGCGTCTTTAATGAAGAAGCAAAGATCTCTCAACGCAGAACATTTCCTTAACTTTTGTTACATTTTTGTTTTGTAACGTGATGTAACTTAAAAAAAAAAGATTTATTCCCATAATTTTTTGTATAACAATTATTTGATAAAGGTATAAAATAGCTATCCTAAAACTTAGCTTTTGATTAACTTAGGCTTCGCAGAAAACTTAAACCTTATTTAAAATCAAAATTAATAGTACAGTAGCCCGTAATACATTTAAATTACGAAAAAGGTTACCGCTCGCCGTTGTGATATAGTTATTTATTAGAAAATTATAGATCCTTTAACCCAAGTTTTACAGATCGCAACCCGCCGTAACCTATATTTGTATATCTCCAAAAAGGATATTTTTTTATTTTTCGAGGTTTACCACATGGTTTAGCTATTGTCGTGTTCTACAGCTTTGTTTGATTGCCACTGATAATAGTAAGACTATGAAAAGCAGCCATACACAGATTTAAGACCAGATGAAAATGGATGGACTTTATCTGGTCTTAAATCTGTGTATGGTCACTTTCCATAGGTTTACTATTATTAGTGACAATCAAACAAAGCTGTAGAACACGACAATAGCTAAACCATGTGGTAAACCTCGAAAACTAAAAAAATATCATTTTTGGAGATATACAAATATAGGTTACGGCGGGTTGCGATCTGTAAAACTTGGGTTAAAGCATCTATAATTTTGTAATAAATAACTATATCACAACGGCGAGCGGTAACCTTTTTGGTAATTTAAATGTATTACGGGCTACTGTAGTATAAAGTATTATTTTTTGTATCAAGAGCAAGCTCTGCTGTTTCAGCGACGATATGTGCATATTATCATTTAAACAGGCTGCATTTTTATTCATTCTCTAAATTTTAAGGATGTGTTCAGTTCATGAAACCAAACAACTTTCTCCATAAAATATGTGTCGAAATACGCCATAAAATTTTGGTCATCCCTTACTTAACCACTTTGTGATCTCTTTGATTTGTATGGACAGTTATTTTTTTTTTACATATTTGACTCTATGTTTCTTAGAGAAAGTTGTTCAGCTACATGGACTGAACACATCCTTAAAATTGGGAGAGTGAATAAAAACACACTCTGTATATTAAATTGTCATGATTTGTCATCGAATTGGTATCGCATCCCACGCCACATTATGACCGGACACAGATAAAATAATGTATATCATTCATAATTACTTACTTGTTTTTTTTTATATCAATACATTATTTAATCATAGTATGTACTGTTGAACTTATTTAAATTAACATTATTTTGGGACAATCTCCACTCTCCGCACAATCAGTGGGACTAATGTCCCACTGATTTTTAGGCAAGGGATTGTGCGACTAACTTACTTATTTACTTACTTCGACTAACTTAGATTCGATTACAAATCTGTATACACACTGTGTTTGTTGCATGATGTAAATAAACAAATTACATCATGCAACAAACACAGTGTGTATAAATACAGACATTTTGTGCCCCACGCTTTACGACGTATGATGAGGTCACAGCACAACTAATGAATTCCTTCCATGGTGTACATTTCATCTGATGACCACCAGCGCGCTGCCAACCTGCCCTTAGCACGAAAAACACCCCGACAACAAGTCTGGACCTTTTCATGAAGGAGGACTTCTGGCCGCAGGGCGTGGTGTACAGGCGCTTCCGAGGGACATTGCCCTGTGCCCCCGATTCGACACAGAAAATAGTGTCAAATTAATTCTTTACTAACATTACCATTAAGTTATTAACTAACACAATTGTTTTATATTTTTATATATGTTTAGTTTTAAGGTATATATCTATGGGCCTTATTGCCTGATTATAAATAAATAAATAAAAAAATCAAATATAGAGTGCGAAGCGAATTGGGAATATCTGACAAAAATCAAATTGGTTGAATGTTTTTTTATAGGTAAGAATAAGCTCCCTTAAGGCTGGTTTACATTATCTTAGTATTTAGTGGAGTGCTTAGTAGCGTGCGAGTAGATTCGAATGGGAGTGCTTTAGTAGTTTTGGTGCCTTTCCAGTGACCGTTTACACGCTTCCAGTAGAGTGTCATTTTCGCCATACCTAATACCTATTATTTAATTCAATTACACGTCACGCGTTCACCGGCAAATGCACTCTACTAAAGACGCTACTAAAATGTCGATTTACATGCTTCCAGTGCGAGTGCGAGTAAAATATCGCGCGGGGGGTGAGCGGGCGCGCAGGGGGTGCTACTGGAAAGCGAGTAGAAAGGCTACTAGAACGTTACTCTCTTTAGTCATAAGACGACCATTTACATGTTTCCACTAAAGCACTCTACTAAAGACTAAGATAATGTAAACCAGCCTTTAGTAATAGAAAAAAGTTTCAGAATTTTAGGCTGCGTAAAAAATAAAATAAATAAATTAAAAAGTCACTTTGTGATCACAAATGTACGGAATGTAACAGCAGAATGGAGATTATGTTGAAACTTTTTTTAACACGTGTTGTGGTTGTGGCCGGTAGTGGCTAAGGTAATCTCCATTCTGCTGTTAGAGTCTGTCTAAAAAGTCTGTTTACATGAGAAATTATTAAATTATTTATAAAAACTTATACTGGTAACTCTGTTGGTCTGTCAAAATTCTAATTGTAAACATATTTATTCATTTATTTAGATGGGTATTGGTGGGGTGGTTGGGGATTTAGGTGGGTAAGTAATAAAATTACCTTTGACATTACCCATGTAAATTTAGACAGACTCTACTTCCGTACATTTGTGAAGACGAAGTATCTTTAATTTTTTTAAATTTTTTCACGCAACCGAAAATTCTGAAACGTTTTTCTATTACGGGTGGATTGATAAGTCCATGACTTTTTAATGAAGAAAGACTTTTTTTCGGAATATTTTGTTTTATTTCTGTACATTATCTTATTGTAGCTCTGCGTATTCAGTCCAACGAAGTTCCTACCTCTTTAACCCATTATTTTTTTCTTTCACCGCCTGAAAACTGGTAACTGAAATGAGGGCCCATTTCTGACATCACCTTTTGGCTTGATGAAAATCTTGGCCCGCCAAGACATTTATCAAGACATTTATTCATGTTTGGTAGGAGAAAATATCTCACTGGGGTTGAATCTAGAGAATAGGAAGGATTCGCATCTTCATTCGATGAGTTTTGATGTCATGAGTGCCGCCGAGAGGGTCGAAAGGGTCATTAAGAAAAGTTAGAACTCGCTTGAGCTTTTTGTTTCCAAAAGTAACAATCTTTTGCCGAATTTGAAAAAAAAAAAATAGTGTAAAGATGCCTTAAGGAGTTTCTTTTTAAGACACAAAAATAAATTATGAAAAAAAAGTATTTCTTCTTTTCAAAGTCATGGATTTATCAAACTACCCTAGTATTCCTACCTATAAAAAATATTCAGTCAATTTGTTTTTTTTCACATATTCCCCATTCGTATCGAGGTTTATGACTCATCCCCCTTACCCTTGTAATACGACATGGACAAGTTCAATAACCCAATTATGAATAAAATTTTATAGCAATACCAAACAGTATAATTATCTCTAATCACTGTATCGCAGAGCTCGTGAAGCAAGCCATAAGAATCATCATAATCAGTTTAGCCATTTAATGTCCTCACTACTGGATTACAGCCTTCCTATGGATGGATAAGCAGCAAGGCCCAATGCCCAATGGCCCACGCGGGCCCAATGCGGATAGGTGGGTGCAGTGGCGGATCCAGGATTTTGGATTGGGAGGGGCTTAACGTAGGTGAGGACAGGCTTTACCAAGGTAATCAACAGATTTGTTGAGTGGACCCTAATGATTTGGGGGGGGGGGGCTTGAGCCCCTTAGCTCCCCCCCTGGATCCGCTAGTGGGTGGGTGTAATCATAAATTCAGTATTTTTTTCAACATTAGGTGAATATTTACGATGCGCAAGAATAGAAACATTATTCAGTTTGTTATGTTTCCTTTGACATACAGTTCAAGAGTGTTTCTCGTCAGAAATAAGTGTACAGTATTTCACACGGTGTGAAGTTAAGTACTAATAATTTGCCATGGGTACGCGAATGTTATCTTTGTTTAATTCGAATGTTATGAATGATGGCTGTTTGTATTCACTAACTCGAAATAGATCTACGTAACTGTATGTGAGAAAAGCTTGAGAAGTTATGTATGGTCCATAGTGCAATGTGCAATAGTCCTTGCTAGTTGTATAATATGGAAGTTTGTATGAAAAAACAAATGCAAAATGTGCAAAATGTCTTGAATAAACTACAATAATGTATTTAAAAGTATATTTTGAAATGAATGAGAAAAGAGATGTCCCAGCGTTGCCCCAGTTTCATTTTATTTAATTACTTTCATAATTAAAAAATGTTAATTACATTTTATTAAGGTATAGTATTATATAAATTATATAAACAATTATTACAAAAACATTAGGTAAGTTGTTTTCTGAAATAATTTGTGAAAAAAATGTAAGTAAATAGTACTCTAATGATAAAAATTGTGATTTAAAAGCGTTTTAACTTAAAAATCCCACTTTTTAATGCAGAAAATAATTATCAATCTGATTCTAGAGTAAAATACCTACTTTGACACACTATTTTGATTAAGACGCGTTAGTTAGACTTTAATTTTTTGAGAATGGTGGGGCAAATGACCTATGTCATTTGCCCCACCATTCTCAAAAAATGGTGGCACGATGGGACATGTCCTTTTAGTCAGAATTTCAGTCTTTGATTTCATGCCATCAGTTTTATTTATATCAAATAGAATGTTTACTATGCTTTTGGATTGTTTTGTCTATTTGAAAAAAAATCGTTACGATTTTAATTCATAGTTTTAGAAACAGAGGAAATCAACACTTATGTTCCTTCCGCTTAACGAAAAGAGGACTTTATATTATTTTTATTGTAAGTTTAAAAAAAAAAATCCTCATATACTTATTGGATTGAGATTTTGTTTACCTGTTTTTTAGGAACAGAAACAGGTTTTTTAGGAATTTAAGAGTAACAGATTGCTATTCCTAAAGGAGATTAGTAAACATGCAGTCGGCGTTCTTGAAATAAAGTGGTACAATAACAATACTATATAAGGAATAGATTATGATATTCCGTGAGTGTTGAATTTACACCTCCACATCAATACAACAGTGTTTTTCTGTACGTAGATGCACAAAATATTTGCATATGTATCGTCTTGTCCTTGCAATATCGAACATGTTAGCTATACGACTAGTGACTCACGATATGCTAACAACTTAACATCCTTGCGTCGCAGGCTAATTACAAGTGAAAACACCAAAGTACGATAAACACGTTTATTGAAAATCATACAGTCACGTTCATCCAGCTGCCATACAATTTAGTTACAATAATATTATATAACAATTTAAGTTAAATAGCTATGCTGTAAAAACTACCCGATCGCAACAATTTTTTAAATTACTTAGTACCTAATTAGAAATTATTTTTGGACGATTCATGTGCATCATTTTGTCCATTTTTATAAGAGTAAGAAGATAAGCAGAATTTTCACACCTTTGTTCGTATTTAAGTTGACATTTTAATGAGCTTTCTACGAAGCAATTATTTGATCGATGGAATGGCACGGAGTGTTTTTTTTATCGCTAATGCAACTTGTTTTGTCCTATGTACTCGTATAATGACGAACAATGATGAATATTGAAATGTACTTGGTGTAAAAAATACAGCTTGAAGAGAAATTTACAGTTAGTTTGGGTTTTTAATTACATTAGGTTCACACTTATATAAATAAATATTTTGCAGATGCACCTCAGTTAGATGTTGGAATGTTTATTGTTGAGCGAGGTGCGGCATTTGGCAACATATCCTCGACCTTTAGCTTGCACCGGGGAACACGAGACTCATCTTCAAGTCACAACGTAGTTTATGGTGCACAAAAGGTCAAATAGTTGCTCATAACTACTAAAATCTTATCCAAAATATACAAAGCTATATCTACATGCGCATATCACTGGGAGGACCTAGAGGTCAAGGTAACTCAATATTTGGTAATGTTACGCGTCAGTCCGAGCGTGTATTATTAACTTCATTTTCAGGGTCAGGACCTCGACCTGACCGAGAAATATCGCGGAGACTAAGCCAGCAGGTGGGCGACGGCCAAGAGAAGCAGCGACGCGGCGACGGTCGGCGCCGCACCCGCCCCGGGCAGCGCCGGGGGCTTCAAGTCTTCCGCAAACACGTAACTCTTCGATCCTGTGTGCGACTTTAAGATTCTGTAGTTCACTTCGTTCAAGGAAACCTGGTTCTTTACGAAGTTGAAGAGTCTGTTGACGACGACGTACACGTTGCCGTGGTCGTCGAACGTGAAACGGTCAACCCACTGAATGTAGTTGGGGTCGCGGGCAATAGTACGTTGGCCAACGTGGAAATCGACCGTCGTATTCCATTCCGCAATAGTCGAGTTGCTTATTAGACCGAAGAAAAGCACACCTGCCGAGTCCATTTTCATGCCGTCCGTTTGTGACGCTTTAGTGCCGAGATCGACCACGTAGGAGCGGAGTGCCCCATCTGTATTTCCAATCGAATCGTTCTGCAACACTGAAGCGTTGATGGCGTACAAATGAAAACTTGCAAGCGGACAATAATAAATCGTTCGGTCAACTTTTCCATCAGCAGTCAAAAATTGAGGGCCCAGAGCAATACCATCGATGTTCACAGGAAGATTTATACTTGTCCCATTAATGCGGAACGCTGACGCTTCAACCATTGATGACATTGATTTTGTGTCTCGAACTTTCCAAGACTTTTTGTCACTGCGGCGGAACACTATGATACCTGGGTCGACGGCACTGTTATCCGTGATGTAGGCGTAATCACCATCGCGATTATCTACGACGATGTCGTTTAAATATGTCGTGTTCAAACTCAAAATATCTGCCGGGAATGGTATGCGTTCCATTTCATGTTTCCCGGATTTGAGATCAATTAGAACTAATGAGGGGGGGCACTTTGGATCGGGTTTCTGGGTGAGTGTTCCAACACGACCATTGTCCAGGATCCACATGACTCCATTTCTGTCGATCTCGATGTTCTGTACGAATTGCAGTGCGGAGCAGTTCCCAACCGCATTGTCCTCCCAGCTAGGGAAGGGCTTCAGTTTTGGTGCCGTGTCGCTCTGCTGCACCGGGATAGTCGCTAGCGTCGCCGGTACACCGTCCAGCATCCTCGGAAGCGTCAGGAACAAATTTTCTCCGTAGAAATTTATTCCAGAGATTAGTACGTTTTGGGGTATGTATTGGTTCGTATTGAGGTAGGTCTCGCGATCTCCTGGCGAGGACCATTCGAAGTCTATGACGTTCCATTCGTAGATCACACGGAACTGTTCGCGTCTAGGGGCGGGCGGGCGCGCGGTTTGCGTGTCGTTTTGCGCGGCCGCGGCGGCGAGAGCGGCAAAGAACAGCAATAGGAGCATGGTGCGTGCGGCGCAGTCGGCGCGGCCGTTGTGACTGACGCGCAGGGGCAGCTCGCCGCCGGCTAGGAGAAGCTTCGCGCGTGACCACAACACTACGTCACTGAACCATACACAAATAAAAAACAATCAGACTTCTGACTAATATGCACATTGTGGTGACCAAAGCCATCAATAGTCTCATTTAAGAAAAATAAAATAGGTTAATGTTGGTAGAGCAGGTACGCTTTACAGATTAGCATATCGGTCAGGCCAGACGTCGCAGAAGGGTGCCCGAAGGTCACAAATCTCACCCTAAGCCAGACTGAAGGGGCCGACAGTTAGACAAATTTATAACTTTTGTACTTACACACCATGAATTTAACTACTCGAATGTGTATCGAGGGTTCTTTAACAATAGATTTAAACTAAAAGAATTTTGCAAAAGCTTTTTCGATACGACTTGTGTCACGTAAAAGCTCATTTGGTTTCAAGAGAAGAATTTTTTTCCTACAATAAGTATTAGATTAGTCCCTATCAATGAAATGTAATAAAAACAAGTCACACGTAGAGTGCGATGACAGATAACAACTACTTACAAATATTTACGTAACGTAACGCATAGAAATCAACATTGATGGTGCAAGCGAGGTATATTTATAGGAATATAATAACAATTTTCAAGCAAATATTAATAAATAAATATGATAAAAAACAAAAAAATAACAAACATTAAACAGGAGTTACCTAAGACCTTAGAATAGCGCGCTGTCAAAAGTGAGGCAACTAAAACAGCCAAAATGGCGCCATTTTCAGATTTTTACTGTCCATTACTACATAATCATACCTAATAAGTACAAAACAGTTTCAATTTCCCTACCTTAAAGACATTAATTATTATATTATTGGATTTTAGTTACGATTAGGTAACGTATGAAGGATATAAATCTGAGAACTGAGCCATTTTGGCTCAGTATAAGTTGCCTCATTTGCATACGCGTACACGGCTTCTAGGTGTAATTATTCTAAGCCTAAGACTGAGTTAAACTCAAAATAAAACTGTTATTGATTCAGAAATTCTGCATGAACTTTCGTTAGAAAAATCTTTATTTTGTCATAGAACTGAAAAGTATGCTAACTAATTCGGCGTTGTGGAAATTAATTAGTTTGATTACAGCTTAACTTCCCAGGCTTATCTGAGGTCATTTTTCAATTTTGACGACTCTGTATGAAATATACAGGGAGAAAAAAGCAGCCCTTGACGAGTTTCTTTTATTGCCGGTTCTTCTCGTTACAAGCGGTCTCCCGCTTAAGCTAGGGTTTCCTAGGATGACGGTGCCGTCTTATAGCGGCGGCGGCGTTGAATGTTGTCTATGTAAAAAAATCCGGCGATGCGGTGTCGCCGTATTGTTTACATAGACATCGTTCTACGCCGCTAAATGACGGTCGTAATATGACGGCACCGTCATCCTAGGAATCCCTAGCTGATGGTGCGTAGCTTCTCTCTATGACATTCACAAGTGCTTGTAAGAGTCTAGCTAGACGAATAAATTATTTGGAATTTTTAAATTTTGATTTATTTGTAGCATTTTGTTTCAATTCTTGTTCATGTTAGGTACAAGCTTTCTTTAGGTACGTAATTTTAAGTTCAGATAATATAAATCAATACTATAGGTAAGTGCTTAATTTTTTACCCATCTCTGGATATCTGTATCATTTGTGCCTTCAATAAGACAAAGCAAAATACAAATGCAGGCAATTTTCCCTTACTCTGGTCGCTAATTTTATCGATCGCGTGTCAATAATGGTAATTGAAATTGAAACTGATTCAACATTACAGTGGAGAAATAATTTATCTAATGACGTAACTATTTCATTGCAAATCGTAGCCTTTATTTACTTTATAAGCAACAAACATCATTTATTATTCAATCATACAATTGCCTGACCGTTCCGATGCTCGTTTTAATTGAATACGGTTTCGAAGTTATTTTATCGGAGGTTCAACTTAATCGCAGGGGTCAACATTATCTGGTTTATAGTAATAAAATTAGTTAATTTTAGGGTCTACATTATCTGGTAATAAGTTAATTACCAGATAATGTAGAACCCTCCGATAAAGTTAAACCTCCTATAACCCCCGATTAAGTACCTCAGAAACCGGGGGTTAGAAAACTAGTACCTACCTACCTTACCCAGTCGCGTAGGGTCCAAACAAGCCGATCCCCATCGGCTTACCTTTTAAAAATCCCTCCCCACCGATACAATATCTATACAGATCATAACATTTATGTAGAACGGCTTACCTTTCGCTATAATTTAACCCCATGCCACTTCTGCCCCCCTCACCCTACTCAAATGGCAATTCTATTAAAATTAACGCTAGTAGAATAGATAGAATAACCATGTATAATAATGACATAAGATAACGCTTAGCTCCTGTCAAACCCATGCATTGTCATTCTATTCTACTTGCGTTAATTTCAGTAAAATGGCCATTCACCCGATTATAAAAGTGTATTCGGTTTTGTGAAATAAAATGTCTTAAACCAATAAAAAGTAACATTTAACTCTTACAAAAGCTAATTTAGTTTTTTATATCCCATTGTCACCTTTAATCAAATCGAATGTAAATAAATCAAACATATTTTGTTAACAAAAAAAGCAAATACTATGTTACAAAAAATCTCCTAAAGTCGAATATGGTAGATAGGGTACAATGTATACAACCCCGGAAAAATTTTGAACCCCTAAAAATCACAACTTTTTTGAAAAATCTTTGTTTATTTTACTCATGTTTTAAATGCGAAAGTCTGTTTGTTTATTTGTTTTCACTCCTCTTGCTCAAAAAGTCCGTCATTGTAAGGTACAAGAGTCAGGATAAAATAGCATAAATACCCCTAGGGGATAAAGTTTTTTCTTTTTTAATGTTTGTCTATTACCAATGAACCTACTAAAACGAAAAAGTCTTTATTCATAATTACGAATAAAAACTCGCTCGATTTTTGAAAATGGAACTAAAAGCAGCGATCTCTTCGGTGAAATCATAGACTTATTTATACTCTGTGACTTTTAGTTTAAAATGCGTGCATTGTGTTTCTTAGCTGCTACAGTAGAAATTAAAAAAGGCACTGGCGCGAAATCTTTAGAATTTTTCTCTAATTCCAAACTGATTGAATTGTGTGACTGTAAGTAAGTAATAGGATAGAAATAATTTTAATCTTTTGCCGTCAAGCACAAATCATTTATTTAAATACTGTATGAAAAGTTTATGAAGTGGAGGATAGAAAAACGAGTGGATTCGTTAACGGAAGTATAAACTATAGGTATTTAATATTGGATTTTATTTTTTCGCAATCGTAGTGAAAAGTAGAGTGTAACACACGACGCTAAAACCCATTGTAACTCGGTTTCTATTTATTCCCTCGCTAAAGCTCGGGAATAAAACTACCTCGTATGCAATGGGTCATTTTAGCGTCTTGTATAACAATCTACTATTTCTCTCCTCTTGCTCTAAAAGTCCGTCATTGTAAGGTACAAGAGCCAGGATAAAATAGCAAAATTACCCCTAGGGGATAAAGTTTTTTCTTTTTTAATGTTTGTCTATTACCAATGAGCCTACTAAAACGAAAAAGTCTTTATTCATAATCACGAATAAAGACTTGCTCGACTTAATACTGTTTCTCATTTTTATTTTTGAAAATGGAACTAAAAGCAGCGATCTCTTCGGTGAAATCATAGACTTATTTATACTCTGTGACTTTAAGTTTGATCGTAGAATGCGTGCATTGTGTTTCTTAGCTGCTACAGAAGAAATTTAAAAAGGTGCGAAATCTTTAGAATTTTTCTCTAATACCAAACTGATTGAATTGTGTGACTGTAAGTAAGTAATAGGAAAGAAATAATGTTAATCTTTTGCCGTCAAGCACAAATCATTTATTTAAATACTGTATGAAAAGTTTATGAAGTGGAGGATAGAAAAACGAGTGGATTCGTTTACGTAAGTATAAACTAGGTATTAATTATTGTATTTTATTTTCTCGCCATCGTAGTGAAAAGTAGAGTGTAACACACGACGCTAAAACCCATTTGTAACTCGGTTTCTATTTATTCCCTCGCTAAAGCTCGGGAATAAAACTACCTCGTATGCAATGGGTCATTTTAGCGTCTTGTATAACAATCTACTATTTTTGTTTGTTTGTTTGTTAGTTACACCTTCAAGTCTTAACTACTGAACCGATCATCGTGAAATTTTGCATACACGTTGTCAGGAATACAGAGATGGGTTTTTTCGTCCCGAAAAAAGTACTGTTCTCAAGAGATAGAGAAATAACTGTCCACGCAGACGAAGTCGCGGGCGGCCGCTCGTTTCGTGATAAACTGAATAGTGGCAACCCTAGAACTAAATTGTGTTTTGCTTTATTGAAAATTATAGGTAGTCTTTTTACGTCTATGGTAGTAACTTTGCAGTTTTCGACACAAATAAAAACAAATACGGGTAATTATGAAACAACATGTAGGTATATCCAGATTTTCAAATTCAATTCCTGTTTTAATCTTTTCTTGTATATGTGATAATAACAATCTTATTTCACCTGAAACATGTCTGCTTGGAGTTTAGACCAACTGCTTTGCACTAATGTTGTGCTTTTTTACATAGTTTTCACATACCTTTGTACCTACTAAGTACTTTAATTTGTTCCGAAACTAACTAGTGGCTCCGTGAGCTGTAGACCTCGCGATAAATAAAATAAAATGTCGCCATGAAGTTTTCAAAGGACACAGTAGGTAGGTGAGTATTCGCAGCTAGATGGTGCTTCTAATTTTGATAATTTTTCAAAATGGGTGAATTTTTAACATTGAAAATGTTTTTTCGATAGCTTCGGTAAGGTACCCAATTTCAGCCAAAGTGAGACATTGCCCTGGTCCCGTGAGTTTTGGGTCTACGTGTTTGTACTAAATGTCAAAAGATGCGTCTCAGGAATGGCTAACAAGGGCTACAATATGGTGAAAAAAAAATAAAAAAAAGTCAAAATCTTTTTTCGAAAATCGCATAAATGTAGAAAAATGACACACTTTTCGGGGTCTTTTCTCACTAAATCGACAATTTCTCAAAAACGCAAAGTGATATCGAAATAATGAAAAAAACCCCTAGAGATATTGAATTAGGCTACCTACTGAAATTAGTATATGTCCCTGACTCTTACGGTCTGGGCTGTAGCTTATCCTTTATGAAGCGAAATATTGGGATACCGCGGGCGAGCGACGTGCGCGGCGCGGGATAATGGTAATACGTAGTAGGTACGATTGAAGTTTTTAAATAATTGTATATTTCAAAGCTTGTAATAGTGTTTTATATTTTGTATTTTTTATTTATTTCCACATTTTTTATAAATAAAAAAGTATTTAGATATATTATTATATTAAAACCATAATATTGATATTGATTAGCTCTAGCAGGTCAACAGATGGTATGACATGAATAGAGCGTGAAGCGAGAGCTGATTCCAGATCTAGTTAAAGATTTAAAAATCGTTAGATACGGCGGCGCGGGGCGGTACCATAGTGTGACTGCACTGAAATGTGCTAGGCGTCGTAGTGAGTTTTTGTGTGTAGAGAAACGGATAAACAAATCTTAAGCGAAAGTTGAACAGAAGAGAGGTTTTAGTTTTAGTTTTTATGTAGTCTCTACTAGATCCAAAATATGTATATCGTGGGTTGCTATTATTTCAATTTCGAGATTTGAAATTACTCGATCAGTCACGTCTTTCTTAGTGACTCTGCGATTCCAAATTTTACAACGATCTCTGAGAACGAGAGTGTGATGATGATGCCTAGGTAAACATGAGGGTTGTTATTGCACATTCGAGTGATGATAAAGTCGGCGCGAGAGTCTCGCATGCTGCATTTGATTTTGATTTATTTTTTTATTAGGGTTAATTTATTTAGAAATTCAGATGTTTTAGTTATACACAGGTTGGTCAAAAGTTCTGTTACTGAGTTTCTTTATCGATTACTGGTCATTAAAACAAATGAAAAGAAAAAATAAAAATGACATATTATTGACAGTTTTATAAGCTATAATTCCATACCACACGTATATCATATTTTGTTTATTTCACCATGGAATGAGGGTTGAAGGAGAATCGTGTCGCTGTAATTGCTCTGCACAAATGTGGGCAGCCACCGAATATGATTTTCAAGTTGCTACAAAAGTTGAAAATCAACAAGCAATTTATTTATCGCACTATCCATAGGTACAGTAATACCTTGACCGTCGATGACCGAAAAAGATCAGGAAGACCACGCACCGTTCGGACACCAGCTGTGATCAAGGCAGTGAAGGCGAGAATCACGAGAAATCCCGTCCGGAAGCAAACGTTATTGGCAATACAGATGACTGTGAAGAGAAGTTCCCTTAAAAAAATTATCAATGATGACCTTGGGCTTCACGCTTACCGTAGACGAAAGGGCCATCTGCTAAACGCACGATTGAAGGCTATGAGGTTAGCACGAAGTCGCGCTCTACTAAAGCAGTACGCACAAAACGGCCATCGAAAAATCTTGTTTACTGATGAAAAAATCTTCACAGTCGAAGAAAATTTTAACCGTCAAAATGATAGAGTATACGCTAAGAATAGTAAAGAAGCCAGCATGATTGCTCCGAGGGTCCAACGAGGTCACCACCCCTCATCAGTGATGATTTGGCTGGGGGTGTCCTATTCAGGGCTAAGTAAGGTTCATTTCTGTGAAAAAGGTGTGAAAACTGGCGCTAGAGTCTATCAAGATACCGTTCTGGAACCTGTTGTCAAACCCTTAAGCCACACTTTATTTCAAAACCAGCCATGGGTCTTCCAGCAGGACTCGGCCCCTGCGCACAAAGCAAAATCTACACAAGCATGGTTTCGGGCTAACAAAATTGATTTTATCGCGCAGGAAGAATGGCCATCCTCCAGCCCAGACTTAAATCCTCTGGATTATGCCATATGGCAACTTATTGAGGAGAAAGCATGTGCTAAGCCCCACATGAATCTCGACTCTCTTAAGCGCGCTATTCTCAAGGCAGTCGCAGAATTGGATATGGTGGTAGTTCGTGCTGCCATCGATGACTGGCCTCGTCGTCTAAAGGCGTGTATTCATGCCAGAGGCGGTCATTTCGAATAATTTTAATACATGATAATCTTAAATATTTGTGCTTTCATTTGGTATATAATTCATTGTAGCATTATTTGTAAATTTAGTATTATTCATGTTTTCCATAGTTACAGAACTTAGTAACCAACTAGTACTTAGGTTACCATTCAATAAAATATTTTGTTAAATTCATTAAATTCAATTTCAATGTACCAGAAGGTCGTGGAAGGCACGAGATCTTTGATTTTTTTTTATAAATTTGGAAAAATTGGCTTGACTTAACAGTTTTATATGATTATCGAACCTACTCACACAATTTCACCAGAATCGGAGAACAAACAGCCGGAAAGCTGGACTGAAATATGTTTTTTTACATATCTCCGTCATTTTCATAAATTTTGAAAAACTGTCTCGACAAAAAAAACTAAATGTTTACCAAACCTGCTCACAAGATTTCACCGGGATCGGTTGAGAAATGCGACCTGTAGAGGAGAACAGACAGCGCCGGAAATCCGGACTGAAATATGATTTTTTTTTACATTTCTCCGACATTTTGAAAAATTTCGAAAAACTGGCGTGACAAAAAAAAAATATATATAATTTTCCATCCTGCTCGCAAAATTTCCCGAGAATCGGTTGAGAAATGCGACCTATAGAGGAGAACATACAGCGCTGGAAAACCGAACTAAAATAGGTTTTTTTAACATATCTCCGTCATTTTAAAAAATTAAAAAAACTGGTTTGACCAAAAAATACCACATCTTTTTTAAACCAGCTTACAAAATTTCACGAGAATCGGTTGAGTAATGCGACGAAAAGGGAGAGCTGGGATGTCGGACTGAAATCTGTTTTTTTACATATCTCCGCCATTTTGAAAATAATCAAAAAACTGGCTCGACAAAAAAAATCTATATAATTTTCGAACCTATTCACAAAATTTCATGAGAATCGGTTGAGAAATGCGACCTGTAGGTTGGAACAGACAGCCGGACATACGAAAGAATTTTTGCCCAAGCTGAAGCAGAGACGCTTCGCTCGCACTTCGTGCTCGCTCGGTCAATTATGTACTTAATTAAAAACATATCAATACATTTTATTATTTCGACGCGAGATTTCGTCCAATTTTTGGCCGAGATTAATCTCGTTAAAAATAGCCGAGATCTCGCGAGAACGAGATATCGCCAGATCGAGATTGCATACTTTATTTATGACACTAGAATACGCTGGATGTTTAGAGTCATTTGATATAAAACTAGGTAATATTACAAAAATCCATTCAGTCGTTTTCAATCTTGAGCTGTTCAAAGTCAACTACTCCGAATTGTGACGTTTACAAATGATTTGTTAAACCAAGTACCTACCTACCTAACAAGTGAAAATATTATAGTATTTTAGGTATAATTTGAAATCTACTTACAAAGCCCTTTCATTTCTTATACCACAAGGTTTGTTTAAATAAATAAAAAATCTTTGTACCGCCGTCATAATGACGGCGGTACAAAGAAATGACGGCGTCATTCAGTTTCTACCCCTATTGATACCACATTTTC
Organism: Agriphila tristella; assembly: GCA_928269145.1. Taxonomy (NCBI): domain Eukaryota; kingdom Metazoa; phylum Arthropoda; class Insecta; order Lepidoptera; family Crambidae; genus Agriphila; species Agriphila tristella. The sequence goes on from OV743431.1 coordinate 10,190,123, forward strand.
TAATTTTCCGAGATGACTTTTTGCGAAAACTTTTCCGACAAAATACATTTTTTTTCGGTCACGCCATCTAGTGACGGATAGTTTAACTATTCAGAATTTATAAAAGTACGTAAACCACAATTTTATTTTTTGAACTTTCCACTCCGTTCATCCTATTATTCGGCTGAAATCAGAGTCGATTACCTATTTATTTAATAACAAAATAGAGACTCTACCAAAGCCTTCCACTCCATTCATGTGAATTAAAATATAGGTATGCGGATAATGGTAAAAATTATATTATAATAATATTTACCACAGGTATTATTATTAATGAAATACCGACCGACTCTACCTTAAGGTGCCTTCCGACGGTGCGTGCTACCACGCACCGCACCGAGCCGCACGAGGGCGAGCACGGGCGCACCGTGGGAAACGCTGGCACGGGCCGTGCGTCGTTCGGCCATGTTCGGCGCACGGCCCGCTGTACCGTTCCCACGGTGCGCCCGCGTCCGTGCAACGACGCACGAGTTATGATAGCACAGTACAAATAGTCAACAATTCATTAGGTACTATTTAGTTCAAGTTATTTGGTGCCATATAGTACCATTAATTTGTTACTATTTAGTATTATTCATTATAGGTACTATTTAGTACAAATAATTTAGTACCATATAGTACCATTAATTAGTTACTATTTAGTACCATGCATTAGATACTATTTAGTACAAATTATTCGGTACCATATTTTACCATTACTTTGTTACTTTTTAGTACTATTCTATTTCTAAAAATCTGCTGTTCTATACATTTTGATATTTTCGTTATTAATTTTTGTATGAAACAGCTGATTTTTTTCGCGATTTCAGAATTGGTCCCATAGTAAAAGTTGTTCAGTTTGATGGTCCCTATCTACCATATTCGGCTTTATTAGGCTATTACTAAAACCCTATATAGGTTTTACGCAATTTTTTGTTTTTGTTTTACTATTAGTTTTGTAATTTGCTAACCTAGGTATTTTATTGCTTAGAAAGTATTTCGCGTTGAAGGTAGACCCTATATAATATGGATTCTAAAATATTATTATTAATAATAATAATAAAGACACTTAATTGCTCACTAAGACAGGACATATACAAAGAAAAACAGCAAAGCACACAAAAAAGCGGCCTTATTGCTAAATAGCAATTTACGTAATACGTACAATCACAAAACTAGAAATATACGAAAGTACTTAGATGAAATTAAAATACTGTAGGTAATTATTTAAAGGACAGACTACTCATAGATATCATACTATGACGCGCGGCATATTGACAAAGGCGACGAGCCGCCACGAACGCGGACGCACAGCACTACGCACCGCCACGCACCGATCCTTTGAAGTTACCGACGCTCGATGGATCGTACGCACGACGACGCACCGCGGCGCACCGTCGTTTCCCACGGTGTGTCAGTTCGGTCTGGTGCGCTCTCGTGCGTCTCAAGACGCACCGGTGGGAAGGCACCTTTACCTTAGCTACTGCTCTACAATGTGTTGCTCTGCCATCTATCGGTGAATAGCTTAACTGATTCGTTATTGTGCAGAAGCCTAAAGCCCTCATACAACAAGAGATGTCAGTATGTAACGTAGAGTTTGGTAGAGTTATGATTATTGAAATTAGACATTCATGGTGTCGGTCTAGAGAAAAAAGAAGGAAATGTTGTAAAAATATTTTAAAATCATTGTCTTGCTTTTCTGATAAAAAAAATAATTCAACACTATTACTTTAATTATGTATTAAAATTTGAACTCTCCTTGTAACTCCCGTATGGTCTAGTGGCTAGGATACCTGGCTTTCACCCAGGAGGCTCGGGTTCGATTCCCGGTACGGGAAATAACTTTTTGCAATCCTATATTTCGATAAATAAAACTGTGTTTACGTATCAATAAGCGTTTTATCGACCGAGCGAGCGCGAAGGGTATCCGTTTCAGCTTGAGCATAAATTCTTTTGTATGTCTGTCCGGCTGTTCTACTACGATAATTAAATTATATATGGAGTTTTATGTCGATTCAGTTCTTCTAAAATTTTTCAAAATGGCGCAGATATAATGAGGGTTGATAGCCACGAGTAATAAATTGTATTGTCTCTTTCTTTTTTAATGTGAAACCTAAACCTTTAAGGTTTTATTAAAATTAAATTAATAACTAACTTAAAGTGACCTCATCGGTATTTAACCATTATAAATAAGGAAGACAAGAACAGAATGCTAAAATTAAGTTTAGTCCTGTCAATTTAGTTAAATCGTACCAACCGAATCGACACCTATTTTAAATAAGTTTCTATTGAAGTTCAAAAATTGTTATTGTGGTAATAAATACGTAATACTTCAGTATCACAGAATACAGAAGCGATGACCGGTGCAGCAGAAAGGTGCTGGAGTGGAGACCAAGGACCGGTACCAGAAGCGTTGGCCATCAAAAAGCCAGATTAGACGACACCACCAACATAGCGGGGAAAAAACTGCGGGTCTGTCTACCGGCTAAAAATAATATGGATGTGATACATTGCTACTTTTCTTTGGTAAGTTTTTGTTTGTGCCAAAACGAAGTAGCAATGTATCACATAATTCACATACATCTGTCAAATTACAGTTAACATTAACTTAATTTTTTTAGGGTGGTATGGTATACCTCGCGCAGTGAATTTTGAGTTCTCGGCAGCAGCGTGCCGAGTATGCGCAGTAGTAATCCTACTAATATTATAAATGTGAAAGTTTGTGGGTTTGGATGTTTAGATGTTTGGATGTTTGTTCCTCAATCACGCAAAAACTGCTGAACGGATTTGCTTGAAATTTGGCACACAGATAGTAGATAGCCTAGATTAAAACATAGGATACTTTTTATTCCGATATTCCCACGGGAACGAAAACCACGCGGGTGAAACCGCGGGCGGCTGCTAGTTTCTAATATACCTAACCTACCTACCCCTTCTACATTTGCCGAGTGCTCATAATCCACCGCGTGAGTTGTACTACGTTTGTGATATATTAATAGCTTTTAAAGATAATCAAAAAACAGTAAAAATGTCAATTCTTGGATAAGCTTGCGGTAGGCCAAATATTTGCTAGTGTTGTACATGTGGTAATCATAATATTTATGTTTTATGCTCCCTGTTGTTACGTTTCTACACACAACAGTTACAACGACGTAAAAATAGAAAATGCTCGAGCGAGCGATAAAGCGAACGATAATAGTGGCGAACCGCATTTTTGCTTGAAGTTGGTTCCTGTTAATTTGCAATGGTAATTCACTTAATAGATATTCCGTTTATTAGTAGTTAGTTTTATTTATTCTTATGGTTAGGGTTGAATAATGTCAAAATAGCGCTCCTGAAGGAATGTAGAGCTTTTTAAGTAAAAAACTGTCCTGTATAATAGAATCTCTACCTTATTGACGGAATAGGTGCATATCGCAAATTAATATTATGAAATAAATCTGGAATAATGTTTATGGGGCATCGGAACAGATCTTGAGCGATGAGTCATTTTTTAGGACGTGGTGCGGGGCGACTGCAAACATGCGCAGAAATATCTTCAATTTCTCTCACCGTTCAGGATTCGTGCCGAAAATATAAGAAGTCTATGGCCGGCCGGAACTTTATATATTTACTTTGATTTAATATTCATTATTCACGCGGAGGTAGAGATTGAAAAGCTGCTAAAACCTCTCGATGCTAAACATGGCGTCACTTAATAATTAATTAATAACTTCAAGTAACTAGGTAGGTATATCACGAGAAAAAAACGCAAGAGAAAAGTTTTAATATTTCAGTTGATTTTCTCACGCACTATAAGTACTTTTGATTTGGATACAAAAAAAATGCATATTCCCTATTGACCGATCTTACAAATTGCGCCCACGTTTTTAGGTTAACTCACTATAGATAGATAGAAAGAAAGTTTATTTACTAAAACACACACATTCATACAAATTACATTACATAGGTAGGTACATTAAGTTAAGAAAAGACAAACAAAATGGACATGTAAAAGAGATAATCAGAAGAAGGCATGCATTGTGTGTGCAGCAGCAAGAAGGGTCCAGTCGCGGTGTGTGAATTTTGCCTTTCGGCAAAACACCGATTTTCAGCCATCACCCAGATGAAACGCGGGAACCAGCAGCTGCGCTCGGTCGGGAACAAGTGTGTGTGTGTGTTTATGTGTATGTGTGTGTGTGTGTGTGTGTGAGTGTGTATTTTGTGCGAGTGAGTGTGAGTGCACTGTCTGTGATAAAATATAAATATAAGATTGGTATTGCAATAATATTAACAAAAACAAAAATAATATGTGAAATATGTGTTCGAGGAGGTACGTTAAAACAAAACCTGCAACAAGCATTTTGAACCCGCTGAATAAGTTTTTGCGTTCTAGACAATAAACGAGGTCCCACCACAATATCCCCATGATTGAGTCTTGACAGAATCAAGGACTCGCAGAGCATTACGCGTGACTTTTCGCTGAGATATTTACGTACTCTATACAAAACTTTCAGGCGATACATACAGCCCCTCACTAAACCCAATACATGGGTTTCAAAGCGCAGCTGTTCATCGAAGATTATACCTAGATTCCGAGCTTCTGAAACTCTGTCTAAATTTTGATTGTTTAAACAAAGAGCGGGATTTAAGTTTTTTATTTGTTTTATCTGTGCTTTAGTTCCCATAATTAAATATTTTGATTTGGATGGATTTAGAAGGAGACCATTATCAGCTGACCATTGAGCGATCCTCTGTAGGTCACTATTGATCTTTCGCACAGTGTCAGGAGTATTGGCAGGTTTATCAGAGATGTACAGTTGGACGTCATCAGCATAGGAGTGGTATCTGCAGTATTGTAACACCTTAGGGAGATCTGCACTGTAAATAGTAAAAACCGGCCAAGTGCGAGTCGGACTCGCGCACGAAGGGTTCCGTACCAAAAAACGGCAAAAAATCATGTTTGTTGTATGGAAGCCCCCCTTAATTATTTATTTTATTCTGTTTTTATTATTTGTTTTTATAGCAGCAATAGAAATACATCATCTGTGATAATTTCAACTGTCTACCTGCAGTCGTTATTGATATCGAGCAGAAAAGGCTAAAAAATCACGTTTGTTGCATGAGAGCCCCCCTTAAATATTTATTTTATTCTGTTTTTAGTATTTGTTGTTATAGCAGCAACAGAAATACATCATCTGTGAAAATTTCAACTGTCTAGCTGTCACGGTTCACGAGATACAGCCTGGTGACAGACAGACAGACGGACAGCGGAGTCTTAGTAATAGGGTCCCGTTTTTACCCTTTGGGTACGGAACCCTAAAAAGTAACGGACCCAGAATTGAACCCTGAGGTACTCCACATGTCACAGGTTCAGGATCAGATAGCTTAGCATCTCCACTATTCCCACAAGTCCATTTCACTGATTGGGACCGGTGGGACAAATAACTTTCAAACCACCGAAGTGCGATATGCAATAGCGAAAATAAAAAACAACGTAACAAAATACGCAACGAAAACAAAATAAAGAACACATGAAAACCATGGTTCCCAAGAGCAACTGAATAAACATGTCTGTTGTCACGACAAGAACAATTAGAAAAAAAACATATAGGAGAATATAAGTATATCAATCAATTAGAAAAACACTTTTACCGATACTGACGCGCTTTTGTTACAATCGTTTATTTAGTTATTGGATATCCCGACGTTTAAGGAGCTTTCTAGCTACCACGGTACATAGAAAACAATTGAATAAGGGACTTAAAACAGCCTTACCACGTGTGGTCCCTTATTAAATTGTTTTTCACTCCTCTTGCTCAAAAAGTCCGTCATTGTAAGGTACAAGAGCCAGGATAAAATAGCATAATTACCCCTAGGGGATAAAGTTTTTTCTTTTTTAATGTTTGTCTATTACCAATGAGCCTACTAAAACGAAAAAGTTTTTATTCATAGATAGAATAATCACACATTTTTATTTTTGAAAATGGAACTTAAAGCAGCGATCTCTTCAGTAGAATCATAGACTTATTTTACTGTAAGGGATCGATCACACGTGCAATTTTTTCAACGCGCGTTTTTTTTACCGCCCGACGGGAAAAGGTACCAGAAGACTTCTCAGGTGGGTGTTCGCACGGACGATGACGACGTTCCACGGGAATAGTTACCTTACCTTATGACCTGGCCATAAGGTATCTTTCCCGTGTCGGCGGTAAAAATATCGCGCGTTGAAAAAATCGCTCGTGTGAACGAACTCTAAGGTTAAAAAGTAGAATGCGTGCATTGTGCGTGCTTTTGTACGTTACAATGACGGACTTTTTGAGCAAGAGGAGTGAAAAGTCTTTATTCATAATCACTGATAATCACGAATAAAGACTCGCTCGACTTAATACTGTTTCTCATTTTTATTTTTGAAAATGGAACTAAAAGCAGCGATCTCTTCAGTGGAATCATAGACTTATTTATACTCTGTGACTTTAAGTTTTAAATATGCGTGCATTGTGTTTAGCTGCTACAGTAGAAATTAATTAAATAAAAAAGGCGCGAAATTTTTAGAATTTTTCTCTAATTCCAAACTGATTGAATTGTGTGACTGTAAGTAAGTAATACTTAGGAACGAAATAATTTTAATTTTTTGCCGTCAAGCACAAATCATTTATTTAAATACTGTATGAAAAGTTTATGAAGTGGAGGATAGAAAAACGAGTGGATTCGTTTACGGAAGTATAAACTAGGTATTTAATATTGTATTTTATTTTCTCGCAATCGTAGTGAAAAGTAGAGTGTAACACACGACGCTAAAACCCATTGTAACTCGGTTTCTACTTATTCCCTCGCTAAAGCTCGGGAATAAAACTACCTCGTATGCAATGGGTCATTTTAGCGTCTTGTATAACAATCTACTATTCCATGTACATACCTATACGTAACCTACCTAAATAAAAACATAAAACAATGAAGATAGTGTTGCGCATTGTTTTGGGGAGTTGTTGGAAATGTTTAAAAATAGTTTATTTAAAATGGCCATAAAAGTCGGAACAAATGTTTTATTGTTAGCAATTACTTACGTGTATTTTAAATGCGGATGCGAGGTTAAAAAGTTTTTGTTGTGTTTAAGAAAACTATTGTTGTTAGTTTTCTCAAACACAACAAGCTTTGATTTTCTCAAGTATTTATGATGTAAACTCTATACGATAAAATAATGTTTCAATAAGTAAATTAAGGTATCTGCTTTTACGGCTTTTAGCTTTCTGGTATATTACTTTGTTTTTGGCACAAACTATGCATTTAACTGGGATTATTGGCTTAGCTGCTTTTGAGTAGATATATGAGGCAACCGGCATCGTAAAATCTTCACATTTATCTCTTAGAAATATGCTTTGAACCCTTTGAACACACTGCAGTTTTAGTTTAAAAAGTTACATCACCTCCTATATGCTTAAAGGATGAAGTATTGACTTTTTAAACCGATTTTAACCAAAGCCAAACAATTTTTGATGGCCTATATCGGCCAAGTGCATGTCGAGCCACGCGCAGTAGGGTAACTATGGAACCCTACTGCGTAAATATCTCGTTCAAACCAATTTTCGTTGAAAGTGTTTATTAAGATCTACAGCACATTCTTTCAAACGGTTGACTTGGAGAAAAAATTGTCTTAGAAACCTCAATGTCATTTTGAAAGACCTATCTATAGACATCCCGCACGTATTGGTATGATGAAAAAAAAAATCAGTTTCAGTTCCATGTATGGGCAGCCCCCCTTAATCTTTTATTTTTTTTATTTTTGTGTAATCATCCTAATAGTTTCGGAATAAAGTGGCTGTGACATACGGACGGACAGACAGACAGACATGACGAATCTATAAGGGTTCCGTTTTTTGCCATTAGGCTACGGAACCCTAAAAAGTGGATTTGGTATCATAATTTTTATAATTAATATCTATTAAAATGCATTAATTAAGCTGCCAAAAAGATAAAGTAATTATTAATTAATTAATGCGATTAATTAGACTTTGTTCAACAGATGTGACCAACTTCAGAGGCTTGCGGTACATTGTAATCTGTGCGCACCATACATTCTCGAGTGAAGTTGGCGAGGATCACTGTCCAATGTCAATTTATCCGCATTGCCGGATTTTTGTCATTAAATAGTGTCACAGAAAAATCATTAATCAGACCAAATAGAAGTTAGGTTCATATTGACTCACTGAATAGGGAATATGCATAAGTCACCGATTTTGATAAATTTGAGCTTGATCGCTTCGGACACGTATAAAAACATGATGGAACAGGAAAAAAAAACGATTTTTTTTTCACTTTCGAATATAATTAACTTAACAGTCAGATATAATATCGAATAAGAAATCATTTTTTGTATGACTTAAACGCAAAATTTAGGGAGATAATTGAAAATAATCGAAAATTCTTGGCTATGGAGTTCCATAGTAAACGCGCGCCTGAAACGTGATATGTGACGTCATATATCATGTCCGTTTTGTATGGAGCGTTTTCGGCGGTTGCTGCTGCGTGCTAACTTCAAGTAAGTAGTTATATCACGAGAAAAAAACCCGCAAGAAAAAAGTTTTAATATTACATTTGATTTTCTCACGCATTATACTTTTGATATTGATAAAAAAAATTGATGCATATTCCACATTGGAGTCAGATTTACTTGTAAATTTATTAAAGTTAAAATAATAAGTATGAAATTGTTGATTTTTCTCACACACAGAGGCTCTAATATCTTCTATGATGATAAAGATGCTTCAGTACTAAGTAGTTATTATTTCTAATCTTAAAGTTTCTAATTATGATCATGATGGCCCACTTTCAGCAATAAAAAGATTTCTGATTTTTTTTACTGAACGTTAAAAAAGTATCTTAATTCAAGTGACTCTTTTTTCTTTAGCAGAAATAACCTCTTAATTCGTTGTAACTCAGCCTATACTTATTTTTTCACTTAACACATGTGGCATTAGTTAACTGAGTGTTTAAACATATTGGCCCCCAGTCCCCGGCAGCCCCGCTATTCCTAGCTACGGTAGCGGCTACGGTAACGGCGGGGCAGGGGGTGCTAAGAATCCCCGGGTGCGGCTCGGCTACCAAAAACGACGACAACTGCACCTGGCAACCTATAACACGCGCACACTAAGGACCGACGCGAAGTTAACCGAGTTGGAAGAAGTTATCAGCAAGGTACACTGGGACATTATCGGGTTATCTGAAGTCCGAAGAGCGGGAGAGGACTCGATAATCCTCAACTCCGGTAACTTGCTTTACTACCGGGAGGGCGACCAACAGTCCCAAGGTGGTGTCGGATTCATCGTCCAAAAGTCCCTTGTCAACAACGTGATTACCATCGGAAGTGTGTCGACCAGGGTGGCGTACCTTATACTCAGAATATCCAAACGGTGTTCGCTGAATGTTATACAGGTTTACGCACCGACCTCGACACACCAAGATGACGAAGTGGAGGCTATGTATGAGGAGATCTCTAAAGCCATGCATAGCTACAAAACCCACTACACTGTTGTGATGGGGGACTTCAATGCAAAGTTGGGGAAACGATGCGGTGATGAGCTGAGAGTGGGGCAATTTGGAGTTGGGCAACGGAATGACAGAGGCCAGATGCTGGCTGACTTTATAGAGAAGGAGAACCTCTTTATGATGAACTCCTTCTTCAGAAAGCCGGAAAGCCGGAAGTGGACCTGGGTCAGTCCGGACGGTAAAGTCAGAAATGAGATAGATTTTATCATGTCGACGAAAAAGCAAATATTCAATGATGTCACAGTGATCAACGCTGTTAAAACGGGGAGCGATCACCGATTGGTACGTGGCACATTGAATATCAACCCAAAGCTGGAAAGATCTCGACTGATAAAATCAACAATTCGACCATTGCCGGCCCATATTCAAAACCCCGAGAGCTTTCAACTCGAACTCCAAAACCGCTTCGAAGCCCTTGAGAACAGCATAGATGTGGACGATCTAAACAACATGGTGGTGGATACTGTCCGTACGGTAGGGTCCAAGCTCTTTAAGACCCGCCGTCCCAAGATAAAGAAACTCTCTGACCACACACTCCTACTCATGGATCAGAGACGTGAAATGAGGCTCCAGAGTTCAGTAGATGCTAATCGTTATCGGCAGCTTAATAGACAGATATCTAAGTCTTTGACGAGCGACCTTCGCCAATTTAATACAAATCGTATTAAAGAGGCTATCGAGCGGAATAAAGGCTCCAAAGTGTTCGCGAGAGATCTGTCTATTGGGCAAAGCCAGATGACGAAGCTGAAAACTGACGACGGACGCATCATTTCATCAAAGCCTGAAATCCTGAGGGAGATCGAGAGCTTCTATGGGCAGTTATATTCCACGCAGACACCTGTTGAAAGCAAGGCTAAAGACCCCAGAGCCAAGCTTACCCGACACTATACCCAAGATATCCCGGACGTCAGCCTGTACGAGATTAGTATGGCACTCAAACAGCTGAAAAACAACAAGGCGGCGGGTGACGATGGAATTACTACAGAGCTTCTGAGAGCGGGCGGTAAGCCGATACTCAAAGTCCTCCAGAAGCTCTTTAATTCCGTCATCGTCCAGGGCAGAACGCCAAAGACATGGAACATAAGTGAGGTGATCTTGTTCTTTAAAAAGGGTGACAAGTCCCTCTTAAAGAACTATAGACCCATCTCGCTTCTGAGTCATGTCTATAAGTTGTTTTCGAGAGTCCTTACGAATCGTCTCGCTCGCAAGTTCGACGACTTCCAACCTCCCGAACAAGCCGGGTTCCGAAAAGGCTTTAGCACCATAGACCACATCCATACGCTGCGGCAGGTTATACAGAAGACCGAGAAGTATAATGAGCCACTTTGCTTGGCGTTCGTGGACTATGAGAAAGCCTTTGATTCGATTGAAACCTGGGCGGTGCTGCAGTCTCTCCAAAGGTGCCAAGTGGACTATAGGTATATCGAGGTGTTGAGGTACTTATACCAAAATGCCACCATGAAGATCCGAGTACAGAACCAGAACACAAATCCTATCCAACTGCAGCGTGGTGTGAGACAGGGAGACGTTATTTCTCCGAAACTGTTCACAGCTGCGTTGGAGGACATCTTTAAGCTCTTGGACTGGAAAGGACTCGGCATCAACATTAATGGCGAGTACCTAACACACCTTCGTTTTGCCGATGATATAGTCCTTATGGCTGAGACCATGGAAGACCTGAACACAATGCTCGAAGATCTCCGTAGTGCTTCCCAAAGAGTGGGTCTTAGGATGAACATGGAAAAGACGAAAATTATGTCAAATGCCCATGTTGTACCCTCTCCAGTTCATGTTGGGAACACTACACTTGAAGTTGTTGACCATTACGTATACCTAGGACAGGCAGTCCAGTTAGGTAGGTCCAACTTCCAGAAAGAGATCTCTCGCCGAATCCAACTCGGGTGGGCAGCATTCGGGAAGCTTCGAAAAATCTTCGCGTCCGACTTACCTCAGTGTCTCAAGACGAAAGTCTATGAACAGTGTGTGTTGCCAGTGATGACTTACGGCAGTGAAACGTGGCCGCTAACTATGGGTCTCATAAGGAGGCTCAAGGTCGCTCAGCGTGCAATGGAGAGAGCCATGCTCGGCGTTTCCCTACGTGATCAAATCAGAAACGAGGAGATCCGCAGGAGAACTAAAGTAACCGACATCGCTCGAAGGATTGCTCAGCTGAAGTGGCAATGGGCGGGACACATAGCGAGAAGAACCGATGGCCGTTGGGGCAGAAAGGTTCTGGAATGGCGACCGCGCACCGGACGACGCTCCGTGGGTAGGCCCCCGACAAGGTGGACCGACGATCTGGTGAAGGTCGCGGAAAGCCAGTGGATGCAGGCAGCGCAGGACCGATCGTCGTGGAGATCCTTAGGGGAGGCCTATACCCAGCAGTGGGTGTCGTGTGGCTGATATGATGATGATGATGATGTGTTTAAACATTTGTGAGTAAAAGTTTTAAAACATTGGCGTTCATGCTTGTTAAATAATCTCCATACAAAATAGCAATATTTTAAGTGCTTGAACCCCATAAAACAGATTTATGATCACGTCAATTATTAATCAGTTATTTGTGTTTTAGTTAGTTGTATCACATAATCGAATGTGCTTAAACTTGTAACGCTTAAGATGCAATACCCAAACAATCAACATACATCCGTATTCACAAACATTACTATGAGGTCTCACAGTACCCGCGGACGCTCAGCTTCCCACGAACCAATCACACGTCGTAAAACCACAGAATACATGGTTAAACGTAAAACAAACTAACCAATCACAGAGCTCTATTTCAACACGTCACAACAGCAGTCAAAGGGTCGATTGAATATGAGTATAGTTTGTGAAGATGGGTGATAATTCTACCACCTTTAATATTAATGTAGTGATGACTAATTTTTACGTCACCATCAGCAGTAACGTTACTGTGAGTAGGTACCCAGGTACCCAGTCCACCTCACGACCACGGTAAAGATTTCTTTACCGTGTCACGACTGATGATTCATCTTGTATGTGTGTGTATCAGTGACGTAGAATATATCACAAAACGATCATCGGAACTACTCCCACGTGTCTACTGTTATCCTTATTGTTATTATAATGATCGTCATTTCTTAGATTCGCGTGATCTAGTATGTGACATAACTAGGGTTTTTCTTTGGACTTGTATAGTAACAAGAGGTGTTTTTAATTTTATTAATGATTAATGACTCTATTCTAAGTGAATTTCATTATTTTAGGCTTTATTTGATCAATATTTATAAAGAGTTTATTTAAATACAGATGACTTTTGCAATGATAGTTAAATTGCTTGCTTAATTTATTATTCTTACTTAGGTTTAAATCAAAATATCAGTTCAATTCATCATTTTGTGTATATGTATATGACCCCACCATTCAAATCACAAGAACTTTGTTTGTAAGTACCTATTTAAACAGATGCAAGCTTCACGTCAGATTCTATCGCAATTTCAAAATATATATTGTTTACCATAAATAAATAAAAAATGACTGCCTTTTTTTCAATAAAACAAGAATAACACGCCTTAGTAACAGAACTTGTTTATAGCATTGTATTATTATTTGTTGCTAGTTATTTTATCGAGGAGTTTGCTGTACATTTTTATAGTAGAATACTACTTAATTTCTATGTTGTGTTGTGTTACGTTCAATCACCGTTCAATTAACTGTACTAAGTATCAAAATTATAATACCTACCTACCTTTTACGAAAGTTGATTAAATAACACTCGATTTACCTACTCCTATTAGTTACTTAGGTTAGGAATTTTGGTTGCCTTAGGAACAAACATCGACAGAGATTTTTTTTCATCCATGAAAGGAAACAATGAATCATCCTTTCATGAAAGGTTAGAAAGGTAAGGTTACAAAAATCAGCAGAGATTTCTTTTAAAACGATCGATGTTCAAACTTTTATTTTATTTCTCGATTCATTTCCATTTCCAATTAAGCACTGGCAGCTCCGAAGAAAACAATATAACAATTTATAATTTTTCTGTGATATTCCCACACTTATTCATTTCAGAAGCTTTCTTAGTATATGAAAAAGTCTTTCCCCATCTTTTATGCAATCCTTTCGCTAAACCTGTAACACACACGCGAAAGTTACAGATTAGAGATAAAAGGTAAAAGTACAAAAGTACACACACTCTTTAGGTACAATGATGAATTTGGTACATTCTACTTTACCTAATTATAGCTAGCTACGACTCGAGAATTTAGAACAAGGTTAATTAAATAGATTTAATTATGAACTCCCGTGACTAACGCTACCAGCAGACCGTTTCAGCGGTTGCCCTTAACTTTGACATTGTTTATAACTACTTAATCACCTATTAGTCTATTTGAAAGACTAACGTCCATAATATTTAATACAAGATAAGAAAAATCTGATGGTAGATTGGACCAATGTTTATATGAAGTAAAGTTTATTAAAAAAATAGATCTCTCTCCATAATAATGATGTAAGTATAAAGGTGTGTCATAAGTAGATGCTGGGATTCGCAGGTCAGGTTTTTTTGTGCCATTTCACGTTATGATATACGTTTGGCGCTAACGTCAATCGATATAGCCTGGGTATACATCGAATTCGTTAGTTAGATAACAGTTCCATGAAACGTTCGGCGAGCCTTCCATCATCGTACCTTGTCGTATTTATTTTTTAAACGGCCGCGAATATACAAGTGTGGGATTTAGCATCGCTCAGCCAGTCACCGTTCAGACAACACACCGGCGACATTTGTGTTGCGTGCCGTGCGGTTTTATTTTCCCGCGGCCAATTTAAAAACCACGCGTTCTAAATTCGAACTTCGTACACGTTCCAGCCAATTTCAGTCGCCATCAAACGATATGCCTAAGAAAAAGTAAATTAGTTTAACAAGGAGTTTACTATTTCGCGTGAAAACTTATTGGAATAGTGTTAAAGTGTGAAAACGCTGCATGCTTACAACGCGTGTAAAATTCTGTGATAACAAGTTGCTGTGAAACTTTTTTAAATTCGTGTCTTTTGACATTTGTATTTTAAAGACTCAGTTTCGTGAAATTATATTTCGCGAAACTAATAAATACGTGTTCTTTATGATAGGTCCATATATGAAGGTAAGTGTTTTTTATTTACTTAATAATGCGATAAAATTTGACAATAAACAGTGATCAGTAGCAAATTCACTCGAGAATGTTACAGATTAAAATACATCGCTTGGTTCCGCTCTGAAGTTGGTCACATCCGTTGTGCATAGTTAATTAAATCGCATTGAACTGTGCTGTTCGATATTTCTTATCCTATTTTCAGACATTCAAATGTATTTTCTGTTCACCTATGAATTGTTTCACTTGTCAGTGTTGAGGTAGAAAGCGTTTAACAAATAGAAGCTAAATTTAGTAATTTATCTAGGTTATCTACATTTGTATAGTAAATTCTAGAAATCAAAACATGCCTCCTGTTTTTGTTTGCTTATTCACAATCTCGTGAAATTTTGTAAATATCGTAACTTATTTTTGTTAAAGCTGATAAGTATCTTGCGCCCGTTCTTCTTGTCAGTTAAAAAAGTGGAACGGATGGTAGGAAAATACAGACGATTCAAAAGTGCTATTCAAAAGTGCTTAATTATTAAGTTTATTTGAATAAAGACATTTTGACTTTGAACATATAAATAATAAATAGCCAGTCAATTGCCTCTATAGGTCCTAATGAACGTTTGATTTATCGCTTAAACATTATCGCCTGTAAAAACCTCGCTTCAACCTTTTATAATGAATTTTCCCTACACCTCCAAAAGTCCTTCATTTTTCATTTAATTTGTAACAAAAAAGAACCCATTTGTAGGAGTTCTTTTTATGGCCCATAAATTAGAAGATTAGTAAATGATGTACCCTTTAAAACTCATAATCATTAAGCTATGATGACTAATACTAAAACCAATTATCTATTTTGTGCTAAAACGTAGAGCGTAGTAACCTGCTCAAAGTGGGTTAATCATCACGTTTTTTTTACTAATTTTCGACTGCGTCTACGATTTCATAGACAATTTACACCTGAAATACACCTTTATGCAATAACAACACCAAAATTAAGGTCTTAAAATTGATTTTTAGATTAATGAAAAATACCTTCAAGGTACTTAACCTATATATACGTCTGCTACATTAAATGCATTAAGAGCACCAAATATCTTATCTCTTTATCGATTTTTAGATACAACGAAAACCTGCAAGGTAGGTACAATCCTATACCTAGGTACTTGAAAAACTGAATATAGGTGTGTAAATAACCATTTAGAACATCCTATCTCATAATGTAATTGCTATCGATATCACAACTTTGATTCGTGAAAATTATGACGAAAAACTAATGACCTATTTCATAAAAGATATATTTCAGGCTTTGATTTCAGGAGAGCGTTTATGCCATAAGTTTTCGTTCAGAAAACTCGATGATTTTCTAATCGTTGAGGATTGTAACGGAATTATGTTTTCAGTTTACATTATTTTGAATCGTATTTTTCCGGGAAATTACTAATAATAGATATTTGCCAACATGTTTATTCGCCAAAGCTGATATCGTTGGGGGTGGGTGGCTGATATGCTTGATAATATTGGTACTTAGGTATACCTACTTAGAATATACAGTTACTAATATGTTGTATTTATATTTACAAAACAATAAGTTCTAGATTACTTATTTGACGGAATGCAGCTTTTATTTTTCTATCCCTCAGGAACCAGTACTTTTTTCTGGATGAAAGGTACCCTCTATGTCATTTTCTCGCTCTGAAAAAGTGTGTGAAAAATTTCATAATGATCGGACGGAAAAGCGTAACAAACTTATTGTAACGGTTTTCCTTAACCTTTTTCTATTTAAATCAGCTAACCCATAATATGGTTACATAATAAATAAAAAACCTTTCCAAAAAAATAAAATCCATTTAATACAATAACACTATAACTAGTTGAACATTAAATAAAACTTAATTACAGAACATATCTACTTAAATCTAAATAACAATAAATATATATATCAAAATAATTAAATTAACAAGCAAACCCGAAGCGCATCGCTTGTTGTCTAATTCTTTTGTTCGTGCGCTTGAATACCAACCGGCGGTTTGAAGGTCATGCGCGCTGGATCGCCACCGCGTCACTCGTTCTATAGCACCGGCTCGACAACACGTACTAAATTGTGATCTGTTCGCTCGCCGCTCGAGTTCTTTAAATTCATATTTTAATACCTAGTTCATATTGAGTTGCTGTTATTTTTAAATATGAAAGTGAATTCCCCATATTGGGTAAGTGTTGCAAACTAATACTCGCTTTTAGCTGTAGTTAGAATGTGCAAATCATCCGCTGTCATGAAGGTCACCTTTAAAATTTAACGACTTTTTATTTGTGTTTTATTCTTACTGTTTTGAATAAGTTTAGTAATTATCTTTATAAACCTTTGATGGTGGTTTTCATTGATTTTAGTCTAAGTAAAATTATAGTTAGTGTCGGTTAATTTCCACTACTGGGGCCGATGTAGATTTAAACTATAGGTAGTGTCGATAAGTATTTCGTGGCGATTAGCCCGCACAACGTTATTATTGTACATACCTAGCTTTTGAATGTAAGCAGATAGATGTCGCGAAATAAATAATTAAATTATAATGTTTTGTTTGAACCACTGTTTTTATCTATACATATAGATTATACTGTAAGTGCTTATTGATTTCATGTTTGTCTGCCTCATCATTGATCACTATTTATGCTAGTCATTCCACCTGTACCTAACTGCTTTGCTTCGCACTACTTGGAAATCAATGATGTTGCAGTCAAACCATGAAGTCCGGATGTCGATAAGGTGTCTAATTTTGACATCGTTTCAGGGACCTACCACTGGCTAGAATCTGCCTAAGACTACCTACCCTAACTGAGATCGCGACTCCTGCTGCAGTGTTACCCCGCGTCAAGATCCCAAAGGACACCAGGACAGTGGTAGACCAGAGTTAATTTGTGCGACGTCGGTACATAATTGTAAAGAACCCACGACTATGCTTTGTAATATATGTGTTAATAGAATTGTGTAGTAGTTATTTCTCTACCCGCCACATTGGCGCCTGACTGCAGGATTCAGTTGGTAACCGCTTCGCACAAATTAATATCTCGCGCATTTAGTAGTTATCTTTGGTGTTGGCATTTAGCTTACTAGTTTTTAGTATAGTGTATGTTTGTGAATGTTGTTTAATTCTGTCTGGCCTAAAAATAGTACACCACGGCCTTTATGTTTTTTTGTGTGTTCTTTTAGTTTTGCGCTAAATTATTACTGTTTTTTTCTGTAGTGGTTTATTTGTGATTTTTCATCACGCTTACGTCTAATTATTTGTCAGCGACTAACTTGTTGTGCAACATTTACCCAACGTAGGAATAGAATTTTAAGATGGCTTATCCTATTAAGTTTCTCTCATTGCAAAAAGCTGAATTACAATATGAAGTCGAACTTCGAGGGGGCACAGGTGAATCAGTGCAAGAACTTCGGAAGGAAATAGTAAAATTAGCAGTATTATTGCCATCCGAAGATATTTTAGAGTCACATTTGACTCCTGTCGATGATTTGAAACAGGTTAAGGAGTCCCTTATAAAGTCACTAAGTTCCTTATCTACTTTGAAGTCTAAATTTGACAAAAATGTTTTTTTCTAGAACCGAAAACCTATTAAACCATGTATACCATAGACTGGCGAGAATTGCTAATACTCCCGAGACTAATGATATCTACAAAAGCTGCGTTTCTAACTTAAATATCCAGTTGTCTGACTTATCTTCGTTGAAACCTCCAGTTTCACAACCTAAACCTGTTACTGTACCCGATAATTTCTCGGAACCACTTGGTACTACTTCTACAGTTGTATCATGTGAGCGCAACTTATTCAACGATATCAGCAAATTAAAATATTCTGGCTCATCTTGTGTTCATGCCTTTATTCAAAAAGTTGACGAGTTCGTTCATTCTAGAGGCATCCCTTATGAGAAATTACTATCAATGTCATACGAAATTTTTACAGATGACGCGTTACACTGGTATCGTTACAACAAAAGCAGAGTTAATTCTTGGGAGGAATTATGTATCTTATTGAAGGAGGATTTTAGTAATAGTGATTACGACTATCGACTATATAATGAAATTCGTGCTCGCACTCAGGGCGACCAAGAAAATATTACAATTTATCTTTCCATTATGCACGGCATGTTTTCAAGATTAGCTAAATCCTTGTCCGAAGAGGAGAAATTAGATATTATAATGCATAACATTCGACCTTGTTATTCCAATACTTTAGCAGCTTCCCCTAATATCAAAACCCTTGATGAACTAAAGACGATTTGTAGGAACTATGAAAGTGTTATATCCAGATCTTCCCACTTCCACGAACCAGCAAGAGCTAACAGCTCTATGGTTGCTCCTGAATTTGCCTATAAGAATAAAACTTCATTCTGTTCTAGATCTGAACAACAGGTAAAGTATACGAGATACAACACTAACAAGGAATATACACCTAGAAATAATTACACAAATGGCAGTTATTCTTACAAACATAATTCTGCAAATAATAATTACAATGCTAACTTACCTAATACTAATATGTACAATAATTATTATAGTCAGAATAGACATAATGGCGTTGGAGCTGTGTCTGCTGGAGCAAATGGGGTTGTGTTCTGTCCTAGATGCAGAACGAACTCACATTCTCTTGGGAATTGTAATCAAGAGAGATTCTTAATTTGTTTTAAATGCGGTAAAAAGGATGTGCGTTACCCTGAATGTCCTGATTGCAATCCCGTCGAAAAGGAACTTCCAAAAAACTAGAAAAAATCGATTGGCGCGCTCGAGATAAGGAATGGTTAGAATGGCTTAAATTTATTAGACATTTTTCTACATATAACTCCATCGCGTCAATCGATAATTCTGATGAATCCATTGCCTATGAAAAAACTCGCCCTTATGTAACAGTTAGAGTTAGAGATAAGAAACTAACGGGTCTTCTAGATACGGGCTCTTGTGTCACTATCTTGGGGAATAAAAGCCACGATAAATTGCTTGAATTAGGTTTCACTCTAAATAAATCGAAGCATTCTCAATTTGTAACTGCAGGGGGTGAGAAACTAGAATGTCTGGGATCAATGAACTTACCAATTGATTTTCAAAACACAATTCTTTTTATTGAAGTGTTCGTCGTGCCTGAAATTAAGACTACCTTAATTTTGGGAATTGATTTTTGGCGAACATTTGGACTTTTCCCTAAGCACTTGGACGCTATTTCATTCTTTAATGACTCTGAAATCTCTGTAATAGCACACTCAGAAACTAAAACTGTAGCACTGTGCCCTTATGACTATTTAACTATTGAACAAAAAGTAGCTGCTGATAACCTAATTACAGAATTTGAAGATATTTCCTACGAGAAACGTGGTTTGGGTCGTACGTCTATTATAACTCATTCCATTGATACGGGGGACGCTGCACCCATTCGTCAACGTTATTACCGCATGTCACCAGAAAAGCAACGAATTTTGATTGATCAACTTGACGATATGATAAAGGATGATGTAGTAGAACCTTGCGAAAGCCCATGGTCTTCTCCGGTACTCCTCACACCCAAGAAAAATGGTGAACTTAGGTTCTGTTTAGATAGTAGGAAGCTCAATTCTGTAACCAAGAAAGATGCTTATAGCTTACCCTATATAACAGAAATTTTAGATAACCTTCGAGATGCTAAATACCTCAGCAGTATTGACCTTTCAAAAAGTTTTTGGCAGGTACTTATTAAAGAAGAGGACAGATGTAAAACCGCGTTCTATATACCATCACGCGGAACTTACCAATTTAAGTGTATGCCTTTTGGACTAACCAACGCACCAGCTACACAGCAAAGATTGGTTGATTTTCTATTTTATGGTCCAGAATTTGAGAACAAAGTTTTTGTATACGTTGATGACGTTATAATTATCTCAGATTCCTTTGAAAATCATATAACACTTCTAAAACGGGTCTTGGAAAAACTTCAGATGGCAAATTTGACCATCAATATGGCGAAAAGTCAGTTTTTCCGTAACCAACTAAAATATCTAGGCTATATAGTTGACGTTAATGGCTTACACGCTGATCCCGAAAAGGTGCAAAGTATTACAAATTACCCTACCCCTACTAATCGTAAAGAAGTGCGGCGTTTTATTGGAACTGCGTCATGGTACCGCAGATTTATACCTAATTTTAGTACCATTTCAGCTCCCCTTAATAAACTTACATCACAACGTAAAAGCGCTCCACCTTTCACTTGGTCACTGCAAGCCGATGAAGCTTTTCAAAAACTTAAAACCTGTTTAGCCTCGGCACCTATACTTTCGTGTCCAGATTATTCTAAACCCTTTATAGTACACACTGACGCAAGTGACTATGGATTAGGCGCAGTTCTTACTCAAAAGATAAACGGCATGGAAAAAGTAATAGCTTACATGAGTAAATCTTTAACTCAACAGGAGCGCAATTATGGCGCTACTGAACGCGAAGCTCTAGCAGTCCTTGTAGCTATCGAACACTGGCGATGCTACTTAGAGAATGGGCTGAAATTTATAGTCTACACTGACCATTCTTCATTAAAATGGTTTTTAAATCTTAATAATCCTAGTGGAAGGCTTGCTCGCTGGGGTATTCGCCTTTCAACTTTCAATTTTGAAATAAGACACCGAAAAGGGGCTCAGAACGTTGTTCCAGACAGTTTATCTCGTTCGGTACCTAAACCGGTAGTAGCTGCAATTAATGTTAATGTAACGTCAAAGCAACGTCAATCCAACACTGAAGATGAGTGGTATATAAATTTGTTCAACGGGTGTTTGAATTCTCCAACATCCTACCTAAACTATCGTCTACATGATAATAAGCTGTACCGATTTATGAAAAGCCTTAATCCACTTACTAGAGAGTTTGAATGGAAAGAAGTCATTCCTTTCGAATATCGTCAGGATATCATATCAAAAAATCATTGCGATGTTACAGCTGGTCACTTCGGTATATTCAAAACGTACAAACGCTTATCATTGAAATATTTTTGGCCTAGTATGCACTATGATGTGACTAAATTCGTGAAGAATTGTGATACATGCATGTCCTATAAGTATCCAAACCACGCTACTCTAGGAACAATGGGTAGACCGAAAGAATGCTGCCGTCCCTTTCAAATGTTAAGTTTAGATTTAATGGGACCCCTACCAAGCACAAGGAAACAAAATAACTATTTACTTGTAGTCACTTGTTGTTTCTCAAAATATTGTCAAATTTTTCCCATACGTCGTGCTACTGCTGATGTAATCGTTAAAATACTAGAAGAACAAGTATTCCTAGTACATGGGATACCTAGTACGCTGTTAATGGATAACGGTAGACAGTTCATCAGCAATACCATGAAAGGACTTTTTGCTGCATATAACATTCCTAATATTTTCTATACTCCCTTTTACACTCCACAAATAAATACTGTTGAACGCTATAATAAAACCATTATCACCGCTATTTCTACGTTTATTGAGAATGATCACAGGTCTTGGGACACTTATGTACCAAAAATCCAATTTGCCTTAAATAGCGCAGTTAATGAAGTGACAGGTTACACGCCCTCGTTTTTAGTATTCGGACGAGAACTCATCTCTTGTGGTTCCCATTATGTCGACGCTGATATTGAGGATCACTTAATCTTCTCACCTCGAGATGCCTATGCAGAAAATATCGGTCATTTACGTAAAACATTCGATAAGGTTCAAGCTTCCCTTATAAAGGCACATTCAAGAAATAGTAATAACTATAACCTTAGAAAGAAAAACGTTGAATTTAATGTAGGTGACGTTGTTTGGAAACGTACCTTTTACCAAAGTGACAAAGATAGTAAATTCTCAAAGAAACTAGCACCTAAATTTATTAAATGTCGTATCACAGGGAAAAGGTCTAGGTTGGTCTATGAACTCGAAGATATGTCAGGACACAGGTTAGGAACATGGCACTTAAAAGATTTTAAACTAAATTAGCGTTATTGTAAGTAATAAGGAAGCCGAGTGATTTTATAAGTAAAATCCTAACCTGAAAAGGGGGGTATGTAACGGTTTTCCTTAACCTTTTTCTATTTAAATCAGCTAACCCATAATATGGTTACATAATAAATAAAAAACCTTTCCAAAAAAATAAAATCCATTTAATACAATAACACTATAACTAGTTGAACATTAAATAAAACTTAATTACAGAACATATCTACTTAAATCTAAATAACAATAAATATATATATCAAAATAATTAAATTAACAAGCAAACCCGAAGCGCATCGCTTGTTGTCTAATTCTTTTGTTCGTGCGCTTGAATACCAACCGGCGGTTTGAAGGTCATGCGCGCTGGATCGCCACCGCGTCACTCGTTCTATAGCACCGGCTCGACAACACGTACTAAATTGTGATCTGTTCGCTCGCCGCTCGAGTTCTTTAAATTCATATTTTAATACCTAGTTCATATTGAGTTGCTGTTATTTTTAAATATGAAAGTGAATTCCCCATATTGGGTAAGTGTTGCAAACTAATACTCGCTTTTAGCTGTAGTTAGAATGTGCAAATCATCCGCTGTCATGAAGGTCACCTTTAAAATTTAACGACTTTTTATTTGTGTTTTATTCTTACTGTTTTGAATAAGTTTAGTAATTATCTTTATAAACCTTTGATGGTGGTTTTCATTGATTTTAGTCTAAGTAAAATTATAGTTAGTGTCGGTTAATTTCCACTACTGGGGCCGATGTAGATTTAAACTATAGGTAGTGTCGATAAGTATTTCGTGGCGATTAGCCCGCACAACGTTATTATTGTACATACCTAGCTTTTGAATGTAAGCAGATAGATGTCGCGAAATAAATAATTAAATTATAATGTTTTGTTTGAACCACTGTTTTTATCTATACATATAGATTATACTGTAAGTGCTTATTGATTTCATGTTTGTCTGCCTCATCATTGATCACTATTTATGCTAGTCATTCCACCTGTACCTAACTGCTTTGCTTCGCACTACTTGGAAATCAATGATGTTGCAGTCAAACCATGAAGTCCGGATGTCGATAAGGTGTCTAATTTTGACATCGTTTCAGGGACCTACCACTGGCTAGAATCTGCCTAAGACTACCTACCCTAACTGAGATCGCGACTCCTGCTGCAGTGTTACCCCGCGTCAAGATCCCAAAGGACACCAGGACAGTGGTAGACCAGAGTTAATTTGTGCGACGTCGGTACATAATTGTAAAGAACCCACGACTATGCTTTGTAATATATGTGTTAATAGAATTGTGTAGTAGTTATTTCTCTACCCGCCACATTATCTTTCGTATTTATAATATTAGTAAGGATAAATGCATCTTAAACCTGGGGCCCACACGCGCTAATTTTAAACTATAAAACCAAAACCGTTACGTTGTCATTTAGGTTACATTTACCTAAATATATTCGGTTTTACTGTAGAATTATTATTCAAATTGTCATAGATTGTCATTCTAGGCTCCCTAGGCATAGCTTTCAACAATTTTACCAAAACTAAGAAACGGTAACGATTTGGCTTTGGTTTTATTGTTGAAAATTTGCTCGTTTGGGCAACTGTACAAACAGGCTATTACTTACACGTATTTTTAATCTATTACATACATACATGATAGTGAAAGAGTATTATGTCATTTAATTAAAAGTTATATAAACTTGTCAGTCAGGCAACAAGGGCGTGCTGAACTGCTGATAAAAGCACTTGGCAACTGTAACGTACCTACAGCTTAATAATAATTATTCTATTATAAGGAAATACTAGTGTAAGTATTTGAAATTTATTGCTACAAATATTAAATTTATTTTTATCCTATAAAATTTAGTCACAGCAACGGTGGTACACGGTGTTAACAAAAGTTTCCCTATTACTCTAACACAGTGGTTACCGAATTCTTTTGGATACGGAATCCTTTTTGGTTCACCGTTTTTGGGCGGAAACCTAGCTCAAGTAAGAAGTAAACTAAACTAACTGTAACATTATTTTTTTACGTGAAATCACTACCATACTGAGGTTTTTTGGCTTGGTATTCACATCTTGTAAGTATAGTTTGACTTTAAAAGAAGGTATTTTTAAGATATAAAATATTTATTTAGTTTGAACAAAAATATAAGAATATCTTGAATTTATACAATCTTGAATTTTCGCGGAACCCCTGAGAGCCTCTTACGGATCCCCCAGGGTTTTCCGCGGAACCCCATTCGGGAACCGCTGCTCTAACACACAACATAGCTAACTTGACAGATGATTTGACAGTTGCTGACTGTCTTTTGACCATACTGCAAGTATTCTCATTCTCCATTCCATACTATGAATAGGTACTGTGGAGGAAAAAAAGTGAAGGTTAGATACAAAATGTAAGCAAACGTGTGTTAAAAATATTATTGTTTGCAGTAAAACGTGTAACTTTATTATTAAAACAATATTAGTTATCTGAGAATTATTATTCTAAGTCTGAGAACGAATATATTGGAATATTTGAGTAAGTGCCTATCATAATTTGAGTTTGTTGTTAATATTAAACATTTCATATCGTCTTTATTGTTTTAAAAACATTTCCATGCTATTATGTTTTCAATAGTATTTTTTATTTTTGTGTAGAGATAACCCTGAACTCTTGAGGTCACGTGTATTCACCTACTACTTAAATTAAATTGTTTGATCTTATTCTTTTATTTACGAATATTTTCAAAAGATCTATAACTTACTAACTAGTAGAGTCACAGACATAATAAATAATGGTACCAGTACTTAATAAATTTTCGTGAAAATGATATAGATATGAAGATAATGATATTTCATTCAGCAATTGCTGATTAATTTTTCAAATATTTTTAACACGTTGTTAATTTGATTTTAAAGGGACTGCGTTTCTCGTTTTGTTTTAAAAACGTTACCTTCTTAGATTTGATGAGATTGAGGTAAAGGTATACGTTAAATTATACACAGGTTGGTCAAAAGTTCTGTTACTGAGTTTCTTTATCGATTACTGGCCATTAAAACAAATGAAAAGAAAAAATAAAAATGACATATTATTGACAGTTTTATAAGCTATAATTCCATACCACACGTATATCATATTTTGTTTATTTCACCATGGAATGGGGGTTGAAGGAGAATCGTGTCGCTGTAATTGCTCTTCACAAATGTGGGCAGCCACCGAATATGATTTTCAAGTTGCTACAAAAGTTGAAAATCAACAAGCAATTTATTTATCGCACTATCCATAGGTACAGTAATACCTTGACCGTCGATGACCGAAAAAGATCAGGAAGACCACGCACCGTTCGGACACCAGCTGTGATCAAGGCAGTGAAGGCGAGAATCACGAGAAATCCCGTCCGGAAGCAAAAGTTATTGGCAATACAGATGACTGTGAAGAGAAGTTCCCTTAAAAAAATTATCAATGATGACCTTGGGCTTCACGCTTACCGTAGACGAAAGGGCCATCTGCTAAACGCACGATTGAAGGCTATGAGGTTAGCACGAAGTCGCGCTCTACTAAAGCAGTACGCACAAAACGGCCATCGAAAAATCTTGTTTACTGATGAAAAAATCTTCACAGTCGAAGAAAATTTTAACCGTCAAAATGATAGAGTATACGCTAAGAATAGTAAAGAAGCCAGCATGATTGCTCCGAGGGTCCAACGAGGTCACCACCCCTCATCAGTGATGATTTGGCTGGGGGTGTCCTATTCAGGGCTAAGTAAGGTTCATTTCTGTGAAAAAGGTGTGAAAACTGGCGCTAGAGTCTATCAAGATACCGTTCTGGAACCTGTTGTCAACCCTTAAGCCACACTTTATTTCAAAACCAGCCATGGGTCTTCCAGCAGGACTCTGCCCCTGCGCACAAAGCAAAATCTACACAAGCATGGTTTCGGGCTAACAAAATTGATTTTATCGCACAGGAAGAATGGCCATCCTCCAGCCCAGACTTAAATCCTCTGGATTATGCCATAAGGCAACTTATTGAGGAGAAAGCATGTGCTAAGCCCCACATGAATCTCGACTCTCTTAAGCGCGCTATTCTCAAGGCAGTCGCAGAATTGGATATGGTGGTAGTTCGTGCTGCCATCGATGACTGGCCTCGTCGTCTAAAGGCGTGTATTCATGCCAGAGGCGGTCATTTCGAATAATTTTAATACATGATAATCTTAAATATTTGTGCTTTCATTTGGTATATAATTCATTGTAGCATTATTTGTAAATTTAGTATTATTCATGTTTTCCATAGTTACAGAACTTAGTAACCAACTAGGTACACTTCGAAACACATAAAAATACCAAACAGACGTATGCCAATCATAAAACGAATCGGTCTATGTCCATTTTGGACGCCCGTTCTAAGAAGAGTTGGGCAACTAGACTGCCCACAAAAAGTAAGATCATTGCTCCTACCATGGGTCATCATAACATTTTAACAAATTTAGTATTAAAATACAGAGTCATTCAATAAAGATCAGTACTTTAAATTCTTTTTATTAAACCCGTAATTAGGTATGAGCACATTGTTTTACATAATTTAACTATTCGTTTCGTTTCTTTGAATGCAACTACAATGCCATTAAATTGACAGAGTGGTCTATTGCAACTTCACTCTAGAATGTACCTATATTATCAAAGTATATGTGTATGTGTGTATTTTGAATACTAAAAACTCCTCAAAACTTTAGGAACTTCTTGAAGATTAATATTGGTACCTAGTCATAGATTTTTTTTTCTGAAAGGAACAGGGAAAAGTTATTTTGTGTGTCTTTAGTATGTTTCCATTCAAAATAATCAGTTGAGAAGGTGATTTGAATAAACGGACTTTTGGTAGGGGATCGGAAAACAAGTTTTTGTAAAATGACTCATTAGTCATTATAATATTATTAATAAAATTGAAAAGTTCAGTAACATGGTACCCGTTAAAACGTCTGGTCACTACGTAAGCGGGGGTCCTTTTCTGTGAAATCATGTTTATTAATAAGTTAATGCGAAATTTTCAACTTTATTGAGTAATTTTTTTCATTGTTATGACTCGATAAAATTATCCTCTATATTAACACACAATTTTACTTACCTATTATACAATTTCGTTGTTTGACTATTAGTTAGGATAAAAATTCAGAAGGTGTTTTTCAATTAATTGTAGGGCTTCATTATTGTGCTTTAACTTTCATGCCCAACAAGATGTAATAATCACATCGAAAAGTTAGGATTAGCTTTGTTATTTTATAAATAACATACATACATACATACATACATACACTCACGCCTGTTTCCCATGGGGGTAGGCAGAGACTATGGATCGCCACCTGCTACGATCCTTGCACACTTCTTTCGCTTCATTCATATCCATCACTCTTTTCATACATGCCCTGCGGTTTTTGTCACTGCGTACACCAGCCTTTTTTATAATAACCTCTATTTGGTCCGCGTAGGTTTTTCTGGGACGCCCTCGTGCAATCGTTCCTTCCACATTCGCACAGTATATCTCTTTCGTGATTCGCCTTTCATTCATCCTCTCTAAGTGACCAAACCACTGGAGCATTCCTTTCTCAATTCTTGTCACTATATCATCTTTCAGACCACACCTTTTGCGAATCACCTCATTGCTCACTCTATCACTCAGTTTTACTGCGCATATTTTCCTCAACGATCGCATCTCTACCGCATTTATTCTGCTTTCATTCTTCTTCTGCCATACCCAAGATTCACTTCCATACATCAGTGTCGGTACCAGCACTCCGTTATGAATAGCCATTCGCGCCTTTGCAGAAACGGTTTGGCTACTCATAACCGAGTGTATAGCACCACTCACCGAATTTCCTTTCTTCACTCGTCTTTCTATGTCTTCCTCACTCTTTCCGTCCCTTGTGAACAAACTCCCCAAGTATACAAACTCACGGACTTGTTCCACTTTTTCGCCACCTAACATTACCGTACAGTCAGTCATTTCTTCATCTCTCTCAAACACCATCACTTTAGTCTTAGTTACATTCACTTTCATCCCTTTTCTAACAAAATCTTCATTCATAACCGACATCATTTCCTGCAACTCTTGCGCAGAAGACGCAAGTATAACTTGGTCGTCAGCGTAGAGAAGGCACTTGATTTGAGTCCCATTCATCACAACCCCACAGTCACGTTCTTTCAGACCTTTCATACAACTGTCCAAAAACAGATTAAAGAGCCATGGTGACGCAACACATCCCTGTCTGACACCCCTAGAGATGCCAAACCAGTCAGTGTATACGCCGTCAATCCTGACGCATGCACGGGAATCCTCATAGAGAGATTTCAGTGCATGAATCAGTCTGCTCTCCAATCCGTATTCGGACAACACCTTCCATAGCTCATTCCTGTCAACTCGATCGTAGGCCTTCTCCAGGTCCACAAAGGCACAGTAAACCTTTTTGTGCTTAGCCAGGTGTTTTTCGGTTAAGCACCTCAAGGAGAAGACCTGATCCGTGCATCCCATTCCCTTTCTGAATCCCGCTTGCACATCCCAAATACTCTGATCAGTTTTTTGCATCACTCTTTCAATCAATACCTTTGCATACAATTTACTGACAATGCTGAGAAGACTGATCCCGCGGTAGTTTTTAGCATCCTGCCGTGACCCTTTCCCTTTGTACAGCGGCACGACCACGGCTTTACGCCAATCTTCCGGCACTTTGCCACTGTTCCAACATTTATTAAAGATCAGGCACAGCCAGCACGCAACCAGCTCTTTCCCACCTCTCAGCATTTCAACAGTAATTCTGTCATATCCTGCTGCTTTCCCTTTTTTCATGCTCTTCATTGCACTAATAATCTCATCCATATATATATCTCTTTCATCCACTTCTGTCTCTTCCTCGTCTTCCACCCTTTTATCCGAGGCTTCTAGCATAGAGCCATCCGCCTCAAACAAACTCTCAAAATATTTCATCACTCCTGTAGTACACCTTTTTCATCTGTCACTAGCTCACCTTTTTCATCTCTTATCACATTCATTTTAGACTTATGTGATCCACTTCGAGACGTTTTCACTTGTTTCCAAAACAATTTTATATTGTCTCGAAAGTTATCACAGAGTTTGAAGTCACACTTTTCTTTCATCTTTCTCTTTTTTTCGTCTACTTTTTCTTTCACTACTTTCTTAATCCTTTTAAACTCCCTTGCAACTGTATCAACATCCTCTTCTGTAACACTTGCATTCACTCTTTTACTGGCTTTGATGGCCAGCAGATCCTGCCATACTTTTTTCTTTTCATTCACTATCTGTCTTACCTCACTATCCCACCAGTTTATTGGGGGAGCATTCTTCCTTTTACTCACTCCACATATTTCCTCAGCTGTTTCAGTCACACCTTTTTTAAACTTTTCCCAAACTTCCTCAAGCTTGCCATCTTTCACTTCAGCCACATTTCCCAATCGTTCTTTCAATTTGCACAAATATGTCTTTTGCACTTCTACTTCATCCAGGTTCTCAACTTTTACTCTAGTCAGCTCCGTTGTTGACACTGTGGGACGATGACGCCAACTTTTGAACAGACCACTAACCCGAGACACTACAAGAAAGTGGTCTGTTCCAATGTTACTACCCCTAAAGACCCTGGTGTCTACAACTCTGCCCTTCAGTCTTTCATCAACAATCACAAAATCGATCATACTCTTCTTTTCCCCTCTCTGCCAAGTGTACATATGAATTTCCTTGTGGTCAAACATGGTGTTCGTTACCACAAGATTCTTTTCTAAACATACCTCAATCAAACTCCTGCCATTATCATTTACTCTTTTGTCTCCATATATTCCTAAAACTCCCTCACATCCCTCTCTTCTCACACCTACCCATCCGTTAAAATCTCCAAGCATAACTATCCTTTCATTATCTTTGCATTCATTCAAGATGTCTTCCACACTTTTCCAGAAATCCTCCTTTTCCGTTGCTGACTTGGATATATCGGGAGCATACACGCCAATGACGCGTATCCGAAGTAATCCTACTTTGAGTCTAACCCAGAGAAGTTTGGGACTAACACATTCATACTCAGTCATGCATTCTATCATCCTTTCCGACAGCAGGAGTCCCACGCCCATACTCGCGTGCTCATTTTCGGCAACGCCCGACCACAGAACTTTAAACGGGCCATGTTCTGAGACTCCTTTGCCCTTTCTTTTCGTCTCGTTCACGCATAAAACATCCAACTTCTTTTCTTCCATAATCAAACACACCTCATCCATTTTCTCCTCCATCGCTCCACATACATTCAGCGTAGCAAAACGGGTCTCCGATGCCCGCTTTTCGCCCCGAGAGAAACAAGTTACGCGTGATGAGTGGCGAGCTCTATCGCCGCAGCCAGGTTTATTAAAAAAAATTGAAACCATTTTGTTCCCACGATTAGCTAGGGAAAGACAACTGTCCACCACACAGAGCCCCGCGTGTGTGGTAAGGCTATTTACGCCTGGAGGGCACCAATTTCCAGGGTGGCACGCTTATGACTAGGCACGCCCCTAGCCATGCAGCCATCGGCACGGCAGACCTTAGCTTAGCGGAGGGGAAGGAATAGGATTAGGATAGGGATGTGAGGTGGGTATAGGAGTGTGTAAAATGGGACGGATCAGGGTACAAAAAGGACACCGTTGCTGCGGGGGGGTTGAGAGGTTGCAGCAGCGGAGGCTGAGGGTCCGGGGGCGCTTACCCGTACTTGTCATAGGGAAACCGGACAAGTCCTTGAACTTTTACCAAAGAGTAAAATATTTTTTACTCTTTGGTAAAGGACAGGAAACAACAATCCGATTAAATGGGGATGGCAACGCTAAGCTAATTTTATAAATAACAATAAAGTTATTACATTCTTTTACGATATCTTGAGTTGAGACTTTTTTTGAGGTTTGAATAGTATGCCTTGTAATATAACGATTATTATAATGCAGAGATAGAAAAAGACCATGATAAGTTATATAATACAACTGAACAGTAACAGTTAAAAAGCCTCGATAGCTCCTTGAAACTTTTTGCAAAACGAATGCAGAGAAAGATGATTGCTGTAATTACATACTGATTATACAAAGATTCCACTACGTACAGTTGTATAATGGCAAAGAAGAAAGTGTTGCAATTTTTTTTGTGAAACCGAATGGCAGTAACACCCTGTCGCGTGTTTGTAGAAAGTAACCCACTGACAGAAATGTTATTAACTTTTTATATGACATCGCGAATGTCTTCTGAAATTACCAATTTTTTTTTTCTTTTGACATCAGCACCACACCTTCATCGATTGCAAATAGTTCTATAAATTTTTCACAGTAAATAAATATTTTACTTGCATATTTGTCACGTTGCTCTGCCACGAGTTCTTTTATTAATTTAATCCTACTGAAAGGCAATTATTTGCTACCAGACGAAAATGAAGATTTCGAAATGCTAATTCTTTTGCTATTCATAAGAGTCATAAAAAAACATTACCATCCACCATCAAAGTCAGGCAACAATAATAGCTCAATGAAATACTCAGTAATAGCGATATAAAATTTGATTTACAGTTCTTGATATGAATACTACAGAAAAATATTAGTGTACACGAAGAACCTACTATCATTATACTAACATTGTTTGTGTTCATGAAAATCAGTTCATTCTTTTTAACAATATGGTAATAATAGAAAAAGGAAAAAATTGAAATCTTCTTTTATTTGTATGGACTTTACAGTACAAAGGTGTTACGTAGCTGGAACAAATTGAACCAGACAATTGATTTGCAAATAGTCTGTGGAACCGTTACATTTCAGCACACATTTCCAATAATGTTCGTTTGTTGAGAAATATCACACACAATGGATTTTTATCACATTGCCGATAACGTTATTAATTTTCTAACTTGATTGCATTAATTTATTCTAGGTATAATGTTAATGGTGTTACAGTATTTAATATAAAAAATAGCTTGTTCTGATATCACATCATCACACTATTTTTATTCTCTCGGAAAACCTAAAAAGTACAATCGAAATCGAAATTGTATGAAAGTCTTTGAACTGTCATTCAAAATGCTTTGTAAATAACAATTCGCAATATCATTGGTTAAAAATGATCACCCAACGTGATGACATAATAGTAGGGTATTATGGTTTAAATAATGATGATAATCGTAAAGTCAACTGAACAGAACAGAGGGCCTACTATTACATAAAAATAATCACCATTATCGTTCGACGTTCGTTCCACTCTATGACACTATTACTCATGAATAAGGTTCCAAATCATTTAAATCGAACGACGAAGATCTATTCTTTTTATTTTGTAATTAATAGGCCCTCGATTGTCGGGCCTACTGATTCTCATTGTAATCGCCACCACGTGATATAAACAGTAGCTCTACCACAGAATATTATAATGGTAGAGCCATACGTTCTACCATGTGTTGATGCAAACTGTTTTCACAACCGAAAACTATCGGTTATACTGCTCACAGTCAATGCGAGTGAAAGAGAAACTATAGTTTACGGTAGCGAAAACAGTTTGCATCAACTCATGGTAGGGCCACACTTGTAGGAATGTATAAACAATAGTTTGACGTAGGTAAATCATTAGGTTAAGTGCCTACTGTTTATCGAAGGCCGCCAATTATTTTAATTCAAAAAATAAGGAAACCTTCAAATAGTGTCACCAAGTTCTGGTAATTATTTATGCCAAACTGTGACGGTTCAATGTTTCTTTGAGCTATTCTTTCTACGACAAGGTTAAAATATCCTCTTTGTTAAGTTATACTATCATCTATTTATTTTGAAGCCTTACTTTTATCTTTTCTATACATATCTCTTTTCTATGCAATAAAAGGTTAAAGATTTTTTCTTTTAAATTTTATTTTCAACCTCAAAAGATCGTTATAATTCAAATGATATTTATGTACAGATCAATACAGATATCAATGATATACCAATGGCTCTACTCATGACCAATATTATTGACAGACCAATTTATAACTCGTTTATTACCTACCTACTCCAGATTGACGACTGGTAAACAAGGTCTTTAGGAGGATTGTTTTCATTCTCTGATTAAATTATTTTATGCTAGCTTCTAGACCAGTGTTCAGGACTTCGTACTGAATGCATCGATACCACATTTTCATGTTTCCGTGATGACTTGTGCGTAAACTAACCTCGAACCTTGTTTTACCGCTCCTCTAATATAATACTTTCAGAGCTAGTTTTACTAATTGGGTAGAGCAAGTAAAGCTAATGCAACAAATTGTTTATCTTTCATATTATTTTCCTTTTACACGACAAGTAGGATTACTTACGTTGTGTATATTAAAATGTGCGTTGATATAATGCGTACATATTTTTTGTTCAACCGGATGTCTTGTTACTTTACTGCCAGTACAAAGTGAAAATATGTTATACTTTCTCACCTGTCACTCGCTAAATAAATAATTCTGCTACTACACCACTCATAACATAGCACAACTTGTGTTAGAAGTCTCTACTACTAGTTATTGTCATAAACCACCGAATAAATAATAAGTGATAAAGAAGCATTATTTTGGCAATTTAAGGCAGTTGATGCAGATAAGGTAGAGTCTTGTGCCTTCTCTTCTAGTCTTGTCTATTCCATATTACTGTAATTCAATAAAAAAATACGTCGATTACTTATTCTGTAAAACTAGATCTATTGTGACTTTATTTTATAGCTATGGTTGACATTTTATCGAACTAGACTAATTTGAGTAACATTAATAGCTCAGTGACATAGTTATGAATTTATTAAAATAGAAAAACCGGTTACTCCTATTTTACCGTTACTATAATAACAAACAACAATAAATCTGATATCAACGAGTTATTTAAAAAGTTTCGTTAGTAATGTTTAGCTAGTTACTCATAACATATTCTTAATGCTGTGTTAAAGTTATTTAATTCACTGACCATTGATGCATGTTATTTTTTCATATTTTTTAAAGATAATTAGTTGCTCTTCTATATTTTGCATAGATTAACGTCTCACGGAAAGCTTATTCTCGTACCTCCTTAAAACTTTTGGAAGAGCCCATGTACCTGTATCATAAAATCCTTACTAATATACTTATTATTATAAATGCGAAAGTCCGTTTGTTTGTTTATTTGTTTGTTTGTTACGCCTTCACGTCTTAACTACTGAATTGATCATTATGAAATTTTACATACACGTTGTCGGGGATACAGAAAAGAACATAGGATACATTTCATCCCGAAAAAAACTATTGCTCCCAAGGGATAGTAAAAAACATTCCACGCAGACGTAGTCACTGGCGGCCGCTAGTAATAAATAAATTTTGATAATGGAAAGGAATTTCTGTGAAATTGTATAGATAAATTATTAGGCTACGCTTAACCAGTAGATACACGTGAAACTGGCCAGAACTGAAAAAGGTACTTACTTTGACATTAATTATTATATTTTAGCTTTCTCAGCTGTTTCCACAACACTGAAAGGTGATCCCATAGCTACTGCTATCAGTCCCACATTAATATTGAAATATGATATACATGTTACCAAGCAGCACGACTTGTCATTTTTCTTTTACTATGGATGGTATTGCTAACGCATTATTAGTACAGTTGCTATGCAAGGATCGCTGTAATTTGTTCAAAGTCATAAACAAGTACTTTACTTTTTACTTTAAAAAAAATGTTCATATTTCTTTGCTGCAGGTTAAAACAATTTAAATTTATTTGAATGAAAATGTTTGTACCCGATGTGTAAGCACTTGTATAATAAATTAACAATTATTTTATTAGTTAAACTATTTGTTTTTTTTTTGTACTAGCGGCCGCCCGTGACTTCGTCTGCGTGGACAGTTTTTTTCCTATCCCTCGGGAACTTTACGTTTTTTCTTGATGAAACGTACCGTATGTCCTTTTCTGTACCCCTAAAAACGTGTATGCAAAATTTCATGATGATCGGTTCAGTAGTTAAGACGTGTAGGCGTAACAAACAAACGAACTTTGGCATTTACAATATTATTATTAAGTAAAGTTTGATAGTTACTTCTGTGTCAAAATTGAACACACAATGATCGAATCTTAAAATCTTATGTATGAGAGAAATCATTCAGGTGGAGATTTTTTTTTAAATTTTGTTTCTTCATAAGCAGGTCAAAAAGTTATTAAAAAAGTCACTTACCGCTATAAAATTAACGTTTTAAATTATCTATACTTAATAATTTAAATAAATATAAGCCATTGAATATAAAATACTTAAAAGAGGTGTAAGTTTAAAAACTGCGTCTAAAATACATATTTTTCGTTAGTGGGAAAGATTAACGCACCTTATTAAGGTTTATTTTTAAATGATGAACTTATAGTCATCGTCCTTTTACATTTTACGTAGAGTCGGAACGAAGGCGGTCAGAGGTTCAATACCCCGCCCCGGACGTGTTCCCAATGTCTTTGTTTTCAATACTGCGAAACATGTGATTAATGTAGATTATAGAAAATGATTTATTTATGTTTTGTATGAATGCAACATCGATAAAAAGATACGAAAAACGATTAACATTTCAATAACTTTAAACTCTTTGTTTGGGCAACAGAAAGTGAAAAAATAATCACGATTCAATATTTTTGTTTTGATTTGCAAAAACGGTATTCGAAAGTTAAACATTACAGTATTGTTTTTGAGACGGAAAATAAACGGGGTTTCACCGACAGATTTTATTACGCGCCTCGGTGAGATATATATGATGACGTTTTTACTATGTTTATTCATACTCAAGTCAGTTGTTCAGTCTAGGCTGGTACAAACACTTGTGAACGTCAAAAAACTACGCCAACGACGGTTAGTAAATCTGCGACGAGCGACTTTGCACTGAGAAGGAAACGGTAAAAAACATATACATGATTTCCAAACATTCAGGTGTGCTTTGTATATTTTAATTTGATTTATTCCTATTTTAATAAACATACAATTAATTTGGATAAACGACTCTTCCTAAACAATATCCCAATCAATCAACTATTTAAACATTCTATTTAAGTGAAAAATATACTTTATTTAAAGTAATTTATTATTATTTTTTTGTATTTTTTTGTTAAAAATATTTTATTTAAAGTTTCAGTTTTTAAATAGGTAATTTATTATACATATATACTATGCGTATAGACTTTCATTAATCAGAATTTCCCAGCGATGTTTCCTTATCTTTTCCTCAATACTATTATTTGCTAGATGGAAATTCATCAAACAACATAAAATTATAAAGGTATTATGACTTTACTTTATATTTTGCCTTGTTTAGTTAAACAATTAAAAGTCATAAGTTTCTTAACTTACATACATATAAGATTTTGCTGGTTAACATTGGTTGTAGTTTGAATTTTTAGTTTCTCTAGTTTGCATTGATTTACATCTCTTCTCTGTTTTGTAAGTTCTCTAATATCATTATTAGATTTTGAATTTTCATCTTCTGATTTTAAAATGAAAAAAATACTAGTTTAGGTAATGAAAGTTTACCATGAAAGTGTAGCGGCACGTTCATGGTAAACTATCGTTTAGTAATTTTTTGTCATTACTATGGATAAAATTCACTTGTAGTAAACAATAGACTCTTGTGGAAATCACGGCAAGGTCAGCGGTTATCATCACGTCTCGAAGCACGTCATCGGCGATAGTAATGGCGCAGGGTCGGAGTTGGATCTTACTGAGTAGAGGGGAAAATTGCAATAGAAAAAGTTAACAAAAAGTTTGACCTTACGAACTTTTTTTGTGATTAAAGGTTATCATTAATCAGCCTTTTCAATAATTGAACAAAATCTATTTAATTTTTCTAAAGAACAAATATTTTAAATGAGAATAAACTTGCCCGCGAAACCTAATCTAAAAAACTATACAGACCTAACTGAAGTCTCATCAAAACTGTTTCATCTTTATTAGATAGTATGGATTGGATCTCGGGGGTCATGAGCTAATTTTATTCCCAATATTCCCCAGGATATAAAAACTCAAACGGATAAAATAAAATGACTGTTGCTGCGAAAAATTGCAGTCTTAATTTTTTACGTAACTAAAATCTATGAAAACTGAAGGTTTAGGTTAAGAAGTTACGTAAAGTCAACTTTTCTAGAATAAACGTGATATACCTAACTTATCATTTGTTAATGGAATTTTCGATTAAGCGTCGTTGTCAAAATTAATAATTTGTCAAGATAATGCGTAGATTTCTTAACTTGCTGCAGAAAATCCATTAATGGATTTCATATCAATTAATTTTACTGCGTCTATGTCTAAGCAGTATACTGCAATATTATCAGTCGTATCAATGCATCTTTATCTCGTTTATATTAAATCTTCTAAGGTACTTTTAAGTAGGTAATTGGATCAACTGTCGCATGCCGGGCAAAGATTAAAATCACGTTTCTTATGAATCTTCGCTTTATCTGTCTGAATTCGTATTATCTCACTTCCTGCATATTGGAGCTTTAATACTCGTAGCATTAATTAATTAAAATTAAAATTCTGTTATTTAATCACGATTATCATTCGTCTGAATGGAAAATTTATATTTTAGTAAGTAGGTAAGTAAAGTATTTTTCACCTCTCCAGCACGAAAAGGGTGCTTTTGGCGCGTAGAAACTCGCAGCAAAATCGATTTTTGCTGCGAGCGTGAGACAAAGTGCTTTTTTAATTTCTAACACCAACTTTTAAAAATAATAAAGAAAAAACAAATAAAGTGACAAGGATGACACTTGTAAAATTGATATGTGAGAAAAGGATAGATAGAGTGCTTTATGGTATCGTACACGGATTAAAAAGTAAAAAATAAAAAGCACACCAAGGAGTTTTAAATAAGGATTGTTAAAAAAGAAGATTGATAATTCGAAATAAAGAGTATGGAGGAGGTAATGAGGTCGCATGTATGAAACAAATATGAAATAAGAAAAAAATATGAAATTTATTAACAAACTATATGTTTTGGTTATAAATAAATAAATAAGACGGGATATTAATGAATAAGAGAAAAACACAACGTAATGTAATCAAAACGACGGGAATCTAATTTACTGACTCTATGAATAAAATTTTTCAGCATAGGTTTGATCGAATTGTTTTGTGATAAATTACAAAAATGAATGCGTCCAACGATGAAGATAGTTGCCTAACTCCAAAAGAGTTAAGAGAACAAGTTTCTAATGCTGAATTAAGCTTTTTACCAGGAAAGTCACATGAAAATTTTCTCGTTGGTCGAGGTGAAAAGTTGTATGTTTTACACGAGACCAAAATGTTGTTCTGCCTCGTGCCTTTAAATCACTCACTGTGCTCAGTAGTCTATATTAGAATCACTCGCTACGCTCGTGATTCAATTTTAGACTACTTCGCTAGGTAGTGATTTGAAGTCGGCACTCGCAGCACAATTTGATTTTGGTCACTTGTATAACAAATAACTATTGCTCATAAAAATCATTTTACTGCCTCCGTGGTCAAGAAGCTTATACATCGATTTTCATGGTATCACCATCTCAGGTAGTTCTCTCCCGAGTTTGATCCCCGGCTGGGTCAACTAACTTTTTTATTTGTTAAAGGTCTGGGTTTTGAGTTACGGTCGTTGTTACTTATTTTTTCTTTTACTCATTCTTGGCCTATTTTTGGATTAAACTTATAAAAAAAATCGAATATTAAATTATTTATCATAACTTTTTCCATGTAAATTTTTACACGCACGCTTCACCCGTTATTCCCTCCCTCTAACTAATTATTTCATTTGTTTCTATCTATAAAATGATATTTGTTTTTTTATTAAATAAACTTTCAGCTCTTGGTGCTTCTTGTTTTTGTTTTTAAACTTAATACCAAATATTTGCAACTTCGGTATTGTCGATCAAATATTTGTGAATTTCTAAGGATAGGAGATAAGTAAATAAGACAATGGGGATGTCTGTTTTTAGCTGAAGTACGCGGAAACTACCAGACCGTATTTATTATTGTGATGTTTATACGTGAACGCTCGCAAAATAAGGTTATTTCCGTAGTTATGTGTAATTTCGCGGAGATAAATTGGACGTTGTCCCGCGTTCGTTCACCGGCATTTGGAGATAGTGTTCCATTCAGAAGTGGGTATTAATGAGGTCGTTTTTATTTGTATGCATATATGATATTTAGTATTTCTAGTGAAAAAGCTAATTTTAGGTTAAAAGTATATTCTGCACCTACCTACATTAGTAATAAAGTGGTTTGTCATTTTCTGTTTGGAGCGTTGCATAGCCCTTGTCTGTAATTTTTTAAAATGGCGTCGCACTATGAAACTTGTATTATTTCGATTGCGGACATATACCTTGTTGCACAAAAAAATGAATAAATTTAAAAGGGTCTAGAATGTCAATTCTAGACATATATGACATATGTGACAAAAATATAGCATTTTGCATTTTTACCTGTTTTTAATTTTTTTTGTCTAAATGTCTCTAATTTAAGTACGACTCGAG
This sequence comes from Agriphila tristella, assembly GCA_928269145.1. Lineage (NCBI taxonomy): Eukaryota > Metazoa > Arthropoda > Insecta > Lepidoptera > Crambidae > Agriphila > Agriphila tristella. The sequence continues at coordinate 10,230,189 of OV743431.1, forward strand.
TTTTAAAAATTTCGGACGATGACTATCAATAATAGAACACAATTAAGTATCTGAAAAGGCAATCGACGGATTACAACCAACTTTGATAGTTTATTGAATCATTTTGGCGCAATTCAAGCGCATTTACTCATAGTGGCATTGGACGCCTTTTCGCAGGTTCGAATAATAGTAAATTAAATATGAAATAGGTATTTAGTTCTGCCCGTGTTGTTCAAAACACATTTGTCACGGCTCTTGGATAATATTGTCAACATAAGAGCACGAGCTTGCAAAGATTATTATAAAGTACTTATCTAAGAAGTTTAGTCTATTCTATTGTCTTCGGTGAGGCGTAGTTCTAACGTGACCAATGGCATAGATTATGTGAGCCCAAGCCAGGCACGTTTCTAGCATCGATCTAGATCTGTAGTTATGTTAATGTAGCATTTGCTGGTAATTACATCCTTGTGTCTCACTGATTCTTTTGTATACGCCTGTAACGATTAATTCAGCACGAGTTCATTTTATACCTTATAATCTGTTTATTGCTTGGTCGAACAAAGCAGCTTTGCTTTAAACAGTTCTCATGGTGGAACTTAGATAAATGACTAGAATTGCATCAAGACCGAATTTATCAGATTTGTATTGTACTGGAGTACGAAGTTTAGGAATTAAAACATATAAATATGGGTATTCATAAATAATATTGGTTAAAAAAGCCATTTCATATGCCCTTCAAAGAATATGAAAAAAAACCATATTCTTTGAAGGGCATATGGAATGGATTTTTTAACCAATATTATTTATGAATACCATCATCTCCCTGTCTTTATACCAGTTTTTTAGGATGCGTTATCAGTTATTCAATGTACCTAATTAATTCTTAGGTTGAATGTAGGTTAATAATTTATTAACTAAAATCTTAAACAAGATAACTTAGTTAAAAATCCTGAAATGTCACCTAGAGGAATATAAATGAATTACAACTTTTTATCGATATTTTTTTCTCACATCACAAGAATTCAAATCGCTTTGATGTGTAAAACATTAAACGTTTTCAAAAAAATGCACCCACAAGCTGTCCCACGATTCAGAGCACTCTGGAGCATTGACCCACATTTGCCAACGGGACACTTGGCAGCCGAGATGATCTAAAATACGACGCCGATACCACGACACCACTGTTGCCGAGTAAAATCGGTTCCAATATATGACGTTTCGCTTAATTAAAAACATCTTCCGGCAACCGTATTCTTATCTTATATACTTTTTTATCGACATAATTAATAATAAAACCGTAAAAGAATCCACCTTGCATAAGCTCAAATTACGAAATCAGTATTCATTAAAATTTAAAACAATCGACGATCGCTATTCCAGACCGTATAAACGCAAGTTAATTTTAAATTCTGGCACCATAGTGGAGCATGGCGGACATTGTGGTGTTGCATAACTCGGTACGAAGTTCTAAATACAACGTTTTGTGTCGAATTCGTCATCACTTCTATCAAATTATTTCTAGTTATACATTTTTATGTTGAAATCGTTTAGAAATAGCATAGGTATTTTTCCATTGGAAGCGAAACGCATAAGTTGAAAAGAAAATTCTTGCCCTTAATGACATGAGCACGATAAAGAAAAGAAAAGATTGTAGGCCCGCACAGACAGTATAATTTGCTTAACAAATGAACCGATTTCAACATTTCATCATATGGTTTATCTTAATGCAAAATTCGCATTAAGAGCATGTTTAACTTTCGCGAAATTCACAGTTATCATTAGAAGCAATTAAAGTATAGTTAAGGGCCCTATCACATTTTTTCGTCGAAATTTCGATTTTGACGGATTTTAGCGATACAACCTATAGAAACCTTTGGGTCTACTAAATACATTTATATGTGTCCGCGACAAAAAGTAATATGATGATTCACGGGAAAGTTAAAGGAAAATGAAAGTTGGTGCACGATTTCTTAGAGTCAACTTTGAACATACACAGAAAGACAAACAAGTACAAACAACAAATAAAAGTATGAAATTTGATCTTTTTATGAAGTAAAGATTATTATGATATAATTTTTACGTAATAATAATAATGTATCTAGGAGAAATCCACAGTTTATTCTGAGCGTTTTTAGTAGTTTTATGGTTTTTGATTGGAATTTTTTTTCACATATTCTATACTTAATTTCAAAATTCCGAGGCCGCTATGAACTATTCGACTATATAAGAGATAACATTAATTTTTTTTTATTTCAATTGTTTAGCACAGTTGTTCAATCCATGAGCTCAAAAAAGTGCCTTCGCGCATTTTATGAAAATCTTTCTCTGCAATTTCGGGTTTAATTATAAAGCTAAGCAAATTTTCAAAAAAGCGAGGCCGCTATGAACTATTCCAATAGCTATTCTGTATCATCCAATAAGTCAAAAGTGTTAATGTATTATTGTTTCTGAGATCGAGAACGCCAAAATTGGCCATTTTATGCAAAAATCACAGTCGAAATGTCATATGCCTCTTAATGTAGCAACCGCATACATCCTGCCAATCATAAGCAAATTATAATCCATAAAACATAACGTAACGACAATTGCCACATAAACTTTCAGTTCAGGCAACTAAGTAGGTAATCTGTATTGCCTACATTATTATTCATTATATCATTTTATTGCCTAAGTTTTTCTTTGCTTAAAATCTTCGCTCGTTCAAACTGCAATTCGAATTTCTAAATGCAAATTTAAATTTTTATTCTCAACTCGATTTCGTTCTAATTGGTGGTTAGGCAAACCGAAGTCTGTTTATATAGTGATTAAATCCAACTAGATTTTTGTTTGGTATATTACAGTCTGTTTTTATACTCCTTTCTCTTCAAACAATATACTATTTAATTATAAGCACACTTCGAAGCCCCGTCCAGTCTGCGCTAAGCACTACTCTAACGAGGCCTTATAAAATCATCTGTCTCTTTATACTTAGTTATACTTAGTGTAATTTAGTAATTAATATTAATTTCTATGATTCATAGTTGTAAGTAAAAGTTGAGTTTCGTTTGAAGAAATAAGTCACGCTAAAGTGATTCATAAGATAAATAAACAGCACATAAATGTTTAAGAAAACTTATTTTTGAATTCCTAAATTAAATCTCGGTAGTTCAACCATTTATTTATGATTTTATTTTCCTTTGTTACAGTGTCAACATTTCTACCCCAAACATTATGATTTACAAATGGATATTATGATAAGAGTGAAGTGTTGTCAAGAAACTAAAAATCCCAAGTGACGAAGTGCCCTGTAGGTGTCTGTAGCGCTACGTTCCGTGATCTTGCCTTTAGTGTTTTCCAAGATGTCTGACAAGACTTCGTCGTCGGTCGGCCCCAGGAGTTTTGAGACGATTTCGGAGGAAGATATCGCGTCGCCATGGGACGAACTGTTGGTGAAGGAGAAATCTGTTCCTACGATAATTAAAACGAACGCGTCAAGTTCGACGATCTGCAGAAGTGGGGAGGAGGTGTCGTCTAACCCGATGATTGATGATTTGGAGGCGAACAAGCTGACACGATCGAAGAGTCTGAACCAGCGGAGGAACAGCAGTGGGCTCTTCAGCTCCATCCCGAAGCAGCTGAGGCTGTCCCTCCGAGGCGTCCGTAGTGAACCCTCCAGCGTCAAAGGAATCCCAACCACCAGAAATGATAGCTCTTTCAACCTTCTTCTCCGGTGAGTTCTTAAGATTTTTCTCAGGTTTATAATTCTCAAAAACATCTCCCCACAATTGGGCAATTTTTTGTCTTTTAGCATGATCAGAATATCTCAAAAATAGTACTTGATACTGATATAGTTTAAAAAGGTAAATTATTAACTTTTGAAGGCAATAGACAATAAATTGTTCTTAAAAATGCATTTCGCCTTCTTGTCTTTAAGTAAATCCTTTGAAGTTTTATGAGGAACGGAATAGGTAGTAGAGAAAGCTTTTAATGTACGCGTTTGCACGTTCCGAGATATGTCATCTTAGAGCATAGTAAATGGAATTTTAACAGTATGAAATGGCCTCAAATGCGAATTGCATTTTAACAGTATGAAATTTTCTTCAATTATTTTTAATGGTAGTGTAATAGATTTTGGTAGGGGTTAAAATTGGCACTGGTATTGCAAGTTTTATGCGTTATGTGCATAGTGCATAACTTTGTGGTTAAGCAAACTAACAGTGCCTCCAATGGTTTGTTTTCCTAGTTTTCTTCATACTGTACTTCCACTATGTTTAGAAGCATTCCCATTGAGAGATAGAGGTCAAGAACAATTAATTATCATATAGCTCGGTTCGCATTCGCTTTTATCACTTCCATGACTTTGAATATTAATGGCACTTTGCATGCACTTAGGAAATTATGTCTAGATTTTTTTAGCATACCACTATTATAATAATAAGATAGTATATTCTTTATTTTAATCCACAATCTTAAGTTATTATAAAAACTTAATTATTACTAAATACGGCTCAACTGATTAATGCAATCACCCAACATTAAAGATTTGTCAATTTTTAAACATTAATTTTATTCGTGATTTTAGTAGTAGTTAAATGTTATTCAGAAATTCATATCTGTATCAATTATTACAGTACGTTTAAAATATCGCATAATAAGTACATTTTAATTCTTTCTAACATTTTTAACTAAGTGCTTGGTTTATATCTTATGTTCATTATTATTCACTTTGATACATTTTAATAGCTTCCTGTATACTATACGATAATCAAGCATACACTGTCCTTTACTTAAAGATGTTTTTATGTAAATAAGACTTTATTTTCCAAGAAACTCAATGAAACTTTTAACAATACAAGGTTACAATTTATTTACCATCTCTTTAGTACAAAGAACAAACAAGAACATTCTCTCTATGAAACAAAGTTAAAGATACTAAGTACCTACGTGCCATTTAACTAAAACTTAAAAAAAAGATAAGGCATGTCAATTTCCACTAACTATCCTAAATTAATTAGTTCTGTATATTGCAAAAAATAAAGAAGGGCACTAAGAGCATTAAATGATTACATGAATCAGGTATTTGTTAATAGCATTTAGTGATTTGACGTCCGCTATTTTAAAATAATCCGTCATGGCGTCATACACATCTTAGTAAGTTTGTCAAGCTTTGTCTTCACTTACAACAAAAGGACATAATGACATCACATTAGGTTCTTCCTCTGCACTTTCACGTATGCAAAAACCTGCGAAGGAAACGGACGTCCTTAAAAGAAACGATGTTTGACGAAGCGGCGGCAGGCGGCGCCTGGTTAGGCGACCGAACACAATGTATGTACCCATTAGGGTTGCCAACCGTACTATATAATATAGTATCCTACTATATTGAAGGCTCGCCTACTATATTTTAAAAAAAAATATGTAGTAGGCAAAACTACTATATTTTTTCAAGACAAAAAATTAAACAAATCAACAAAAGAATTTATTTTATTTATTTTATTTTATTAGGGATAGTACACAGCTCACTTACAATCTAAATTACAATTTAAAAACATTATTCTAAAGGCCAATTACGACTATCCAACAAATTACATAATCGATTCGAAACAAATGGACGACGGAAGTTTTTTTTTCTGTTTACCTTGCCAATGGTTCTCAAGGGATAATGTTATATTAATCAATAATCTAAGTAAGAATTATTTAAGTGAAATATGAACATAAGGACAAACAACAACAATTATTGCTCATTTATATTGTATTTTATAACTATTATTTTGTGTTAATTTCTTAATATTAGTATTAATGTACTCAACCCACAACAATTTGGTTAGTCAAGCAAAGTATTTATTATGTAAGATTTTGTTTGATACAATTAATAAATCGCTTTTTGGAACCCAAGAAAGGGTCGACATTACCAAATTTATTATTGTAAAGTCTTGGTAATCGGCAAAACACAGAATTTTGTCCGTAGTTTGTAAATTTAAATGGGGGATTTAACAAATTAGTGTGCCTGGTTCGACGTCGAGGAGTATTAAAATACACAAGCTCAAGAAGCTCAGGGCAATCAAAACCGCCGCAGATGACGTCATACAGCAGCCCCATGTCCAGCACCTGCCGGCGCTCGGCTAGACTTGGCAGATTGTACGCGCGACAATTTTCGGCATACGACGCCCCGACATGAAGTTTTCTACATTTGAAATTAAGATGCCGAGCAAATTTTCTCTGCAGTCCCTCGAGGCGATCAATGTACGTGTGATAACATGGAGACCAAATCGGGGCAGCGTACTCCAGTAGACTTCTCACGTATGCGTAGTACACAATTTTTAGACAAGTGGGGCTACTAAAGGGACGACAAGTACGCATGACAAACCCGAGATTGCGATATGCCTTACCCACTATGGTGTCGATGTGGGTGGACATAAGCATCTTACTATCGAAGCAAATTCCGAGATCGCGCACCATCTTAGACCTCTCAATTGCAATGTTATTAAAATTGTATGAAAAGATTATTGGCTTTGGTTTGCGTGTAAAACTTATGCACTGGCATTTTCCGATGTTTACTCTAATGTTATTATCGCTATAATATTTAAATAGACTATTAAGGTCGTCCTGTAACAATTCACAATCGTTAACATCACGCACCCTCAAGTATATCTTTTTGTCATCTGCGTATAATAGATGCTTTGAATGTTTTAGGACTTTATATAAATTAAATATGTACGCATTGTAGAAGAGAGGACCCAGATGAGATCCTTGAGGGACCCCAGAGGGGACAGAGACAAAATCGGATCTAAATCCGCCAAGAACGACCATCTGCGAACGATTAGTTAAGTAAGATTGAACCCATCGCAATAAATCGCCGTGAATGCCAAGACATTGGAGCTTGCGGATAAGGATGGAGTGGTCCACACGGTCGAAAGCTTTTTCGAAGTCCGTGTAGACCACATCAACCTGTCCCCCTCTTTCCATTTCACTAAGAACATAGTTCGAAAACAATGCCAAGTTTGACACAGTGGAGCGCCCACGCAGAAAACCGTGCTGAGATTGCGGAATACCTTTTGCAATTATAGGATAAATCTGTTCAAGGACCAATTTTTCAAATAGTTTACCAAAGATGTTAAGGATAGAGATAGGTCGATAATTTTCAACTAGCGATTTAGAGCCCTTTTTGTGAATCGGAACAATTTTGGCTTGCTTCCAGATGTCAGGGAAGACACATTCCTTAAGGGATCTGTTAAATAAAATTGTGATAGGAGTGGCCAGACTTTCAGCACAAGAAGCCAGCAAAACCGATGGGATACCGTCGCAGCCTGCCCCCTTGTTTCTATCCAATGATTGCAGAAGTTTTAGGACCCGATCTCTTTCTATTTGGATTTGAGATAAGTGCTCGCTATCGTGACCCTGAGGTTCAATCGATGTGGAAGACCCGGCTCCATCTGATGCTACAAAGACACTCTCAAAAAACCGGCTGAAAGCCTTACAAACATCTTCGCCATTCCTGTAACTAGTGTTATTGTACGTGAGTTTTTGAGGGTAGTTGGAAGATCCTCTTTTACTTTTAACGTATTTCCAAAAATGTTTGGGTGATTTTTTTATCAATTCTTGGGATGTATCTATGAAATGTGCGAAACAGCTTTCTTGTAAACGATGCTGTCTAGCTCTGAGCTCCTTGAACTCGTCATAATCTCTTGGGTTACCATGTTTTTTCCAGCGCTGATGAAGTTTCCATTTTTCATTACTAATTTTTATTAAGGCTGGGCTGTACCAACATGGATATGTTTCATTGGATTTAACTGAGAGAGGGACATATAACGAAAAACAGAACTGCAACTTATCATAAAATAGTTTGACAGCTTCATTTACAGTATTACACGACAGTAACTCATTCCAGTCAGTTTCATTTAAATGTTTATTTATTTTATCGTAATCACATTTATAAAAATTTAGAAGAGGCTGTTTGATTTCTTTTAATGGCGTGAATTGTAGATCCAAAACACTTATTTTAAGGACAGGGTGGTACCCGTCCTCCTTGATAATGGGCTGCTGGCATTTTAGAGCTTTACAGGGAGTACAACTAAAACATAAATCTAAAGTATTATCTGATTTATCATTACGAACTGAATTATACTGCTTTAGACCTAAGAAATACATATGATCTACAAACGAGATTGCAGACTCCTTTAAAATTCTATGACCTGTATAACCCGTGGGAATTATGTATTCTTGATTATTGTTCCAACTTAAACATGATAGATTAAAGTCACCCAAAACAATAAAATTGTCTGAGGAATGAGCATCAAAAAAGTTTTGTATGCAATTAGTTAGTCGGCCTAATCGATTCGCTATATCATTTAAATCCGGGGGTATGTAGGCCAAAATAATATGCAAATCACACGATGAGTTAACTACGTGTGCCGGTATAGTTAAACACAACGACTCAGTATCGGCGGTTCCCTGCCAGTCGTCGCGCAGCGATGGCTCGAGCTGACGCCTGACGAAAAACATTACCCCACCTCCCAAACTTTTATTAGTTACCTGTGTGTTGCGGTCGCACCGGAATATTTCGTACCTACCATCACACAATTCCGAGCTCAAGATGTCACTCTGGAGCCACGTCTCAGTGAATGATAGAATATCGTAGTCAGAAGCTAAAGTGTTGTTATATAAATGTAAACATTTAGTTCTTAAACCACGCACATTTTGATAATAGATGTCTAAGTTTTTATCTTGCAAGTAGTTAGTAGTCATGATTAGTAATGCAATGGTTATTATAATATATTATGTATAAAATTTGACTTGACAACCTGCTACCGATAGTTTCTATGCTGAAAAAATTTAATAGTACCGGCGGGTTTAAGAACTGACCAGTTTTTCTAAAATGCGACCGCATACAGACATGTACTATTTCCCATGCATATCTTAATATTAACTGATGACAGGGAGGGTATGCAACTGTTACGATTGTTACAATATCGGTTACCGCCTTCGAGATAACGATTATAAGAATATATAATTACTTATATGCACGATAAGCATCATATATTTTGTGATTATACACTTCGTCTTTATGCTTGTTGAATTGAATAAATTATGAAAATGTTAGTACTTAACTATGAAAAATGCAACTTCTTCAAAATACTCCATACAAAACGGCAACCTACTATATTTTTTTCGACTTTTTCGCTATCTACTATATTTTTACGCTAAAAATCTTGAAACTACTATATTTGATCCAAAAAAAGTTGGCAACCCTAGTACCCATTGAAAATACCTAGAACCAACCAACAGGTTCATTTAAAAATTTGCACATGACCGACACGTTTAAATGAGCGTCCATATAAGTACTCGTATTTGATTGGTATTTTAACGACGCTATTAATTATGTTGGAATAAGGGTTAACTTAGAACAATATCTACAAGTTAATATACCTAATAACTTTGATTGAATTCCGCTGATTATCTTTAATTTTTTTTTCAATTCTAAGCAAGAAAGAACGGCAATGTCGATGTCTCTTTTTTGTATAAGTATCTTAATAGTATTTAAATTAATGAAATGCAAATTGTGATGTTTAATATGCCATGGCCTGTCGCTATTTGCAGCTATGACGAATTGCAATTTCTCCGCCAAATGTATGTAGATATGTCAGCTACATAGTTCACATATTTTAGCGTCGACTAAAATTAGCATAGTACAAATTTCAGTAGAATTGAAAATTCAAACATACTCCACTGTTCGCCCATATTTTGAAGTAACAATATTTTATGTTACTACAATGGCTGAGTTATCGTTACTGATAAGAGAAACTGGCACGCCGGTATTAAGGAACAGTATTGTTATGGCTGTTGCTATACCTGGTTCCAATGTAAGGAAAATCACAGCGGTAACTGAGTAGGAAAATGTGAATTTATATTAAAATCTTTTATTCAAAAATACTACAGGTGTACAAAACTAAAGATGAAAATATAAAACATAATAATTAAAAGTACTTAAATGATTTAAAATCTATCGTGAACTTAAATTTTACTTGTATAATTTACTTAATCTAAATTCTGTGGTGTTTGGGAGAAACCTGTTAACTCCAGTTTGGTATTTTTTTAGGTTAGCTTAACTGTTAACTCCAGTTTAGTATTTTTTTAGGTTAGGTAATACAATGTTATTGTTTTTTTTTCTATACTTAAGTATTTGTTTATCTATTACTGATTAGTCCACCTTTTATAGAAGTGATAGAACTGAGCTGGTATATACATGGTAATTCAGGATTTAACAATGGTTACAAAAACGAAATGTCGTTTTTGTACATTCGTGAAAGTTAACTTGTCTGTAAAATGTCCCTTTTGGATTTAAAAGGTTTCTCCTAAACACCAAATTATTTTTTACTGAATCACCAACCTCAAGGTGAGAAATTCCACTTCCACGGTTCTAGAATCGATTTAGGTTTCGATTGATTCGATAGAAAGCTTAATCGAATCTATTACCATCTGATGACACGCCAAGCGAATTCTCAGCACGATTGTACCAAGAACGGCGCGAGGACATTCACTTCCTTTGAACGAGACGTGATCTTCAATCGATAGTGTTGTGAGGTAACCGATTCAATTTAAAAGTTCAAAAAATCCTATGAAAAATTTCATGGTAAATAGTTGTTCGCAATTTGACTAATTTCTCACGAACGTGAACAAAGTATTTTTCCCTCCACTGAAACATCACTGTGAAAGTTCATGGATTAAAAATAAAATTTAACAAGGGTTAAAAATCTAAATTGGAAAACTCCTCAACTTAAACGTATGTACATATCCTAATACTAAATACTTACTAGAAAAAAATCTCTCGATAGTTCGATTCCCGCCTGAGAAAATGATCTTGACATGACGACTCGAATTTTTTCTGGTGTATTAATTAGTATTTTAAAAAATAGCATTGTGAATGCTTTAAACTCAAATGTAAAAAATCCTAAAACGTATTTTAGTATCAGTATTTTTTATAAGTGTTAGTTTGTAAGGCCGACCACAGAATCACATTCGCGCGGACGTGTGCGAGCGTTTAAATGCCGATATTTGCGAGCGCGCCCCGCTTCCTTACCTGGCTTATCGCCCGGCCTGGATGTGGTCTCGAATGGCTTTCGCGATATGGCCATGAGGTCATAGTCCTTATGACATGCTGATGAAATTTTGTTAGGAAGGTGTCTAGCTCAATTATTCCTCGGGACGACAGTATATACTCACAGTCAAAGAGAGAAAACGATAGTTTGTGGTTGCAGCAGCTCAAGGTACGAGGGTGGTTTGAAAAGAAGAAATACTTTTTTTTCATATTTTTTTTGTATCCTAAAAAGAAACTCCTTAGGAATCTTTAGACTATTCAAATTCGGCAAACAATTACTTTTGAAAACAAAAAGCTCAAGCAACTTCTAACTTTTCGTAATGACCCTGTCGACCCTCTCGGCGGCACTCATGACATCAAAACTCATCGAATGAAGATGCGAATCCTTCCTACTCTCTAGATTCAACCCACTGAGATTTTTTCTCCTACCAAACATGAATAAATTGAATAACATGAATAAATTGAATAAATTGAATAACATGAATAAAGTCTTGGCGGGCAAAGATTTTCATCAAGCCAAAAGGTGGTCTGAAATGGGCCATCTTTCAGTTACCAGTTTTCAGGCAATGAAAGAAAAAAAATTGGGTTAAAGAGGTAAGAACTTCGTCAGACTGAATACGCAGAGCTACAATAAGATTATGTAGAGAAATGAAACAAATATTCCGAAAAAAGTGTTTCTTTAAAACAAAGTCATGAGCTTATCAATCCACCCTCGTAGTGCCACAGGTCTTTGAATTTTCTTTGAGAAAAAAATATCTAAGAAAATTAGTGCAACAAATTTTACTTCCTCCTACTAATATTATAAATGTAATTTGGATGTTTAGATGTTTGTTACTCAATCACGCAAACATGGCTGAACGGATTTTGGATGGGCACACAAATTGTTTTTAGCCTGGATTAAAACATAGGATACTTTTTATCCCGCTCGCCCGCTCAAAAGTTCCTTAGGGATTTTTCGTCGTGGGCGGAATCTAGCCTAGAAGTGACATAAAACCCAAATCCCCCAAATAAAATGTATGAGTATTATTTATTTTTTGTTATATAGCATTATTCATGACTTAGCTCAAATACAAACTGTTCCATATTCATGAAGTATTTTCATGATAAATCCTCATTGATGGTGTTGCAACCGAGCAACAAGGCCCGATGACGTTTACCGGTCACCTGTGCAAATAAAACGAACTCAACTCGACAGCATCATGAAAACTGTTCGGCGCTTCTGAGAATTGAGGGCCTTCTACAAAAAAAAGAATTGCGACGGACGACGTTCGTCGATCGATATTAAATTTTGGACCTTATTCTTGAGACAATAAAATCTCGAAGCGGAACAAAAGTCGTCCGAATATCGTTGTTCGGTTTTTGGAGTAGGCCTTGTTACTAAGTATACATAAATACTTTTCCTGCTGGTCATATTATTATCCTTGAATGTCTGATGTGGATTATTTCCATTTTCCATCTTTTTACTGTAAATTTTAAATTTAAATATGTATTAAATTAGGAATTCATGCGAAACGGACGCACAGAAGAGACAGTAGTTGCCAAAATTAATATAAGTAATATCATATTTAGACGCAATTCCAACATTTGGTGGAAATTTGGGTTCCTGACTCTGACATATTGATAAGCTGCGAGAAATGTATTTATATTTGCTTTTCTCATATCTTATGAAATTGCCCTAGAAAGTTTTAGTGCGATTTTCGGTAAATTTTCGAATCTTCGAGTTTCTGACTGATGTCATAATCAGTCACTAGCTTCAAGAAGCTTAGCCGTGTTTCTACGTGTAAGAAAATTTCTGCGAGAAATGTCCCACAGCAAGCAAATTTAATGTAAACTCGTAGACTATGTAGCACTACGCACTATACAAACTAATTACCTTAGTAGTGCTACGTAGTTTACATTTTGCAAGTTGCTAAAAAAGTCTGTCGGACAGACTGCCGCCGGACAAACTGTCAGACATTTCGTGCAGAAGTTTTCTTGCAGGTGGAAACGTGGCCTTATATTCATAGCTTCTTGGTGACTACGCAAATGTCATAGATTCCAAAGAGTTGAACCAACCAGCAGGACACCTGCCTGACAGCGCTGTCGCAGCGACGAATTCAACGCTGCGAACTTAAATAGGTAGATACTTACTGTATATCTTATCGATATTTCCCAAACGGGACGAATCACTGTAGATTTATACTGAATCGGAAATGAATAGAATTCATGACATGGCGAGGCGTGTGTCGAAAAAAAACCGCTATATCAAATTACCCTTTAAATTGGAACACGACTGATATTTGCGAGTTGTATTCTCTCAATTTACTGTTAGGATTCAATTCACGACGTGGAGGAGACTTGTGCAATCGTTTCTTTTTCAAAAGAAGTTAGAATTTGACAAAAAATCGTGTACAAACTGTGGCAATTATTTATTTTTCAAAAGAAGTCTGAATTAGTAAAAAAGCGCAATAAAGTAGAATAGAAACAATTCTTCAACTATGTCAATAAAATTGATAACAAATATCCAGCTTATTATACAAATGCTGTGTGATATGATTTCTCTTATCCCAATAAAACACGAAAAAAGAAATGTTTAGAGAAAATATCTTCTTCATTCCATTGATATATTGCTCAGAATTATTACATACAAATGTATCGATCGAAAACAATATATATATATATATATCTTATCTTTACACACACTCGTAGCAACATTAGGATGAATATGATGTCATATATGAATCAGGCCAACTCACTAGTACCACCTAGTACCTAGGTATACATACTTACTATACAGTACAACAATTCAACTATTGACAAGCACCTAGTTATTTCTATGAGTAGAACTAATGACTAATGGGTAATACAGCTCGTAACTAACTAGGCGCCAAGTTATATCCTGAGAATGCAACTTGTGAAGTGGCTTGCTAGGAGCGCCATTATTATACTGAAGCAAGCTATAGCATAGTCTATAAAAACCAAGTAGTATTCTGTAGTCTCACAAACCAGTCGAAAGCGGGATGACGGAATCTCGGTAAACATCGGTACACAAGGTTTATTTAACTTGGCACCTATATTCTGGCCCAAAATATTGATTTCATTGTACATTATGAAAACCAGTATTTTTAAACGCAAGAGAATACTCAATGTGCCCTACTGCGTGTAGCGGCCGTAGGTTATTATTTCAAGAACACTTGGCAAAATCTAATACTGGTATTGTTTATTCTGTGGCTATGGTCTATCTAGTAACAGCAACTACTAATATTTATTTGTGATATAGTGCTATTAGGTCAATTATACCTAAGTCCGCCTTCTTAGTTAATGCGCTACAATGCACTGAAGTAAGTATTTGCGCGTTACAAAGCGTAAACAAAGCGTTTCGTATATCAATGCCATTCGTGACGTTCAGAATAATCAGTTTTCTGTTATAAATGTTTATCATTTACATTATAAAAGGCTTGTCTTTATTGTGTTTTACGCATAGAAGTTTCCCGTTCCATTGAAAATAAAATAATTCTCTTGCAAATATATTGCGGTTATAGACTAAGCTCCCATTGCATGAAACCTTACCTCACAAGGTGGAAGAGCAGAAATGTGTTGCAGTAATAGATATTACTTAGGAACACTGGATTTTAGTGGGTTGCCATCGCATATCCTGGAAGAACATATATTTTTTTTCGTTTTCGTACCGCAATTTTGACCGAAAATTACATCATGAGGTGGAAGATCGAAATGTTTACCCATCGAAAGAGAAACATTCGGAGGTCAAAACCCGCATGGGTTGCCAGCCCCTACCCTGGCAGGTTTCAAGGTCAGCCAAGTTTTATGAGGCCCAAAAATGGGGTCACTTACCTCATCAGGTGGAGAGATAAAATTGATGCAGGTCGATAGCCCTAGTCGTGCCGTTCATGAATATATAGGGTTGCCTGCCTTCAGCCTGGCAGTTTTCCTGGTCAGCCACCTCAAACAATCTATATCAATATCTCGGAAAAACGAAAAATTCTTGTAAAGACGCTTTGATTCGGAGTAAATTTTATACAAACCGTGGTATTCAATTAAAATCTACGCTCTGGCAGTCTTGCGCCTATTATAGTGTTGAAATAATAAGGTAAATGCACCAGTTATGGTCATTTTTCATTGGCATCTTCAAAATATTGAAAAAAGTAATGTAGTTGTTTAACCTCATCAAGTGGCTCGATGAAACTGATGCAGATCGATAGCTCCAGACGTGCCGTTCATGAATATATAGGGTTGCCTGCCTTCAGCTTGGCAGTTTTTCTGGTCAGCTACCTCAAACAATCTATATCAATATCTTAAAAAAACGAAAAATTCTTGTAGAGACGCTTTGATTCGGGGTATATTTGATACAAACCGTGGTATTCAATTAAAATCTACGCTCTGGCAGTCTTGCGCCTATTATAGTGTTGAAATAATAAGGTAAATGCACCAGTTATGGTCATTTTTCATTGGCATCTTCAAAATATTGAAAAAAGTAATGTAGTTGTTTAACCTCATCAAGTGGCTCGATGAAACTGATGCAGATCGATAGCTCCAGACGTGCCGTTCATGAATATATAGGGTTGCCTGCCTTCAGCTTGGCAGTTTTTCTGGTCAGCTACCTCAAACAATCTATATCAATATCTTAAAAAAACGAAAAATTCTTGTAGAGACGCTTTGATTCGGGGTATATTTGATACAAACCGTGGTATTCAATTAAAATCTACGCACTGGTAGTCTTGCGCCTATACGGTGTTGAAATAATAGGGTAAAGGTACTAGTAAGTGGTCATTGTTATCTTCCAATACGGAAAAATGTATCTGTTTTAGCGTTCTCATACCAGAGTGATAATCTTATACTACGTATAACTTATTTTGATATTACAATTGTAAAAAATGTACATAAAAAGGAAATACAAAATCACGTACATACTTTTTTTTATTCAAAACCAGGGAGTTCACAAAATCTTCTCTTTCTTACAACTGGTTGATTATTGCATAGCTTTTAATTGACACTTCGCTAGAAAAATGTAAAAATTTTAATATATTAAATTTTGGAATATTAATGTCGTAAAAAAATACTAAATTTGACGATTTGAAGTAAATACTTTTATCTACACTCACAACGTAATGTTCCAAATATGAATTCAAAAAAGGTAATATAAATACGTACTTTATTTTCGTGGATAGGTAAAATTAAAAAATAAACTCATTACGATGCAGTCAACTGCATCATAAAATAACTTTTTTTCTCATTACGATACAGGGCAAATCCAAAAAGAAGGCAGTGCCGTAACATTAAAAAAAAACAACGAATATTTTCCCACATATTTTTCATGATTAAAATGTACTCTATGGTAATCGATGACTTTAGTGCGATTAGTTTGTTGAAATGCACTGATCAATTTGTTTTTCTAATGGAATGCGCGCCAAGCTTTTCCGATAAAGTTTTGATTTCAATTTTTACATTTTGTTATACTTACTGAATTTTGTAGGTTTTTTTTTATTCTTGCTTTAAAATGTGAAAAAAAATTAACTCTGCCCGATATTTTAGTTTAGATGCAGCTAAGGAATTGACTTATTACAAGGTAGGTACCTAGCTAATACAAACAAAGTCTCTCTCTCTTTTCTAACGTTGATCTTTTATTTAGTAGGTTCAATCCCAAATGTATGAGTGTAGATAAAGTAGTGTATGAAACTGCACATAACTAGGTATTAAAACACTCGTGTGATACTATTAAAAACCTCGCCTACGGCTCGGTTTTTAAACACACACTCGTGTTTTAATACCCCTCTTTATGTGTCAGTTTCATAAACTACTATTATTTGGTGATATTTAGGATTATTTAACAGAGTTAGTAAGTCATTTTTACTACACAACTATCCAAAAAAGTGTATTGTGTTCGGGTTTGATGTATTATGTATGTGAGTTTCTTATTTCACTATAACATCAAAACACCTGAACAAATTTGGCTGTGAGAGGTATCGTTAAATTAGAATCCTTACATCACCCCAAACGACACTAACAATAGATTTTTGAAAAATGACAATAATATATGTCAGCTGCATGACACCATTTATTTATTTTTTGCAATGATTACAAAATTAAAGGCCTTGATGAACACATTCCAAAACTAATAATTTGTAACTAAAATGTATGAAAAAAAAAAAAAACATCACTGCCCTGCCAAAAATGAACCAGTTAAATAAAAAGTATTATTGCATACTTAGTTCCTCAGGATTTTAGCTTTTAAACAATCAAAACACGATAAAAAGTATCCTATATTTTAATTCAACAATCTGTGTCCCTATCTAAATCCGTTGAGCCGTTTTTGCCACAGAAAAAGCAATAATTAGAGTTTTTGCGTGATTGAGTAACGAACATCGAAACTTTCATAATTTTATAATAATACTAGCTTCCGCCCGCGACTTCGTCCGCGTGCATATTAGAGAAAATCCTTAGGGAACCTACAACCAGGATCCGACCAGCCGTTTTTACGTCATTTGGCGGGTCCCCACCAAGCTCGCGAGGCACAACGTTTGCCGCGTGTGGCGGGCCTCGCACGAGGCTGCGCGATTGGTGGGGACCCGCCAAATGACGTACAAACGGCTGGTCGGATCCTGGTTGTAGGTTCCGTAAGGATTTTCTCTAATATGCACGCGGACGAAGTCGCGGGTGGAAGCTAGTTTATTACAATAATCAGAATTCCTCTCCCTCTCCCTCTCCCTCTCCCTCTCCCTCTCCCTCTCCCTCTCCCTCTCCCTCTCCCTCTCCCTCTCCCTCTCCCTCTCCCTCTCCCTCTCCCTCTCCCTCTCCCTCTCCCTCTCCCTCTCCCTCTCCCTCTCCCTCTCCCTCTCCCTCTCCCTCTCCCTCTCCCTCTCCCTCTCCCTCTCCCTCTCCCTCTCCCTCTCCCTCTCCCTCTCCCTCTCCCTCTCCCTCTCCCTCTCCCTCTCCCTCTCCCTCTCCCTCTCCCTCTCCCTCTCCCTCTCCCTCTCCCTCTCCCTCTCCCTCTCCCTCTCCCTCTCCCTCTCCCTCTCCCTCTCCCTCTCCCTCTCCCTCTCCCTCTCCCTCTCCCTCTCCCTCTCCCTCTCCCTCTCCCTCTCCCTCTCCCTCTCCCTCTCCCTCTCCCTCTCCCTCTCCCTCTCCCTCTCCCTCCGTCTCCGTCTCCCTCTCCCTCTCCCTCTCCCTCTCCCTCTCCCTCTCCCTCTCCCTCTCCCTCTCCCTCTCTCTCTCCCTTATCTTTTAAACTTAAAAAAATGCTCTAAATGGGTCATTTTTTTGGAGTCCGTAATGTACCCAACATCTAGTCTTAATAGTAGTAATGTTTACATAAAATCTACATTTTCTTATGGAGGTAGGTTATATCTCCGGATGCTTTTCGAATTAAAAAAAAATTATTATTATTTTAGGAGTTAAGATGACTTTAAACTGTAGGTTTGAGCGTCTCGGTGAGCGCTTCTGGATTTACGTATTAGGAATTTTTGTCGATAAATAGTTTGGGATTTCATTAAGTATAATTTTTGTTTGTAATTCTGTTGTTTTGTAAATATTTACTAATTCGAAAAATAAAATAAATATGCATGTTCATACAACAAAGCTGTACCTAGTTAGCATGTAGGTAGTATAGAAGTAGTATTGGAACGTCTTTATTTTCATTTAACTACTTACTATAACAAGTTTTGAAAAATATTATAATATTAATATTCCTTCCTATAAGTTCGTTTTATTATTTATTGCTGAAGATCATTTCCAATGCCATTTGAAAGTCATGTGGTGGATGAGATCTGTGAATTTTTTCCTGAACGATGGGTACTCTATTTCATTTTCTGTACCCCTGACATGCCATGATGATTGGTTGATTAGTTAAGACGTGAAAGCGTAACAAATAAACAGATAAACTTACTTTCGCATTCTGTAATATTAGTAAGGATAGTAGGATTCAGCTCAAATATGTCCACCTCCTGTAATATTAGTAAGAGTTCCAAATTATATCCCCATCGAGGAGCATAGCCTACCTTACACGTCAACGATATTATTAATGTGGATGAAAATATTGAAAATAATTCCGATATTGGTTGTAATACTTCTTATGATAAAAAAACAACTGTGTGAAAATTTGTTTTTGATGTTAACTTGTCGGAATAATATCGGGCACCATTCGCCTCTGCACACACGCACGCACAAGGCACTACACTCTGTATATTTTTTACAATTATAATATCAAAATAAGTTATACTTAGTATAAGATTATCACTCTGGTATGAGAACGCTAAAACAGATACATTTTTCCGTATTTGAAGATAACAATGACCACTTACTGGTCCCTTTACTCTATTATTTCAACACCGTATAGGCGCAATACTACCAGCGCGTAGATTTTAATTGAATATCACGGTTTGTACTAAATATACCCCGAATCAAAGCGTCTTTACAAGAATTAATCGTTTTTCCAAGATATTGATATAGATTGTTTGAGGTGGCTGACCAGAAAAACTGCCAGGCTGAAGGTAGGCAACCCTATATATTAATGAATGGCACGTCTGGGGCTATCGATATGCATCAGTTTCATCGAGCCACCTGATGAGGTTAAACAGCTACATTACTTTTTTCAATATTTTGAAGATACCAATGAAAAATGACCATAACTGGTGCATTTACCTTATTATTTCAACACTATAATAGGCGCAAGACTACCAGTGCATAGATTTTAATTGAATACCATGGTTTGTATTAAATATACCCCGAATCAAAGCGTCTTTACAAGAATTTTTCGTTTTTCCAAGATATTGATATAGATTGTTGGAGGTGGCTGACCAGAAAAACTGCCAAGCGGAAGGCAGGTAACCCTATACATTCATGAACGGCACGACTACGGCTATCGATCTGCATCAGTTTCATCGAGCCACCTGATGACGTTAAACAGCTACATTACTTTTTTCAATATTTGAAGATACCAATGAAAAATGTCCGTAACTGGTGCACTTACCCTATTATTTCAACTCCATAATAGGCGCAAGGCTGCCAGTGCGTAGACTTTAATTTAATATCAGGGTTTGCCCTTGATCATAGCATCTTTACATGACTTTTTCGTTTTTCCAAGATATTGATAAAGATTGTTTGAGGTGGCTGACCAGAAAAACTGCCAGGCTGAAGGCAGGCAACCCTATATATTCATGAATGGCACGTCCAGGGCTATCGATCTGCATCAATTTTATCTTTCCACCTGATGAGGTAAGTGACCCCATTTTTGGGCCTCATAAAACTTGGCTGACCTTGAAACCTGCCAGGGTAGGGGCTGGCAACCCATGCGGGTTTTGACCTCCAAATGTTTCTCTTTCGATGGGTAAACATTTCAATCTTCCACCTCATGATGTAATTTTCGATCAAAATAGCGGTACGAAAACGAAAAAAAATATATGTTCTTCCAGGATATGTAATGGCAACCCACTAAAATCCAGTGTTCCTAAGTAATATCTATTACTGCAACACATTTCTGCTCTTCCACCTTGTGAGGTAAGGTTTCATGCAATGGGAGCTTAGTCTATTAGTTTCATAAATAATTTCAGTAGGTAGGTATCTGAAGATCAATATTTGAAGATGCTGTACTGTATGTGATGAGCAACACAGATTCAATTGTTAGATAATGAGTCACAGTCACGTTACACGAGCAAATCATGGACCTAGCTAAATGGTGCTTTTACACGTTTTAAGATTTTCAACATGAGAAATCTTAAAAATATTAAAAGAATGATTCAAATTAACATTTAACACTATTAACGCACATTTTACAATGGTTTTTGTAGTCTACTGGTTTATCTTCTATATTATCGAATAAAAGTGTGTGCAAAACATGACAAGGTAAATTAATAACTCTTTATTGTTTTTTTGTTTTAAAATAGCATCTTAGGAACAAATAAAATTGCTCATTGAAACTCTTTTAAGTACCATTAAAAGAATTACAATCAAGAAAATTGTAAAAAATGGAAATCGGTACTAGTCATCGGTTTCAATTAGTTAAAGGCACTTTAAATTTGAACAATCACGTTTTTGGGATTGTTAATTTGTTACCATAACCAATTGTAAATTTAATCTTTTGTTAAAGCACAAAAAATAACTAATGACAAGACATAAGTACCTATGTTAAAGTCTTTGTAACATATGACTAGACTAGTCTGCTGATCGATCTCAGTATATTATTAAATTTTAATGTTTAAAGAGCGATTAAGTTATATTTTCTTAATCTTTCAAAATAAAGTAACACATATCCACACATAGGTAGAGTAATTAATTGTTTAGATTTAGAACAAGTATTAAGTACAGCTAGAGTGGTTATTTTAAAAAGAACTATTATTATGAAAATCTACGCGTGATAGAAGGTATTTATAAGACAAAATACCTAGTGCTCAAATTGAACAATTTTTTTCCGCGTTTTTCTTTCGTGCTCGTGCGAAATATTATGATGATTAACTAGGTATCTAATGTATTCACGTACACTTTTCGGTTAAAATGAGTCACAACCTAAACCAGTTCAACAAAAGACGTTGACCTACTAAGTGAACTCCGGCTAAAACGTGATAAATTGCCATTGGAATTTACCATAATCTCATTATTTTTATTACGGCTTTTAATTAGCGTGCTGTTCATGATTGTATTAATTACGATAAAAAGTTGGTACAAAATAGCAATGCCATCTCTCGGTAAGTAGCGAAACTAAGATTAGCCCTGAGTCAAAGACATTCGTTCTGTGGGCATCCGCAAGATCTTGAAATCTAGAGCACATGGTAAACTAAAACGAACATTTCGCGCTCACGTGTCGCGACGACGACTTGGCAACCAAACTAGTGTCTATTTCATAGAGAACGAAGTTCATCCCGTTTAATTCTGCATGTCCAAACGTTACCTCCAAATAGTGGCATAATGACCATTTTACACTGTCGTAATGTAAAATATGAGTCATAAAAAACAAATGGTCGTCAGAGAGAACTAATTTACACATGTTAATTAATTCTCTCTGAAGTACGTAGGTATACTTACATCAAATCTAGATTCTGGATAATATTACGTTAATGGTGTTTCATTAACGTCATGTTTTGAAGATTATTTCCACTCAATTTAAAATCGTTCTCCGTAGCATAATTTTTTTGTTAAAATGCATGTTTTTCAAGATTAGGTGAATCAAAGGAAGTGGTTAGCTGTGTATTTTTTTTATTAATTCTCATGAATCGTCGACACATTATTAAGAGATCTAGCTCAAGCAAAACCTAGTCAAAACCTAGATAGGTATCTATCCAATTTACAAACAAGAACTAATATACCAGATATTTATGCAAATCTATGGCCATGTGCTATGCGATTGAGTAACAGAAATCTAAATAGTTTCGAACAAGCAAAGTGCTATGAACATTCATAATATTATATTGTCTGTGGAACAATAATGTTAAGTATTTAGCCTAATTCTCAAATGAGCGAGTACTTTGCACAAATTGTCCAATTGGTAGAGCACTCGCAGAGTTTAGAACTAATAGATACGATGTTTAAAAACTTTTTGCTCATGTATCAAAACAAAGTCCAAACATTTTGCATTAAAGTTTAAGTACTTAGTGTAATTTTACTAATCACTGGCCTTAGAATAATTACACCTAGAACGATAATTCCCTACAAAGCGCGCTGTCAAAAGTGAGGCAACAAAAACAGCCAAAATGGCGCCGTTTTCAGATTTTTCCTGTCCATTATTAAATAATCATGCCTAATAAGTACAAAACAGTTTCAATTTCCCTACCTTAAAGAGATTAATTATTATATTATTGGATTTTATTTACGATTAGGTAACGTATGAAGGATATAAATCTGAGAACTGAGCCATTTTGGCTCAGTATAAGTTGCCTCACTTTGCATACAAGGACACGGCTTCTAGGTGTAATTATTCTAAGTTACTGGCTGTGTAATAAATAGTATAAGTTCATTCATATACACCGTCATTTTGTAGTCGTTTTAATTAACTTAAGAGAGTGTTCTACTAACGGAACTAAACATTTTTGCTAAAGAAACATGGGTCGATAAACGACAAAAATATTTGACTTTCCCATACTAATAAAATGTTTTAGCTGTCTACTTAGTATGGGAGACCCAAATTTTTTTGTCGTTTTTCGACCCATGTTTCTTGGGCAAAAATGTTTATTTTCATTGGTACAACACACCCTTAAGTTAATTAAAACGACTACAAAATGACGGTGTTTATACAGACAAGAATAACCTCTATATCTATCTTTACCGAAGACTTCTCGTAGTCCACCCTTGAGATTCTAATTTAACTTTGATTTCGTGACATCATGTCCCAGTTAACGAAGACATTGGCGTAATCGCCATTATGACATAAGAATGAAATAAAAAGAAAAAAGACATTTCTGTGTGACACATCGGTGAATTTATTGGGCACGTTGTTGCTAATGGAAATCGGTATCCCCGAACTATTAATACTACTGGAGACATCTAGATTGATGTTAAATATAGATATTGCATTTTGAAAAGACAACCAAACATCTTAAATTAACATTCTAAGGTTTAAATCAATTTATTTTTTTATATATATTTTTATATACACTTATGGGATTTACGCACGTAGGTAACACAGAGGAAATAATCACTACGTTTTAGTAGGTACTACTGAAATAATTGAAATGAATAACAAACAATTGAATAAAAAAAAATTCAGTTATTTTTAAGTTTAGTTTTATTTTATTTTGTTTTTGGTTTTCCCGACCCCGGTAGCTGCAAAAGTTCCGTGCAATCATAGGGACCTACTTTTTTTAAATCAGTTTTATTTATGCTTCTCATGTGCTGCACCCTGTCTTGTACCTATCTAATAGCTTAATAAACTTCTTCGGTATAATTACTTGCACACATAATTAATTTTGAAACATAAATTACGTTGTCCAATATGTAGGTAATTTTAGTTTTTGAGTGCCCGTCTCATTTTGCCGTCACCGTGCCTGATTTTTTGTTCGAGCACCGATTATGTACTGTTATGCACAGTCCGATAACCACCAATTTGAGATCACTGAACTTGAAGAAAATTGTTTTATTATTTTCTCCACCGGTTCTTATAAAACGCTTTAGGAAGTCACTTTACGCGAACATACCTATATTGTTACCTATTTAAAACCATATTCACTAACTGTAAAACGTTCTACATGAAAATTTTCGTTCACACTTACCTACTACTTAAATATTTTAACTTCCGCCATCTCTAATTTGGAAAAATAGTAATAAATAAGTATTATTTTTTCAGACTTTTATAAGGCAACGGTATGAGTGTTCTCACATTGAAAGTCGTTTTATTTCTTCTGCAGGAAGAAAATCATATCAATATAGGTATGTAGAACCATGCACTAAAGATTGTATTATAATAAAAAATGTGAGAAATGTTTACTTCAAAAGCATCAGAACTGGTCGTTGCATCTAAACATTCTAAATAGAGTAGACTCTAACTAATTACATCCACGGAACAACCTTGCAGATCAATACGCTGCCGAACACCAAAATAACGTAACCGCACTCACGGTCTGTGACTCGTCAATCTGTTCCGAGCAAGGTGACTGCTTATTTCAAACAACCGTTAAATAACGAGTTACTTAATAAAAAAAAACACAAACAATTAATTGCCGAGAATAATTTCTATTGTGTCTCGGTCAATGATGGTAGTGGATATGTGCTATAATTAGAAATAACTAGCGGCCGCCCGCGGTTTCACTCGCGTGGTTCCCATTCCCACTGGAATATCGGGATAAAAAGTATTCTATGTTTTAATCCAGGCTATCTACTATCTGTGTGCCAAATTTCAACCAAATCCGTTCAGTAGTTTTTGCGTGATTGAGGAACAAACATCCAAACATCTAAACATCCAAACCCACAAACTTTCACATTTATAATATTAAGTAGGATAATTAATAATGTCTCCATAATTTTGGATGCGTGTGGCGCGGGAGTGACAAACACAGATGGTCTATGTCCAAAGACTGATAGTTTAAAGGCTGCGATGATGATGCTTTGGATTAGGTACCTAGGTATAAAATAGAATATCTGTTGGATAATTATTATGTAGTAACAGAAGCATTTTACATTTTGCTTTTAACGTCAACTTTTTTCGGTCAATGACATCGGCATCTTGCAGTACTTATATTATATCTATTCTGTGATCTTGCGTAAAATGATTCAAAATCAATGCAATACTTACAATGATTGAGCAAATAATTAAAATTCACAAGAAGGCCACAGGGGGAAAACATGCAATATCACAACGACAATGAACTGAGAAATTGCTAAATTAATCTTTTGATTCTTGAAAAAATGTACTGCATTTGCACTGTATCAATATTTTACTATGAATATTACTCCATGACTATGCATGTGCAAAGTGTGTTTTGACGTTTCGTTCTACCAAATGTATACTTCACAATGGCATTGCCAGTTCAAAAAACATAAAAATGTGGCATAGCATGTTTTTCCCCTGTACCCTTCAATTATTTACTAACAATTGCCGTCTGTATTGCATGTATTATTTTTATCTTGCGTATTTAAATGTCCCTCTATGAAGCTCTGCTCTATGAAATATTTTATCGTTCGTAAGTGGAATAAATTCTCTAAGCAGATTAATGGCATAGTTAATTTTGCGAGAGACATAAAACATCTTCTAATCTTCCACGTGGCGCGTACGCCTATTTTACGTCACTATTTCTATTATAGAGCGACTGTTTGTGTTGTTAATTTACGGCATCTGCGTTGTAATTAGATTTTGGACGGTACTTTCGTCTGGAGCGCAGTTTGCAACGTCACAACTACGTCAATATGACATCAGTTACCAAATTCGTGTAGTCTGGATTGGCTCGGCCAAGAAGCTGATACCCACAATGGAGATTGCACGCCTAGTATCATAGTGAAGATTGAAAAAAGACTCTTTAGTGACGTCACGGCTTATTGCTATCTCTTTCTTTTCGTTTTACAATACGTTTTCGTTTCTCACGAACGAACAAACGACGAACAACGAACACGTATTTTAACACTAAAGAAAGAGGTTGCAATAAGCCGTCACGTCACTCAAGGACATTTTTTCTATCTTCACTATGACACTGGCCGTGCAATCTCCATTGGAGGAAGGTATAAGCTTCTTGGGCTCGGCCAAGAAGCTTATACCTCCCTCAAACAATACGTGTTCGTTGTTCGTCGTTCGTTTGTTCGTGAGAAATGAAAACGTATTGTAAAACGAAAAGAAAGAGATAGCAATAAGCCGTAACGTCACTAAAGAGTCTTTTTCAATCTTCACTTAATTACTAGGCGTGCAACCTCCTTTGTGGATATAAGCTTCTTGGGCTCGGCTTAGCATGGAATTATCCTACGATTAAGGATAACTGCACACTTTTAACGTTTAACAAGTCAAAAATATGTAATTATGTGTTTGCTCTACAATCTTCGATCAAGAATGTCCTAGATAACGCTTCACGAACTAAAACAGTACGCAAAAATGGCACCTCAAATAGCGTCCCACTTACAAACTTGGCGCTTATTTTGTATATAATCACTTCTTATTTTGTATAAACTCACATTTTATATCACTTGTACAAAATAAGCTTATTTTGAACAAAAACACATCATTTATCACTTATTTTGTGCAAAGTAAGCGCCCAGTTTGTAAGTGGGACGCTATTTGAGGTGCCATTTTTGAGACTCTGACCGGACATCTTGGGTAATTCTTAATCGAAGTCTACAATGCTTTCAATGTCGAAGAATCGCAAGCGCTAAGTCAAGTCGTAACGGTGTTCATCATTTGTTAACCGACTTATGAAACGTTGCATATAGTTTGCATACCAATCGACCATGACCATAGATAACAATCACCTTGTTTAACATAGGAAAAAATAAAAGTTAGTATTTTACTCGTGTATTAAAATAAAGCAAAGTTCACTGAATTATAATTTCCGTTTGACCGTGATTTTATAATTTTAACGAAAGGTGTGTACGGAAGTATACAAGATAGAATAGAAATAACCTTAAAGGCGTGGACACACCGGCTTCGTAGTGACGCACGTGACCCCCTGACACACCGGGTTACGCACGTCTACGTTTACGCTTACGCATACGTGCTAGGCACGCAACGCAACCTGTCCCTTGCGTACCCAGCCGCTGCGGCAGCCATGTTTGCGACTCTAGTGCGCGATGTCATTCGAAGATTGAATAAATTTACTATTTTTTTGCACTAATTCAATAAGTTTTTCTTTAATATCGTTATTCATTAAACTTATGTCTTTTTCATTTATATACAGGGTTATTTGTTAAATACCAACAACCTCGCAGGAGTAGATTCACTAGCATCATAAACAACAATATTTGTTGTACGACTTTTTCAAAAACAGACAATAAATATTCGACTTTTCATACAAATGTCCGAACAGCTGATCGAGTTTTGTAAGAAAAGTCGATTTTTTTGACGGTTTTCGGAAAAGTCGTACCTAGAACAAATGTTGTTGTTTATGATGTTAGTAATCTACTCCTGCGAGGTTGTTGGTATTTTACAAATAACCTAAAGGGTGTAAAAGACCCTTAACGAAGCCGAAATATACTCATTCCGCCCATCATCAGGAACATTTTTGGCTAAAGACTATACCTGGGAAATCAATGGCCATGAAGTTATTGAAGGTCAAAGTCAAAAAAAATTTTCAAGATTTTTATGAAAACTAATTAAGTATAAGTACGCTATTTCCTAATTTTTTACCAAAGAAACATTTAATTTTTTTAAAGCATTTCGTAACAAACAATGGCTTCAAAACGTCATCACTCAATGTATATCATGTGCATGCATATTATTACGCTGTCTTTCAACTCGGACGCACGCGGCTGTGTAGCACCACTACACTAGTGTAGGAAAGGAAGGTAGTGGACCCCCACAGTAAATCCTCAGTAGACGAAACTTTACAGTATTATAAAGTATCATAAATGAAACATATTTTTAAATTATCCAAATCTTTTTTTTTGTTTTTGGATATTTGTACATAGGTTTTGGTTCATACTTATTACATTCCTGAAAAGTTTCATCGACTGAGGATTTAATGTTGGGGTCTCCATACAAAAGATCACTTCTACTACACCACTCGCAGGCGCGGTCTGTTGCGCGCGTTACATTGCGTGGTACTTTTTGCGATGCTTTTTAACACCAATAATGAAAATAGTTTCCTAACAATAATTTTGAACAGAAATGGTCCTGATGATGGGCAGAATATGTAGACCTCGGCTTCGTTGGACGTCTTTTTAAACCCTGTAGAATGAAATAACATTTGAATTGCCGGATACGTACAAACAAATTGTTAATAAATTCTGTTTATTTTTTATCTGTCCGACATAGGCTAATGGGCTATCCAAATTCCACTCTAGAAGAGCCGTCGGCAAATATAGTTATAAATATAGATAATTTTATTCATAGAACGAGGATGTTTTATTTGACAGTTCTTTTGCACGCCGCTCATAATATTACGACTATCGAAAATAAACTAAATTTATAAAGTTAGAAGAAAAGTAGAACAGGTTTAACTCGTAAGTAAAGAACTGTTATGAAAAATGTTTGTAGGTATTACAATTTTTATTTTCTAGACTGGTTTGTAACGAAAGAATCGGTCATAAATCTTAATGGTCCTCTCCCACTTTCGCTGGGTTGCTACCTACAACCGAAGAGTTTTTATTCGGAAAATAGATCATGCGACATTGCGACGCGCCGCGGCGCTACGGGCGGCCTGGCACAGACACAGGGCGCCTTCAGCGTTTGTTTGTGGACGTCTCCGCAAAACATCCGCGAGTTTCAGTATAGCCCCAAACCTCCTTACAAACGCCGTGAGTGAATGGTCGTTCGGCGCGCAGTATTCTTCGACGCCATTTTCACTCCGTTGCTCCTGTGATTAAAAACAAAATGATTTTCGAGACGATGTTGCGGAAGTTCGTCGTGTTGTTGTTCGATATCAAAGAAGTTTTCAGTGAATCTCTTATTAACGTCCTCTTAAAAGATAGAATTGAGACGATTCTGTAAATTATCAGTGACCATAATCGCTACTGAATAAGTATTTCGACTGTGTGATAACTTCTTAGTTTAAGGTTAATTCAATATAGATATAGCGCTGGTTACGCCATATCTGATTCTGTTGATGCAGTATTATATTTTGTTACGATAAAGACTATGAGCGAATAGCTTTAAAGAACCATAATTGATTAGAGGACCAAGAATACTAAGGATTTTGAGTTAAAATGTCTGGACTCAAACGATGTATCAGTCAACTGTCCATGTTCATGACTGGAAAACCAGTGAACTCTTCGGAGACTGCTTGGAGAGATGAGTTACAAAAGTGAGTTAATACTGCTTTATCTTGGATTATTTAATTAAAATTAACGGTGACTAAAGAATTGTATAAGAATTTAACATTGTCTAAACATAATTTTTGTGTAGGTCTTGATAGTATAATGAATTTCCAACATACTCTATTTATTATGACAAGTAAAGAAGACTTACATCAGTATTCAAGAACAATACTCAAACGACGCTCTGCGTTGAAATAGACTCTGTGATTAGTTCGTTTGTTTCACGTATTACGTGTGATTACGTATAGTTGGGACGCCGTTCGTCCGCGCCGCGGGCACTTTGCGAACTCATAGATAATGTTTGTAAATACATTTTTTGCACATGATAACTTCCTTAACTTATCAAACTACTTGCATCAAGCTTGCGACAATTGTCGTTAACAAAACTTAAATGGAAGTAATAGAAATTAGAAATTATTTTTTACTAACTTACCAACGTACCTGCAATATTATAATATACTTGAGATATTCTGACGACAAGGTTTTGGGTGTGTCAGCAATAGTCGGCATTCAAAACAAAAGAATAGCTTGTTGCGACCTTCCCGTAAATACGTATCCGAATATTTGGCAACTTACCGCGCCGGAGTTTTCTGCTCAAGAGTTCTTGGAAATGGGAATATTGAATTGCCAACTGAATGAGTGACATTTAGCGATCATCTGTTAATTATTACTGAGAAGACATCGTCTAAATACATATTTAAATAAAAAAAAACACAGAAACGAATACTTGCAAAATTGCATTTGTCTAATAACTTCAAATTAATATTAAAAGCAGTTTAGATTTTATAACATTAATCCGAACGTAAAGTTTCGAAATCCAAGAGAATCGTTGGTCAATAAAACTCACTTTTCTAAGATAACCACGCCATTTTCATGTCTTGAGGTTTCCTTTAATTTTGTAATTTCCTTTAAGGAAAAACAACTACGTAATTACTTAATACTACTAATGTATTTGCGCATTTAATAATTAAGTACGTTAACACCGTCTATTTCAATATTGGCTTAAGACTTTAGCGCAGAAAATTATGTTTGCGGTTCACATAGCTTTGGTTTTATTTGTATGACACATTTAGGATTGACACGTTAGAAATCGTAGACACGCATACTTTAATATAATTTAATTAACAATTACGCCATCTATGGAAAAGTCACATTGCATAAAAATCTTGAAATAAATACATAAAAAAATGATAATTAATTACTATGTATTTTTGTGTTCCAAGAACTTACTTACTTGAAATTAATAAAACAATTTTAACGGATACTAGCGCGGTTTTATTGAAAGTTCTTTGGTAATTAGTTGGTATTTGGTTTGATTTTTGGTTTCCCCCGTGACCACGGCAGCTGCAAAGGTGCAGAAACGTCGGGAAAACCAAAAATCAAACCAAATACCAACTAATTACCAAAGAACTTTCAATAAAACCGCGCTAGTATCCGTTAAAATTGTTTTATTTCATGTCTAGTGAGCGCGTAAGCTTGAGAAGTGAACTTACTTACTGTTACTGTTTGTTTATTAGAAGTATACTTACTTACTTAATTTCCTCTAATATTATATTTGTCTGTGAGATTTTTCGTTAAAGAGCTCTAATAAATTAAGTAAGCAATTTAGCGTTGAAAATGATAATGCTTCGGCGTGACAGCGAATTTTAAACATATCAATTCAATCCTTAAGATGCTATAAACCACATGATGAAAACTTGTACACATGATATTAATTATCATGTCTAGACGAAGCCATCGGACCCAGACTCTGGAAACGAGTTAATAATCTTATATTTCAGTGTACATAACACGCGACAACATACGGACAATCAGACAAAGTAAAAGTAGCTTAGCAAATTCTAGAAACCTAACAAGAGTGTTAACTCTAAAATATCAAAATATTCTTATATAACCATGTTGTTGCACCAGTCATTAATTGAACTATTCCCATGCTATTCATTTAACCCGATACAAAACCGTAAATATCTTATCCACGTTCTAGCAAACAAACAAACATCTGTCTGTTTATACTGCGGTAGGTACTCACATACTTTTAAATGCGTAAATAACCTATTTGTCCATTCGCAAGTTTCAGATCACCTCCAATATTTTTGTTGATATAAATAAATACAACGACGCATTCATTTGGAAATACAAACTTTACTAAATTCACGTTTCTTTGCATACTGAAGCTGCATAATATTATGTTGATGATGTCCATTAAATGTAAAAATCCAGAAAATATTATCAAGCTGATTAATAGAAAAACTCACGATAAATACCTGTATCACCTACAAAGGTGATTAATCACCGTATATAATATACACGTGCGATAGAACGTAAATTATACCCCTGCAAGAGCTAAGAAAACATTTTATAACTGCTCAATTAACCGTTGGAATAACAATCCTTGGAACAATATGCAAAAACGTGCATTAACACATTAACTATGTATATTAAACCTCAATTGGACAGTAAATTGAAAACAGGAATGTACGTCACCAACTAAACCTAATCTTTTATGAGAGATAAAAAGTTTCAATATAAGTAAAAGCTTTTAGCTGATAAATCTTAATGGAAAGTATACACTATAGGATGTCGTCTCTAGATCTAAAGTGCTGTTAAAACCCCCATCAAATATAAAAGCACTAACATTGAATACTCCAGTAGTAGCTACCATTATTGACTGTACAAAAGGTCGGCTTAAATGTAAGCTCTAGTGCCTGATAAATATTATTTATTAGATTATATAAATTATTTCATGCCACTGATATATGAAAAATTACTCGCACCAGTCACTTAGATTAGTAAATCCCGCTTCGAATCAAGCATGCGTGTCAAGTTAGTGAATAACTTTCATTGTGTTCCAGTTTTTTAAATCATGGCAGGTGTAGACAATGGGGGTAAACAAACGTAGATATCTTACTGACAATGATAAATGTTATTGACTTACAATATTGGTTCGTTTACAAACAATGCTTGTAATTTGATTCTAGTGGATTCTGTTTTTCATTCATGTTTGATCTGTGACGTCAATGATTCACAGCTTTGTGTTAAATTATTGTCGTCATACTTTGTATTAAAATACGAAATCATGCTACAGTAAAAAAATAATCATAGTATTGTTTGTGTAATTAACCAATAACTTTGACTTTTCAGATACCGTTCACCCCGTTACGCTGCCAGGCGCATCAAGAAGCGCGTCATCTTCAAGCACGGAGACTGCAACGTTGTCCAATGGAACGTGGCGAAGCGCAGGCGCCGATACATGGCGGATATCTTCACGACCCTCGTGGACGCACAGTGGCGCTGGACGCTGCTCGTGTTCGCACTCTCCTTCATCCTCTCCTGGCTCCTTTTCGCCCTCATCTGGTGGCTTATCATCTTCACCCACGGCGACCTAAACCCCCCCGATAACCAAAACATAACCTTCATCCCTTGTCTCAACAATGTCAACACCTTCACCGGCTGCTTCCTCTTCTCCGTTGAAACACAACATACCATCGGCTATGGCTCCAGGACGACTAACGAAGAATGCCCTGAGGCCATTTTCGTTATGTGCATTCAGAGTATCGTCGGTGTCTTCATACAAGCGTTCATGGTAAGATTTTCTGTTTAATTCATATACCTCTAATTAGTTTTCTGCTACCCAACTCCAATTTCCACTTTGTTTTTTAAACCAGACTCATAAATCAGTTTAACGCTCTTTTTAACCATTATTTGAATAAAGTTTGTCGAAACAGCAGTAAACCTCAAAGTAAACAAATTCTTAAACAAAAAATACTAAATCCCGACATTATTTATTCTAATAACGTCAATACTAAGTTTCACTTTTGACTATGAAATCATTAATAACGGTGATGTTGATATGAAAACTTACTGCGAAATGGAAATTATAATTTTGTATTAAAATAAATTTGGCAACCAGCCAAGCATATTAACGTAACGAATATACGAGCCAGCCAGATGCCCTCTTAAAAATAATTACCACAGATTAAGAGATACGCAATTTCATGGTTTTATGTGAGATCGATGAAATTGATAGAAAAATGATTAATCACTTCCACTTTGAGTCTGGACGTCGTCAAGTCATTCCTATTTTCAGCAGCTGCAAATAACATGTCGTTGGTAGTCTGTCCAAAATACCCGTCTCGAGACAGAATGAAACAAGGTTACTCTAATTTTAGGTGGGAATCGTGTTTGCAAAGCTCTCTAGACCAAAAAAACGTGCTCAGACCCTGTTGTACTCCCGAAACGCCGTGATATGTCTGCGAGAAGGCCAACTGTGCCTGATGTTCCGAGTCGGTGACATGAGGAAATCCCATATTGTCGAAGCCCATATAAGAGCACAATTAATTCGCCGCAAGGTATATAATTTCAACAAAAAGGAGACTGGTTAGTGATTGGGGATTTCTGTCAGCACGCTTCCTTACGTCTATTCTAGAGTTCGTACTGACACCACTCTCTGGTCCCGAACTGAATGGATATCGAAACCTGATCGCCAGTTTTCGATGTCCTCAGTTTTGGATTACCAAATCTCAAGACTTCTTTCTCTTGTCCATAGGTGGGTCTAATATTCGCGAAGCTGGCTCGAGCCAAAAAGCGTAACACCACACTCCTGTTCTCCAGGAATGCGGTGATTTGTTTGAGGGACGGGGAATATTGCCTGCTCTTCCGCGTCGGAGATATTCGCAAGTCGCATATCCTCGAGGCCCATGTCCGTGCCCAACTTATTCGGAAAAAGGTAATCTTTGCTCTGATTGCCTGAATTGCATTTTACTGTCGTAACGTCCTGTGCATTTTGTATAAATTTGCATTTTAATAATGACCTGACCCATCTATGGACTCGATGAAGCTTACTCACACGCTTGCTTCTGCTAACTTTCTAACAAGTTCTCTGGCTACTTATCTTTTCCAATAGCAAAACAGCTTAATACCGTTTATAAAAATACATTTAACATCCTTTCCATCAGACAAAAGTACCCGTATAAGTCAAAATATTGTTATTGTTCCATTATTACTTATTTTTAGATTTTTTGGCTGTTAGCTTTGGAAACTTTACTATTTTTTGTAAATACTCCTTTATCGTTGATTATGTTATAACGTAATGTTCACTGCATCTCTACCTTAACTAACAAGTCTTAACAATATGCATGCAAAAAAAAAGAAGATTTTGTTTTAACATTTTTGCATTTGATATTTATACCTACTTTCTTTTGCCATAACTTTCGTAGTTTTATTAATAATAATTTAACATATGGTATCGATCATATTTTGTGAATCATTCTCATGATGATTTAAACCAATCGATATGTTTATTGCACCATTCGCTATTTTAGTAGGTATAGTTAATGTGTAAAGTTCTGGAACTGATCAAATCATTTGGAACAGTTACTCAATCACTTTCATAATATTATTACGTACGATCAAATATTTGATTTACTTTTATGGCACACAAAATAAAATCTTTTTATAATATTGTAAGAACTTCAGAAAAAAAAATTAACGTGTGTCTTTTCCATTTGTAAGTTACATATTTTTTTAGCCTAAGTTTTCGGTGCTTTGAACATAATCAAACGGAAAGTCACATCTACAAATAACTTTTCCTTTCATCAAATTCATAAAAAATATAGTTACTTACTAGGAGATGGGGTGTTCTCATAAATAGCTGAAATGATAGTGCATCAAAGTTCAATATAAAATAAAATTTACTCATTCAGCTATAGTAATGGAAACATTCCAACTATTCTTTTATCTGCTGCCAAACATCTTTTGCTTATTTATGCGAACAGTGGAAAACTGATAAATGAAAACACTCGTGTATAAAAATATTTACAATATATTGAATTGGTACCTTGACCACATGTTGTATATGAACGCAATCTAGTTATATAATTTTCGGTTTTCCACCATTCATGAAAAAAACATTTTTTTTTCCCACTTTAAAAAATACTTAATTAAATTTTCCCAAATATTAGACCACGCGAGAGGGCGAAGTGCTGCCGTTCTACCAACAAGAACTAAAAGTGGGTGCAGACGGTGAGGAAGACCGACTGATGTTCATTTGGCCCACGACCATCGTACACAAGATCAACGAGAAATCGCCTCTGTACAACCTCTCCGCTTCTGACATGCTACGAGAGCGATTCGAGATCGTCGTCATGCTGGGTAAGAAGACTAATTACTATGAAAAATAATCGATAAATCCAAACAATGTTCGTCATTCTAAATATCACGAAGCGGAACCAATGTCGTTCGATCATCGTCGTGGTTTAAATTTCAAAATAGGGTTTAATTTCGAAAATAGGCCCCCTGAACTTTTGTAATACGATTATGGTGGTTTATAAACGATTGAGATAAGTCGTCGAGAAGTTGAACTTCTTTAGGAAAATATAACTAAATGGCATTCGCAATGACAATGATAAGCAATTAATACCACCTGTCATATTAACACAAGATATAACACTGAAAGGGAAATGAGCAGGGAGACTAGTAATACAGTTGTCCCGAAATATTTCAATTTAATATAAAAACTACTTACTTGAGGTTGCCTGATTAAAACAAAAACTTTAACGAAAAACGTCTGCACTAGTTTACACGTAAAGAAATAAAGTTTAGACCAAATACAATCTCCAACAACGATAAAAAAGCTATAAGTAAATGCTGGAAAATGTCTTTAAGAATATTAAAATAGTATGTGACGATGGAGACGGCTAGTGTCGTCACGTCTGATAACGTACGATCAGGCACATGTCGTTGGCACTTCCTTGACATTGGCTTGGTAGTTTGCCCCGAACTTCTCGTCGGAAACGAACAAGTTTAGTACCTACGTACATACAGATTGATTTATAATGGGTTTTGAAGCTAAAAATAGATCATATCGCTGCTTGAGAGCTATTAATGTCTCTGTCGAAGGGGTAAATGGCCTTTTTACTGAAAACTGCATAAAATCCTGTATTTCCTTCATGTAAGAGTTAACCAAATCTTAGTACCACAGTAGTGCTACATAGTGTACAGCTAGCGCAAAATAACTTGACCCAAACCATAGACAATGAGGCTTGCGCAGTAGCAATTTCAGTACAAAAATTGTAGTGCGCAAGTCACGTGGTACTTAAATTTGGGTCAAGTTATTTTGTGCGAGCTGTACACAAGTAACACAATATTGCCCGAGTCATAGGTATCTGGCAAATGGTTTCATCAGATTCGATATTTAAACTGAATCGAGTAAAAAGTACTACGATAGATACAGATACAGCAATGGCGACTGATAAAGTTACTGCCCACCATGACAAAGTCACATTTTTGTAGAAACCAAATTCTGAATTTCGCTTTGGAAACGTATGGATAGGACATTTCAAAAATCTATGACTTCTGTTATACAGAACACATCGAGATCATTGATCATCGTTGTTCATTATCACTGTAAGGTTATCGCTGTTACTTATGTAAACTTACCTGCCCCAGGTTTCTAAGGTGCTTATCGGTGGTTTATCGGAGGTTTATCGCAGGGGGTCCACATTGGGTATCTGGTTTAAAGTTGATTTTATTACTTTAAACCAGATAATGTGGACCCTTCCGACAAAGTTAAACCTCCGATAAAGTACCTCAGAGACCTCAGCCTGCCTAGCATGACATTTATATCGCGTGATATAGCATTTTATCGACACTCAACTGTCAAATTCCTTTGTCTTTTTGACAGTTAAACGTGATAAAACGCTATATCACGCGATATAAATCGGTCATGCTAGGCAGGCTGTACCTAGTTGATAACTTAAAATTCTAACAATTGTTAAATAACTAACAGTATACATAACAGGAAAAAAGTATTGTTAGGAAGTACGCGTATAGTTCTGATATGAGAATATTCATATATTGCTCATAAATTGCTAATAGCCAATCATTCTATCGCCATAAAAACGCAATTTGCGCACAATTAAGAGTTATTTATGAAGTAACCATGACTATTTTCTGTATATTATACCTACATCGTAATGGGGGCTTCGTCGAAACAAAAACTTCCTCGTGATTGAACTTGAACTAAGGAAACCTTGTGGAATGGTTTTTTTTTTCGGTTTCAAGTTCCAAAAAATCCAGATTTATGTGGTGTTTAGTAGATGAAACTTGACGTACTTAAGGAATAATAATAACAATCAAAATTGAAAAAAGTTTAAAAACATTTCATTCGAAAGTTGGCTAGAGTATCGTGTGACGTTCTCTCACCGTAACACAGCTGAGGCAGGGTCAAACTAAGGTCTTGAATAATTGTTATTGTTTATTTAGTAAGCCTTGTTTTATGTTTATCTTCTTATATTATGTTGTGATTGCCCATTATGAGTTTTTATTACATTTTCATTTCTGATACCAATTGTTTATTTTCAGAGGGCGTAATCGAATCCACGGGAATGACGACCCAAGCTCGCAGCAGCTTTTTACCATCAGAAATCCTCTGGGGTCACAGGTTCGAGACCATGGTCACCTTCAGGAAAGAAACCGGTGAATACGAGGTAAGGAAATAATATGATAACATACTACTAATGCAAATAAACTAAAGGTAAATGCGTATTTCCTAGAAATCATGAAACATATTTTATTTTTTATAAAAACAATCAATAACATTTTTTTGCGCAGCAGCATAATTTTTTATTATAAAATAACTATATTCAAAGATTAGATATATTTCACGAAAAGATTTGTTACCTTTTATCTTAAAAACTGTCATTTTTATGAATTTCAATAGTATCAAATAATAAGTTATTGATGATGCTGCGTAAAAACAATATTAACATGCCAGTTAACCATCGACTCATAGCAAACAACAGTAGTATGAAGTCATGTTTCAATGAAATATCTAAAGACAAGATACACCTAAGTTTCTGCGAATCGCAAACTTGTTTGTTCCACCTTGAAAAAATGCATACAAAATCCTCTTTATTCATATTATCTTCGACAATGCCACTGAGTTATGATTCACTAATATATGAATGTAAGTAGGTAGTTCTTTCAATTTTATCTGTCTTGGAAGATGTTTTTTTTTCTGTTATTTTAGTAATACAACAGCAACAAACACCTACCATTGTTCCAATTACTAAATTATTACTCAAAAGGTACATAAATCTGCCGTTTTAGATAATGCTCTCGATAGCACTTTTATTCATATCACTTCACATCAGCACTCCTAGTACCTACCTAACTATTTAGTAATATGTGCTACTAGCTAAAGTCCAAAGTTCTGAGCAAAGCAACTGCACGCACTTATTTTGCGTATGCATCAAGTGTAAAATTATGGTTCTTATAACAAACAAAAATATAAGTGTAGAAGATAAAATAATTTTCAATGATTTAGATACAAACGGTAAAAAACAAATATGATATTTCAACTCCATTATCATGTTGTACAAGCGTAAAAATTAATTCACTATTAAATTCATCTTCCCATAATCTAATAATTTTGTTTACTTACCTAGGTATGTATGATAATAACTTGTAATATTTTTGTGCTCCAAAGGTTGACTACACAAGATTCAACAATACCTATGAAGTAGATACGCCTCTGTGTTCCGCTAAACAGCTCGATGAACTTAGAGCTACAGTTTCAACATCCCAAAAATTAGGTAAGAAATTTAATACTTACATATTTTTAGTTTTAGTTCCATGGTCTTCTGTACGGCTTCTATTATTAAGTTTTGCTGGCATTGTCAGCTGATATTTTTAGCATATGAAATTTCATTACACTCTTTTTAAATTCTCCTTTGGCATGTAAGTTAAATTGATTCATTGTATCTAGTTCTATTACACTAATCTCTACTTGTTACTTATTACAGATAAAATCCTAGGCACCATACCAAAGACGTTTTCCAACGAGACCCTAGACATCAGCTCCGTAGATTCAATGTCTCTCGACGAACACATTGAAATCAAGATCCCCGAAGCGAGAGCTCGAGAAAACCGCCTCATGGCACAGACTAACTTCGTTCAACACATCAACGAGAGATCCAGAAACGCAAGTCACAACCATTTGGCTGTCGAGAACGAATTTGATATACCTAGGAATCATGTGCCTGTAGAGAATAAAATCCCAGAAACTAAAGAACCTCATATACATAGAAGCCACAGTCACGCTAGTATGAAGAGAGTCCATGGCCATACGCCGAATGGCATAGGACACGCAGCTCACGGCCACGAGCACAAACACGTAGAAAAAGCCAAAATCAATAAGTGAGTATTTTAAACAGCTATTCTGTGGTGTCGATTATGAGGTATTTTGGAACATTCAGAAAATAAAGCAACAATCTATTTTAATTGCGAAGTCCGCAAATAATAAAATGTTGTGGAATTTAATAAACAATCGTTGTCAATTTTATTATTATGGCAATGCACATACGACTCCAACTGTGTTTAGTTTCACTGTCTCCGACTGATTCGATGGAGACCCAGTTCTTACTTTAACGATACCTACTTATTATTGGGTAAGAAAATACCTACTTCATGCTCATGATATTTCTATAGCATTGCCATTACATACCTTTCATTTACAACCGTTTTGTGCAAAAACAGATCTTTGATATATTATTTTAGACTCACAATCGACACTAATTTGAAAAGTATCTATTACTAATAGGTACTTTGTTCCTATTTCTTTTCTTTTGATTCCTTAACTAGATTTTTGACTATGCTACTTCTCTTTTCTTCTAGTCTTAAGCATGTATCTTTGCATTTATTTTATTTAGAAATAAGGTGATAAAAACTGAGTACCACGTCAAACGTACCGCAAACATGCCATGATTATAATGTCAATACTAACCGAATGACCGTTTTCTAGGACTTTTTTAGGAAAGCTCGTGATGCCGCTACTGAGTAAAGGGTCCCTAAAACTCCCGCAATTTTCTCCATTACACCATTTGACATCAGGCGGCATTAAGGCAATAAATAATGGTAATGACCCATTCAGAATCGGATTGAAGGAGTATATTCAATCCATTAATATTTAAAAACACAGAAATGTTTTCAATTTTTAATTTCTATTGTGAAGAAATTATTGAATTACCTACCCGATAGGCTTCCTAAATTGGGATTTGTACAGACAGCGTCGCAGAGTTACTAATTCCTCGGTACAATATCGTTATTTCACTAAGAAATTTTCATGGGGTAAAGTTAAAAGGAAACTTGGATATGGGTGTACCTGCCATACTGTCTTTTCCTAATCTTCCAAAGGTTTTGATTCCGAGATTCAAGGTTTAATTACAGAGAAGAGTTTTTTGAACTTGAAATCGATTGTCATATCATATCCGTGAACTCCATATAAATAATGACAAAGACGAATTTTGTTAATACTTTACCGGATGTTGATGAAAATCGCAGTCTTACCCGTTCCAAAAATTCTTCTTTGATGTAAAAATGTCAATATGTAATCAAATAAAATTACAATAACCCAAAATAACAATATGAAAAACTTATTGTTCAAAGGTCCGCAAGCGCGAATCATATAGCAGAGAAGCAAATTATACCCATTCTGGTAACATGTGCGGACTCGGAACCCGCTTGACCAATACTTTGCGACAACCCTAATAATGACCAGCGAGAAAGAGATAGCGGACACGAGAGCAAAGGGGCAGAGAGAAAAAGCAATAACAACTTGCACGTCAGACTTTTCGTCAACGAAAGGATTTTCAGGAGTTCGAGTGAATTGGCGTTACATTACAGTGCACCTTGAAAAATGTAGGAAAATATAGGACTGAATGTTAAATTACGATCAGAATTATCTAATGAACTTTTTAATATTTTTGTAAACTTTATAATTGTAGGTCATTCAAATTGACCTATCAATTATTAAATGTTATGGTACCAATGAGTATAAGTAGGTACTACTGTTAATACAGTTATCAGTTTCATTGTTTTTGTTTAGGTTTCTTCGTTGAATGAAGACTTTTAATAATTGCTGGTCGTAAAATCATTATGTACTGTCGGCTGCATGTCAGATACACCATATTCCAGCAGTAAGACTATTTAAATAATTGGCAGAACGATATGCGGTCACCTGTAGGTAAAAATATTAGTTGAATAAGAATATAGACTGTTTCAGTAATCTTTATAATAAATTATAGGTAAGTGCTTCAAAATGCTGTTACTTATACCAAATTGTTAATTAGGTCGAATAATTTATTCATCAGTCTTTAAAAGACTCCAAATTGTATTAGGTAGTAATTTTTATTTTTTCGCTTCTTGGTACAAATTACCAACTATTTCGTTGTCTCACAATAACATCATTTTGCTATTTTATTTGATAGGTATTGGAAATCTTTTCATAATAAGACTACTCGCCGACAGATGGCAGTGGCGAATTTGATTCATGTGTATGCTCTTTTCCCAATGTTTTTTTTTATGTCGCAATGTACCAGATAGGTTTGTATTTAGATAAATTATTTATTTAGTTACATAAATTATGTTTCTAATCCTTGGGGATAAACAAATTAAGCTCCACAGCCTAATTAAACCTGAATCCCTATATAATAGCAAAAATAAAAAGCATCATCAAATGTGTTCTAGTACATTCTCTCTACTAGGATTCTAGATGAAAGACCTATAAGTTTAATTACCTTAGATAAATACCTTAAGAATATCTCAGACCCCTGTTTATTAAATATCATTGTAATAAAACACGTCTAATGAAGTCGGGTGGGGCTCTTAGAATAAATAAATGGTTCTAAATAAGGAACATCTATGTTGCATGTTGCTTATCAAAATTATAATGATCTTTAATGTGCCAACATCTAATTCGTAGTACCTATTTACTATTTAGGTTAAACCTTGTTACGGGCACAAAAGTTAGCACAAACTTAGTAACCAACTATTTGAAGACCACTTTATGAATCCAGTTATAATAATATGTTTATATTGTAAAAATAATTTATTTAAAATTTGGATTTAATCCAATCTGTGGTGCAAAAATAAAAGTATTTAGAAGTCTGTCTGTATACAGTTTTATCTACTATGCGTTGTGAATGTATGTACTTAGTAGCTTAGAAAGAAAGTGCCTACCTATACGTATGAAATAAACTGTTATTAAAGTGTTTACAGGGTGTTATCAACGAATGTCTTATAAAACTATTGAATTTGTGTAGAGCAGTGTGTATTTTGTAGGTAATAACTTTGTACTATCCGCGTCAATTGGTAATGCGCCTGGCGGCCATGATTTTAACCTCAAAAACGAAAATCAATTGTAATTTTCTCATATACCTAGACTCTTTCTTATTGAAAATAAGAATTCAATAATTAATATATTATATTACCTATTAGAATTTTACTGTTTTTTGTCATTTTTAGTTGCGGATGACGATGATGTGTATGTTAATTTGACAAGGTTCCAGCGCATTACCAATTGACGGGGATAGTACTGTAACAATTGTAAAAACACAAACCTACTTACGCATAATTATTAGAGTTGCAAAATATGTACTGTTTTTATTAAAAAAGAAACAAAATATATGTTAGAATGTTTTTAATGCAGATCGTAACGTAAGTATATGTACAACAAAAGATGTGATATCTTAAAATATAAGTCAAATCAAAGTATTATTCGGCTTCCAATAAAATAAAGGCACTTTGTTACTCTTAAGAATAATTGATAATTCAATTAAAGAATGAAATATATTTAGTGTTAGTGTTACTAATGCTTGTTATATTAGTACAATGTTTTAATATGAACATTTTTAGTCTGTAGAATAAAATTAATGTTTATGAAATATTGTTTTATTCTATAGTCTATACTTATAGTGATTTGTCAGGGGTCGAGCAGCGCGGGCGCTGCCTTAGAAGCTTTGTATTTGCCTGATAGCTAATATCAGAATAAAACATTATCAACTAGAAAATCACAAGACTTTTATTTAAATATCCACATACTTTTAGGGCTTTTTCAGAACCTGTAATAAAAATAGTTGTCGATTTGACTTTTAGCACTTTGCCGCAAACTTTGTTTTTGCACTGTCAATAGTTTCTAAATAAACATCATTTATTCTTTATGCATGCGGTTTTTTTTACAAATTGAATTATATTTCAGTAGCATGATTATTAAATAGCATTTTTCGAATTACTTTTCATTTTTATTTTGTACTACTGAAAACACAGGCCATACAACAATACACTTAACCTAAAGGTGCGTTCCCACGGTGCGTCTGTAGACGCACGAGAGCGCACCAGACAAGACCACACACCGTGGGAAACGACGCGTTCGCCGGTAACTTCAAAGGATCGGTGCATGCTCGCTCTCGTGCGGCTCGGTGCGGTGCGTGGTAGCACGGATCGTCGGAACGCACCTTAAGGCTAGTAGAGTCTGCATACTAGTGCCGCCGTTAAAAAAAATGGTGCTAATAAAGACGAATTTGTGAATTTCCTCCCTATAGTGCACTCCGAAGAAACTTTGTGGCCGTAGCACTTTTAGCAAAAAAACCCTATATTAAACTAAACGACAGGCTAGAAAATAATTA
Organism: Agriphila tristella; assembly: GCA_928269145.1. Lineage (NCBI taxonomy): Eukaryota > Metazoa > Arthropoda > Insecta > Lepidoptera > Crambidae > Agriphila > Agriphila tristella. Next base: position 10,274,073 of record OV743431.1, read on the forward strand.
TTATTGTTTATGCGATAAAAAGTACCACAAAGCTTTTTCGGAGTGAATTGCGGCGCTAGTGTGCAGACTACGCTACGCGCTTTTAATGAAGGTGACGCCACTGATACAGCTCAAAATAATTCAAGTTTGCTACTCGCCAATAGATGGCGCTAGTTTTGTTTAAAAACTACGTCGTGGAAGCAGGATAGTCTATAATACAAATATTCAGCTAAAATTAAACTAATTTATAGGTCCATAAAGTTACTCTACTCAGCAATTTTCTTGGAATTTCTTTTATTTTCTTTGGCCTCGTCTTCGCTAGAAGATGAAGATGGCTCGGGCACGTCGAAGTAGTCAGGCGGGTATTTGACTATGGAGGGCCTATGCCCGAGGCTGGTGCGTCTGATGGCGTCTACCACCAGCCTGTCGGATAGACGGGCCAGCGGAGAAATTGGAGGGGACTCGCTGTTCAGAGAGTCGCGAAGTATGATAGGCGAATTGGGGCTCAGGAATCCTGGAAATTATAGGATTATTGTTATTTAGGGACTCGTTTTATGATAGCAGTTCTTTCATCGTTATGAAAAAATAAGACTGAAATGGAAGTTCAAAGTAGGGTCATCATGAACGTAGGTAACATATACATACATCGTCGTCAGCGAACCTACACTTCGATAAATATCGGGTCATTTTGACTTACCATCAAAATTTTAAGGGGATGTATTTAATAGCACTTTAAATTTGATGAAAACAGCTATAAAATTGTATATCAGCACTTTAAAATAATAATAGACCTATAATTTAATATTATCACTACAAAAATAATGGTTTGCACTTTAAAATAATAAAAGATCTATAATTTATATTATCACTACAAAAATAATGGTTGCACTTTAAGTGTGTCGCAACCATTGGTCCCAACTCAGACTAACCACCATCTGACCACTGTTAAAATGAAAACAACTTGTGGCATAATGCATAAATACGCCATCAGGTCGGTTCTGGCGTTGTTGGTCACAATGGAACCTAACCTCCTCCTGGGCTCCTCTCTCGCTGCGCCTGCTCGTCGTCGCACCTAGACCTATTATATATTCTGTGCCTAGACGTCTGTTTGCCAGTGCTAAAGTTATAAAATTAATTTGTAAGGTGCAAAGTATTAATTTTAAAGCTAATCATTTAAATTGTATAGTGCAAAGTATTAATTTTAAAGCTTAGCATATTTATAGTGGAAACCATTATTTTTATAGTTCATTCAATCAATTTTGAAGCTAAACATTTTAAAGTGTGTTACATTATTTTTAAAGTGCATTTATATATTCCCCAATTTTAAGGATGTGTCTACACACATTTAGTTTCATGGACTACTCCATGAAACTAAACAACTTTCTCTAAGAAACATGACGTTTCAAATTTTGCCAGAAAATTTTAGTCATCCCATACTAAATTGATCACGTGATCTCTTTGATTTGTATGGAAAGCCGATTTTCATTTTACATATTTGACCATTGTGTTCGTTAGAGAAAGTTTTTCAGTTTCATAGACTGACAACATCCTCAAAATTTGGATGGTGAATACAAAATGACCTTGTATACAGTCGCGGTTTCGAATCTTGGTAGAGAAGGACAAATGTATAGGCCCCTATGTGATGAGTTTGTGGTCTCTATCAGGATAATTTAGATATTTAATTATGAATTATATTTTACTAGCATGATTATTTAATAGCATTTTTCGAATTATGTACCTACTACTTTTCATTTTGTACCAAAGGTGAGAGTGAGGCAAGTAGAGTTGCGACGAAGTACTGAATTTAGATATATCGATACCTCCTACGTAAATTGTTGTATCCCACAAAAATGCCTTTAAGCGTTTTTAAAGCTTAAAAATAGCCTAATTTGTAGTAATCTATGTATTCAATATGAAAATAAAGCGAAAACACGATTTTGTAAGGAATTTTCAGGCGTAAGTTGTCGTAACCTTCGAACGACGACTTACAGACTAAAACGTTGTAATTGTCACATACAGTGGAATTAGCCCTAAACTTTTTAGTATATTGTTGTAACTATCAACAACAACGAAGGTAGTTTAAATTCCGTATAAAATTGTAAGTATGAGATACAACAACTGAAGAACTCTAGATTCCGCAGAATAATGTTATAAGTATAAGATACCTGCTACTTCTGCTGGGGCAGCTTTTATTCCGCAGTAAACTATTGTAAGAACCATATTTCAGAATATACATTTTCCTTATCTTTCAACATAGTCAAGAATACTATAAATTATACTCATTTACCAAATTTTAGAAAGATAAATAAAAATGCAGTTTTTAGGCTAATTTGAATCTTTAAAACGCTCTCCTGTAAAATTGTAGCTTTGGAGATACAACAACTTACGCGGGAGGTATCGTTTATAATAATTAGGTATATGAATATAGCCTAGAATGCTCTAGATTAGGTTATAAATTGATTTCTAGAGTTGCAGTGCGTTAGAACGAAATTGTCAGCAATTTAAGTAGGTACCGATAAATGGCTTAACATATCTTGAGAATTTGTTTTATCTGGTTGACAGTAAGTAGAAGTAGTGCTTCATTGAAGTGGTTTTCGCTTCCATTATTCATTGGCTTTTAATTGCATACCTACCTACTTCAATCATTTCAAGGCGATATTACCTGCTATATTTATTATCAATAAACTCTAATTTCAATTAGAGGACTACCTACACTACTTCCACTAGGTAGCAGTAAGTTGTATAGGTACTAAACAAACGGATAGGTACTTTTTAAATAGAGAAACGTTTCTTAGGTATGCAAGTAAGTACGGTCACCATGAAAGCAGCTGAACATGTTTAAAGCTATGAAACGTCTGTCAAATAGTTTCAGCTAAAATTATGTTGTTGACTGTATCTGCATAATGTATAAATATAAGTCGAATAATAGTTAAATACTGTTGCATGTCTGCTAATGCTAATTGTGGAAACTGTATTGGCTATTGCATTGTTATTCATACATGTCATCCTGTGTAAAAGCAGCTGTTTGTTTCCCTTAATAATAAATAAAATAAAAATAAAAATAAATGTAATAGCCCCTACAGACTCACGTGAGAAGTCTCGGGCCGAGACTCTCGGCCCTCGGCGAGAAAACTTCGGCATTGACAAAACATTGACGTCAAGCTCTTTACTACGCTATATTCAGTATTTTAGATACCCAAAATGGGAATTTATTGTTACCCGATTAAATACTACCCTAGCCTTCGCTGCCTATCCTGCTATAAAGAACTATAGCTAGTATAAAAACTATACGTTCAAAAATACTACATGAAACCTAAAAATTTTGGATAAGTAAGTATACCTAAATGGAAAATACCCCGTAAATGTGTACCTAATGGTTAATACTTAGAAAATAAATAATTAACTTACTTTACTTCGACGACACAGACGACACCACAGCACATAGTAAGCGACATTCACAAAAACAACACTTTTGATAAGTTTACAAACAAAAAAAAAGCTTCCACACCTTGATATCTATGGAAGACTAACAGAGACTACCTACCTATTTTCCTATTATTAATTGTTAAGATTTTCAATAGGTAATATAAAATAATTTGTTTTTCTCTTTCAGCTTTTAATCGAAGAATAAAACTAATCGAGTTGAATCAATTGTCTATAAGTTCCTACTTCAGAGATATCAATCATTTATGAAACTAAGTTGTTAACAAGGATGTCAGGATATTTGTCTATAACTAGATAACTCAACATGGGTAACGTAAATCAAACACAAATAACGTCACAACGCAAATAATTATTCATCCAATATTTACATTTAACACCTCAGTATCCTTACATTTACAACAATCTTTTACTTGTGACCATTATCTTATTAAAATATTTGGTCTATTGTTTTCATAGAATTTTAATAATACAGTCATTTTACACTTAATATAATATGATTCACATAAACTAAAATACTTGACAAATAAATTAAACATTCTGTAAATATTTCAAACAATGGAATGTTGTTTTACAAATTCTTTGCACAACCTTATAAAACACAATCGTTAGGAGATTCATATTTCTCGGTTTGGAATAATTATGGTAACTAGAACATTTTATCGTAAACTGACTAGTATAAATATTAATGGTACAATTGAGATTTTCCGAAGATTTTCAGAACGTAAATAAAATATTCACATTTCTGGATCGTAAGATCGTGAATTATGAAATTCACGAACTTGCGATTAAGATTTAAAAAAAGAAACATTCAGCAAAAGTTAAGATAAAATTTTAATTAAGTATATACATCTGATAAACCTTTATTTAGTTACCTAGTAAAGTTTTGTCTTAACTTTTTCTGAATGTTTCTTTTTTTAACTTTTTAACAAAAGATTTTGACTCGCAAGATTCGACGTTTGTCTAGTTAGAATTTGAAGCAAATCTGGCTTTCTTGTTACATTACGTAGGTCTTAGATTATTATAAAACAATGGTACATAAACTTAATCCTTTTTTTCTCTATTGAAGTGAATAATCTGCTAATACAATTATAATAATTAATAACGTCCTGAGAAGAGAACACATAAACTCATTTCATCTTTACTGTTGTACTTATTTAAAAACTCGTCTTTTGAGCCCTTTTTAATATTGCTAGTACTTAAATAACAAAAGACTATAGGTGATTGTGAGACCTGACAAAACTGACTGGATAAATATAATTTTTCACTCTTATAGCTTGTTTGTTTACAATGGAAACATAATTTTGTGACAATTTTCCGAACAAAAGATCACCATTAAAATATACTAAACATCACTGGTGATGACAACTAGTTTGTTGCTTTTGCTAATTAACATAATTACAAGTGTTTACGTCATCGAAAATAATGATAATTTATCATACATATTCTTACGGTTTATGTAATAATATAACATAACAAATAGAAACGTTAAACATCAAATATTAAACGTTATACACAATTATTTGTATTTCTTGGTATTTTCTTTAACTATATGGCATTAATTAATTTAATTTAAAGCCTGATCCATAAAACAAAAAACCTTGCTCGTATGTTGTAAGAAATGTTCTACCTGAAAGCGACGTAAATCTATCATTGTAAGAGCATGGCGCGCCTTTAAGCAAGTTTTTTTTTTCTGGTTAATGTCCGGTTGACATTATTCTAGTACCTAAACATTCCAGTCCAGCGGTCGAATTTAGCACTAGAATAATGTGAACCGGCAGTGGAATATGCCCATTCCAGTAAGATCTTACACTAGACTGGAATAATGGATAACTGGATTACTGATTAAAGAGTGACAGTAAAATCTCCATCTTTCTCCTCCGCTTTCGGTTCCGTCGAGGTCCGCTCCGGCATCTTCAGTACTAGAGGCTGGTGGTCCGTACTCTCTGTGACACATCACAAACACACATAACAAATTACAATTATGTTACTAAATTAAATTACATAATAACGTCGCTTATACCACGCAAGTCATTTATGACAAGTTTTCAGGGAATAGGGAACATGCATAAGTCACCGATTTTGATAAATTTTAACTTGATCGCTGCGGACACTTATAAAAACATGATGGGACAGAAAAATTTTAGTTTTATCAAACAGGGGAAAATAACGATATATTTTTTTTCATTTTCGGATTTAATGCACTTAACTGTCGGATAGAATATCGAATAAGAAATAATATTTTGTATGGCACATATTATGTACATAAACGCAATATTTAGGGAGATATTTGAAAATTCTTCGCTAACTCCATAATAATGCGCCTGAAACGTGACATAAGTGACATCATAAATGTTGACCGTTTTGTATAGAGCGTTTTCGGCGGGTGCTGCTGCGTGCTAACTTCAAGTAACTATGTCACGAGAAAAAAACGCAAGAGAAAAGTTTTAATATTATAGTTGATTTTCTCACGCATTATACTTTTGATTTTGATACAAAAAAATAGATGCATGTTCCCTATTGCGCACGGTCTCACATCAACACAGATAGTAAGGCAGTAGTATGACAAAGTTATGCGTTGTATGTAGTCTTTTCTTGTGCGTTGTAGTCTTTTCCGACTAAGGGGCCGTAGAACGCTGGAAGATATTTTCATAGTAAAAATTCTCGAAATTATTCACATCATTATCGTTTTTAATTAATAACAAAAAAACTATTCCTTATTTTGGAAAACTGACAATCACAAAACTATAGAGAGCTAGTTAAGATTTCTTTTTATTATAGTTTCAAGATTATGAGTTTATTGTTGGTTTGCTCATCAGTAAAAGACTACAAAATTGGAGGTCACTTTATGATTTTTTTCTATCGAGCAAAGTTTGCAATCATTTTTCTGTCAATCACATAAGTGAATACCATAATCTATTATCTACATATTTTTTTTGGGACCGATAAATCAAGTAATACTGTGTGAATTCTTTATTCAAAAATGTGTGTTTGACGTTGTACGGCCCCTTTAAGTGCTGTGATTGGCTAATTTTGAAATTTTGAGTAACATCCATGGTTGCGCGCCAATAATAGGTATCCAATGAATGAGGTACAAAACGTCGTAATGGCCATTTTTCGACTTACACGGTATTGTTATATAAGCGAAAGCCTCATAAGATATCATTTGCGCGTTTCTATCTAACTAATACCATTTCTAAAACCCCAATCCCCGTAAACAATGGACCAACATGTATTTTTACTACAAAATCGAAAAAAAACAAAAAAGTAATTATAAACATTCTTTTTGACTAATATTTTCTTACAGCCGTTTTTCTATCCTTACTATATTATAAATGCGAAAGTCCGTTTTTTGTTTGCTACGCTTGTTAACTACTGAACCGACCATCATGAAATTTTGCATACACGTAGTCAGGAGTACAGAGAAGGACATACGGTACTTTTCATCCCGAAAAAAAATATTGTTCCCGTGGGATAGCATAAAAATTTTCCACGCAGACGAAGTCGCGGGCGGCCGCTAGTGATAAATAAATAGGATTTGATACTTGAAATAAGGCTCTAAAAGTGAAGTGTTTTACTGACGGCGAAACGATAAGTGTACGTATCATTGCATTCTTTAGTTTAGTAAGTGACGTATCAGTCCAAAGTCAAGCAAAATGTGTCACAAAATACAAATATTTCTTGCTGAAACTTATCAGATAAAAACTATGACCAGTAATTTTTATAATAGTTTTCTCACAATTCTCATGTCATGTCATGATCGATCAAAAAATTATCACTTATATACTACCTATCTAATCATAATCATGAATGTTACAGAATTCAAATCAAAACGCTATGTATACCATTGATTTACTAATTCATCAAAATGATTACTAATATTCGATATTATGTGATAAATTACATAAGCAATAATTGTGTAAATAATGTCAGATATTGAAGCGTTTTTTTCAGACACCAAGATCTCAATTGCAATTCTGTTTTGACTTTTCAACTGTACCTATGAAATGTTTTATTTTCAATAAAGTTAATTCTATGTATGATAGTATGAAAATACATCCAGTGACTAACACAGTAATGAATACGAATTTAGGCTGGTTTAGAAATAGTTTGTAAAAAGCCTTAGGTAATTGTAAATTAAGTAAGGTACACCTATGAAATCAGCGTTTAGTAAGGAAAATTTTAAAGAAGTTGCATTTTCCATACTAAAATTTTCTTAATTTATTTAACAACCACGAATGCTAATGTTTTACAACTTTTATGCACTATTGTTTAAGTAAACACTAAGTTAACATATGTCACTTAGGTGAAGGGAAAACATTTGTTTTGGCTAAGTTAAAACAAATAAAGTGATAATTTCACAAAAAGAGGAGTCATTTTAAAGGTATTTTTTTATATTTAGAAAACTAAATAAGTATATGATGGTAATTATTCCAACAAAGAAGCGACCAGGTTCTCTGTTTGTGAGAAAAACGCCAATTTCATAGGCGGGGACCCAATATTACCTATACATATTATGCAGTTATTTACATGATAAATAAAAATCAATCTAATAAATAGATAAATTATTGTGCTATGTATTACTATAAATAGTCGATTGTTAAATGACAATATAATAAGATTATTACAGAAAATCAGGATATCTTTTGCAGTGTCTAGAATCTTTTCAGGATCATGATTTTACATTAGGAGCGTCGTCAAGTTAATGATAAACCGTTTTCGCGAGACAAACAAAGCGCATACGAACACGTGATTTTGCCATCAATTGGCCACCGCAGTGACGTGCTGGTGATGGCGATTCAAATATATCCTGTGTCAAAATGGGGTTTCTGCTCCGAGAAGCAATTTGCCGAAATTGTACATCCGCTGAGATTTGACTATATCAACTTGTCAAGGAAATTCGCGAACAGTCTACGACAGAATTGTCTTTCTTGATTGATCATGATCGAACAAAAGGCGTATCATAATATATTACATTAATAAAAATAGGCAAGCTATATTACCTAGTCAGTAACAAAACAACTTTTAAAGATAAATACAACAATAGTTCGTTATGAAACAACAATAATTTTCGATGCACACTAAATTGTTTTGCGAATAACAAAATTGTTCAAAAATTATCGGATTACCATTGTGTTTTTTTGTTTCACTTTTATGTGATTTCTAAACATTTTTTTAGTTGTCAGCAAAATGATTCAGTAGATTTACCACTAATCATCAGCTTAGCTATATTTATAACTTTATTTAGTAGTCTAAAAACTATTCAGTCGATTCTCGTAGCGTAGTAGGTTCTATAAAGACAAATGCCTAAGTACCTATCTGCTAAGATGTAGTGTGTGACATGGTTCGTAGAACATCACGTGAATATTAAACTATGAATAACTACGACGGATATAAGTATTATTTATTTGATATTTTATTTATGATACTATGCAAACTTAATGTTAAAAATAATACACGTTATCGGCACTGTATTGCAAATCTCCTTCGTCACATAAAGGTTAGAAAGCCAATGCATGTAATGATACATTACTAGCAATAAATTAACTATTATCTCTAAGTAAACAAGTGGTTCATTGACTCTCGATATAAAATAGCCTGGCAATTAATCAAAACACCGCACGTTGGAAATACTAAAATATTTATTTCTCAACGAGACAGGTGATACGCGTGATACGAAACTTAAGTAGGTCTCCAACAATGACCAAGATTTTCCTTTATCTTGATAGAGAGCTCGTCTTCACAAGATAATGATAACAGATAGAAGCACAGTTAACGCGTTAATTATATTTTCGCACACATAACCACCCACCACCAGAGCGGAGTTTAAAAAGGAACTCACCGATAGATCTTCGGTCACCCTGACTTCCATAGAACTCTTCAAGTTCCTTCGCGGAACACAGCGGAGTGTCCACTTGTGTCGTATCCTCAAATTTAGAGTAATCCACTTCGTATCCTTGACGTTCACGATTATATGACACTAGCGGCACAAATCTGTGTCCCCACATTATTTCACTAGTTGTGTAGCTGGAACGAGCCTGTGTCGTTTGACCGGTAGACTCTATTGTTCCTTCCAATATAACTACTATCTCGAACCTCTCTTGAAGGATGTCCGCTGCAGATACCCCATAGAAAGGACTGTCAGCGTTTATTTTATGCACCATAGTAATGGGCCAAATGAAGAACAGGTTACTGTCGCATCCGTCCGCATTCAATTCTAACTCAGTCTGGTAATGGGACAGAAGCTCTCCCTCTTTCGTTGTTCGGGATCGGATCAGTTGAGCTCTTACGCTAGCTCCAATAATATGCGACTTCCTTAAATCACCTACTCTAAACATCAGGCATAACTCTCCATCCCTCTGACATACCACTGCGTACCTTGAGAATAATAACGTTTGTGTTCTATGTTTTGGTCTCGTCATCTTCGCAAATACTATACCGACCATGAAGGCTTGGATCATCACGCCGACAATACTTTGGAGACACATTATGAATATCGCTTCTGGACATTCTTCCGTAGTCGTACGTGAACCGTAACCAATTGTATGTTGTGTCTCAATACTGAATAAGAAACAAGAAGTGAAGTCAAAAATGTTGAACACACAAGGCTTCCAATTTGTAGCTTCTTGCATAGGTGGTAGATGGTCAAGTTCGAGATCTCCATGTGTAAAAGCTATCAACCACCAGATTAGAGCAAAGCCCAACCACGATAATATGAAGGATAAAGTGAACACCAGTAGAGTCCACCGCCACTGCGCATCGACGAGTGTCGTGAACATGTCCTGGAGGAATCTCAGCCGCCTTTGAGAGATTTTTGATTTGAGTATATTGCATTCTCCATTTTTGAGAATAGCCCTCCTTCTTGATCTGCGTGTAACGCCATGTCTGTGTGTTCGGCTCCTGTAAATAAGACATATCGATTAACGTTTCGCCTCACCGATCCCATTATCTAACAAGTATCCTATACGTATGAATGAACGTTTATTTCACGCTTGCACTGAGTGGCGGCCTTCATCAATGTTAATGTCGCTAATGTTTACACAATCAGAAAATGTCTTTCTAATGTAAATCTTAACACTTAAGGAATGCGAGAACGGAAAAAAGCAAAACAGTACGGGTGGGAGTCGGTCGGAGACGGCACAGGGTGGCGGGCGTCGACGAACCTCTTGCTGCCTGTGGGGTAGTAGATTCCTGGAGAGAGGCTGCCGTTGATGGCAACTGGTTTTACTTTGAGCCACTCGTCGGGGAGGAGTTTGGTCTCCTCCCGGCAGACGGGGGACTCGGGGTCGGCGTGCATGGCTCGTGCGCGCGGCTCACTCGCGGCGGACCGTCTGCGGCTTCATGCCGCGCTCCTCCTGAAGCACCGCGCGAGATAATGACCAGATCACGACTGACGCTGCGCCCGCACAAAGAAGCGCTAAACGTTGTATAATTGTATCGCGGGACTCTATAACGAAAATTATCAGCTCCTACGGAAAATAATTTTCATTTAGTGTCTGCGTTGACGTTATCTTGTCTACAGGATGTCCCTTGATCGTACTTCGTCTGAGATTAATAATATTTTACTATCACTTCATTATGTTGCCTATGAAGTTAGAGGCAGTTATAATACAACGTTGGTATGAAAAACACTTTTAACGGATACTAGCGCGGTTTTATTGAAAGTACTTTGGTATTTAGTTCGTATTTGGTTTGACTTTTGATTTTCCCGACGTTTTGGCACCTTTGCTGCTGCCGTGGTCACGGGGGAATGAAACTACTCGTGAGCCTACCCACAAGCAATGGATTTTTAAAGACGTTCAGAATTTATATTTAACAAAAATTTTGAAAATCAAAAATCAAACCAAAAACCATCTAATTTCCAAAGTACTTTCAATAAAACCGAGATAGAATCCGTTAAAAAGTGTTTTATTTCATATCTAGTGAGCGCGTAAGTTAGCTTGAGAAGTAAATACAAAGTTTTGTGATTTCAATAAAGTACGAAAAAAAACCTTTTTTTGAAATGAAAATAACAAATCAGTTTAATTACAGGACTTAAACCAGACACTTTATCTCACAAGATGAAAAGTTTGGAAATAGGTAACGGCCTATTTCCAAACTTTTCTCTTTCTTTCTCTCTCATCTAATCAACAGATTAGATGAGATGCAGTTTGACAGTCGCCACCTCGCCAGATGCGCTTTATCAAAATGACGACATGCGACGCACACGCAGATCCTTGAGGACTTAGTAAAATATAATATTTATTCTAGTAGACCAACCGACATGCCGACCCTTGCGAAACTTGCTTAATCTCTTCAATCACTGGGCCACGCGCTAAGCCACTGCGCCATTGAGGTCCTCATCCTCCTCATTTAAACTGGGTACGTACTAATTGTCTAATTTCAAAATCTATCGCGATCATTTTCATTTGACCTATATGGATTGCTACATTTCTTTGGGAAGTATAAAGAAGTATCAATGTGTCACATCTATCTGTCAAATGAAAGCGTTTACGATAGATATTGAAATAAGACAATATGGTCGCTTTATTGTAAGTCGTGGGTTATATGGGGATTTTTGTACTGTCTACGCGGATGAAGTCGCGGGCGGAGGCTAGTTTTAAAATATTTCCACTTTCGACACTTCCGTTAGCATTTATTAAGTGTAATTAAAAAACATAGTTTGTTTTTTTTGTAATTTCCCGAAGTTTCATAACCTTTCCCGCGGGGCAGTTTTTCTTAAGTATGTAATTTTTATTCGTATGACTGATGCAAATTGCAAATAAGCAAGAAACTTAATTATCTTTGAAAATATTAGCGTAGTTAGTAGGTACTTAACTTATTTATTTTTAATTATTCACTTACAACTTCAATTTACGACCATTTGTTTAACAAAGTACGTCAGTTTTCACATGAACATCTTGTTTTATCACAATAATTTATACTTTAAACTTATTTAATGTGGTTTATTTGTTCAAACAATGATGGTAATGGTTTAACGGTTATCACATTTCTATTTGAATAGAATAGTTAAGTATAGAATTTTTAAATGAATCGATGAATTAATCAATTGTTTTCAAGACAACATATTTTTAATTTACTGAATCGCACCTTATTAATAAAAACGAAAACGAAATTTATTAATCAAAAATGAGGTTTTTGATTAATAAATTTATACATAAAAAATCCCTCAATAAAAATAATATTAAAGTTATAATAATGTAGCTAAAACGTAGATTCTTTTTTTTTAAACACTCTATACTGAAACAAGATGGCGCCCATGGCAGCCATTTCATTAAAATGGCTAATTTGACAGTGCGAATTGGACTGCTCTATGCTAATACACATTATTTTCTGGTACTAATTTAACAATCCCGACTATTTTCCTAGAAGGCCAAGGAGGTGCGTATTGCCACTCTGAATGAGTCTTTGTGACGGACATTTTGTAAATACGCACATGATTGGTTGTTAAAAGGGGCTGTGTTCATTTGCAAAATTTTATTAAATGATTCCGCATTCAGTTGTTTCATAAAAAAGCAATGAAAGTTTGAGTTCGATTCGGTAAGATTTACCTAATTTGGCAGGACTTAACTCTTGTCTTTTCGATACCGAAATAAAAGGATTAGTTTCATCAACAGAATATGTCTGTGGTTTCATCCGTGCAATTTAGTAAGGCTGGCTTCACCTAATCGACACCATTATGTTAATTGAAATTTAATTAAAAAGTTACAAACATAAATCAATAATATTACTTAAATATAAGTTAATGTTAATAAACATTGAGAATAAGAAATTATTGACATCATATTGTTTTATTTCTCTCCCAAATGATATTTCATGTTTTTCCAATATAATTAATTGCAGCTCCATCTTTGATCGTGAGATATTTTATTGTTTTCGTTAAAGGGTTTTCGTTTCGCGATTTAAACATAATTTTATGTTTTTTATTATTGATAGTTTCCGCTGTGAAACTCCGTATTATTTATTGTGATAGTTACATAAATCACAGAAATAGCATAAAACCCAAGATTTTATGTAAAGGACTAATTCACACCACGCCCTCATGTCAACTTCTCTATGCACGACTTATTGTCGTTTATTTAGTTATTAAATGAAACGACATTTAAGTCGTGATTTTAATATAAGCACTTTTATGACAAATATCTGCGGGTTGTTTAGAACGTCATATTCGCAAAATATCCTGAAGATGTGTTCAAGGCTCGTTACATATTATAAAGTATGATTGGTTGGTAAAATTCAGCGAAATAAAATAAGTTTTTTACATTCATTTTGTTTTACTTGTTTACTGTGACATTTTCATTACTTATAATTTTAGGGAAATGTTTGTGAACCAAAGTTGTTTGTGAAATATGTTTTTTTATGACGATGCCCTATTATTATTTTTCTAGTAAGGTAAATAGCTGATCTACTTTTATTAGCGAGATTTAGTTTGACTAAAAAACATTTTAAAACGGAAAACGTTTTCTTAATTTTTCACATAAGATAATGGTTGAATTTCAACCATCTAGTTAACACTAGTAAAAAAAAACAATTGAATTACTTATGTAATTTTATACAGTGCTAATAATTGAAAGGGTAGGTAGACTATAATATAGTCATATTGTGACAAGGGGACATCTAGCTTGGTAACACCAGTGGTGCAATCAAGCAATCAACGCCCCGCGCGTGGCCACTTAGGGACCGAGAGGCAGCAGGCAGGACTAATGTGGGACACGTGCTGTTTTAAGGAACCTACTTTGACGCGTAATTTCTTGAAAATAAAGTAATTCGTATTTACATGGACCTCCGATCACCCGATTAGGGTGGCTTTAGAATGCTCTACGCTGGAAAGAGCTCGAAATTATTTTTTGACACATCCTGCATAAGTTGGAATATGAAATCTTTTACATACATATTTGAAGCATAAGCGTTTAATTTTATTTTTGTGAAAATAGTTTTTCAATACCAATTTCAAAAATATATAATTATATAATGAAAGAAGATTTGTGACGTCACAAATTCCGTAAAATTTTGTTTGAAAAATGCAAGTCATTAAAACTTGGAACTGCTTTAAAATTATCTTCATCGTCATAATTAATAATATTAAATATAAATTTAAAAAAATATCAGAGAATTCTTAATTAAATAATACATATTTTACCTACCTGAATAAAAAAAAAATCCAGTGTCACAAAATAAAGAATATTTGATCTTCAAATTCGTGTTCGCGTTACAAAAAATGAAATCCTAATACTGTTACTTAAACTATTTAAGAATAATTTATATTCTTAATCGTGCTTACCTTTTGCATTAAGTAAACAAGATAATACAGATTAAACGCATTTATATTACGAAAATACATGTAATTAAAGTCTTTGTAATGTGTACTTTTGCTTTGGGTGTGGTATTCTTAAACAAATAGTCAGGGGTGTTTATTAAAAGAAAAGCAGAAAAAACTCAGCAGTTCATTTCAATCTGAATCAATTTGAACATTTTATATTGATAGAAAGATCTATTACTTGTTAGCTATCTGCAAATTATATTACTACTAAGTATTCTACAAGTTACATGCGTAGTGTAGCCTGGTTGGTTGGTATACGATGTCTAAATAGTTTGCTATTGGAAATGGGTGACCAAAAATTTATTATCTCGAGCTCCTCCGTGCTTCGGAAAGCGAGTTAAGCCGTTGGTCCCGGCTGAATTTGCAGTCGATAACACCCACCAATCCGCATTGGGCCCGCGTGGTGGGTTATGGACCGTCCTCCTTATCCACCCACTCATAAGGAAGGCCTGTACCCCAGCAGTGGGGACATTAACAATGGCTGATGGACAAAAGGAAATTCCTGAGTAGAGCAAGCCTTTAATGGGATGATAACGAATTTTATTTTACCTCACGCATCATGTAGGGCATTGTAGGGCATGCACCTGGTTCTACCCGGTTCCGTCAGAACCGGGTATACCCGGTTCTTTGAAGGTATAAACAGAACCGGTTCCGGAAGGAGTAAACCCGGTTCCCCCAGTTCTTAAAAAAACTAAAAATGATTACATTATTTTTTCATTTCAAACCATGAATGTGAAGAAACCACAGTTGGATGCAGCATGATGATAAAAATTGGCAAAGAAATGAAGTCTTTGCACCAAAAATGCATTGCGCATGCAATTCATCTAATTTCTTCTTCTTCTCATTCTATTTCTTCTTTTATAAGAAAACGGCATTGTTGAACTGGATGACGACATAATATCTCTCCTTGATCTTAGGATCGACTGACTCACGGGCAACTACTCTGTTCACGCAAAACCCTTCTCCACGTTAGTTCTCTAGGGCCTTGCTGGAGTATTTGCTACTACCACCAAGAGCTGCACTAATGGAGGCTCCAAGCAGGCTCACGCCCAGACCCTTCTGCACTCCACCGCGCACCTCCTACTTGTTACGGTTTAATGACGTGCACTTGCGTACACACTTCAAATGACCGAAACGGTAGTGTATAGGCAAAACGCTTCATCCTGCTGTCATGACTTCATGAGTGACCAACGCCTTTCAGCAGCGTTTTTAGGCGCCTTAACACTACGTTTCGTTTATTCCATAGCGCCAGTTCTGCTTACCAAAATTGGCCCACTTGCCACCGCCATGAGATCTCCGGCTTCATCGTTTGAGCAAGCTAGAGTTCTCACCCATTTATAGTTTAGGAATAGGTTGAGGTCGTGTCAGCACCAATGCCTCTAATCATTCGCTTTACCCAATGAGACTATTCGATTCGACGAAAGCTATTTTGAGGGAAACTTCGGACGGAATCACCTATATACGTTAAGTCTTTCGCCCCTATGCCCAGTTCCGACGACTGATTTACACGTCAGAATCGCTACAGTCCTCCATCAAGGTTTCCCCTGACTTCGACCTGACCAGGCATAGTTCATCATCTTTCGATTCCCAACATCCAAACGAGACGCCTCGGTGTGACAATCCAATCCTCGATTGCCTCAAAATTATGTCATTTTATTTCAACGGAAAGAAGGTTTGCCGTATATTTTTTATCAGGCACTTCTATATAGTACTAATAGAAATATAGTACATGACAGTATACCTTCGCCTAGTGACGATTTTTTTTTGTTTATTACTAGTATTTCTTAGATTTACTACTATAAATCTGCTTTTAATATTCTAAAACAACTGTAATGTAGGAACGTTGGAATTAAAATTTAGTATGAAATTTAAACTTTTCTTTAAACAATTTTGACTAAACAGCTTTAATTTTAATAGTTTAATAACCTATTACTAATGTAGATTTGATTTATTCATTGATTTAATGAATAAATAATAATATTCATGTTGTAAACTATATTGAATTCCACTGATCTCTCCAGCTGTTACTCGCTTGTTCCGCTAGGTGGCGCATGTATGATTCCACGCTCGAGAAATAACTAAAACAACAGATTATAAACTCATATTTATCACAATAAAATAATATATACTAAAACTAAATATTTTAATTATTTATATTTGGTTATTTATAAACAATTAACATTTTATCGAAAACGTAAAAATAAAAGGTACTTAAAGTGTTTCTACTTACCACCAGAGGGAGTATGAGTAATTTGTACTACCAAATAATTCGAAAATACTTTGTAATATTGTGTCTATCACAATAAAATTATGCATAATAAAATTCAATGCTTCTTTAATTTTTAGTTAACATATTATAAAAGGATTAAACTTTATTAAAACCATACCTAGATTATTTAGAAATGTGTGCTACTCGTCACCAGGTGGCGGTTATAGGTTGTGTTCGTGATATAGAGATGGCGGTAGTTTGTATAGCAATCAGAGCCACTTAAGGAATTATTTGGAACTATTTTCTTGCTTACTTTTTTGTTACAAAGATTTACAGAATGGGAGTACGTTGGATATTGTATAGATGGCGCTTTGATGAAAACCCAATAAAAATTATACAATTGGTTTGGTTGAATCAATTTATTATCCTCTTGTATTACAAATGCATCAGGAACGAGTAAAATAATACACTTAAAAAAGACTACAATAATTTACAGACAAAGAGTTACTTGGAAAATCATAGTAATATGATTTTTCAAACAATGGAAACTAGTAATCTGTTTTCTTCATTTTTCTTCAGTCCTTTCTGTCATTTTCATATGGTTTTCTGATCAGGAGCGACTCTCCTCATTGTTGATGATGTGTAGATAGCATTGATGTTTCCAGACCATCATTACAAGCCATAAAGGGAATGGTACTCTGAAACATCAAAATGAAGGAGTATAGAAATTGACAATTATTTCAATTTTAAATTTTTCTTTAAAATACTACTTAAATCTGAGTATGTTTTGGTTCTATTTTAACACACTAATGGTACTAATGATAAGTAAACTGGTTTGAGCAGAATCTGTTACTTAATCAGTTCACAATAACAAAAATCAAGTTTTGAGATTTTCACCGATGATCAATTTTACTATTTTTCAAAAAGTTAATTGTTATTATGCTTTAAATGTTGAAAGCTTATGATATTTGTATATACTACATTAATACATTAAATCAACATAAGAATTGTCTTAAAAGATTCTTTAGTTTTTGAGTATTTCTCAAAAATAAAAATTTTGATGATAAAAACATTGAAAATTTAAGTCATCTTAGAAATGCTTAGAACTTTTCTAATTGATAATCAATTTCTAATGTTGAAGCTAATCTGATCTATACAAAGTGTCCTTATTATATTGATGTGTAAATTATTTCTTAAAATGCATGAAAATATTATTAAAAATAGGTTAGAAAAATGACTAAAAATTGTCATTTTTTAACAAAGACACTTTTGAATGGATAAGAAATTACAGTACAAAATACTAATTTATTACCTGTTTTATTGTTGAAGCATCATAAATGTGATTAATTCTGTTATGGAGTATCAAATCCTTGTAGGTAAATATTTTCAAACTGTAGTTTTCACAAAACACTTGCATATTTTTCCTGAAACGTATAGAAACCTTGCTTTAGTACATAAAACCAACAAACAAACGTTAAAATGATACACTTTATTAAAGAATTTATGTAACTTAGTCAATTAAATGTATTTTGTTATTATTTTGTATTATCACAGAACATATGGTAAAAATTTGTTGTATAGAGAACTTACTTTTAGGATGAAAGATATGTTTTATTTATTTAATCGATGCTCCAATTTGTAAAGGTTTATGTTAAAATAAAATATTATAGGTAAAATACGTATTGAGTTAGAAAAGCCAAGTCGACATTGAACCCTGTCCAGTATTTAATGGAGGTCAGTATTGACAATAGACAAAATTTCGGTCTTACCATTCGAATTAAGGCTGTCAAAATTTGATATGGTATCTATGAAATACGTTACGTAAATAATATTTTAAAGAAAATTACCAATACTTTGTTTTAAATGCATACAATTGATATTGTATCATAATATAAGTCATCTCATACAAATTGCAACTGATGGAAAACGATTTGGACTGTCGAATGGAAGCGAATGCTTTGCAAAATAGCAATCTCCAATCTATGGATACTAGTAAAGTACGTTGAAAACAATATTTTATGTTTTTTTATTGTTTCAATAAGTAAAAAGTATAATGTAGTGAAAAAAATAATATAATAATTATTTTAAGAATATGATTGGCAACCCTACGTGTCAAAGTATTTGTTCTGTTTTTTTAGAGACCAGCAAATTAGTCTTGCCATTCACTCACATCTGCCTAGAATATGTAAATGTTGCTCGCTTTTTACTGATTACAACGATTTGGGGAAATTTATGAACTTTGGTACTAATATTGTTGAAAGTTCAAATGATGATAAATTTTAAAAATTGGGTGTAAATTGATAAAAAAAAGGATAATTATAGTTAATATTGTCCTAATGAACACATTGTATAATGAAAGAGGACTGTCGAGTAAAGATTAAATTACTTATTTACAAAATAACGGAAATAGGGAAAATGAAATAAAAAATAAGGGTTTTCAAAAGTTGTGTAGTGTCACTCTATTATTTATGTATTTATCCATATATTATTTTAATATTTATTCATGTATTTAAGTTTTTTTATATTTGTAATTTTTTATTTTGCCTTTTCTATTAGATAGAGCTTTGAAATTGTCGGACATTGTTCGGGATCTAGTTTAAAAGCATTTTTGTTGTATTTTTGTCTTAGTTCCTGGATTTGAAATGCAATAATTTAGCCACTAGGAATTTATTTATTATAAAATAAATAATTCACTGTAGGGTAAAAGTATGGGAACACTGAGCATTGTTGGGAAAAATCGTGAGAACAATGGGGGAATCCCCTGGGAGTACGATAGAGAAATAACGGTTTTTATGTTCTAGAAGATTCGGTGGGTTTGAGTATTTATAGGACTACCGATCGTTGCTCTAGGTTAGTTTAATTTTAACCTCCGAGAAGTAATAATGCTGGAATTACTGCATAAACGTGTTTAGAAGTAATATTATTTTATTAGTGGAATTAATGTTTAAAAATCGCGTTTTAAGGACAGCCCTTGTCCATAAGTTTTTATTGTCGTTTTTAAATATTTTACGTATAGAAATAACTCGTATTTTGTAGGTAGGTAAATTCATTGATTTTATGGTAAGCAATTTATTATTATATTTGTTCAAAATTTTGTTTTGAAATTGTAAGCTGGTCTGTGTTTTGATGGAATGTCTGGGGGTGATTGGCAATTCTGGCCAGATTGTCATGATGCCTTGGATGGTTCCTGAAGTTTGTGCAGAATAACTGCTCTGTGCTGGTCTGGAAATGTCTCTCTTTTGAAAAAATGACGTTTTCCTTGATGTTAGAGATGGATTTTCTGTACAAGGTTTTAGTGTCAAAATACCGAGCAGATTCAGTTAAAATCAAAACTTCGAGTAACTTTTGTTTGAATTAATTTTTGTTTCTCATAAAGCTAGAAATTGCTTATTATAAAGTAGGTAGAGAGAGAGCTTGACTTCGCGGTCTCGACAAAATCGACGATATTTTGTTTTAGAAGACAAGTTTTGAGCTCTTCGCGTCGCGAAAAGTGTTTTCTATTTTAGTTTGTGCGGTTCGCGAATAGAAAAGTGTTTTGGTTTTTATTTTGTAATCAATTCAGGTGACGGAAATTTGGATCGCGATGATTCCGTTCGTAGCATCTCCAAATAAAGCCTGAATTTCGTGTCGCGTGTGTATAGTGAAAAACTAGCCAATTTTCTAGAAAATTGCCTGAAACATAAATTTTTCATATTTAATGTCAAAAATATCGTTTATTACATGTTGTTGTAAAAAAGCGAAAGGAAATCATTAAAAAATTACCTAATGCTTGGTTAATTTATTTTTTTGAAGAAATGAGATTTATTCAGGCTGTTTCTAGATAATAGCAAAAGTGAATTTCAGTGGTTTTCAGCAGCTGGGAAATTATTTATTTACCAATAAATAATTCGGGGTAAGTGTAGTATGTAAGATTAGGATATGATCGATTTTTGGACAAAATCTCTGTTCATTTTCTCTTTAAAATTTTATTGCAACGCAATAAATACAATTTTACAGTATGATATTAATCTTGGTATTGATTGTCCAGAAATCTGTTCATATAATACTAGGGAAATTTTTAGGGCTTATTCAAAGTTGTGTGTGTTATGTTTTATGCTTTGCGACTAATTTTTCAGACTCTTTAAATTTCATAAATTAAAATTTGTGCTGGAGAAAATTTTAACTAGAGAGTGTTATTCCATGTCTAAATTATTTAAATAGTCATCATTAAACTGAAATAGTGCTATTTTGGAAGATCCATTTCTCAATAACTACAAATTTTAAAGTTTCATAATGAGAATTCCCGCTGTGCTATTTTACTTCTTAAAATCTATTTTTTTGGAGCTTTGTATGAATTTGTTGTCGCTGTTTTTATGCAAATAATTTCTTTATATCTAGTATAAGCTAGAATAATTGCTAGTAATTTGAAATAATCAAATTTGAGAATAAGCGATAGCCGTTCATACAAGACTTATTTTCTTAAAATGTGATTTATTTTGCTTTTATTATTATAATATTTATGCAAATATAGTCACATACACCATACATTACTCATGCACATATAAAGTAATATATTTTGTGGGCATTAATGGATTCGAGTTTGGTCGATCAACTTGGTCGAAGAAGTTCAGGAATTACATCTTGAATTTCATTTTTCTGAGTTGATTGGAGGGTGTAATACTGTTAAACTCATATGATTAGCTTTCTTTTATATAGTATTTACTATAATAATTATCAGAAAGTTGAAACGGCTAACTTTGAGTTTGACGGATTTCATCGCTTTAAATTCATATTTTTATAAAATATGATTTATTTTGCTTTTATTATTATAATATTTGTGCAGATATTTTATTACACATATCACACTATTCATATACACTCCTAACAATACATATAGTGTAGACTTGAGTGGATTCAGTATTTGGTCATTCGACTGAAGCCGATGAAATCTCAAGTTGAGGTAATGAATTGTTGTGTAGTTTCTGTAATCAGGTGCTATTGGACCTGCTGGTTGGCACTTAATTACAGAAATGAGGTAATGCTGAGCTGCCATAATTTATAATAATAATATTTAACTTATTGAAGTCTATCTGGGTCTATGGTCCAAATATGATTTTAATGCATCAGTTGTTTTATTTTAGGGTTCCTTGAATGGTTTCCTAGTTCAGTTACGATGTGTGCTTATCTCATCGCTAAGTAAATCTTTTGTGTTTATTTTAGTTATGTGGTACATAGTATCAGTTAATACTAGGGCCATTGAACGATAATCAATTTGATTGTTTGTCAAGGGTTTTGGTGTTCTCAACAATTTGATTAGTAAGAGTCTAATATTTATGAGATGTGGAGGTTTACCTAAAGGCATAACTCTGGGTTAGGTTGACCGACCACCAGAATACCTGTGTAAACTGACATAATCATATTCTATTCTAGGACTGTTACTAAACAAAGGACTAGGCCAAGATATTCTGTTGAATTTCTAGGCTTTAGAAACTGTTCAGTTATAGTTTTGCTTTGCGTTGCCTTTAATCAAGCCAAGTCCCTTGGGATAAAAGACAAACAAAGTAACTCATCCCCACCCCGTGTCAATTTTATATTGAAACCATATTTAGATTAATATTCCTATGACTAATTTTATTAGTGATGGCTAAGCTCATAACAGCGGTATTGGTTTGAGTAAAAAGTGAATATTACTCATAGAGTATTATTTATCTCTGACAAAACCTTGTCTATTCTTATCCCTACCGTTCCTTTGAGAATGCCTGATTTATATTTGAAATATAATATAAATATTTATTTTGTTCAATAATGGTTTGAACAACATTTCCAGTTTGACTGTATGCTCTCTCATATACTGCAATTGCTGTGTGTCATACAGATTAATTCTTCACATAAATACATCAACACTTACAACAGTGGTTTGAGTCAAATCACTTTAATTTACTTTATCATTCTCTGTTGAGCATTAGCTTGATGTATGTTGAGTCTTAGCCAGTAGTTAAATTCTTTGGATACTGAGAAATCTCAGTGGAGGAATTTAATGAATGCTTCGCAGTGACTGCATGCTTATGTTTAACCGAGAAGTTACACAATACAAATCTTATTCTGACTGACGGTTGAGTGCACTACGATTAAGTAGATTGTATTCTTGTCTTTCATCACTAACGATGAAATTGACCTGAAGATTACATTTTGAACAATCTTGGTAGCGCAGACTCCTTTCTGTTCAGATGAGATATCACTAAAACCTCGTCTGTTCGCAGCTTGGCACACCAACACTTGTAGTTCCTTGGATACGTTCTGTATAGTTCTATCTAAGGGCTACATAATCATTATCTGTATGACTACATAGTGGCAGTAAGATGGGACAACATCTTTTGGATTGGAAGTATTTTCATCCAAACATATTTATTTGAGAAATCAGATTTTCTCATTCCATCTAACCTATTCCATTTTGTATTTGATGCATCATGGTTAATGCTAAAAAATAACTTTTGTGCTTAATCGCACTGGCGTGGATTGGAGAGCCCTTGGGGATTGGTGGAAGATGGGCTACCAAAATCAAAGACTGATTTGGTCTGGTCTTTGATGTTGGTTATAATTTTCCTAATATCCTTTCATACTATCTACACTAAACAATACTTATACAAAATTACTTGTTATACTATTTATTTATTATTTATATGTATATTTATTAGTTATAAGATGTAAATTCTATGCAAGCGTTTCTGAAATCACTAATTTATTTTCTTTTAAACTTACCTTTAAAAGATTTTGGGTTGCTGAATTAATTTTACACAACGTAGAGGTCCTACTACTTAACGATCACTTTATGGCCATAAATTTAATTAAGTTTATTTTATCTTTAATAGATAAAGCTTTTACTTGGTTTCGATGACCAAGATTAGTTGGGTGTATTTATCCCTACTAATACACTCGGTGTCATGGTACGGATAACCCGTATGGTGCTTGTAAACTCCTATTGCCTGAGACCTGGATTTATGTCCCCGATAGGTAGCTAGGTATATAGGTACTTAGTTATATAGCTAGATAGGGGGGGGTCCGTTACATCGGGAGTGCGAAAGGTCGACTTAGACCGACGCTCCATCCTCCCTGAGCACGCGACAAGTGCGCGCCTTCACTTTCACTGTGCCTTTCAGTTTAAAATCTCAATGGCTCGCACACATGCTAGACTCCTTACTTTTGTTATCTTTTAAATTGATTCTTATTGTTACCGACAAAGGAGGATTTCATCCAAATATATAGCTACTAAGTATTGTACTCTCTTTAAGCTTCTTATAAAAAGTAATAATTATATCATCACTTGTCACCGCACGAGCTGTCTTTTGATTTATTTCCTAATTTTATTATTTTTCAGTAACACTTATCCTAAAATATATATTTAATATTATCCCAATGACGAATTAGGGCGTCCGCCTAATTAAGCGGGATCCCAACGCTGGGCGACATAGATTAAGGCTTACTCATGTACTTCAAGCATCTGTCCGTCAGAAAACCAGCAATCTATATTACCGCGCCGTGTACCCGCGGCGTGATCCCGCTTAACGCAGTGAACGCCCTTAAGATGGAGATTGAGATGAACTACAACTAACCTCAGCAGGTTTATCCTCAGCCAGCGATGAGGATAAAATACGTACGGGTACAAAAACGCTGAATATTTAATGACTTTTTTTTCTTTCTTTACGTTTTTCGACTCTTTTGTTAACTTTATTAGTACGAGTATGTTGTAATAAGTATTTTTTTTTTAGATTTTATTAATTTATGTTTTTGAGGTGTTAAATGAAAAGATTATTCGACAATTTTGGTTTTCTAAGGCTAATAAGTTGAATACAAAAATATGAAGGAAAGTAACTAAATAAATACTGATTTGTTACCTGAATTAATGTAAAGTTCTAAATATATGTTGATTAAACAAAAACCAATTTTATTTCATACACCTTATAATATTAACTTATTATGTCAAATTATCTATGATTAACAACATTTTCATGAAAATTAAAAATAAACCTGCTGGAACCGGGGGAACAGGTTCCCCCGAAAAATTGAGACTTAAAAGGAATGCATGATCCATGAGCTATCTAGAATTTAATAGGCAGGAACTTTATCCTACTAATAAGACGAAGTTTGGATATTAAAGTTTGTTACTCGATCACGTAAAAATGACTGAACCACGCTGAACGGATTTGTGGCTCACAGATGGGTGAGGTACTCGTAGTTTAAATAGTCTTAATTTAAATGATAGGATGCTTTTTATATCATTTAAAGTTCCATAGGGATTTTCGGAATGTACACGAGGACGATGTCATGGGCGGAAGCTAGTTTTTTAATGAAATAGTCAATAGTTAAACCCTTTTTTAGCCCTTACCTAATGAAATTTTATTGCATAATATTAATCCTTTTCGAGTTTTGGTAATAAAAATTCATGAAAAAATACCATTTTTAATGCAACTTCTTAAGGTTTCTTTTTTCCAAGCATTAAAGTTTTGTAGCATCAGCATAGTCCATCAGCCCTTTTTGATGTCCCCACTGCTGGGGCACAGGCCTTCCTTATGAGTGGTAAGGAGGATGGGCCATAACCCACCACGCGGGCCCAATGCGGATTGGTGGGTGTTAACGACTGCAAATGCAGCCGGGACCAACGGCTTAACGTGCCTTCCGAAGCACGGAGGAGCTCGAGATAATAATTTTTTGGTCACCCATCCCATGACCGACCCTTGCGAACGTTGCTTAACTTCCGCAATCGCTGGGCCAGGCGCTAAGCCACTGCGCCACCAAGCTCCTCAGCATCAGCATAATTGAATTAAAATAATTAATAGTATGAAAAATATAAATGTTTTTCAAAAATCTTCATACAAGACGGCAATGACATAGGATACCTAGTATTTACGAATTGTGATGAAGAAAGCATCTCTTCAAAACACTCTTTATTATACCTTACGACCCCCTATTAAGCTATCAACTAATTAGTGATACAACACACATTTTTATGGTCAAATTACTCCAATCTGCTTTACTACACTTAATCCGAGAGATGTACGTCATTGTGATGATTTTCCCGAACGTAATTTCATGCGGATAGACTGAAATTCATATTTGGGTAAAAATATTTAAAATGCTATAAAAAAGGCTGGCTTAGGGAAAACCGATTGTTTTAGGTAAAACTAGCAGGGTTTACTTATAGCCCAGTAAAATTATACATCGGAGCTTGCGTTAATTCCGGTAGTTCTGATTTTTGCAGACTTGTTTATGATGTTAACCCGATGAATAATCCAAGTTTGTGACCTCGAGCGACGAACGCAACTAAGTAAAAAATCAAAAAAACCGCGTAAATTTCGGCTTTTTGGCGATTATAACCATAAAGGACTAGTTTTTGATAGTATCTTCTCAAGACGTTTTCAAAGCAGACTTAATTTGCTACAATATAAAACTAAAATTGTCTCTGTAGACCTAGTAGTTTCCGAGATGAAGCCTTTCAAATTTATAATTTTTTCAAACCTCGTAATTTTTTGCAATATTATTAGTTAGTAAATTAAGTTAATTTAGCCATTTTGAAAGGTCCCGGTTGAGGTTCGTCCGTATCTGGATCGTCATATGACTTGCTCTCCTGCTGCTCCTATATCGTCAGGTATATACTTGCTCTCGAGAAAAATCGCAGCTTCCTTTTCGATGTCTGTATTGTTTTGGACAATGGACATCATTTGCTTCTTCTCTAAGCCAAAAAAGCAGGATGAATGAATGAATGAATGAATGAATGAATGCATGAATGATTTATTTATTTGCATTAATTTTGAGTACAAGATTTAGTGTTCTTAGATAATAGAGTCCGTCAAAATCTACTTATAATTAAGTATGCAAAAATTTTAAATAACATTTACACTACTTATAATTTATCTACGTACCTACATGTCAAAACCAAAGAACTATACTCATAATATCAACTATTTTTTATTTAAATATTCTTGAACTGAGTAAAAGCAGTTTTCGGTGAGATATTCATGCAGCTTTCTTTTGAAAATTGGTCCATCTAGCTGTCTTAAGTTGTCAGGAAGAGCATTAAATAGTGTAAAGGCCATCGAATAAGCATTACGATGTGCCAAACTAAGATTATATTTAGGTCGTTCATGACTTGGTCTTTGGCGAAAGGCTTTATACTTAGAAACTTGTTTTTGAGAAAATTGCTCTATGTTGTCTTTGACGAATGTGCATATTGTGCATATTTGTTTAATATAGAGACCCGTAAGTGTGAGAAGTTTATATTGTTTAAACAGAGGCCTGCACTGATGTCCTGGCCTGATGTCGAGTCACAACCACTAAAAGCACGGATGAAGAGCAAAAGCTCTGGTTTCAATGAGGATTTCTAAGTCGTCTATAATATTGCAAAAAAATGCGAAGTTCAAAAAAACATTATAAGTTTTGAAAAGCTTTATCTCTGAAACTATTGGGTCTACAGAGACAATTGTAGTCTCATATTGTAGCAAAAAAGATGTCCCAGCGTTGCTCTAGTTTAATTTTATTTAATTACTTTCATAATTAAAAAATGCTAATTACATTTTATTTAGGTAGGTATAGTATCAGTCAAGGATTGTTTTATATTTAGAAAAACAATTATTACAAAAACATATAGTTGTTTTCTGAAGTATCTTGTGAAAAAAATTTAAGTAAATAGTACTCTAATAATAAAAAAATTATGATTTACAAGCGTTTTAACTTAAAAAACCCACTTTTTAATGCAGAAAATAATTATCAATCTGATTCTAGAGTAAAATACCTACTCTGACATACTACTTTGATTAAGACGCGATAGACTTTCATTTTTTGAAAATGGTGGGGCAAATGACATAGGCGCGATGGGACATGTCCTTTAGTCTACTTTAAAAACGCACGAAAAGGTAGATACTATCAAAAACTAGTCCTTCAGGGTTATAAACGCCAAAATCCGAATTTTACGTGGTTTTTTAGATATTTGACATTGTTGCGTTCGGCTCTCGAGGTCACAAACTTGGATTATTCATTCGGCCAACATCATAACAAGTCTGCAAAAAATCTGAACTACCGGATTTGACGGAAGGCACCCCGTACCTTCAGATGACAATTTTACTGGCTGGACTATTAAGGAAAAGGTTTAAATAGGTGAAAGAAACTAAACTGAAATTTAAAAAGCGCCTAATTTTTAAGTATAAGTATTTTAGGGCGACTTGCACGAAACTTTCTTAAATCTCGATTTTGTTAAAACTAGATTTAGCTCTAAATTCGGCTTAACTTAAATCCCACCAGGGGGCCTACAACGAGCTCTTATAGCAATGTCTTTTAGGTCTTACATTGACTTTTCGTACCACGACGTCCTATAAAGAAGGTTGTTTCTACCTCAAATTTCTTAGCAATTTTGTTGCGATCATCTTTAACTCGTTCACTCTTTGTCAAAAAATATCTAAGGTTGCCAACTTAACGCAAGTTTAAGTAAGTAACTATCTTTTACAAGTTCTATAACGAAACTAAGTTGTCATAAGAATGTCAACTTATAGTCGATACCAAGTATAGTAAGGATAAACTCACAAATCATATTTTCTTTGTTCTGCATACAGGTAGTAATTACTCAAGTAAATAATAACATGAATTTTTAGAGTTAATGGTGTAGACAACGAGTGCCCAGAATTTGAATAGTTTACACAACCGGGATTTGACCGGCTATCCTGATACATAAGAATAAGTTTTATTTATTCTTATACCTGATATCCGAATGGCTAGTAATTTTGAAGTCCCTTTATTTTGTTTCAAAGTTTAGCAATTATTTGACTGTAGGTAAATCGTAAATGGTAGCAAATAGGGAGCAACTTTTGGTCTCCAGCCTGACGTGAATCGATACAGACAACCAGCCATTCTAACGCTCACAGAAATCCGTCCCATTCTTAACATTAACATTCTTCCCATAATCGTAAGCGTTAATACGTCTAAGTAAGTCTATCTAAGTATAAAGTATTTTCGATACTTATTTTGTAGGTATCTACCAATGAAAAAGTAAAATAACGCCGGATACAATATACCAACTATGTTGGTTAGCAACCAAGAATCTTATTAATATAAGATTCTTGTTAGCAACCCTAAGCATACATTTTAATACGTCAAATCTAGCGATCCTTTGGCGATCATAAAAGTGACAGGCAGGATGGAATCAAAATTATTAAGGCGTGTAGACACGAACGAACAAGAGCATGATGAACACGAACATTTACGAATATTTATTTGGTTCGCACAGTCACCATCAGAACTTGTAAAGGTAACTTGTAGTGCATGGAACTTATTGACATTTTAAACTTATCAGAAGTATTTGGTCACCTTGTCTGCTACGATATACTGATGGCGACTGTCCGTGTAAACACAAATCTCAGACTCCCAAGTCCTTTAGAGATAGAGTTAGAAGGCATTTCCTTTCCTCTTCTTCTGATTGACCATTTATTTATTTTCTCCTTTATTTTAATTGTATATATCTTTAGGTATAACTATTGTTTGTATTCATATAACACACTTGTTCTTCCCTTTTTATCATTGCACCCACTCCCCTATATTTAATTTTTATTCTATTTATTTTACACCCAATGGTTGCCTGGAAGAGATTGCTGATTGGCAATAAGACCGCCTCTTCTATACTTTCTTCTTTGTATTTTTGTCCCCTTTTCTGTAATATTTCTACTTGTGTGCAATAAAGCGTAATTTATTATTATTATTTTTAAATAAATTATCAGAATGAACACGAACACTATAAATACAACACTTTCACACTGAACAACAAAATATTTTAGAAGATTTTTGACGCACACTGTGGAGGCCTTTCGTTTGTATAACAAAGACTTACTTGTGCTCGGGATGAGGAAGTCTTGATGATGAAAATTATTAATGCAAAATGTAATGTGTTATAATGACAAAGCAATAACAGCTTGTTTAAACCAGCCTTTTTCAAAACGATCTTTTTTCCAGCGATGTTAATATGAGCTCTACATAGATTCGTACCATGACATTTCTGTCAAACAAACTATGATAATATAACAACCTTATATTATTCCCGCAAAGTACTGGGAAAGAACGAATAATTTTACTAATAATTTGTCTATACCTTGCTTAGATATAGGAAAAAATACGCTATGTTGTGATTATTTATTCTGTGGTTTCAACAATAGACATGAACAAAGAGGTACCTACCTACTTATGTCATGCGTAGCGTAAATTATGTTACTCGTCTCGTGATCAAAAAAATATTTACTTAAACACTAAACAGCTATAATCCTTCGATTGATATAATTTATAACCACGTATTAATAATTTATTGATAAATCAACCACACACGTGATATCTTAAAAGTGGACAATTTAATACTTTTGCAGTAAACAGGATAGGATTCTACTTCAAAGAGCTGAATATCGTCACAACGTCTTTTAAGTTCATGTAAGTAAATTGGTGTATTATATTTATTGTTTTATGGTCTTAAGAGCAAGTACCTAGTGTAAATAAGTCGTTTTATACTGAAGTGCTCGTAACCGCTTGATTGAATTGTGTTAGAGTATCTAACTACCTACTTACATTATTTTTGGTTATTTGCAGGTTTGCCAGGGAATCATACGGTGATAAACCCATAAACGCCATAAGCTTCCGACTTAAAAAGGATAATTTTGTACAACAATACTGTGACAATTTTATTAGATACTTATAGAAAAGATGTTTCATTTTGAAAAGTGAATATCATAAATAAATACCCATATCAAGTAATAAAGTAATCATTTTCTTTGCTCTTATTTATTTTGTACCATTGCGCTAGCTATAGCTAGGCTTAGCAAAGGGGCCGTGACTTTATTTTTATAAATTGGTTTTGTAAAATTTGTAGTTTGGTTTTGTGCATGTTCTACGAAAAAAAACTTGGGTACCTACCTTAATATAGCTTAGCACTATCATAGGTGGGCGTGCTGTAATTAATGTTGATTTTGTTTATTTAGTAGGGACAACTTGTCTTAGTAATATGTTCCCATTAGAAGATGATCAATAAAAAGGCAATAATACAATACATGTACTGTTTTATTTTAAAAGGAAGTTTTGTAGATTTATAAGAGCACAAGCTCACTTACAGAAAGAGAACTCACGCAGAAAATACTAGTAGAATTTAAGATTTTTCATCACAAGCCTCCAATTGTCGCACAGGTTATGAACAAGCTGGTTCTGCTACAAATGAAATCACCCGATGAACAAATAATCATCAAGTTAAAAAAAATCACATTCTGGGCGTGGTTAAATACGACGCCTTTTTCTTCACAGTAAATCTTCGTGATTTCGTACCATTTTTTTGTCATCTAAAAATAATTGTAAAAGATAACTTATTTATTAGTCATATTTTAAAGAAAGTTCACTCAATATGCCTAGAAATATGAGTAAATTATGCATATATTGTTCACTATGAACAATCTACTTTTGGAACATTTTACTTTAAATCATGTTGATTGTGTCGCACAAAAACACCTTTTTTAAGATCGCTGAAAGATCGCTAGATTTGACATAATTGACGTAAAACAAGATTGCTAGTTGTCAAAAAGGCAGCTCATGGTACGGATTTATGGTACGGATTGAGTGAACGAGTTATGAAATGATGACATGAAAAAGGGAATTAATTAAATGGGTGACTGGAAATAATTAAAGGCGACTGTAAATGGGATATTCAAACACTAAACTGGACAGCAGTTTATTTTTTGGGCAACAAAATAACTAAACGGGCGACTAACTTACAAAAATACTCAAAACCGGCGACTACATATGGGTGATAAATAATTTAAGTTAGCAGAGGAAACTCTAAATGGGTGACAAAAATACTGAGTGGGCAACTATTATACCAAGTAGATAACTATTATAACTGATTTAAGCTGCCCAACATGGTATTTTTAACACGTTTTTATTAGGCTGCTTTCTCGTTTGTTTGTTTTTTGTCATATCGGTTAGGATAGTAGTCATCTTTTTTAAATAAAATAAATGCCAAATTTTTTATATTTTGTGTGCCCTAAGGTTGTCGTCCAAATAGTAATTTGGTCCCCCTTTACCCAATTTGTATTTTAAAGTCATTGAACTGTATGTGTATGTTGAAATGGTGTGGACCCGCCTAATCGCGTAAAAACGACTGGTCTGATCCTGGTTGAAGGTTCCCAAATGATTTTCTCTAATATCCACGCGGACGAAGTCGCGGGCGGAAACTAGTCCTACTAATATTATAAATGTGAAAGTTTGTGGGTTTGGATGTTTAGATGTTTGGATGTTTGTTCCTCAATCACGTAAAAAGTACTGAACGGATTTGGTTGGAATTTGGCACACAGATAGTAGATAGCTTAAATTAAAACATAGATCACTTTTTACCCCGATATTCCCACGGGAACGGGAACCATGCGGGTGAAACCGCGGGCGGCCGCTAGTTATACATAAAGTTTTATTCTAGGTAGGTACATATATATTTCTTATAAAATGGTATACTATTTACAAAGCATAATTTCTTTGCTTTTTATGTGTACCTAATCATTCGTTCATTCCCAGCACAAAACAAGATTGTTATTTGATGTCGTGGTACGAATTTGAGTGATATCATTTAGAGCTTGTAACAAGCTTGCTGGATATAAGCTTACTTATAAAAAAGGTGGGAGTAGGCCCCCAGGGTTGTCTTGCACATCCTAAATTACATTTGACTTAACTAAACCAAGATTTAGCTCATCATTCACTCGCCGTTCATAGAAAACAAAAGAACAGATGGTTACAAAAAAAGGTCAAGCCAGCAAATGGTTTGACAAATCATAAAAAAAACTAAGGTATAAATAATGGGGTCCCAGTGTCGTCTTTTGTTATTTGTTTTATAGTTAAAATTGCGGGCGAATTTTAGTAGGTATTTGGGAAATTGCGAAAAATTTTACTAGGTAGGAGTGGTTGCATTGTGTTTACTTACCTAAGCGGAATCTTTTCAAGAATTTGTCATCTTGTAACATGTTAAGTATAGGTATCACCTCCAATAAATAAAGACAGTTCGGGAGAAAAACAAGGTTTCTAAATATTGCATAATTTCCTCGTATTGCCTGATATAAAATTATGACCATTGTACGCTGACATAGCTAATAAATCCATTTTTACGTAATATCAGAGAGATCAATAATAACGTTATCTGACAATAAAATCGAGATTTAACAACTTTCAACCGTCTTCGTCAGATAGTAACTCATCATCTCTATCACTCAAATAATTCAGAAACATGCTCATTTCTCGCAATAATAAAAAATAAAAAATAATAAATAATCGAATTCTTGAAATACTCGTGTAAGTAAACAATTTTTAGGGTCATAATTTTGAAGACTGATGGCGGACAACGCATTCACTGAAAGTGGCTGACTGATTGTGAATTAACCAACAAAAAAATATTTTTGAAGTGCCAAGTGCCAATATTGTGTTTCATCTTCAATATGGAAAAACTTTATTATTTTTCATTATTTTTTAGTTCTACATCTGAATGTTTTTACAAACTAATTAATGATTCTTTCTAGTTTCTGGCAATAACTTTGTATGATGATACCTATGCAAGTAAAAAAAACTTCCTATTAACGTATATCCAATTTCTGTGTGATTTGTTTCATTGCTCTGTTCTTAATTTTCTCTAGCTATTTAGTATTCATTAGATTTTTAAGAAAAATACAAGCAAATATGCTGGTTAATTAATGTCCAGTTACTGAAAATTACCCATTTGGTATAATCTTCATCCTTTTGAGTAGTGGAAAGGTGGTTGTGACGTAACTCATCAAGATTATAAGCCATCATTATCTGGTGTTTGCAGATTTCACCGGATTTTAGGCTTTGGATATTCTCGTAAGTGTTTACAGAGCCTTGGGAACTGTCAACAAAGACATTTTGTACTAAAAACCACATATTATTTCGTGTTTATTGCCAAAATTCAATTAAAAACTTAAATACAAAGCGCAGTAATTAAATTTAAATGAGAGATGAATTGAGGAGCTCGATGGCGCAGTGGTTTAGCGCCTGGCCTAGCGATTGCAACTTTCTCAAGGGTCGGTCATGGGATGGGTGAACAAAAATTTATTATCTCGTGTTTATCCGTGCTTCAGAAGGCACGTTAAGCCATTGTTGGTCCCGGTAGCCCCATTCGTAGAAGGCAACAAAACGAAGAATACGGCTATCCATGAACCAAAGATTTCCTTCGGTAGGATTGATCTTTGGGTTCCTAAGATGGGTTTACGAAGTGGAACCACCTGGATTTTTAAAGCAGGTGGAAGGAGGGGGGAATTCTGCCTTAACGAAGTCCGAGGTTAATAACTGCCTAAGTTTAGATACTAAGCCAAGTTTGGTATCATTTTCGGATAAATCAATGACGTAGAATTTATTTCTGGTATAAAAAATGTAATTTATTAAGAAGTTTCTTAAACATTACACAATAACCAATATTTTCAACTACATTTTTTTTACTTTAAGTCACCGTAAACATTAAACTGGTGTTCTTATTTGAAAACATATTTGAATATTTGAAACAAAAAATACGTTAACAAATCTTATAGAATGAAGACTTGAAAAAATATAACTTACAAATTTCTGTATTAACAATAAATAGCGAAAAAAAAATTCACTGTCGCGTGCCGTCAATTTCTTTTACACCTCATCATCATCATCATATCAGCCACACGACACCCACTGCTGGGTATAGGCCTCCCCTAAGGATCTCCACAACGATCGGTCCTGCGCTGCCTGCATCCACTGGCTTTCCGCGACCTCCACCAGATCGTCGGTCCACCTTGTCGGGGGCCTACCCACGGAGCGTCGTCCGGTGCGCGGTCGCCATTCCAGAACCTTTCTGCCCCAACGGCCATCGGTTCTTCTCGCTATGTGTCCCGCCCATGGAAATATTATTATTTTTACACCTATGGAAATATTATTATTTTTTATCATAATAAAATGGGTATCAAATAAATAGCCAATTCCAAATATATATACATTATAGCACTTTTATGTAACTGTTTTAAAATAAACTTAAAAAGTATAACGAAGAATTAAAAATATCAGTAAATTATTAAAAAAACAAAAAAAGGCAGTCAAGAAAAAGGCAAATATCACAAGCGCGCATGTAACTACGATTTTTTTAGATGTTTTTTGGTACCTACCTTGAGAGTAGTTTAATCCAAGTTTTAATCCTTGGAAACTCTGTACTGCTAGAAAAACTTGGCACTTGTTTCAGTATTTTCGAAAACACTACCCTAAGAAAGCGTTTTTCAGGTATCTCTAACCTATATTTTTATAAAGCTAACCAAATTTGCTACAATTTGAGCCTATCACAAACAAGTTTTGATTTGATATTTAACTTTTTTATATTTAATTAAAAAAATAACTTCCTTACAACGGTAACGAAGTTTTTTTTTTTAATTAACCAAATAGGAATATTTTCTTTTTTAATTATTTTAAAAATAAAAGGATAATAGAGCTCTTACGAGGTATTTTTCTTTTTCAAATATTCCAATTTGTGTATTTAATGGATTTTTTTTCTTTAATCAAGCGCGTAAGTATTTATTTTGTTTTTATTTTTTTTATAGTTAAACAATTGAATCGTACAAATATGAATCCAAAAATGAATCCGACTCCCTAAATTCATACGAATATGATATCAAACTGGGCATAGCAGCTTAACTAATACATCTATCAAGATTGGGCTGAAAGCCAAAACTTCAAAAAATTTACTACAAAAATCGTGGTGGGTCTACTTCTTATATCCATCCTAGGTTCCTAAGGACCAATCCTACCAAAGGAAATCTCTGGTTCACAAAACGCCGTATTTTTCACCCTACTGACGCCACTACGGCTGAATTTGCAGTCGTTAACACCCAATACAACACCAATCCGCATTGGGCCAATATAACACGCATTGGGCTCGCGTGGTGGGTGGGTTATGGCCCATTCCCATAAGGAAGGCCGTGCCCCAGCAGTGAGGACATTAAAAAATTGGCTGATCAGTGAGATGAATTTAAACTTTTGACTAC
Organism: Agriphila tristella; assembly: GCA_928269145.1. Classification (NCBI taxonomy): domain Eukaryota; kingdom Metazoa; phylum Arthropoda; class Insecta; order Lepidoptera; family Crambidae; genus Agriphila; species Agriphila tristella. The sequence goes on from OV743431.1 coordinate 10,310,059, forward strand.
AACAAAAAAGCCAAAATAGGTACCTACTATATTTTTGCTTCATGTCAAATTACTATTTGATTAAATATAAACTTTCAATCTTGCCTTACATATAGGTAATCTTTAATAGGTACGTTGTCTGATTTTTACAAAGAATTCGTAAAAACCAGATCTATCTAGTTCCTACCTAATTTTAAAGTGATATGCCGAATATGTTACACACAATTTATCTGAGAAAATCAGAGTTTGTCTATCATGATCGATCAATATAGCGCGATCGATAATGTTACGTTTTACAGCTAGCTTTATATTACATTTGAAAGGATAGATTTTAATTCATATCAGTCTGTTTTGGTGCAACGGTTGCACTCTTGCATCTCGCTAAATATACAGGGTTATTTGTAAAACACCAACAACCTCGCAGGAGTGAATTACACATCACAAACAACCTTTTGTTCTACGACTTCTCCGTAAACAGACAAAAAAACTATTTTCCATATAATGTCCGAACAGCTGATCGAGTTTTGTATAAAAAGTCGACTTTATTAGTTTTCAGAAAAGTCAGAGAACAAATCAAAGTCAAAATTAAATAAGCTTTATTCAAATAAACTTAATTATTAAGTAGTTTTGAATCGTCTATATTTTCCTACCACCCGTTCCAGACATTTTTAGCTGACAAGAAGAACGGGCGCAAGAAACTTATCAGCTGTAACAGCCATAAGTAACGATATTTACAAGCTTGAATATATCGTTACCAGATAATTACAACAGGGTAACAGGATTATTGGCAACAAAATAGACTTATACATGACTTCAACAAAGTACTTATAGAAGCAAGTTATATGTTACATCATTGCCACGCATTTTGATCTTTAAGATAATCGTCTACTTTATAATAATCTTTACCCATTAGCGCTTTTTTAACATGGTTTTTAAATTCATGCAAAGGAAGATCAATCACTTGTTGTGGAACTTTATTAATAAAGGCTACGCCTTTCCCCATAAATGAACCTCTAGTTTTTGCAAGCCTAAATCTTGGAACGGCAAGTTTATCTTTATTTCTTGTATTAAACTGGTGAATATTGCTGTTGGTTGTAAATGTAAATGTTGTTGGTTATGTATGATATTGGTAATCTACTCATGCGAGGTTGTTGGTGTTCTACAAATAACCCTGTATATTCCATTGTTAATATATTGTTTATATAGGTAGGTACATGTAATTTAAAACCATATTCATTTCTCAGAATTTCCACGTGAATTATACATTGAAATTAAACAACTTTTTACGGGATGAAATCATCATCCCGTGGCCCCTGGAAAAGATGTCGAAAGTTGGGAAGTTAAAAATTCAAACTGAGAAAAACACCTATACAAAATACTGAGTGTAAAAGTATTTCATTGCAAGTGTAAAGTTAAGAGGAGAAATATCAAGCGATCCGGCACGATTATTTAATTTTGTTATGTTCCTTACTCGAATAAGTAGTAAGACATGTTTCATAGCTATGGACAACCTTCCTAAACAATGTATTACTCGTATTTATTATTATTTAAAGTAAACTGATAGCCTTTAATTTAACCTTTTAATTTCTTTGATAACTGATCATAATTCTGAAACTTCTCTCAGATTGCAATCACAGATTGAATCTTCTAAATAGACATTCATTGTTCAATGTTATCAAAAATCTGTTGGTAGATCGTTTTAATTGACAGAAATATCGATTGTAATACTCAATTTTCTGCGGAGTGATTAGTTATTCGAGACGATTTAAGTATGCTGCGTTGCTGTAGCTGAGAATATCAAGAGAAACATACCTTGTCAGTAGAATGATTAATTCAAACAAAAGTAGAGCAACTTCATCAACAACGATAATGTCCGCCTTATCACATTATTTACTTCTGACACTTATGTACGTCATTTCGTATGAACGCAATTTTCAAATTTCAATCACAACACTAGTCTAATTAAAAAAGTATGATTTATCCAAAGAGTTTGCACTTAAATAAAATGCGTAAAAAAGGAACAAGTCGCGGAGACGCGCACAAATATCGACTTGTAAATAGTAAATTCTGAAAACAATTCAATATCTTATATTTTTATCTCTAACACCTTTTCACTGATTAGATATTGGCTCCTTCAAGGATCCTGATTCGTTACCTAGTGGTTGCGGTATGTGCTTTATATGACTGTACACTCGGTATGCAATCATAATATCTTCTTTTGAACTTCGAATGCTGATGGTAGGCAAGACTGATTAGTGATTGCTAACGGAACGTGTCTGAAAGTTCGCGTAATATTTGATTTGGAATTTGTAAACCTTTGTACATGTGACATCTGTTAATATTTTTGAGCTAACTTAGTTAAACTTCGAAGATCTACTTAATTTTCAATTTAGTAAACGTTAGTTACTTAACAATGCTGAGGGGTCTTTGGGTAATTTAGAATTAAGGGTGTAATGTTACGGTTCTTTGCAACTTTTCGAGTTTTCACCTACTGAAAGTAAACTTCAAACGACTCTATCAATTGTCTCTCGAAATAGTATATTTTAATTTAGATTTTCGGTTTGTTACATTTAGTTACATCACTTTCTTCATACAAAATTTCTCCTTTGTTTAAAAAAATAATGTTGTTTTGTCTTACCAAGATGCTGTGGGGGTGGGGGGTGTTATAAATATGATGATAATGACCTATTTTGATATGTTTTCAATATTCTATATGCTCTAATATATAATGTTTGTCTACGTCCACAAGGATTCGAATCAAAAACTTAAACTTATTAACCACCCTAAAACGGTAAATGTCTTATTGTCTGCTTAAAATAGAATTGACTTAGCTACAGCTCGCGCAACATAACTTGACAGAATTTTTAGTACCATGTGACTACGCACTACAATTTTTGTACCAAAAATTTGTTCTGCGCACGCTTCATTTCGTCTATGGTTTGGTCCAAGTTATGTTGCGCGAGCTGAACCAATAAATATTTAAACAGAACGGAATAAGTCAATATCTATATTTTGTTTATAATAAAACAAAATCTTTACCTGCACGTGTCCTGGCGATACACCGTACTCTGACCAATAGAACTGCTGTAAGTAGGTATTCTATGCAGGCTGCTGGATGGATGTATCTGCACCGGTCTAAGAAAACCGCTCCCGCTGTACAGCATGGGCGACTCCACCATGGAACTGTCATAGGCACTGGTCTCATCTGTCTCCTCTTCAATAACACCAGGTTTGTAAAAGATCTTCCCAGCAGAAAGACCCGGTCTTTCGGTCTTCTTCTCCGTATCATCGCAGCGCGGTTGCATTTCAAATGAAGATTCGGAAGCCATTTCTGCGGCTAACGTCACGATATTATTGTCTTTGGGGAAATCATTTCAGTTGTTAAAATTGATTTCATTTGGAAACACTTTCTATTTTCGCTTGTCATTTTTATCTTCTATTGTTTCACACCTGTAAAACATAAACGTAATTTACATTATCATTCCCTTCACTGTTACTACCGAATTCTTTTATCTTAGTATATTTTTGTTTACATACAAATCGCAACTTTTCCACGTCCATTATCACTAGTATATTATTGTTTGTAAATAACTTTTAAGCACTAAAAAAAATTGTGATATCATAATGTGTTGTTCTTCCACGGGCTCATAATAAGTGACGATAATGTCACATGTCACGGGATGGGAGGCGAGGACGACTAAATACCGAGCCAGATTCAATTAGCTAGCTAGTTTCTCGGTAGTAATTCAGTTGCGTAATTAATCACTAGCCATAGGTGTGTGTGGATGGATCACTGGCATTTGTCTACTGTGGATCAGTGGTTTACAATTAAAAGGTACCTTTGCCAATAACTAGTTCGGTCGACCTCAAAGGTAGCGGTAGATTGGTACTTTGTCATGCCAACTGGCGCATGTTTCGATGGTAATACTCCCTGATTCTATCAGAAGATCTCCAAGCACTGACTTTGACTTTACATGCATCTCTTTTGAACGTACCTATTTGATGATTATTTCTCTCCATCAGCCATTTTTGATGTCCCCACTGCTGGGGCACAGGCCTTCCTTATGGGTGGTAAGGAGGATGGGCCATAACCCACCACGCGGGCCCAATGCGGATTGGTGGGTGTTAACGACTGCAAATGCAGCCGGGACCAACGGCTTAACGTGCCTTCCGAAGCACGGAGGAGCTCAAGATAATAAACTTTTGGTCACCCATCCCATGACCGACCCTTGCGAACGTTGCTTAACTTCCGCAATCGCTGGGCCAAGCGCTAAACCACTGCGCCACCGAGCTTCTCTATGATTATTTCTATGACTATTATATTAATTTATGTCTTTTGTGTTAGTTTATATTTATTACTATTGTGCATTATGTGCCATTTATCATGGTATTTCTGTTTTAATTTGGATCTTTTTATGTTTTCCGGATGGATGACTATAGAAACTCCTGCACATAAATACCAAATAGTTTTATAATCTATTTTATAAAACAAAAAATGTTGCATATACATAGTTTTCGCAGTCTACTGTAATTATTAATGAACAACTTAAATACCATGAACAACAGTAAAATATGCAACATATACTTAATTAGACTAAAAAAAAAAACCCGCCTGCATAAAAAGATAAGTCAACTGAAAAAATGTAAACAAGATTAAATATTAAAGGCAATATAATAACATGCAGTCGGAGGCATGCATAAAGAAAGTGACGTTATGAACGATTTGAATTATATGCCTCCGACATGCCTCCGACTGCATGTTATTATGTTGCCTTTAATATGTAATCTTGTTTACATCTTTTCAGTTGACTTGTCTTTTTATGCAGGCGGGTTTTTTTTATTTTTTTTATTTATATCTTTTTAGTTATTGATTATTATATATTACAGTCAAGATATACCTTTTTGAAATCCTTATAAGAAGCCCTTTAATTTGACACCCATATTGTAGTATTCTAAAAAACCATTTTTTTCCACTACGTATAATAGCACCGTACAGCCGCCATGTTGTTTTTTTTAAAACGCTTCCTTTTTAAGAACACTTGGGCTGACAAGACAAATCTAGCGATATCTTAATCATAGAAACCCGTTCAGCCGTTTGGAAGATATGAGGTAATAAAGAATATTACATACAAACACACAAACTTACAAGATACGCGCGAAAAACATAACCCTCTTGCAGTCGGGTTAAAAAAATTGTTCGATAAGGAACGTCAGCTGCATTAAAAGTGTTTTGAATTCAATGCACATGTTATGTTATGTTTAGTACCCACCTACATAAGTATACCTAATACTTATGTAGGTGGGTACTAAACATAATTCCTAAATATTGCACAATAACCAATATTTTCAAATACTTTTTTTTTTACTTTAAGTCGCCGTAAATATTAAACTTATGTTCTTATTTGCAACCAAAAATATGTTTACAAAGCTTATAGAATGAAGATTTGAAAAAATATAACTTACGAATTTCTTTATTAACAATAAATAGCGGAATAAAAATTTACTGTCGTGTGCCGTCAATTTTTTTTTACACCTATGGAAATATCGATTTTTATTAAAACAATATGGGTATCAAATGAAAGGTAACAAATAGCCAATTCCAAATATAGAAGAAGTAAAAAATATTAGTAAATTATTAGACTCACAATAAATGCCAGTCAATATCGACAAAAAAAGGCTAATATCACAAGCGCGCATGTAACTACGATTTTTTCAGATGTTGTCAGGTACCTTGATAGTAGTTTTACCCAAGTTTTAACCCTTGGAAACCCTGTATTGCTGGAAAAACTTAGCACTTGTTTTAGTATTTCGAAAAAACATCATTAAGGAAGCGTTTTTCAGGTATCTCTACCCTATACTTTTGTAGAGCTAACTAAATTTGCTACAATTTGAATCTATCACAAAAAAGTTTCAATTTGATTTTTAAAATTTTAATATTTAATAATTAGCCAAACAAGAATATTTTTTTATAATTATTTTAAAAATAAAAGAATAATAGAGCTCCTACGAGGTATTTTTATTTTTTCAAATATTCCAGTTTGTGTATTTAATGGATTTTTTTCTTTAATCAAGCGAGTATTTTATTTTTGTTTATATATTTTTTATAGTTTAACAATTGAATCGTACAAATATGAATCCAAAAATGAATTCGACACCCTAAATTCATACAAATATGATATCAAACTGGGCATAGCAGCTTAACCAATACATCTATCTAGATTGGGCTGAAAGCCAAAACTTCAAAAAATTTACTACAAAAATCGTGGTGGCGCCACACTGAGAAAAACGGGCTACTTAAAATTGGCAAATTTGTAATGCACTGGCAGCCAGATACGTATAATGTGCTTTTCACATGAAATAAATAAGAGCCATACTTATAATGAGCCGACACCATGTCCAGTAAGTATGCGGCATAATGCCCTGTAAAGACAATGTAAACGAGTTACTTGTAATGAGGCCGAATCCTTAATACGTAAGCCGCATCATGAAATTACTGTGCCCGCACTGTTAACGTTTACGTATGCGGTTTAATGATGCCGCATATGTATTAACGGAGCAGCATACGTAATTTACTTAACCCGCAACAGGAAATATATATGCGCTATACGTACGAAGTTATACAGCCGCATTATTTCAGTATCCAGGCTCTTTACAACAGTAACTGGTTGCCAAATCATTGTACTGACTCCGTCTCATTAAGTAATGGTCCGGGTTACGTACATAATGTACGAGCAGGGTCGGAGATATGCCGATACATTTTACGTACACGGGATAATTAATAATGTCTCCGCCTACATAAACATTTACGTATCCTGGCTCATTTTACGAACTCCGTTTACTTACTGGCAGTGTTCGGTACATAGAATCTTTATGACGTCAGCCGCATCATGAAATTACTGTGGCGCACTCTTTACAGTTACGTATGCGGCTTAATGATTCTGCACGGAGCAGCATACGTAATTTACTTTACCCGTAACATGAAATATGTATGCGCTATACGTACGAAGTTATACAGTCGCATTATTTCAGTATCCAGGCTCTTTTTAACAGTAACTGGTTGCCAAATCATTGTACTGACTCTGTCTCATTAAGTAATGGTCCCGGTTACGTACATAATGTACAAGCAGGGTCGGAGATATGCCGATACATTTTACGTACACGGGATAATTAATAATGTCTCCGTCTACATCATCAGTTTTTACGTATCCTGGCTCATTTTACGAACTCCGTTTACTTACCGACTGTGTTTGGTACGTAGAATCTTTATGACGTCAGCCGCATCATTAAATTACTGTTGCGCACTCTTTACAGTTACGTATGCGGCTTAATGATTCTGCACGGAGCAGCATACGTAATTTACTTTACCCGTAACATGAAATATGTATGCGCTATACGTACGAATAGTTATACAGCTGCATTATTTCAGTATCCAGGCTCTTTATAACAGTAACTGGTTGCCAAATCATTGTACTGTCCCTGTCACATTAAGTAATGGTCCCGGTTATGTACATAATGTACGAGCAGGGTCGGAGGTATGCCGATACATTTTACGTACACGGGATAATTAATAATGTCTCCGTCTACGTCATCAGTTTTTACGTATCCTGGCTCATTTTACGAACTCCGTTTACTTACCGACTGTGTTTGGTACGTAGAATCTTTATGACGTCAGCCGCATCATTAAATTACTGTTGCGCACTCTTTACAGTTACGTATGCGGCTTAATGATTCTGCACGGAGCAGCATACGTAATTTACTTTACCCGTAACATGAAATATGTATGCGCTATACGTACGAATAGTTATACAGCTGCATTATTTCAGTATCCAGGCTCTTTATAACAGTAACTGGTTGCCAAATCATTGTACTGTCCCTGTCACATTAAGTAATGGTCCCGGTTACGTACATAATGTACGAGCAGGGTCGGAGGTATGCCGATACATTTTACGTACACGGGATAATTAATAATGTCTCCGTCTACATCATCAGTTTTTACGTATCCTGGCTCATTTTACGAACTCCGTTTACTTACCGACTGTGTTTGGTACGTAGAATCTTTATGACGTCAGCCGCATCATTAAATTACTGTTGCGCACTCTTTACAGTTACGTATGCGGCTTAATGATTCTGCACGGAGCAGCATACGTAATTTACTTTACCCGTAACATGAAATATGTATGCGCTATACGTACGAATAGTTATACAGCTGCATTATTTCAGTATCCAGGCTCTTTATAACAGTAACTGGTTGTCAAATCATTGTACTGTCCCTGTCACATTAAGTAATGGTCCCGGTTACGTACATAATGTACGAGCAGGGTCGGAGGTATGCCGATACATTTTACGTACACGGGATAATTAATAATGTCTCCGTCTACATCATCAGTTTTTACGTATCCTGGCTCATTTTACGAACTCCGTTTACTTACCGACAGTGTTTGGTACGTAGAATCTTTATGACGTCAGCCGCATCATTAAATTACTGTTGCGCACTCTTTACAGTTACGTATGCGGCTTAATGATTCTGCACGGAGCAGCATACGTAATTTACTTTACCCGTAACATGAAATATGTATGCGCTATACGTACGAATAGTTATACAGCTGCATTATTTCAGTATCCAGGCTCTTTATAACAGTAACTGGTTGCCAAATCATTGTACTGTCCCTGTCACATTAAGTAATGGTCCCGGTTACGTACATAATGTACGAGCAGGGTCGGAGTTATGCCGATACATTTTACGTACACGGGATTGTGACGTTTTGTCGTTTGATAGTAATAAATCCATTTTATTGTTATGATTTTGAATCAAATTGAAAGGATAATAGTAGTATTTTAGTTTAATAGCCTGGCAACACCGCCGCTTAGCTCCGCCGTTTCCCGCCATATTTTCCCGCCATTTGTAGTGGAATGGGGAGGTAAGCGGTGGGGATAGGCGGCAGAACGGTCGACGAAAGTCAGTTGCGGGCTCAGTCACTGTGCAACCGTCGAGAAGCCAAGTAGTTAGGGAAAACTGCTAACGTATCGTTGCTATAGCCTAGTTAATAATATTCATGGTGTATTCCAGTGAAGAAAGTAAAAGTGGTTTACCTTTATTACTGTAGTTTCATTATAAATCAGCAGTGGAAGAACCAAGGTATGTACGCTCACGATTTTTAACGTTTTAAACCGAGCTAAAATTACGAAATTCAGTTGGGTAGTTTCAAATTTTATTGCATTGAAAGAGATTCTTACTTTTACAATTTGCACTGCCATGCATACACAACTCGCACTCATTGCACGTGGCCGAGGCTACACTTCGGCCGTGCATACACAACTCAGTCATTGCACGTGGTCGAGGCTACACTTCGATCGTGCATACACACTCGACAATCATTGCACGTGGCCGAGGCTACACTTTGGTCGTGCATACACTGCACATGCACACAAAACTACACTCAGCGTCGTCAGCATGATGAAATAGTGCGTTGATATTGGAATAGTAATGTCCATGATTGTAAAGCGAGGTCATGAAATGAAAGTTTTTTTTATCTTAACTGCCCAACTGTAACTTTCGTGATTTAAACTCTGGGTATGCATTACATAATGAATTATGAAAATAAGAACTGTGTATATTTTAAGTACCTATCTATGTTACTGCGTATTTTTATTTCGGACAATGTGTTCCGCAGAGGTTATTAAGTTATTTTTTTATATTTCATACCATTGTAATTGTCGTTAGTAGTCGACCTTGACACTGTACCCTGGGGATGTGCGGATACGGAGAATAAAACGGATAACGTGATAATTTATGTAGAATTGGCACCAAGTTATGTCGATCTTCAAAAGGGTTTTAGTAGTACCATGACGCGCTATAGTCGTAGTTTAAAGCTCGGTTACGCGTAAGCATTTGTCTGTCTTTTACTTTACGTGTAAAGAATATGGAGGGTAGCCTCACTTCTGTACTTTTTCTGTGTTATTTTTTTGATCACAATTATCTTTTTTTTTTATAAAGGTTAATGGAGCTACTTCACAGTATGTTAAAGTGTATTTCGATGTAGAATTCAGTACGTTTCCGCTATTATTTGCGCCAAAAATGTGAACCTACGCAAGCACTTTTGATGATATCCTTATTTTTCTTGCAATTGTCTGTGAGGTTCATACGCAATTTGATCTTTTAGCTACTAGAAAATCTCTTTAGCTTGTCGTGTTTTCTTTTTGTTTGTTTTTGTGGCTACATCTTTACGCTTTCTATATAAGGGTATGACCCCCGCAAACCATGTTTTCCTATGATGGACCCTTAAAGAGTTTTATTATAATTCAAGAAGTTAATTCTTATTCTATTAAGAGGCCGTTCACAAAAATTGCCGATTTCACTAATTAACGTGATTTCAGAGAAGTGATCTTACAGTTAAAAAACTGTGTCTACTTATCTTATACTAAAGATCTGGTGTACGAGCTACGTTTATTTTTTTATTTTTTCCATGGTGATGCGCAGTATGTTTACTAGTAAAAGATTATAATTTTGATTTATGTGTTCCTAAATGAATGATTTAAGTTTACTTTGAAGCACATTTTTTGTCCTATATTAGTTTTGAAGAAATATAACTTAAACTTCGGTTTACTAGTAAAAGGTAATAATTTTGATGTCATTTTTATGTTCCTAAATGTTTTTTTTTAGTTTTGTAAAAAAATATAACGCTTTTAAAACTAATCGTTGTTGGTAGGAAATATTTCGCTACTTTGAAATTTTATTTAAAGAGAACCGGTTCTTAGGTATTTCTATTCTAGGCATATTTGTTTTCTATAAATTTTTGAGACGAGGTTAGACGCGCCTTCGGTTTACAAGGCTAGACGTGCCTTCGGTTTAAAAGGCTAAACGCGCCTTCGGTTTAAAAGGCTAAACGCGCCTTCGGTTTAAAAGGCTAGACGCGCCTTCGGTTTGAAAGGTTAGACGCGCCTTCGGTTTACAAGGCTAGATGCGCCTTCGGTTTACAAGGCTAGATGGGCCTTCGGTTTGAAAGGCTAGACGCGTCTTCGGTTTACAAGGCTAGATGCGCCTTCGGTTTAAAAGGCTAGACGCGCCTTCGGTTTGATATGCTAGACGCGCCTATGGCTTAAAAGGCTAGACGTACATTCGGTTTAAAAGGCTAGACGCGCCTTCGGTTTACAAGGCTAGACGCGCCTTCAGTTTACAAGGCTAAATGCGCCTTCGGTTTACAAGGCTAGACGTGCCTTCGGTTTACAAGGCTAGACGTGCTTTTAGTTTACCAGATAAGATTTATTTATGTTGTATTAATTAAGTACCTACATTAAAGATGTTCATAATATTTGTAAATACCGTCACTCCTAGTCCCTAGTATATTTTAATTTACTTATATGAAATTTATGAAATATTTCAAACTAAAATGAAACTTAGTCTAAATATTTCACCCAGCCCTATGTAATTAAACTAGATATTTATATGAATGAAAATTTATTATAACATTGACTTTCGAGGCTAGATGCACATTCAGTTTGTAAGGCTAGGACAAGGCTAAACGCGCCTTCGACTTAAAGTAAGGTACCTGTATGAAGAGGCTTGAGAATTTATAAGGGTGAAGTTTTTTAAGTTTAGATGTGCTTTTATTTTATATAAGGTTAGGTAAGCCTTTATTTTACAAGGTGAGATGCGCCTTTTTTATTAACTGTTGTTGGTTTTCTATTATAAAAAAAATATATTGATATGAATGAAAATGTACAACTTACTTTCAAAGCTAGGCACACGTTCAACGTGTAAGGCTAAACGCGCCTTCGACTTATAATAAGGTATAACTCTTGATACTAGAATGATAAAAAAAAATTGAGATTTATATGAATGAAATTTTATAAGGTTTGATGTGCTTTCATTACGAGGTTAGATACGCCTTTATTTTACGAGGTTAGATGCGCCTTCATTTAACAGGATTAGATTCGCCTTCATTTTATAAGATTAGATGCGCCTTCGTTTCACAATCACAGTGCTAGATGTGCCTTCATTTTATAAGTTTAGATGTGCCTTCATTTTATAAGTTTAGATGTGCCTTCATTTCATAAGTTTAAATGCGCCTTCGTTTTATAAGTTTAGATGCGCCGTCATTTTATATAAGGTTGGATGCGCCAACATTTTATATGATTAGATAAGCCTGCGGTTTGGCTAGATGCGCCTGCGGCTTATAAGGCTAGATGCGCCTTCAGTTTGGCTAGATGCGCCTTCAGTTTGGCTAGATGCGCCATCAGTTTGGCTAGATGTGCCTTTGTTTTGGCTAGATGCGCCCTCGGTTTGGCAAGATGCGCCTTCAGTTTGGCTAGATGCGCCTTCATTTTATAGGGTTAGATGCGCCTACATTTTATAAGGTTTAATGCGACTTTATTTTATAAGATTAGATGCGCCTTCGTTTCACAATCACAAGGCTAGTGCCTTCATTTCATAAGTTTAAATGCGCCTTCATTTTATAAGTTTAGATGCGCCTTCATTTTATAAGTTTAGATGCGCCGTAATTTTATATAACGTTGGATGCGCCAACATTTTATATGATTAGATAAGCCTGCGGTTTGGCTAGATGCGCCTGCGGCTTATAAGGCTAGATGCGCCTTCAGTTTGGCTAGATGCGCCTTCAGTTTGGCTAGATGCGCCTTCAGTTTGGCTAGATGCGCCATCAGTTTGGCTAGATGTGCCTTTGTTTTGGCTAGATGCGCCTTCGGTTTGGCAAGATGCGCCTTCAGTTTATGCGCCTTCAGTTTGACTAGATGTGCCTTCGGTTGGCTTGATGCACCATCAGGTTACAGGGCTAGATTCGCCTATGGTTTGGCTAGTCGTAATTAATATCTTATTGCTTTAATTTAAATTAACATTGTACTGGCAGGCAATTATTATAATTATTATTTTCATATATCATATTTGACATTAAGGTTTAACATTTATTTTATGGGGATTTTAAATTATTTATTGGAATGATGGGTAATGAAAAGTAGTTGTAAAAATTAATGATTATCGATTTTCAAATTTAAATTTTATAATCACCTAGCTACTGACAGATTTCTACGCCTAACAGGCAGGATAATTATACAGATTTTGTTATATTATAATGACATCAATGTATACTACCATATTCTGGGAAATAAATGATTTGTTTATTATTTAGATGCAAATCCAGTTTGGCTAGATGTGCCATCAGTTTACAGGGCTAGATGCGCCTATGATTTGGTTAGATGTGCCATCAGTTTGGCTAGATGCGCCTATGGTTTGGCTAGATGCGCCTATGGTTTGGCTAGATGCGCCTATGTTTTGGCTAGATGCGCCTTTAATTTGGCTAGATGCGCCTGAGATTTGGCTAGATGCGCCTACGGTTTGGCTAGAAGCGCTAGCGGTTTACAAGGCTAGGTTGTTATATGCTTATATTACATGTTTATGTGACTACATAATGCGATTTCAATTTCATATTTGAATCGTCATCTGCAAACGATTATTTAAGTTGTTGTTGTTTAGCTTAGTGCACAGGCCCTTGAATATTGGAGTACTTTCACAAACAATCAGAAGTCAATTACGAACGAAGATCTATCAAAAAATAAGTTGACTTTAGTCCGCGTTCTTCTTTAAGACACAACTTCATTTTACTTGGTTATCTCTTGGTTTATAATATATTATTGCAATTGGATGCTAATGTAGTTATGGTTAATTTGAATAAATTATATTTATGTTTGAGAAAATAAGTCTTACAATATTATTAGGTACCTAGCAGTGCGTAAGCTACTATTATATGAACCATTTGTCCTTAAGTGTGGTGTTTAGGCGACTAGGTATGTTGCGTCAATGGGCCAAGTGTGTTCTTAAGTGTGGTACTTAGTAAGCGGCAAGTGTATCGCATCTATGGGCCAGACTAGGTATGTTGCGTCTATGGGCCAAGTGTGTCCTTACGTGTGGTACTAGTACTTAGTAAGCGGCCAAGTGTGTCGCGTCTATGGGCCATATGTGTCCTCAGTTATAGCTTTGGTTTGAATATAACGTCTTGACAGGCCGTGTCCACATAGTGGCAAACGGTGGCCCCGCGAGTAATGACATTCATATTCATAATTATTTATTGCATCTACTAATTACATTAGCAACTACTAAAACTGACCGCATTACACATAGACTTATTATATTGACATTACATAATAAAATGCAAGAGAACCACAAATTGTGGAATAAAATGAATAAATTGTCATGATAAATTAATGTTTAATAACTATGCAACTAGATATGATTATGTATATAAGTATGTGAATGTGTAATGTCACATAATATTTTTCTTATCTCATAAAGAAACAGTTCTCATGAATAGATTCAAATATATTTCCTTTTGACTCTGATGTTTTATTTTGTTGACGTTTGTCCTATGATTTAGGGACGGTTACTGTCGTTTATGTTTTATATATTTCAGAAACATATTGCATCTGACAAGATGCCGATGCGTTATATGTCGCTAAGGTGACGACGGCGCGATGTGCGACGCGTGACTGGATGGTAGAAACGACTGTTGCGTTATTGGTCGATCCTAGTTTTTGTGACACGATGACAACAGGCTGCGACGGCTAATAGGTTTCAGCTGCAATTATCTGGTTGAACATAGAAACGGACCCAAATTCCTATGCATTGATTTATCAAATATATTTAAATCTTATTCAGAACCTGTTAAAATAGGTAGTTCTAGTCTAGCTAAATTAAATATTATAAGTACCTAGCTCATGGTGTGAATTGTGAAATAAATAAAAATAATATATACTCATAATGATTGTTGCAACGCAACTTTAATAATTAAACGATTACCTTGCGTTTTACACAGCTAGCGGGTGTAGTAAATTGAAATTGTATACCTATTGTGGGTTTAATAAGTTGATATCATTGATAATTTCAGTTAGGTAGTCGGCAGCACGTCACGTTATCTGTCAAAAGTCGACAATTTGTAATTGAATTTGTTTACCCTTTCATGGTAAATAGGCTGTCGACTGTTATATTTACTTTTTGTACTTTTCTCTTATTAAATATTTTAATAAAATTTATAATTTTGTAGAAAGAACTAATAAGAAATGTTGTACTTTCATAAATAATTTGATTGCTTATTGTGGTAAAAAAATTGTAACAATTTTAAGATGTTTTAGAGTTAATATTTGTGTCACAATCTTACTGGCTTTTAAAAATGTTATAGCTTTATGATCTCATGATCATACTAGGCGCGATAAGTTACAACAGTTAGTTCCTCTTGTAAATAAATTATTAAATATAAAAGACGGAGGTCGACAACCCTCTCCAAGTTTTCTTTCGCCATTTCTTTCTTGGAGGGGCCTCCCATTTTTGAAATGGTGGCAGATTCAGTAGATTCTCTCTTTTAGCATTCATTAATCCACAAAATTAATTATAACAATTAAGTAAATGAGAATTCTCAAATTAAAAAAATATAACAATACGTTAAACCCAATAAGTTTGTTTAATAGAATGCGGTATTAGTTAACATACAACCGGCCGAATGTGACGATATTATTATGAAAGTATTGAGTTGACAATTATAACCCGTAATATTGTTGAGTTGACCGTGCACGAGGACATGCACGAGGTCAGGATGGACGAATGTGACGTTTTGTCGTTTGATAGTAATAAATCCATTTTATTGTTATGATTTTGAATCAAATTGAAAGGATAATAGTAGTATTTTAGTTTAATAGCCTGGCAACACCGCCGCTTAGCTCCGCCGTTTCCCGCCATATTTTCCCGCCATTTGTAGTGGAATGGGGAGGTAAGCGGTGGGGATAGGCGGCAGAACGGTCGACGAAAGTCAGTTGCGGGCTCAGTCACTGTGCAACCGTCGAGAAGCCAAGTAGTTAGGGAAAACTGCTAACGTATCGTTGCTATAGCCTAGTTAATAATATTCATGGTGTATTCCAGTGAAGAAAGTAAAAGTGGTTTACCTTTATTACTGTAGTTTCATTATAGGATAATTAATAATGTCTCCGTCTACATCATCAGTTTTTACGTATCCTGGCTCATTTTACGAACTCCGTTTACTTACCGACTGTGTTTGGTACGTAGAATCTTTATGACGTCAGCCGCATCATGAAATTACTGTGGCGCATTCTTTACAGTTACGTATGCGGCTTAATGATTCTGCACGGAGCAGCATACGTAATTTACTTAACCCGTAACATAAAATATGTATGCGCCATACGTACGAATAGTTATACAGCTGCATTATTTCAGTATCCAGGCTCTTTATAACAGTAACTGGTTGCCAAATCATTGTACTGTCCCTGTCACATTAATTAATGGTCCCGGTTACGTACATAATGTACGAGCAGGGTCGGAGGTATGCCGATACATTTTACGTACACGGGATAATTAATAAAATCTCCGTCTCCATCATCAGTTTTTACGTATCCTGGCTCATTTTACGAACTCCGTTTACTTACTGACTGTTTTCGGTACGTAGAATCTTTATGACGTCAGCCGCATCATTAAATTACTGTGGCACACTCTTTACATTAACGTATGCGGTTTAATGATATTAAACCGATTTTTGTTTTTCGGCCGATTTAATTAAACTTGGTTTTTGGTATTATTTTAACAAGGAAATAACAAGGCAATGTTAAAAATAATAAAAATATCTAAGATGGCGGCCAACTTTTTTTGTTTTTGGGCCGATTTACATGAAACATGGTTTTCGGAATTAGCAACGCAATGTTGAAAATATTGCAAAGTCCAATATGGCTGTTAACTTTTTTGTTTGTGAGCCGATTTCGATGAAACTCCGTCTTTTGGTACTATTTTTACAGAAAACAGTAACGCAATAATAAAAATATAAAAAATAGATGGCAGCCCACAGTTTGTTTTTGGGCCGATTTTGATGAAACTCGATTTTTGATACTATTATACAAAAAAAACAGCTTGGGAAAAAAGGGATCGTTTTCGTGTTATTTGGTTAAAAAAACAAATAAAGAATTTGGCTGTCATCTTAGGTGTTTTAATATTTTAAACATTGCATTGCTGTTTACTTGTAAAATAGTACCTAAAACCAAGTTTCATCGAAATCAGCCCAGAAACAAAAAAGTTGGCCACCATCTTGGATTTTTTATATTTTTAACATTGCGTTAATATTGCCTTGTTAAAATAACACCATAAACCAAGTTTCATCGAAATCGGCCCAGAAACAAAAAAGTTGGCCACAATCTTGGATTTTTTTATATTTTTAACATTGCGTTGTTATTGCCTTGTTAAAATAACACCATAAACCAAGTTATATCTAAATCTGCCGATAGACAAAAAAGTTGGTCGCCATCTTAAATTTTTTTATATTTTTAACATTGCGTTGTCATTGCCTTGTTAAAATAACACCATAAACCAAGTTTCATCGAAATCGGCCCAGAAACAAAAAAGTTGGCTGCCATCTTGGATTTTTTTATATTTTTAACATTGCGTTGTTATTGCCTTGTTAAAATAACACCATAAACCAAGTTTCATCGAAATCAGCCCAGAAACAAAAAAGTTGGCTGCCATCTTGGATTTTTTATATTTTTAACATTGCGTTGTTATTGCCTTGTTAAAATAAGACCATAAACCAAGTTTTATCGAAATCGGCCCAGAAACAAAAAAGTTGGCCGCCATCTTGGATTTTTTTATATTTTTAACATTGCGTTAATATTGCCTTGTTAAAATAACACCATAAACCAAGTTTCATCGAAATCGGCCCAGAAACAAAAAAGTTGCGCGCCATCTTGGATTTTTTTATATTTTTAAAATTGCGTTGTTATTGCCTTGTTAAAATAACACCATAAACCAAGTTATATCTAAATCGGCCGATAGACAAAAAAGTTGGTCGCCATCTTAATTTTTTTTATATTTTTAACATTGCGTTGTTATTGCCTTGTAAAAATAACACCATAAACCAAGTTTCATCGAAATCAGCCCAGAAACAAAAAAGTTGACTGCCATCTTGGATTTATTTATATTTTTAACATTGCGTTAATATTGCCTTGTTAAAATAACACCATAAACGAAGTTTTATCGAAATCAGCCCAGAAACAAAAAAGTTGGCCGCCATCTTGGATTTTTTATATTTTTAACATTGCGTTAATATTGCCTTGTTAAAATAACACCATGAACCAAGTTTCATCGAAATCGGCCCAGAAACAAAAAAGTTGCCCGCCATCTTGGATTTTTTTATATATTTAACATTGCGTTGTTATTGCCTTGTTAAAATAACACCATAAACCAAGTTATATCTAAATCGGCCGATAGACAAAAAAGTTGGTCGCCATCTTAATTTTTTTATATTTTTAACATTGCGTTGTTATTGCCTTGTTAAAATAACACCATAAACCAAGTTTCATCGAAATCAGCCCAGAAACAAAAAAGTTGACTGCCATCTTGGATTTATTTATATTTTTAACATTGCGTTAATATTGCCTTGTTAAAATAACACCATAAACCAAGTTTTATCGAAATCAGCCCAGAAACAAAAAAGTTGGCCGCCATCTTGGATTTTTTATATTTTTAACATTGCGTTAATATTGCCTTGTTAAAATAACACCATGAACCAAGTTTCATCGAAATCGGCCCAGAAACAAAAAAGTTGCCCGCCATCTTGGATTTTTTTATATTTTTAACATTGCGTTGTTATTGCCTTGTTAAAATAACACCATAAACCAAGTTATATCTAAATCGGCCGATAGACAAAAAAGTTGGTCGCCATCTTATTTTTTTTTATATTTTTAACATTGCGTTGTTATTGCCTTGTTAAAATAACACCATAAACCAAGTTTTATCGAAATCAGCCCAGAAACAAAAAAGTTGGCCGCCATCTTGGATTTTTTATATTTTTAACATTGCGTTAATATTGCCTTGTTAAAATAACACCATGAACCAAGTTTCATCGAAATCGGCCCAGAAACAATAAAGTTGCCTGCCATCTTGGATTTTTTATATTTTTAACATTGCGTTATATTGCCTTGTTAAAATAACACCATAAACCAAGTTTCATCGAAATCGGCCCAGAAACAAAAAAGGTGGCCGCCATCTTGGATTTTTTATATTTTTAACATTGCGTTAATATTGCCTTGTTAAAATAACACCATAAACCAAGTTTCATCGAAATCGGCCCAGAAACAAAAAAGTTGGCCGCCATCTTGGATTTTTTATATTTTTAACATTGCGTTAATATTGCCTTGTTAAAATAACACCATGAACCAAGTTTTATCGAAATCAGCCCAGAAACAAAAAAGTTGGCCGCCATCTTGGATTTTTTATATTTTTAACATTGCGTTAATATTGCCTTGTTAAAATAACACCATAAACCAAGTTTCATCGAAATCGGCCCAGAAACAAAAAAGGTGGCCGCCATCTTGGATTTTTTATATTTTTAACATTGCGTTAATATTGCCTTGTTAAAATAACACCATAAACCAAGTTTCATCGAAATCGGCCCAGAAACAAAAAAGTTGGCCACAATCTTGGATTTTTTTATATTTTTAACATTGCGTTGTTATTGCCTTGTTAAAATAAGACCATAAACCAAGTTATATCTAAATCGGCCGATAGACAAAAAAGTTGGTCGCCATCTTAATTTTTTTTATATTTTTAACATTGCGTTGTTATTGCCTTGTTAAAATAACACCATAAACCAAGTTTCATCGAAATCAGCCCAGAAACAAAAAAGTTGGCTGCCATCTTGGATTTTTTTATATTTTTAACATTGCGTTAATATTGCCTTGTTAAAATAACACCATGAACCAAGTTTCATCGAAATCGGCCCAGAAACAAAAAAGTTGGCCGCCATCTTGGATTTTTTTATATTTTTAACATTGCGTTAATATTGCCTTGTTAAAATAACACCATAAACCAAGTTTTATCGAAATCAGCCCAGAAACAAAAAAGTTGGCCGCCATCTTGGATTTTTTATATTTTTAACATTGCGTTAATATTGCCTTGTTAAAATAACACCATAAACCAAGTTTCATCGAAATCGGCCCAGAAACAAGAAAATTGGCCGCCATCTTGGATTTTCCAATATTTTGAACATTGCGTTATTATATCCTTGTCAAAATAGAACTATGAACGGAGTTTCATCGCAATCGGCTCAAAAACTAAAAAGTTGGCCGCCATCTTGGATTTTTCATATTTTTAACATTGCGTTGTTATTGCCTTGTTAAAATAACACTATAAACCAAGTTTAATCAAAATCGACCAAAAAACAAAAAAGTTGGCCGCCATCTTGGATTTTTTTATATTTTTAACATTGCGTTGCTGTTTTCTTGTCAAAATTGTATCATAAACCGAGTTTCATCGAAATCGGCCCAAAAACAAAAAAGTTGGCCGCAATCTTGAATTTTTATATTTGTGTCATTGCGTTGCTGTTTTCTTGTCATAATTGTGCCAAAAAACAAGTTTCATCGAAATCGGCTTACAAACAAAAAAGTAGGCTGCCATAATGGATTTTTCAATATTTTCAACATTGAGTTGCTGTTTTCTTGTCGAAATAGTACCAAAAAGCGAGTTTCATCAAAATCGGCCCACAAACAAAAAGTTGCCGCCATAACGGATTTTTCACTATTTTTAACATTGCGTTGCTGTTTTCTCGCTAAAATAGTTCCGAAAACCGTGTTTCATGGAAATCGGCCCACAAACAAGAAAATTGGCCGCCATCTTGGATTTTTCAATATTTTGAACTTTGCGTTATTATTTCCTTGTCAAAATAGTACTATGAACGGAATTTCATCGAAATCGGCTCATAAACCACCAACTTGGCCGCTATCTTGGATATTTTTATATTTTTAACATTGCGTTGCTGTTTTCTTGTCAAATAGTATAAAAAATCGAGTTTCATCGAAATCGGCCCACAAACAAAAAAGTTGGCCGCCATCTTGAATTTTTTATATTTTTAACATTGCGTTGTTATTGCCTTGTTAAAATAACACCATTAACGAAGTTTCATCGAAATCGGCCGAAAAACAAAAAAGTTGGTCGCCATCTTGGATTTTTTATAATTTTATTATTGCGTTGCTGTTTCCTTGTCAAAATAGTAACAAAAACCGAGTTTCATCAAAATCGGCACACAAACAAAAAGTTAGCCGCCATATTGGTTTATAACATTCTTAGTAGATATGTAGTTATATACCTACCTCGAATATAGATGTCCCGAAACACTTTCAATAGTCGCATTAGTTAAAAAGATATTCTGGCACCGGAAAAAACAGAGCCGCTATACTTAACTGTAGTGGCATGGCATACATTATACTGCAAGCCTTATACTTAAAATAAGTAACGAGCTACATTATAAATAACGCGGCTATTTATAATGAATCTGCTTACTTATTACCTAAAGAACGTCGTACCTACTGCGCATTTTACGCAAATTTGGGGTTGCCATCACAATTAAAGTTATGTTGTTTGGTGGTCATTCATTAGCTACTTCATAAGTTCATTAACCATGTTTGTGTTTGCTCTTTTTTTAGAACTAAGTGGGCAACCACTTTAGTTGTGTAAAAATATAAGCGAAACAAAATTAGTCTGTAAGATGCATCGGCTACTTTCTAACCTTACAATTTTGCATTATATTAGCCGAACGCTGTATTTATTTTGGATTACAAGAATCGATCGAAGATAAGTTACAGATAGGACATGACAGGCAGCCGCGTGTAGTAAGATTATAAAAAGTATCGAATCATCTAATCAGATTTAGTTAAATTATTTTCTGTCCTGCACTTGACTTAATTTGATTTTTTCTTGAGATAAGTTGATACTTGTCTTTGTGTGAAAAACAACTAATAAGCACACGAATCGAGAGAAAAATCGATGTAAATGTTATAACAAGAAATTCCACTTTTTGTTGAAAATCTGCGTGTTTTTAAGCACAGCTACCGCATTTTCATTTTGCTCATCTGGCAACACTGAAGCAAGCAGAGAGCGGCCGGCTGGCGCGGGCGGCAGTGATGCCAACTTGGGGGATTTTCCCCTAGATTTAGGGGGGGCAAGTGTCAAAAGGGGATTTTTTAGGGGCAGGAATATTTCAGGGTTTTTTTTAGGGGCTTCAAACAAAACCTTCGTACAATAGGAAATTCCATGTGAGTACTCGGATTTCATTGATTCAAAACTTTACAAACACGCAGCCTGTGAATTAGTAATTAGAAGCAGAGATTTGAGTTTGAGTTTGATTCTATAATACGAACCTTAATATGCAAGCGTTTTATTTGATTAGTCACGACCTACTTTATAATAAGAATTTAAACTTGGGGGTTTTTAGGGGAATTTTGAAAATTTCTTGGGGGAAGATTTTGGCAGTGGTTGGCAACACTGGCGGGCGGCCATTTGTGACAGCAGAGTTAGCACTCATTGCAGCGTTTTGAGACGCTTTTGTTTTCTTAGTTTTATACCTAGGTACAAAACTTGTTTAAGAGTGAGTATCGTGAATACAGTTATTTCGAAAAAACACTCGAGAACTTTTTCAAAATGCCGTCTTGTGCTTTTTATCTGTGCAGTGCAAATACAACATTTCACGTGTAAGTATTATTTAGAGTTTTCTCCATAGACTTATTATTATTATCATTGGTTTTCTCGTAGGTTTTTAAACGTGTTTGACAAAGCATTTGTTTTATTGAAAAATCTGCATAATACTAATGACAAACAAGTTTAAAACCTTATCCATTGCTTGTTGGCTAAAGTCGTAAACTATAATGAAGAGACAGAAATTTTTTCTTATTGAAAACCGGGGGAGGAGAAAATATTTTCTTTTCTGTCGATCTTTTAAATCTATTTTTTTTTACATTTGAGCTCTAGCTTGTTTATTAGAGCATTCATACCTTAGAGCATTCAACCAAAGAATGCTGTACAAGATTCCACCACTCCATTATGTAATACCTAATTAAAGTATAAAACATTAGATCATGAACATCTTAGAACACGTAGACAACTAGAAAATTTGAACATGTACTTAGGCAATAACAAGTAGGTAGGTACGGTCGAGTCCATTAATATGTTGGCACTTTTGACAGTTCGTCAACCTTTATGCCTTTGTAATAAAAGTCAATATCCTGCCAAACGTGCCAACATATTAATGAACTCGACTGTATCTACACGTAAGTACTTGTTGTATGGTTACCTACATAACAAGTTTGTGTTTGCATTTTTCAGTCAACCTTATTTAACTAAATTGAAACTGCCATTCTGCAAAACGATGAAGAATAAAAAAAAATATTCCAAAAATAGAATACTATAAAAATTGGCCACAACATCTTAAAGCGACCGGTGTCAATGTAAGTACGTACTTGTTTTTATACATCTTGTATTTAGGTAAAATATTAAAATATAAACATAAAAACGTTTTCTTTGTGTTTTCTCTTGGAACTCTGCTGTGTACTTAATAATAAACCTTTAAATTATTATTCTAGAACCTTGAAATTAAGAACGCTGAGCTAAACAACTCAAAAAAACTTAAACGCTGTATTGTACGCACAGACCATACAACAAGTACTGTGATTGTACGGGACATCGGATCGGTGATAATGAAAAAATATTCACAGATTTATTAAACTGCAGCTAATAACACTGTGAGTTATCATAACATTATTTTTTTACATTGTAATCATAACATTACACAACCTCGAAGTCATCTGATCCACGCCAACTATCACAGATGCCTGGCGCCTGGAATATCTGGGAAGTGGTGAGCAAATAATAATTACTAGTCAAATTCGAGTCGGGCTCGCACCGCGAAGGTACCAGTTAAGTATACCGGGTGTAGCAAGACACTTAACGAAGCCGAGGTCTACGTATTCTGCCCATCATCAGAACCATTTCTGTTTAAAATTATTGCAGGGAAACGATTTTAATGTTTGGTGTTAAAAAGCATTACCACACAAGGTAACTTTATAAAAGACCGCGCCTGCGAGTGAATGCTACAGAGCTGCGTGCGGCCGAGTTGAAAAGCAACGTTTGCGTGCTCATGAAATACATTGAGTGATAATATTTTGAAGCCATTGTTTGTTACGAAATACATAATATTTTGATAAATGTTTCTTTCTAAATGTTTCAAACATTAGGAAATAACGAATAAAATAAGATTTCATATTTTGAAAAAAAAATTTTTGACTTGACCTTCAATAACTTCGTAGCTATTGGTTTCCCAGGTATAGTCTAAAAGACAAAAATGAACCTGATGATGGGCGGAATGCGTGGACTTCGGCTTCGTTGAGTGTCTTGTTACACCCGTTTTGTTAATAGTGCCTTCCCTCAAGGGAAAAAAAATGCGCTTGATGAAACTAGCGGCATAGTTTAGTATGTTGTTAGGCATGGTATTCTGACTAAAAAACCATCGGGAGACAGTTCTTAACGGGGGGGGGGAGGGTTTCATAACGGGTTATGACGTCATAAAAGTTGCTGTTGCCGCTTTCAGAATATGGCGTATACAACAGAAAGTATGTAATTTATAAGCTTGTGTGGGGTGTCATAAAAAGCAAAATTAAATGCGCTACAATGTGGTTTTTCCTTTTGACCTTGTAAATGCTACATTTGCGAGAAATTTAAAGTTTTATTTTAAACATTGTAAATTTTGTAGGTACCTATCCGTCTAATATGACATGGTGAATGTGACAAACTTTGGTTAAATCATGAAAAAAATATAACAATAACCGATTAAAGTAAAAAGAACGAAAGTTTTTATGGGATTTTTTTATTACCTCGTAAGTCCTAGCGCACTTCATAAAGTACAAATTGACGCTAGTATTTCAGACCTGACAATTGAATTCTATAGCAAGACGTAACTACCTAATGTACTACGTAGAGTACAAATTCTAATCTCCCGTTTTCGACGAAGTTTTTTCTAGAATGGTAATATCGAGACAGCCATTTACTTCTGTAATCTATGGCCAACCTTGCCACCTTAAACCAGTACTGTCAACTGCCACTGTCAGTGTCATTTCTTTGAAAATGTCCACGCAGTCGGTTTCCAGGCCGATACGAGGTAAGTATAAGTAAATCCAGCTATATTAACGTAATCTTATGTTTATTTCATTGTTTTTAATTTAAAAGAGTAAATTTAAATAGTAATTAATACAAATAAAACAAAATTTAGTTGATAACTCCATATCACCCAAGTTAGATGATTGGTTGAAATAACTTGTACTGCATACAGTACGTTAAGTATTTCTTCCAATTTCATTTGGTATGTTAGATATTTACTTTTATTTATATACTTGTTACATTTCAGCTTTTGATGATGAGCATATTGCAAAACTTTTAAACAATTTCATTCACGATGATTTTGGCGGTGAAAAGGTGTTCATACCTGAATAAATCATCATCATTTACTCAGATGAAGACAAAAATGTTCAAGAAATTGAAATCAGGATATCTACTTAAATTAAGTTTATTAATCGAAAGTGGGACTGTTAACTTTGTTAACTAACCGTACATACTTTTATATTTTAATTTTCTCTCTTTTAGTCTTACACCGATGTGTGTAAGTGAGCTTAAGAATTAAGGCTAAATTGTTAATAGTACTGTTTTTTACAAGTATTTTTATGAAAATTAGTTAATTATTGTTTATGTTTGATAGAAGATATGATTTTGTTGATAATAAT
Organism: Agriphila tristella; assembly: GCA_928269145.1. Classification (NCBI taxonomy): domain Eukaryota; kingdom Metazoa; phylum Arthropoda; class Insecta; order Lepidoptera; family Crambidae; genus Agriphila; species Agriphila tristella. The sequence continues at coordinate 10,335,637 of OV743431.1, forward strand.
AATAACTTTTAAATAAAAATGTAAAATGAATTTTGTTGTTTTCGTATTCAAAAACTATCAAAACCTAGTGTGCATCGTTCTGGCAGCGCCACGGTCTCCGATTTGCGTGAAAAAAATTCACCATGTAGGCCGACTTTTTCCCAGTCGGGAAAAAATACGTTTGATTTTTTCCCTCCACTGGATCCGAAGATATACGAGGTTTTTTGTGGCGCTGCCAGAACGACGTCGTTCTGGCAGCGCCACGGCTATATCTCATTAATTACAAATGCTAGAATAAATCCGATTACATACAGATTTTTGGCTTTTTTTTCCATTTCACACAAGCTAACATCAACCCGTGAATGTCAACAGATTCAGGAGTAATCGTGGGTCATTTGTGGCGCTGCCAGAACGACGTCGTTCTGGCAGCGTCACGGCTGTATCTCAGCAATTCGTTTTTTTTTTCTGGAAACGGTGTGGGTATATATTTAATACCTTCGTCATAAGGCACGGCAAAAAAACGAATTTCTACATTTCATCGTGGATTAAGGATTTTATAGGCTTTGAGAAATTCTAACCTCAAAAAAAATTTTTTTCGCTCTAACGCCTTTAATTGATGTATTAAATAACATTCGCGCATTCCCTTATCTTCCTATAAAGGGAAAAAAATAAACCACCATCGCAGCATTAGCCGTTCCAGAGAAATCATAGGTTTAGATTTGGTTCATACATTAGGCATCGTTCCCGCAGCGCCACACCCAGTACACCATGATCCAGGGCACCTGTCGCCAAACTGAGTATGCCAATATTTAGTACCACCATAGCGAACACGGAAAAAAATCTGATAACGTGTATAACACAGCTACTTTCCGAGAAATAAGCCATTGATTCAATATGCCATACAATTGGTACATTCGAGTAGAAAAGTTTTAAATTGCTTTTTATTTTAGCATTTTAAGTATCGGATCCGGTGCCCAAAACCATTTTTTACTATACACGGTGTTTGGTAATAGCCTTATAAAGCCGAATATGGTACATTTAAATATTTTGTTTATTAATTTTTGTATAAAAAAACAGCTGATTTTTTTTCGCGATTTCAGAGTTGGTCCCATAGTAAAAGTTGTTCAGTTTGATGGCCTCTATCTACAATATTCGGCTTTATAAGACTATATTACCAAACACCCTGTAAAGATAAACTAAACGATCGTTCAGACAATGCTTGATAAGCTTGTAAACGGTAACTGTAACTGCTCAAACATCGCTTCTAGACTATAAGAAAGGCTTGCAGAAACATTTTTATTATAACGGTTAAACCGGTTTTATCGAATAATTGCGTTCCGGTGCGGAACGAAATAGAAGCGATACTTTAAACCTAAATAAACCGGTTTATTCCTTGGTCATCGCCCGGGCAGTCATATCATAGGGGATTCTCAGAAATCGTCAAAAAATCATTAGGGTCAATTCAAGTTGGGAGAGCGCAGCGAATTTTGGTACTTCGAAATTTTCTAAAAAATGCTAAAGACAATATGGATGATAAATTTTACAAAATGCGCCCCACGTTTTTAGGTTTAAAATTTCTGTAGGTAGGGTTATAAATGTGTACAGAAGAATTTATATTTTTCTTTTTAGTCCGTTTTAATATTTTAATCCAATTTTTTTTTGTAATAATTTAGTCTGTTTTAAAAACGTGTTTTTTTAAAAAGATTTTTATATTTTTTTTAAAGAAGAAATAAAGAAAATTTCGAAGTACGAAAATTCGCTGCGCTCTCCCAACTTGAATTGACCCTTATGATTTTTTGACGATTTCTGAGAAACCCCTATGATATGACTGCCCGGGCGATGACCTAGGAATAAACCGGTTTATTTAGGTTTAAAGTATCGCTTCTATTTCGTTCCGCACCGGAACGCAATTTTTCGATAAAACCGGTTTAACCGTTATAATAAAAATGTTTCTGCAAGCCTTTCTTATAGTCTAGAAGCGATGTTTGAGCAGTTACAGTTACCGTTTACAAGCTTATCAAGCATTGTCTGAACGATCGTTTAGTTTATCTTTACAGGGTGTTTGGTAATATAGTCTTATAAAGCCGAATATTGTAGATAGAGGCCATCAAACTGAACAACTTTTACTATGGGACCAACTCTGAAATCGCGAAAAAAATCAGCTGTTTCATACAAAAATTAATAAACAAAATATTTAAATGTACCATATTCGGCTTTATAAGGCTATTACCAAACACCGTGTATAGTAAAAAATGGTTTTGGGCACCGGATCCGATACTTAAAATGCTAAAATAAAAAGCAATTTAAAACTTTTCTACTCGAATGTACCAATTGTATGGCATATTGAATCAATGGCTTATTTCTCGGAAAGTAGCTGTGTTATACACGTTATCAGATTTTTTTCCGTGTTCGCTATGGTGGTACTAAATATTGGCATACTCAGTTTGGCGACAGGTGCCCTGGATCATGGTGTACTGGGTGTGGCGCTGCGGGAACGATGCCTAATGTATGAACCAAATCTAAACCTATGATTTCTCTGGAACGGCTAATGCTGCGATGGTGGTTTTTTTTTTCCCTTTATAGGAAGATAAGGGAATGCGCGAATGTTATTTAATATATCAATTAAAGGCGTTAGAGCGAAAAAAAAATTTTTTTGAGGTTAGAATTTCTCGAAGCCTATAAAATTCTTAATCCACGATGAAATGTAGAAATTCGTTTTTTGCCGTGCCTTATGACGAAGGTATTAAATATATACCCACACCGTTTCCAGGAAAAAAAACGAATTGCTGAGATACAGCCGTGGCGCTGCCAGAACGACGTCGTTCTGGCAGCGCCACAAATGACCCACGATTACTCCTGAATCTGTTGACATTCACGGGTGGATGTTAGCTTGTGTGAAATGGAAAAAAAAGCCAAAAATCTGTATGTAATCGGATTTATTCTAGCATTTGTAATTAATGAGATATAGCCGTGGCGCGGCCAGAACGACGTCGTTCTGGCAGCGCCACAAAAAACCTCGTATATCTTCGGATCCAGTGGAGGGAAAAAATCAAACGTATTTTTTCCCGACTGGGAAAAAATCGGCCTACATGGTGATTTTTTTTCACGTAAATCGGAGACCGTGGCGCTGCCAGAACGATGGACACCAAAACCTAACATACTAAATTTAGTACAAAATATTTTTTTTACTTTTTGCTTCAAAATATAGTCTGGAGCATATCAAACATACCAAAAAACATAAACAACCAGGTTCCACATCTAAATTCGCAGAAAATGAAACTTTTCTGTCTCGGTCTGAAGCACTAATTTTAGTTTGTACTTCATACAGTACGTCAGGTCGTTGGAACTACACATTTCAAAAACACAGGACTTACGAGGATAGAACTTAAAATTCTCGCAAACTATGGTATTTACAAGATCAAATGAAATCAATCAATGTAAATGGTCAAATGTAAACGTGTAGGTATTTACTTACCTACCTTGTAAAAAATTTTTTTTTTTTTTTATGATTTGACCAATGTTTGTCACATTAATCATAAACGCCACTAATTGTAAACACCTCAATACACTGTTGTAAAATATTTGTCGGATAGGTAGGTACTATGGGCAACAGCGTTGATTAACCAGTTAGCAACAAAATTCGCGTGCAAGCGATTTTAACCTTAGCAGTGGTTAAGCGACGCTGTTGCCTATAGTTCCTACACAATTTACAATGTTTAAAATAAAACTTAAAATTTCTCGCAAACAGTAGATTTACATGGTCAAATGTAAAAACAATATTGTACCACATTTAATATCATTTTTTTTCGTCATTTTTTTTTTTTTTTCCTTTTTAATTTTAATTTTTAATTTCATTTCATTCACTTTGACGTTTGACAGCTCGACTGCTGTCATCTCAATCTGCCCTTGATGCGCTTCCTCTTGTTAACTCATCCCACCATACACATTTATGTGGTTTACGTGTGTATTACAGGTATTGTCTAAAGAAACATTAGTCTGGCTGAAAAATGAAATATCATGGAAATCTGGAAACCATGGAAATCTGTTGAAGAAAAGTGGGCAGAAACTGCCTAAACCGCATCCAATGTGGAAAAAGTGATATAGTGGATTACTTCAAGGATTTCCCAGCCTTGAAACAATCACAAGGCTATACCTTGGTAAGCATATACCGCAGTCCGCAGCCTTATTTTTTACATAATCTTTGTAGTTTTTTTTATAAAAACGTACGCAATGACATATAAATGACAAAAGTTACTTATTCTTTTTTCAGCTAATGAACGATTTCAGTCGTCTGTATCTAGGAATGGAAAACAAATTATTTTCCTCTATCACCCTCAAAAAAGGGAGAAATTATAAAATATTATGCTTCATCAAAATTGCGAAAAAATAGAGACACGAGAACAAAAATAGCAAATATAATTGCACTGATTGACGGTAAGAATTTTTTCTCAAATATTAGTTCTTATTATTAAACCTTGATAGAGATAACTATACCTTGGTAAGCATATACCGCAGTCCGCAGCCTTATTTTTTACATAATCTTTGTGGTTTTTCTATAAAAACGTACGCAATGACATATAAATGACAAAAGTTACTTATTCTTTTTTCAGCTAATGAAGGATTTCAGTGGTCTGTATCCAGGAATGAAAAACAAATTATTTTCCTCTATCACCCTCAAAAAAGGGAGAAATTATAAAATATTATGCTTCATTAAAATTGCGTAAAAATAGAGACACGAGAACAAAAATAGCAAATAATTGCACTGATTAACGGTAAGATTTTTTTCTCAAATATTAGTTCTTACTATTAAACCTTGATAGAAATAACTATACCTTGGTAAGCATATATCGCAGTCCGCAGCCTTATTTTTTACATAATCTTTGTAGTTTTTCTATAAAAACGTACGCAATGACATATAAATGACAAAAGTTACTTATTCTTTTTTCAGCTAATGAACGATTTCAGTCGTCTGTATCTAGGAATGGAAAACAAATTATTTTCCTCTATCACCCTCAAAAAAGGGAGAAATTATAAAATATTATGCTTCATCAAAATTGCGAAAAAATAGAGACACGAGAACAAAAATAGCAAATATAATTGCACTGATTGACGGTAAGATTTTTTTCTCAAATATTAGTTCTTATTATTAAACCTTGATAGAAATAACTATACCTTAGTAAGCATATACCGCAGTCCACAGCCTAATTTTTACATAATCTTTGTAGTTTTTCTATAAAAACGTACGCAATGACATATAAATGACAAAAGTTACTTATTCTTTTTTCAGCCAATGAACGATTTCAGTCGTCTGTATCTAGGAATGGAAAACAAATTATTTTCCTCTATCACCCTCAAAAAAGGGAGAAATTATAAAATATTATGCTTCATCAAAATTGCGAAAAAATAGAGACACGAGAACAAAAATAGCAAATATAATTGCACTGATTGACGGTAAGAATTTTTTCTCAAATATTAGTTCTTATTATTAAACCTTGATAGAAATAACTATACCTTGGTAAGCATATATCGCAGTCCGCAGCCTTATTTTTTACATAATCTTTGTAGTTTTTCTATAAAAACGTACGCAATGACATATAAATGACAAAAGTTACTTATTCTTTTTTCAGCTAATGAAGGATTTCAGTCGTCTGTATCCAGGAATGAAAAACAAATTATTTTCCTCTATCACCCTCAAAAAAGGGAGAAATTATAAAATATTATGCTTCATTAAAATTGCGAAAAAATAGAGACACGAGAACAAAAATAGCAAATAATTGCACTGATTAACGGTAAGAATTTTTTCTCAAATATTAGTTCTTACTATTAAACCTTGATAGAAATAACTATACCTTGGTAATCATATACCGCAGTCCGCAGCCTTATTTTTTACATAATCTTTGTAGTTTTTCTATAAAAACGTACGCAATGACATATAAATGACAAAAGTTACTTATTCTTTTTTCAGCCAATGAACGATTTCAGTCGTCTGTATCTAGGAATGGAAAACAAATTATTTTCCTCTATCACCCTCAAAAAAGGGAGAAATTATAAAATATTATGCTTCATCAAAATTGCGAAAAAATAGAGACACGAGAACAAAAATAGCAAATATAATTGCACTGATTGACGGTAAGAATTTTTTCTCAAATATTAGTTCTTATTATTAAACCTTGATAGAAATAACTATACCTTGGTAAGCATATATCGCAGTCCGCAGCCTTATTTTTTACATAATCTTTGTGGTTTTTCTATAAAAACGTACGCAATGACATATAAATGACAAAAGTTACTTATTCTTTTTTCAGCTAATGAAGGATTTCAGTCGTCTGTATCCAGGAATGAAAAACAAATTATTTTCCTCTATCACCCTCAAAAAAGGGAGAAATTATAAAATATTATGCTTCATTAAAATTGCGAAAAAATAGAGACACGAGAACAAAAATAGCAAATAATTGCACTGATTAACGGTAAGAATTTTTTCTCAAATATTAGTTCTTACTATTAAACCTTGATAGAAATAACTATACCTTGGTAAGCATATACCGCAGTCCGCAGCCTTATTTTTTACATAATCTTTGTAGTTTTTCTATAAAAACGTACGCAATGACATATAAATGACAAAAGTTACTTATTCTTTTTTCAGCTAATGAACGATTTCAGTCGTCTGTATCTAGGAATGGAAAACAAATTATTTTCCTCTATCACCCTCAAAAAATGGAGAAATTATAAAATATTATGCTTCATCAAAATTGCGAAAAAATAGAGACACGAGAACAAAAATAGCAAATATAATTGCACGGCATTGCATATGATTGACGGTAAGAATTTTTTCTCAAATATTAGTTCTTATTATTAAACCTTCATAAAAATAAGTATTAAAAAATTAACCGAAACTTTTTTCTTTGAATACAGAAGATAAACCAGAGAAATCCTGCAATATTGCTTTGATGTTGCTGGCTTATGTCATCAACATTTCACTTGCACGGAATGCGACGGCTATATATCGCAAGCTGCTTCTGAATCCGACGTATCCAACAAGATCATTCAAAGAAAGCATAATGTTTCACGGGTACGCCAATTTGACGACCATGTAATTCTAGAATAGTATGATTAATTAAGCTTGTTGTGGTTTTTTTGTAACTAAGTATGTCTCAATTTTTGCGATTGAAAATAAATAATATGAATCTTTTATGTCTATTTCCTTTTAAGCATGTTAAGCTATAAAACTTGTACAGGGTTTGAGAACGGAATTTCTTCTGTTAATAACCTTGTAAAAGTTAAAAAATAAAAAATGTTGTATCATGGCTGTGTACACTAAATGTATAATGTATCGTGAAGTATGATTTTATCTAAATTACCAATTATTATATGCTTTTCACTTACAGGTCTGGACTTTGGTGCTATATCGGTGCAGCTGTTAAGTTTGCTTTAAAATTATTTTGCATAATAATAATAAAAGCCGCACTAATATCGTACAAGTTCAACATAAGTAGATAAAGCCTGACCAGAGTTTAAAAAAACCCTGCAATGAGGACGCGACCTTTGTGATTTATTTATACGTAACTATTGCCAGTAAAAGAAATTAAATGTGAAAAATGCCGCATGCCGGTTTTTAAAACATCTGGTCAGCTTTAAAATGATACATCATTCTTTATCGTACCCGCACCAATATTTATAAGTAGATATCTACGTAACCAGTGCAGGTTATACTACAAAGAAGCATAATGTTGTATAAAAATTATTAACTGTTATAGTAGAGGTATGAACGGGAAGTCGAAGCGTGGGCAGACCGCCATTCCTAAGATGTCAGGGCCTACCTCAACCAGATACGCCGCAACAAGGACGACATAGAAAAACCATGGGAGAAGCATATCTCCAGCATTGGACAAATATATATGCTGAGAAGACAAATAGAAGGTATGATACTAGTGTGGGACAATAAGGCACCATACCATTCACCATACGTATGTACATAGATGGACGGCTATTAGACATACTTTATTTTTAGGGTTCCGTGCCTCAAAAAAAGGAAAAACGGAAACTTAAAAATCAATTGTGTCTAATTAGACTCACGCCCGAGTACATGCGATACTGTTGCGGGTATAAGGCATGATGCACTATTGCACTACGTGTTACGTATTGCACACTATGCCTTACGATAATTGCACCTGTATTTTCCTTATGTTGGCATGGTACAGTCAGTGTCATTCATATACATAAATACAGCCATTGAGTCAAAATATGTAAACACCAACCTTATTGTCAGTGACATAGAGGTGTGTAGATATTTTTGAGCTCTTGTTAACGTATATATATTTATGACGCTGGCCGTACATACATAGGTGTTCAGATAATTATTTTGAATATTAACCAATCAAAGTCAATTAAATTTTGTAGATATGGTCTAGAAAGTAATACCTAGGTCTGTGGTATTTTCATATTTTCATTAAAAACTCCCTGCAATATTTAAACTATACATTTTTACGAAAATGTAATAAACTATAGACCTAGATATTAGTTTCTCGATCGTGTCTACAAAATTTCATTGAATTTGGTTAATATTCATACTAATTATCTGAACACCTTTGTATGTACCATGCCAGCATAAGGAAAATACAGGTGCGAGTATCGTAAGGCATGGTGTGCCATACGTAACACGTATAGTGCACCATGTCTTACTATACCCGCAGCAGTATCGTACGTACGCTGGCGTGTTACATAAGTATGGTTCACCGTGCTTTACTGTTCCCGCACCAGTATCGTACGTATGCTGCCGTAGTATATACGCACGGTTCATCATGCCTTACTGTACCGGCAACGGTACCTTACCTCTACTACGACAGTTAATACGTCTGGCACATCATGCTTTACTGTGCCTGCCACAGTATCCTACCTATGCCGCCATGGTGCACACGTATGGCGCACCATGATTGACTGTGTCCGCCATAGTATCGTAAGTATGCCGCCGTGGTGCAAACGTATGGCTCACCATGCTTGACTGTGCCCGCTACAGTATCATACGTATGCCACCATGGTGCACACGTATGGTGCACCATGATTTACTGTGCCCGCCACAGTATCGTACGTATGCCGCCGCGGTGCACACGTATGGCTCACCATTATTTACTGTGCCCGCTACAGTATCGTACGGTTGTCGCCGTGGTACACACGTACGACTCACCGTGCTTTACTGTGTCTGCCACAGTATCGTACGTATGCCGCCGCGGTGCACACGTATGGCTCACCATTATTTACTGTGCCGGCTACAGTATCGTACATATGCCGTCGCGGTACACACGTACGGCTCACCGTGCTTTACTGTGTCTGCCACAGTATCGTACGTATGCCACCGCGGTGCACACGTATGGCTCACCATTATTTACTGTGCCCGCTACAGTATCATACGTATGCCGTCGCGGTACACACGTACGGCTCACCGTGCTTTACTGTGTCTGCCACAGTATCGTACGTATGCCGCCGCGGTGCACACGTATGGCTCACCATTATTTACTGTGCCCGCTACAGTATCATACGTATGCCGTCGCGGTACACACGTACGGCTCACCGTGCTTTACTGTGTCTGCCACAGTATCGTACGTATGCCGCCGCGGTGCACACGTATGGCTCACCATTATTTACTGTGCCGGCTACAGTTTCGTACATATGCCGTCGCGGTACACACGTACGGCTCACCGTGCTTTACTGTGTCTGCCACAGTATCGTACGTATGCCACCGCGGTGCACACGTATGGCTCACTATTATTTACTGTGCCCGCTACAGTATCATACGTATGCCGTCGCGGTACACACGTACGGCTCACCTTGCTTTACTGTGTCTGCCACAGTATCGTACGTATGCCGCCGCGGTGCACACGTATGGCTCACCATTATTTACTGTGCCCGCTACAGTATCGTTCATATGCCGTCGCGGTACACACGTACGGCTCACCGTGCTTTACTGTGTCTGCCACAGTATCGTACGTATGCCGCCGCGGTGCACACGTATGGCTCACCATTATTTACTGTGCCCGCTACAGTATCGTACGTATGCCGCCGCGGTGCACACGTATGGCTCACCATTATTTACTGTGCCCGCTGCAGTATCGAACGTATGCCGCCGTGGTACACACGTACGGCTCACCGTGCTTTACTGTGTCTGCCACAATATTGTACGTATGCCGCCGCGGTGCACACGTATAGCTCACCATTATTTACTGTGCCCGCTACAGTAACGTACGTAAGCCGCAGTCGTAGTTTCAGGAGTATTCAGTGCGACTTGCGCACTACGTATGTACGTAGCCGGATGTCGGGCTACGTACGTACGTACAAAAATCGACCACTCGTAAATTACGTAACCCGCTCCATGATGAGCGTCAGTATGCCGACTACGTATGACTGACTACTTACGCGTAATGTAGCGGGTTACACACGTCATAGTGGTCGATTTTTATCCTTATTTTACGTAGTGCGGCAGAGGAAATTTTTCTCAGTGTATATCCATCCTAGGGTCCTAAGGACCAATCCCACCAAAGGAAATCTCTGGTTCACAAAACACCGTATTTTTCACCCTAGAGACGCCACTACTGTATTGTTACGAAGATCTTCGTTTCGAACCCTTCTTTTTTTAATCTAACTAATATTATAAATGTGAAAGTTTGTGGGTTTGGATGTTTGTTCCTCAATCACGCAAAAACTGCTGAACGGATTTGGTTGGAATTTGGCACACAGATAGTAGACAGCCTAGATTAAAACATAGGACACTTTTTATTCCGATATTCAAATAAGCTTTATTCAAATAAACTTAATTATTAAGTACTTTTGAATCGTCTATATTTTCCTACCACCCGTTCCAGACTTTTTTAGCTGACAAGTAGAACGGGCGCAAGAAACTTATCAGCTGTAACAGCCATAAGTAACGATATTTACAACTTTAATATATCGTTACCAGATATTACAACAGGGTGACAGGATTATTGGCAACAACATAGACTTATTATATTACTTCAACAAAGTACTTATAGTAGCAAGTTATGTGTTACATCATTTGCATGCATTTTTATCTTTAGGATAATCGTCTACTTTATAATAACCTTTACCCATGAGCGTTTTTTTAACATGGTTTTTAAATTCATGCAAAGGAAGATCAATCAATTGTTGTGGAACTTTATTAATAAAGGCTTGCCTTTCCCCATAAATGAACCTCTAGTTTTTGCAAGCCTAAGTCATGGAACGGCAAGTTTATCTTTATTTCTTGTATTAAACTGGTGAATATTGCTGTTCTTAGCAAATGAATCATAGTGTTTCCTTAAATAAACAAAATTTTCATAAATGTATTGGCCTGCCAAAGTTAAAATATTTATTTCTTTGAACAATTCTCTCAAGGTATCTCTCCGCCGTAGATTGTATATGGCGCGAAGCTCTTTTTTGGAGAATAAAAATATTTTAAATACTGGCAGCCCATGGGAACGGGAACTACGCGGGTGAAACCGCGGGCGGCCGCTAGTAAGTAAATATTTTATAGATGCATCCATAGAAGTAAGGTAACAAACATCATATTGCTATCAGCTGACTTGGTTGGATGAACTGGGTATCAACTCAATAGTTTAGATTTTTTGAGATTCCGTAACCAAAATAATTAAAATTATTTTGGTAAATACGGGACCCTATTACTAAGACTCCGCTGCCCGTCTGTCTGTCTGTCTGTGTCTCATGAACCGTGATAGCTAAACAGTTGAAATTTTTACTGTTGCCGCTATAACTACTGTAACGGTTTTCCTTAACCTTTTTCTATTTAAATCAGCTAACTCATAATATGGTTACATAATAAATAAAAAAACCTTTCCAAAAAAATAAAATCCATTTAATACAATAACACTATAACTAGTTGAACATTAAATAAAACTTAATTACAGAACATATCTACTTAAATCTAAATAACAATAAATATATATATCAAAATAATTAAATTGACAAGCAAACCCGAAGCGCATCGCTTGTTGTCTAATTCTTTTGTTCGTGCGCTTGAATACCAGCCGGCGGTTTGAAGGTCATGCGCGCTGGATCGCCACCGCGTCACTCGTTTTATAGCACCGGCTCGACAACACGTACTAAATTGTGATCTGTTCGCTCGCCGCTCGAGTTCTTTAAATTCATATTTTAATACCTAGTTCATATTGAGTTGCTGTTATTTTTAAATATAAAAGTGAATTCCCCATATTGGGTAAGTGTTGCAAACTAATACTCGCTTTTAGCTGTAGTTAGAATGTGCAAATCATCCGCTGTCATGAAGGTCACCTTTAAAATTTAACGACTTTTTATTTGTGTTTTATTCTTACTGTTTTGAATAAGTTTAGTAATTATCTTTATCAACCTTTGATGGTGGTTTTCACTGATTTTAGTCTAAGTAAAATTATAGTTTAGTGTCGGTTAATTCCCACTACTGGGGCCGATGTAGATTTAAACTATAGGTAGTGTCGATAAGTATTTCGTGGCGATTAGCCCGCACAACGTTATTATTGTACATACCTAGCTTTTGAATGTAAGCAGATAGATCTCGCGAAATAAATAATTAAATTATAATGTTTTGTTTGAACCACTGTTTTTATCTATATAGATTATACTGTAAGGCTTATTGATTTCATGTTTGTCTGCCTCATCATTGATCACTATTTATGCTAGTCATTCCACCTGTACCTAACTGCTTTGCTTCGCACTACTTGGAAATCAATGATGTTGCAGTCAAACCATGAAGTCCGGATGTCGATAAGGTGTCTAATTTTGACATCGTTTCAGGGACCTACCACTGGCTAGAATCTGCCTAAGACTACCTACCCTAACTGAGATCGCGACTCCTGCTGCAGTGTTACCCCGCGTCAAGATCCCGAAGGACACCAGGACAGTGGTAGACCAGAGTTAATTTGTGCGACGTCGGTACATAATTGTAAAGAACCCACGACTATACTTTGTAATATATGTGTTAATAGAATTGTGTAGTAGTTATTTCTACACCCGCCACATTGGCGCCTGACTGCAGGATTCAGTTGGTAACCGCTTCGCACAAATTAATATCTCGCGCATTTAGTAGTTATCTTTGGTGTTGGCATTTAGCTTACTAGTTTTTAATATAGTGTATGTTTGTGAATGTTGTTTAATTCTGTCTGGCCTAAAAATAGTACACCACGGCCTTTATGTTTTTTTGTGTGTTCTTTTAGTTTTGCGCTAAATTATTACTGTTTTTTTCTGTAGTGGTTTATTTGTGATTTTTCATCACGCTTACGTCTAATTATTTGTCAGCGACTAACTTGTTGTGCAACATTTACCCAACGTAGGAATAGAATTTTAAGATGGCTTATCCTATTAAGTTTCTCTCATTGCAAAAAGCTGAATTACAATATGAAGTCGAACTTCGAGGGGGCACAGGTGAATCAGTGCAAGAACTTCGGAAGGAAATAGTAAAATTAGCAGTATTATTGCCATCCGAAGATATTTTAGAGTCACATTTGACTCCTGTCGATGATTTGAAACAGGTTAAGGAGTCCCTTATAAAGTCACTAAGTTCCTTATCTACTTTGAAGTCTAAATTTGACAAAAACGTTTTTTCTAGAACCGAAAACCTATTGAACCATGTATACCATAGACTGGCGAGAATTGCTAATACTCCCGAGACTAATGATATCTACAAAAGCTGCGTTTCTAACTTAAATATCCAGTTGTCTGACTTATCGTCGTTGAAACCTCCAGTTTCACAACCTAAACCTGTTACTGTACCCGATAAATTCTCGGAACCACTTGGTACTACTTCGACAGTTGTATCATGTGAGCGCAACTTATTTAACGATATCAGCAAATTAAAATATTCTGGCTCATCTTGTGTTCATGCCTTTATTCAAAAAGTTGACGAGTTCGTTCATTCTAGAGGCATCCCTTATGAGAAATTACTATCAATGTCATACGAAATTTTTACAGATGACGCGTTACACTGGTATCGTTACAACAAAAGCAGGGTTAATTCTTGGGAGGAATTATGTATCTTATTGAAGGAGGATTTTAGTAATAGTGATTACGACTATCGACTATATAATGAAATTCGTGCTCGCACTCAGGGCGACCAAGAAAATACGTTTTCAAGATTAGCTAAATCCTTGTCCGAAGAGGAGAAATTAGATATTATAATGCATAACATTCGACCTTGTTATTCCAATACTTTAGCAGCTTTCTCTAATATCAAAACCCTTGATGAACTAAAGACGATTTGTAGGAACTATGAAAGTGTTATATCCAGATCTTCCCACTTCCACGAACCAGCAAGAGCTAACAGCTCTATGGTTGCTCCTGAATTTGCCTATAAGAATAAAACTTCATTCTCGTCTAGATCTGAACAACAGGTAAAGTATACGAGATACAACACTAACAAGGAATATACACCTAGAAATAATTACACAAATGGCAGTTATTCTTACAAACCTAATTCTGCAAATAATAATTACAATGCTAACTTACCTAATACTAATATGTACAATAATTATTATAGTCAGAATAGACATAATGGCGTTGGAGCTGTGTCTGCTGGAGCAAATGGGGTTGTGTTCTGTCCTAGATGTAGAACGAACTCACATTCCCTTGGGAATTGTAATCAAGAGAGATTCTTAATTTGTTTTAAATGCGGTAAAAAGGATGTGCGTTACCCTGAATGTCCTGATTGCAATCCCGTCGAAAAGGAACTTCCAAAAAACTAGAAAAAATCGATTGGCGCGCTCGAGATAAGGAATGGTTAGAATGGCTTAAATTTATTAGACATTTTTCTACATATAACTCCATCGCGTCAATCGATAATTCTGATGAATCCATTGCCTATGAAAAAACTCGCCCTTATGTAACAGTTAGAGTTAGAGATAAGAAACTAACAGGTCTTCTAGATACGGGCTCTTGCGTCACTATCTTGGGGAATAAAAGCCACGATAAATTGCTTGAACTAGGTTTCACTCTGAATAAATCGAAGCATTCTCAATTTGTAACTGCAGGGGGTGAGAAACTAGAATGTCTGGGATCAATGAACTTACCAATTGATTTTCAAAACACAATTCTTTTTATTGAAGTGTTCGTCGTGCCTGAAATTAAGACTACCTTAATTTTGGGAATTGATTTTTGGCGAACATTTGGACATTTCCCTAAGCACTTGGACGCTATTTCATTCTTTAATGACTCTGAAATCTCTGTAATAGCACACTCAGAAACTAAAACTGTAGCACTGTGCCCTTATGACTATTTAACTATTGAACAAAAAGTAGCTGCTGATAACCTAATTACAGAATTTGAAGATATTTCCTACGAGAAACGTGGTTTGGGTCGTACGTCTATTATAACTCATTCCATTGATACGGGGGACGCTGCACCCATTCGTCAACGTTATTACCGCATGTCACCAGAAAAGCAACGAATTTTGATTGATCAACTTGACGATATGATAAAGGATGATGTAGTAGAACCTTGCGAAAGCCCATGGTCTTCTCCGGTACTCCTCACACCCAAGAAAAATGGTGAACTTAGGTTCTGTTTAGATAGTAGGAAGCTCAATTCTGTAACCAAGAAAGATGCTTATAGCTTACCCTATATAACAGAAATTTTAGATAACCTTCGAGATGCTAAATACCTCAGCAGTATTGACCTTTCAAAAAGTTTTTGGCAGGTACTTATTAAAGAGGAGGACAGATGTAAAACCGCGTTCTATATACCATCACGCGGAACTTACCAATTTAAGTGTATGCCTTTTGGACTAACCAACGCACCAGCTACACAGCAAAGATTGGTTGATTTTCTATTTTATGGTCCAGAATTTGAGAACAAAGTTTTTGTATACGTTGATGACGTTATAATTATCTCAGATTCCTTTGAAAATCATATAACACTTCTAAAACGGGTCTTGGAAAAACTTCAGATGGCAAATTTGACCATCAATATGGCGAAAAGTCAGTTTTTCCGTAACCAACTAAAATATCTAGGCTATATAGTTGACGTTAATGGCTTACACGCTGATCCCGAAAAGGTGCAAAGTATTACAAATTACCCTACCCCTACTAATCGTAAAGAAGTGCGGCGTTTTATTGGAACTGCGTCATGGTACCGCAGATTTATACCTAATTTTAGTACCATTTCAGCTCCCCTTAATAAACTTACATCACAACGTAAAAGCGCTCCACCTTTCACTTGGTCACTGCAAGCCGATGAAGCTTTTCAAAAACTTAAAACCTGTTTAGCCTCGGCACCTATACTTTCGTGTCCAGATTATTCTAAACCCTTTATAGTACACACTGACGCAAGTGACTATGGATTAGGCGCAGTTCTTACTCAAAAGATAAACGGCATGGAAAAAGTAATAGCTTACATGAGTAAATCTTTAACTCAACAGGAGCGCAATTATGGCGCTACTGAACGCGAAGCTCTAGCAGTCCTTGTAGCAATCGAACACTGGCGATGCTACTTAGAGAATGGGCTGAAATTTATAGTCTACACTGACCATTCTTCATTAAAATGGTTTTTAAATCTTAATAATCCTAGTGGAAGGCTTGCTCGCTGGGGTATTCGCCTTTCAACTTTCAATTTTGAAATAAGACACCGAAAAGGGGCTGAGAACGTTGTTCCAGACAGTTTATCTCGTTCGGTACCTAAACCGGTAGTAGCTGCAATTAATGTTAATGTAACGTCAAAGCAACGTCAATCCAACACTGAAGATGAGTGGTATTTAAATTTGTTCAACGGATGTTTGAATTCTCCAACATCCTACCTAAACTATCGTCTACATGATAATAAGCTGTACCGATTTATGAAAAGCCTTAATCCACTAACTAGAGAGTTTGAATGGAAAGAAGTCATTCCTTTCGAATATCGTCAGGATATCATATCAAAAAATCATTGCGATGTTACAGCTGGTCACTTCGGTATATTTAAAACGTACAAACGCTTATCATTGAAATATTTTTGGCCTAGTATGCACTATGATGTGACTAAATTCGTGAAGAATTGTGATACATGCATGTCCTATAAGTATCCAAACCACGCTACTCTAGGAACAATGGGTAGACCGAAAGAATGCTGCCGTCCCTTTCAAATGTTAAGTTTAGATTTAATGGGACCCCTACCAAGCACAAGGAAACAAAATAACTATTTACTTGTAGTCACTTGTTGTTTCTCAAAATATTGTCTAATTTTTCCCATACGTCGTGCTACTGCTGATGTAATCGTTAAAATACTAGAAGAACAAGTATTCCTAGTACATGGGATACCTAGTACGCTGTTAATGGATAACGGTAGGCAGTTCATCAGCAATACTATGAAAGGACTTTTTGCTGCATATAACATTCCTAATATTTTCTATACTCCCTTTTACACTCCACAAATAAATACTGTTGAACGCTATAATAAAACCATTATCACCGCTATTTCTACGTTTATTGAGAATGATCACAGGTCTTGGGACACTTATGTACCAAAAATCCAATTTGCCTTAAATAGCGCAGTTAATGAAGTGACAGGTTACACGCCCTCGTTTTTAGTATTCGGACGAGAACTCATCTCTTGTGGTTCCCACTATGTCGACGCTGATATTGAGGATCACTTAATCTTCTCACCTCGAGATGCCTATGCAGAAAATATCGGTCATTTACGTAAAACATTCAATAAGGTTCAAGCTTCCCTTATAAAGGCACATTCAAGAAATAGTAATAACTATAACCTTAGAAAGAAAAACGTTGAATTTAATGTAGGTGACGTTGTTTGGAAACGTACCTTTTACCAAAGTGACAAAGATAGTAAATTCTCAAAGAAACTAGCACCTAAATTTATTAAATGTCGTATCACAGGGAAAAGGTCTAGGTTGGTCTATGAACTCGAAGATATGTCGGGACATAGGTTAGGAACATGGCACTTAAAAGATTTTAAACTAAATTAGCGTTATTGTAAGTAATAAGGAAGCTGAGTGATTTTATAAGTAAAATCCTAACCTAAAAAGGGGGGTATGTAACGGTTTTCCTTAACCTTTTTCTATTTAAATCAGCTAACTCATAATATGGTTACATAATAAATAAAAAAACCTTTCCAAAAAAATAAAATCCATTTAATACAATAACACTATAACTAGTTGAACATTAAATAAAACTTAATTACAGAACATATCTACTTAAATCTAAATAACAATAAATATATATATCAAAATAATTAAATTGACAAGCAAACCCGAAGCGCATCGCTTGTTGTCTAATTCTTTTGTTCGTGCGCTTGAATACCAGCCGGCGGTTTGAAGGTCATGCGCGCTGGATCGCCACCGCGTCACTCGTTTTATAGCACCGGCTCGACAACACGTACTAAATTGTGATCTGTTCGCTCGCCGCTCGAGTTCTTTAAATTCATATTTTAATACCTAGTTCATATTGAGTTGCTGTTATTTTTAAATATAAAAGTGAATTCCCCATATTGGGTAAGTGTTGCAAACTAATACTCGCTTTTAGCTGTAGTTAGAATGTGCAAATCATCCGCTGTCATGAAGGTCACCTTTAAAATTTAACGACTTTTTATTTGTGTTTTATTCTTACTGTTTTGAATAAGTTTAGTAATTATCTTTATCAACCTTTGATGGTGGTTTTCACTGATTTTAGTCTAAGTAAAATTATAGTTTAGTGTCGGTTAATTCCCACTACTGGGGCCGATGTAGATTTAAACTATAGGTAGTGTCGATAAGTATTTCGTGGCGATTAGCCCGCACAACGTTATTATTGTACATACCTAGCTTTTGAATGTAAGCAGATAGATCTCGCGAAATAAATAATTAAATTATAATGTTTTGTTTGAACCACTGTTTTTATCTATATAGATTATACTGTAAGGCTTATTGATTTCATGTTTGTCTGCCTGATCATTGATCACTATTTATGCTAGTCATTCCACCTGTACCTAACTGCTTTGCTTCGCACTACTTGGAAATCAATGATGTTGCAGTCAAACCATGAAGTCCGGATGTCGATAAGGTGTCTAATTTTGACATCGTTTCAGGGACCTACCACTGGCTAGAATCTGCCTAAGACTACCTACCCTAACTGAGATCGCGACTCCTGCTGCAGTGTTACCCCGCGTCAAGATCCCGAAGGACACCAGGACAGTGGTAGACCACGGTACATAATTGTAAAGAACCCACGACTATACTTTGTAATATATGTGTTAATAGAATTGTGTAGTAGTTATTTCTCCACCCGCCACACTACAAATACTAAATATAGAATAAAATTAATACAGGGGGCTCCCATACATCAAACTAGATTTTGTTTGCCGTTTTTTGCTCGATATTAATAACGACAACAGGTAGACAGTTAAAATTTTGATGTTTTTCTGTTGCCGCTATAACAAAAAATACTAAAAACAGAATAAAATTAATATTTAAGGGGGGCTCCCATACAGCAAACGTGAATTTTTTCTCCGTTTTTTTTAGTACGGAACCCTTCGTGTGCGAGTCCGACTCACATTTGGCCGGTTTTTACATAATGGGGAGGAAAAGCGCAATTTTATCCCGATAGGTGGCGTCTTGTCTTTGGTACCCGGCCTCCTCAAAGAAAGTGTCAAAACATATGGGAATCTCTTGGAGTATTGCACTTTTTAATTTTATACTGAGAAAATTCGGCATTGTTGTGCATGTGACTGTTAAAATATTGGAGTTCATCGATTTCCCCGTAACAAAAAAATATTGGGCAAAAAACTATTAAAAAAATATGCTATTCCCTCGATTTTTTACTTTACTGAGCCTGAGAAACATTATAAATCAAAAGGAGTGTTTCATAAATTTAATGAAGTTTCGCCAAAATAAAACAATATTTGAATTATAACAGCTTTGTTCTTTAATATTTCAACCTCAACAGTTTCTAACACATTTATAACTTGAATGAATTTGATAGGTATAGCAAATATGAAATAAGCCCAATATTGGGGCCAAACAGAGAATTAATAGAATTTTATATGCCAGAGTTATTCAAGAAACTTAGAATAATAAAAGAAATATGATAAACCGGTTCGTGTAATTTTGGATGGTACAGAAATTCCAGTACATCATCAAATCAGCCACACGACACCCACTGCTGGGTATAGGCCTCCCCTAAGGATCTCCACGACGATCGGTCCTGCGCTGCCTGCATCCACTGGCTTTCCGCGACCTTCACCAGATCGTCGGTCCACCTTGTCGGGGGCCTATCCACGGAGCGTCGTCCGGTGCGCGGTCGCCATTCCAGAACCTTTCTGCCCCAACGGCCATCGGTTCTTCTCGCTATGTGTCCCGCCCATTGCCACTTCAGCTGAGCAATCCTTCGAGCGATGTCGGTTACTTTAGTTCTCCTGCGGATCTCCTCGTTTCTGATTTGATCACGTAGAGAAACGCCGAGCATGGCTCTCTCCATTGCACGCTGAGCGACCTTGAGCCTCCTTATGAGACCCATAGTTAGCGGCCACGTTTCACTGCCGTAAGTCATCACTGGCAACACACACTGTTCATAGACTTTCGTCTTGAGACACTGAGGTAAGTCGGACGCGAAGATTTTTCGAAGCTTCCCGAATGCTGCCCACCCGAGTTGGATTCGGCGAGAGATCTCTTTCTCGAAGTTGGACCTACCTAACTGGACTGCCTGTCCTAGGTATACGTAATGGTCAACAACTTCAAGTGTAGTGTTCCCAACATGAACTGGAGAGGGTACAACATGGGCATTTGACATAATTTTCGTCTATTCCATGTTCATCCTACGACCCACTCTTTGGGAAGCACTACGGAGATCTTCGAGCATTGTGTTCAGGTCTTCCATGGTCTCAGCCATAAGGACTATATCATCGGCAAAACGAAGGTGTGTTAGGTACTCGCCATTAATGTTGATGCCGAGTCCTTTCCAGTCCAAGAGCTTAAAGATGTCCTCCAACGCAGCTGTGAACAGTAGTTCCATTCCAGTACAGAAACCTGAAATTCCTATTGCACAGCAGAAATCATGAAGCAACTATAAACACGGAAATTCTCACTCAGTTGCTATGTTAAAATTTAAATCATATGCTTCTAATCTGAAAAAAAAAAGATTACTTGTAAATCTTACACGAAATTTAAAGAAATGTATTGCTTGTTAGCAATTTTTTGTAAGTTGCTATAAACTTTCTTGCCTGTTGTTTTGGCTTTTCTTTTCCGTAATTCTTCTTTTATCTGAGCTAAAGTTAGCATGGAATACATTTTTTGTCCGCAAAACCGAAAAAAATATAATCTAAGAAAGAAAACCACGTATTTCACAGTCAAAACAATAATCCTCAAAACTGACAAAGGGTCCAAAGACTGAAGCGCCATCTGTAATTAACTTTGCCTTCGCCTCCCCATTGAAAAATCGAGATGACCGGGGGTGAAATGGCGCGGGAGGCATGGCATGGTAGGTAGTCTATCGAGGTGCAGTAATTTGTCCTTTTCGCTGCTCTCTAACAATAAATTAGCTCGATGCT
This sequence comes from Agriphila tristella, assembly GCA_928269145.1. NCBI lineage: Eukaryota > Metazoa > Arthropoda > Insecta > Lepidoptera > Crambidae > Agriphila > Agriphila tristella. The sequence continues at coordinate 10,357,114 of OV743431.1, forward strand.
TGTTTTACTTTCGCGCGACGAAAAATTGATCAAGAATTTTACTTGTAGCGCCATCTATTGTCGAGTAGCTAAACTATTGAATGTTTCAATGCGTACCAATTTACCGCGATGACTACATTTTGCAACAAGTCCCGGAAATCTTTGTACGAGTTGATCCTGATGTGTCATCCCGAGCGGAACCGTTCTCAATTACCCGTTCGCGTTTCCCTAAACTGCAGTAATCTTGCGTTGCGTTCCCACAAGGAGTTAGCACGTAACGACCTTGGTTATCAGGATGTGTTCCATCTTCACTAGCTGTTAACGCCACGTCGGATGTGCTTATGACCCTCCCACCGTCTTATTCCATATTGCGGAAAGCCTCGTAAAATAATCAAGCGATGAGCTTAGGACATACGGCCGGTTGACGTGATGGTCAGAATTTACTGAAGTTCTAGTGCTCCAAGAACCTAACGTATTGTCATATGCATTTAATGGATATTAAAATAATAACTCATTTTGTTAGTAGGTACTTATAATATAATATTTCTTATAAACTATGTTATTGTAAAAATGATATGTCACTGTTAAATTATGATAGATAACAGTGTATTTTTTCTCAATTTTTGTATAATCTGTAAGTAAAATTTAAAACTATTCACCGCATTTTTTTGCGCTGTACCTATGCTATTTACTTAAATATCGAATTGTATAAATAAATAAATATTTATCGTAGTAGGCACTCGAAGGCCGGTGGCAACAGGCAATTACCACGTCTGTATAGTAATTAATAATCTGAGGTAACTCTCCCCTTCTAAGACAGACCCGTATCTCAGCAATATTTTTAAGCACAAAGAGTTATAAATGTAATTGTTATATAATTATATAACATATAACATGGATTTAATTACATAACAATGAATGATATAATATGATGCTCCTTAATTGGACCTAAAAAAGTTTTACAAATCTTGAATTGATTCTATGAATCCCTACGAACTGCCGTTAGAAATTACATGTTGCATTTTCCTATAGGAAAATAAGCAGAAAATATTTTTTCCACCACTTTTCTTTTATTTTATCTGTACTGCGACATTTTCGAATGAGCCAAATACCCTAAATAGCATGCGAAAATGTAAAATCTTTACATGTGAATAATTCCAAACGGGAGGAATTATACGACTGCTGAAAAATTTCGCGCAAAACTTAATGCAAAATTAACTGCTTACAGCAAAATTACCGAAATATCTAAACAAGTTAATTACCTAATTAATTATAATTCCATTTTCGTTCCAAGTCCTGATTTCCCATTTGATGTTATGACATAAAAAAAAATTAAGACTTAAAAAAGTGCCCTAAGTCCGTTTCACATACGGTATATCGACTGCCGCTACGAATAGTATCGAAACTGCAAATCACGTACTTTACAGTAGAGCAGTTTAAAGTTTTTTTGGCACAAAATTTGACACAATGTCGTAATTTTGAATCGTGTCGTAAAAGTTTCTTTACTGAATGATAGCTTATTTTTTCTCTTTTTTTATGCCTAATAACGATTTTAATGTTCAATATATTTTTTCCGAGAAATTTCACATTCGATAGTATTAAATGTTTTTAAAATCTGGAATTTGATCGAATGTGGCTGATTCGATAGTGTTCGATGCTTTTAAAATCTGAAATTTTATCGAAAGTGGCAGATTCGTTACACAAACTTATTCGGTCACTATCGAATCTACCACTTTCGATAGTTTTACTCGTTTACCGTTACTTAGAGTTATTATAATGCAAAAAAACAAATAGCAACTAAATAATAACAAACTAACCTAAACTAAACCAACGCGCCTTCCCTTTTTCACATCCCAGAGAACACTGACGAATCAGGCAGTCAGGGTTGATAGATCCAGATTTTGAAATTTCCCCATATTCAAGAATTCTTTTCCCCAAAATGATACGTTTGGCAACTTTTTTCCCCATTTTTGTTAAACAGGAAATAAAACGAATTGAAAGATATAAAACTAAGTTTGTTAAACAGGAAATAAAACGAATTGAAAGATATAAAACTAAACTAAGTTTACTAAGAAAATATAAGAAAATAAAAACGTATCGGAAGTTCTAAACTGAATCATTTAGAACTTCCGAAACTTCATCTTCGCTTAACATGGTCAGATAAACATTATCGGAGTTAAATATTATACTCCAACCAAAATTCTTCCTTGTATATTTGTCCCCAAACTTTTCCCCAAGGATTTAATTTCCCCAAAATTTCGCCAAGACCGTTATTTTTCCCCAAAAATGCGAAAAAACCCCCAACCTACCAACCCTGCAGGCAGTTTCGATCTGCGCCTGTATACCGTCGTGCTAGAATAGTATCGAATTTACCTCATTCGATAATGTTCGTCGCTTTCAGTGTGAAGTTTCGATATTGTTCGATTCAAAATCTCACGAAATAATACTTTTTTTCAAATAAAAAAAATATTTTCCTAATAGTATCATATTTGCTCTATCTATTGATGCAATAAAATGAAAATCGAGATTTTGCAGATTCGATACTGTTCGTTGGGGCAGTCGATATCATTCACCTACATTATTTTGAGATATCGTATGACATCATTATAGGTCTTTGAGATATTGAGTTAAGCTAAGAAATGTGAGCTTGTTAATGTCACATTATGATATGACTTAACCCTGATAGAGTAGTAGTATAAATAATATTAACTGTCGATGCTTTCTATACGAAATTATTAACATATTCGTAGATGTCGTACTTTGGTATCTTAAAGTTTCTTTAATCTTAAAATTAAAAAAGTAAAAGTAGAAAATGCTGAAAATGCTGTAATTTATTCTCAGATAATTTATTATGAACTGATTTTGTTGAAATGTAAAGTTATGGTGTAAATAGATACTTTTTCAGTGTCCATACACCGAGGATGATAAGGAAACCCCATTTTTTCCTAAGTTACCTACTTATATACCTATCAATATTAAAAAAAAAACATAACTACCATCGGAATAAGAAAATCTGCCCCCCTACTCAAATGGCCACTTTTCTATTCGTTCGCTAACTTAAAGCTTAAAAATAAGCAATTAAAACGATCAAGTCACACGTCGCAATTTTATGTAAATCACAGACCAAGTATTATATGGAATTGACAAGCCTAAGACACGTTTAATTTTAGAGTGTCTTATTTTTATTTTTAAGTTAGCGAACGAATAGAAAAGTGGCCATTTGAGTAGGCCCCATGGTATGATAACATTTTGCGAAAACTTTATAGAATGAAATGTCCAACTGTTCCACGCATTATGTCTGTAATGATGCCATGACAGGAATTCGCGGCTTAGGCAACGCATGCTAAGTTAAATTACGTTTAAATGATTTATGGGCAGTAAGCATTGTGTCATAATAATGACCATTACCTTCATTCACGGTATCATACCCTTTTCACAGTAACGGATACCATGACAGCTAAAACAAGAGAAAGCAATGCTTTTTTATTTTTCATTGTTAACTATGCGTACCGTTGTCATGCGGACATTGATTAATTTACCTAGTTTTGGCTGCTAATATTGTCACTGTAATAAAATTGTTTTAGACCTAGTTCAGACACGGTTTCAGTTCCATGTATGGAGAGCCCCTTTATCTTATTTTTTTAGTTTTGTGTAAAATCGTAAAGCAGTTCACAGAATACATCTACCTACCAAGTTTCAACTGTGTAATCCTAATAGTTGCGGAATAAAGTGGCTGTGACTTACGGACGGACGGACAGACAGACTTGACGAATCTATAAGGGTTCCGTTTTTCGCGTTTAGGCTACGGAACCCTAAAAAAGAAGTGATAAAGTTAATAGGTACCTAACCTATGAATAAGACTTATACGCACTTCAAAACACACTTTTCCAAAGAAGTTATCTAAAGAATGAAATGTAAACTTTAGTTTTAGAAAGCAAAATTCTTAAATTAGTGCCGTATAGAGAGAAAAACATAATAAATTATCAGGTATTTTAAAACGAAGACAATCTGTTCAAGTGGAATTTAAAATTTGCTTGTCAGAGGTATTTTTCACAAACGTTTCAGCTGTAACAAATAAGAATACGACTCATATTTATTTTTTCACTTATTGTTTGTATTGCCAAGGAGTGCCCTATCGAGAGAAAATAAAAAAAATATAATCACAGATAAATAAAATATTAAAAAATGCTCAAATCGGTACACTTTGACATATTTTTTTCAGGTATTTACAGATTCTAAAGTCATTTTTTATTTTTCTTAGGAATAATGAGGTATTTGTCTTTTGTATTGCGCGTTTTGTATCCTTATATCTATTTAATAATTTAATAGGAATTTTCAAAGTTCGCCCTCATTACGGCTCGCACAGAGTTGTTTTAATCATTTGTATTGAACATTTAAAAATGGAACGTGATGCGCGTCTACACCCTTAATACAAGCTGCTGTATCTTTTGTCGTGGTAGCTGATTTCGTCTACAAAGTCTGCAGGCCTATTACCTACATAAAAAGAATCGCGATAATCGGACGCAATTCGTCGTTCAATTTAGTAAGATAAGTACGTACTTGATATTGAACCTTTTTCGTGGGGTGAGTGTCAAGGAGTGGGACCTTAGAGTAAGACGGGCTTCTACAGAAAGAGAAGCCATACGAAGCGTTTCCCCTCTGCCGAAGTACAAGCCCAAATGGGCATACGCGTTAGTAAAACCAGTTGCGCCCGGATTTCTTTCTAGACCGAGTCCAGTCGCGCATGTGAACGCTGCTCTGTTTAAAATGTCGAATTGATGAGTTTTTTGCTGTTAAAAGAGATCTTGAACATCAAGTATACAAAAAGACCGTTTTACATTTCACATAAAAGTAATTTTTTATCGTATTATTGCTATTTGATTACATTTAAACATTAAATTCGTATATTTTATTCTTGATTAGTTGTCAAATTTGTTCAGTGACATCGGGTCTGCTAGTCCATGGCTCGTCCGTACAAATAACAGATCTGTCGCTAGATAAATCCGAGTTCTCGCCGATGGGCAACTTAGTGATGTTACCGTTAAATAATGTTTGTCGATAAAGTGTTGGTCAATCTGGCCCTGATTCTGCGCCAAATTCATTTGCGAGATTTTTGCATAATTTGCTCTGCACTGATGTGATCGCGACAGATATCGCGAAATAAATGTCGAAATAGTAGATTATACAACAAGTGAATAAAAAGAGAATTTAGTTCGAGGCACTAACGGCCGTCTCTCGAGCAAGATAATTAGGCGCATGATAGCTGCATGACAGCTAAGTTCATGACACCGTTTTTTTATTCCGAACCTAACCCCAAAACCTAACCCCCATGGGGGTTAGGTTAGGAAAGCAAAAATATTATTCCCAACCTAACCCTCGTAGTCCCATCGTCTCACCCTTGACATGAAAAATTACAAAGCAAATTATAACTTTTTAAAATCTTATAATTCTTTCTTTCTTATCGAATAATATCTTATAATTTTAAAAACAATACGTCATCAAAGTACCAGGGTCACATAAATATGGAAAAGGTTTAACTTCTATATTTTTAAGAGAAATTTATTTTCTAATATTTCGCTATTGCACTCGCACATACCGAGGTCATAGAATCTGGTAAATGCGAATATTAGCGTGAGAGCTACTTTCCTCGTTTATTTATTATTAGATACACACAAAATTGGGGGTCCCTTATATTGCATAATATTATTAATCCTATTTTGAAAATCCATAACAGACTTGCCATAAACTTAATTCGCATAACAATAAGAATATATAATTTCAAAATTGACGATTTAAAAATGCTTATCAGGTGACTTAATTATTATTTTTTTGTGATTTTTTTCTGACATGTAAAAGAAAGGAGGTCTATATCCAAGTAGTTTGATAACATGGAACAGAGTCAAGGGTGAGACGGTGTGACTACGAGGGTTAGGTTAGGAATAATATTTTTGCTTTCCTAACCTAACCCCCATGGGGGTTAGGTTCTGGGGTTAGGTTTGGAATAAACGGTTTTAATTTGGTCGAGTTGTAGTTAGGAAAGACTTATGCGATTCTTATCCAAGCTGAATACTGACCGTAAGTAGTACTGTTAAATAAACTATATTCAAATTAAAGCAAATAACACTGCTAAGAGCTGAATAGTAGCCGAAGATTCAGCATCGCTCTGTATAACTTAAAATCGCTTATTATTCACTCTTATGGTTGAATTAAACGCACTTTTTAGAGTGGCGATGGTAAAAAAGCAATTATTCAATGATGTAACTGTGATCAACGTTAAGACGGGGAGCGATCACCGATTGTTGTAAATTCAAATTGTTGGGTGTGCAGATGGCAGTACTGTCATGGAGCGGTGTTCAGTGTCAGCAGCCTGAGCCCAACTTCCCTGGGTACACATTAGTCCCAACCCAATCACCTACACTCTCGAGCTTTTTGTATAAAGCTCGAGCGTATAAAAATGACCTCTTTGTTGTTATTCACCCCATCGTAAAATGATTGAGTTTGTAATCTTTATTCCTTTTTCCGTATCGATATTGCTGCATCGACAGTTGAGCCCAGCCCTTTATGTCAAAAACCTGTCATATTTTGATGTGTGACTCATCCGTACACAAATTTTTGCTGTTTTGTTTTATTTTTTATGTGTGAGTGTCGTCATTACAGTGTAGTTTTTGTATGTGGGTATGCGGAACTGCACTTGTGTGCATTTTCCCCCCCCGCAAAAAATGCCAGAATAATTTGAATAGAGTAATATCGCTAAGGCGTCTCCCTTCGTGACAAACGAAGCCTTTTGTTGCTCGAAGAGTGGGACGAACATCTTTAGAACTTTATGAAGAAGTTATAAGACAAGCATTTTACACTCGTAGAAACAATTAACTTACCTCACACAATTTATTGTTAGTTTGAGCAATGAACTTTACAGAAAAACTAGGGAAATGATATTCTTAAAAGCTTGCTTTAAACAATCGATAATAACGTCATAGAGCAGGTTTTAAATAATATGCAAAAAATGAGGAAGACTTGTTGATATTCTGACACAAAGAAACTAGTTTGGGACCAACATTAGTAAATCACTAAAATAATTTAGTTATTACTACTTATCTCTTTTAAAATGTGTCTAGCCAATAGCACTACATCCACCACCACTAGGTTATCCTAGAAACTACCCTATAGTTTTACAATTTTCACTAGATATTTGTAAAGAAAACCTTTAGCTCTACATTTTCCGTAATAAATTATTCTTGCATATTTTTTCATAAGTTATTTCCCATTTTCTTTTTGTACTTACTTGCTTTTTATTCTGCACATATTTAAAAAAAAATGTCATCCCTGAAGATGTTATACAAATATGTAGAGCATCAGGAAACTATTAATATTGGGGCACCCGTGACCCGTCCCCATTCACTAAATTGCTGTCACAATTTGAATTGAGTATAATCGTGATCCTGCAAGGTATTGTCAAATTGTTTGGTGTCCTGTTACAGGTGAAATCACGACTTTATTTTGTGACGTATTAAGTTTTATGATTGAATATACGGTCTTAAAAATGTTTGATTTTGGTGTCGCAAAATATACGTAGGTATAATCTAAAAAACCTAAGCGGTTTTTTTCAGTTATATCTCATTATGTTTTGCACTGTATGGTTTGAATCAAAAAGTTTTGATTTATATCCTTTCAACACAAATGTGGCTGCGGGGATTGCGACCAGTAATCATTTTTATTCGCCATTTTTTGTACACAGGTTGGTCAAAAGTTCTGTTACTGAGTTTCTTTATCGATTACTGGCCATTAAAACAAATGAACAGAAAAAATAAAAATGACATATTATTGACAGTTTTATAAGCTATAATTCCATACCACACGTATATCATATTTTGTTTATTTCACCATGGAATGGGGGTTGAAGGAGAATCGTGTCGCTGTAATTGCTCTGCACAAATGTGGGCAGCCACCGAATATGATTTTCAAGTTGCTACAAAAGTTGAAAATCAACAAGCAATTTATTTATCGCACTATCCATAGGTACAGTAATACCTTGACCGTCGATGACCGAAAAAGATCAGGAAGACCACGCACCGTTCGGACACCAGCTGTGATCAAGGCAGTGAAGGCGAGAATCACGAGAAATCCCGTCCGGAAGCAAAAGTTATTGGCAATACAGATGACTGTGAAGAGAAGTTCCCTTAAAAAATTATCAATGATGACCTTGGGCTTCACGCTTACCGTAGACGAAAGGGCCATCTGCTAAACGCACGATTGAAGGCTATGAGGTTAGCACGAAGTCGCGCTCTACTAAAGCAGTACGCACAAAACGGCCATCGAAAAATCTTGTTTACTGATGAAAAAATCTTCACAGTCGAAGAAAATTTTAACCGTCAAAATGATAGAGTATACGCTAAGAATAGTAAAGAAGCCAGCATGATTGCTCCGAGGGTCCAACGAGGTCACCACCCCTCATCAGTGATGATTTGGCTGGGGGTGTCCTATTCAGGGCTAAGTAAGGTTCATTTCTGTGAAAAAGGTGTGAAAACTGGCGCTAGAGTCTATCAAGATACCGTTCTGGAACCTGTTGTCAAACCCTTAAGCCACACTTTATTTCAAAACCAGCCATGGGTCTTCCAGCAGGACTCTGCCCCTGCGCACAAAGCAAAATCTACACAAGCATGGTTTCGGGCTAACAAAATTGATTTTATCGCGCAGGAAGAATGGCCATCCTCCAGCCCAGACTTAAATCCTCTGGATTATGCCATATGGCAACTTATTGAGGAGAAAGCATGTGCTAAGCCCCACATGAATCTCGACTCTCTTAAGCGCGCTATTCTCAAGGCAGTCGCAGAATTGGATATGGTGGTAGTTCGTGCTGCCATCGATGACTGGCCTCGTCGTCTAAAGGCGTGTATTCATGCCAGAGGCGGTCATTTCGAATAATTTTAATACATGATAATCTTAAATATTTGTGCTTTCATTTGGTATATAATTCATTGTAGCATTATTTGTAAATTTAGTATTATTCATGTTTTCCATAGTTACAGAACTTAGTAACCTAATTGAGCAGATTAAATGTTGTGCGAAATTTAATTCGTAAGTGATAATAATTATTTTCTTTATTCATTCGTGAGGTTGTTTAATTGGACATCTGCCTATTAATAGGTACCTGTTATTTATTATTGTTTATTGCTGTTGGTCGTTCTATTAATAAACAAAGAATCATTGACAGTGTAATAAGCTAATCCTGGACCCTGGTTTGAAGGCTATTAAAACTTCATATACTATAATATTATAACAAATTACAATACTCCTTACATTATCTCATTGTTCTACCGCGCGCCGATTATTTGCGAGAAGTGCATAAAAATATTTGCTTTCTTTGATACACTAGGAGAAAAAGTTCTCGCAAGATATTATGTGAACAGCAATCAATGGGTACTATTATTAAAATTATATCTCTCTCTATTTCTTACGTTTCTTGAGCGAGCAAGTTGTATGTCATGAAATTTTGGTTCAGAATGGTGATACACCCTGCGGCCTGTTTTATTAGCGTCATCAGATTTAAATCTGACACAGGAATTGCACCCCGTCCTACGAAAAAACAATCCCACCCACCCCCATGGTGAAAATAACGCGATTGCGAAAAATACACGCAACAATAATGGAAATTATGTAAAATATAAATAATATGTAAAATGTGAAATATAAATATAAGTAGGTAAGTAAATTAAATAATAAATAAATAGTAAGTCGATAGGTTAGTCAGCTAGTCAGCTTGTCTTATCAATAAATATGCTGCAAGCAAGCTATGAACATAAATAATGGTAACTACTGCAGGTGTATGTCATACCTCCACGTTTTTCTTAATAAATTGTAATTAGAGTCAATGGCAACGTCTTTTTTATGTTAGAAAAACAATAGCTACCTACTAAGATTTAATAAAAAAATTGCTGCCATTTTATACAGTGCTGACTTTTCACATTTAACTATCTACTTATTATATTATTGAAATATTTTTTCCTTTTTTACAATAAAATACTATTTTGAAACTACTTTTCTATACTAGATAAAAACGTCTCAACGGAAAGATAACTTTTACTTTGCTTTTATGTATGTTTCGTTAGACCTACTGCTATTAAAATTATTTTTGTCGCTTTGATAACATCCACTTTGTAATCTTAAGTTGTTTCAAAGAGTTTTTTGGGGGATGTTGGAACAAAACGTATGCTTGAGGATATTCATCCAAAATGTACACCCCGAAAGGATGTGCAGGACCAAATGTTACAACAACGTGTAACAGAATTAATGGCTAAACCAGCATATGGTAGATATAGGGACCATTAAACTGAACAACTTTTACTATGGGACCAACTCTGAAATCACAATAAAAAAATCAGCTGTTTCATACAAAAAATAATAACGAAAATATGAAAATGTATAAAACAGCTGATTTTTATTCGCGATTTCAGGGTTGGTTCCATAATAAACGTTTTTCAGTTTGATGGCCCTTATCTGCCATATTCTGGTTTAGCCATTAATTCTGTTACACATTGTATAAAGTCAAAGAATATGAAAAATGAACGATAAATTTTAATTGTTTTCAATTCATTCATATTGTTTGTTCAGCTAAGCAAATAGGACGAAAGAGAGGCTATCCTTGGCTTGAGTTAAAGTATCCACAACAATATAGGTACATACATGGGAAACATTTGTATACTACATTCATAGTAAGTAATCCTACAAACCGATGCGTGACTGCGATATAATACATCAGCTGTTGGATGGAAATATCAACATTATTGTATGTAGAATACCTATATTTACAATTCAAATTAACTTGTTCAGCGTTGCTCTAAGTTTGTGAATCCTGGACATTGGACAAACATGTATAAGTATTGCATGTGCTTGAGTGTTCAGTAATGAATTGTTTTTATGCAAGTGAAATTCTATGGTTGGTTGGTTTCCACAAATACATTTATTGGTATTTTTATAAAAGTGAATTGCAAATTTATGTAGCACGCGAAACCGCATCGATATTATAGGTAAATTGTTACATGAATATCACATTTACCTAAATTGACCTCGAATTTACTATATTTTCTGGTTTTGTTTTGCATTTGGTAAAACCTCAAACCAAAACAGCAGAGTTTGTTTAAATTAAGTACTGTAATTTTCTCTACATCAAAGTTGTGATCAACTTTTAAACATGAATTAAATTGAACTTTATATTTTTAAGGGCAGGATACACGCACTCACAGACATTAAACTTATAACGAGGACTACAGGACCATCATAAACAAGTTAAATAGCATCTAATTTTTCACTTAGCACTTTTTGATCATTTGTGATGATAACACAACAAAAACAACAGAAGGTTAAGCTCACCGCAGTCATCCATAAACGTCAGCATACCACAAAAACATCCTATTGATCGTCCAAAGACAAAATTTCACTCACTACGAAAAAGAGGTTTATTATTCGCCTGGTGTTTCCAGGGTGGCGATTCTCGTGTGGCCCGTGCGCCAGAAGAGCGTGAACTGAGCCGCAGAACTCAGCGTTGGATCTCTTCGTTGGTACCTATACAACTTCAATTGTGCACTGTGATTATTTAAACTGACCACGCGTTTGGAAACAATTGAACGTATTTGCTTTGAACCGTTGCAGATAAGATTTTTACATCCGTCACTTTTGTTTTTTTATTATCGCTCCGGTCGAAATGGATCGAGTTTAAGGTGAAAAATAGATATTTTTTTACCAATCGTGCTCTGCAATACAATAACTTTATTCAGACTTTTACTCTAAAACTTCAGAATATATTTTTTTACACAGTTAAAGGCAAAATCTTCCTGGACATCTTCATAAAAAAATTCACAGATTTTGCAGTCCCCGCAAGAATCGGAGCATTGAAAATGAATACAAAAATTTACGAAAAACCAAAATCAAATCAAATGCAAAATCTTTACTTAATCCTTACTTAATATTATAAATGCGAAAGTCCGTTTGTTTGTTTGTTTGTTTGTTACGCCTTCACGTCCTAACTACTGAACCGATCGTTATGAAATTTTGCATACACGCTGTCAGGGGTACAGAGAAGGACATAGGGTACTTTTCATTCCGAAAAAAAGTATAGTTCCCGAGGGATAGCAAAAAACTTTTCCACGCAGACGAAGTCGCGGGCGGAAGCTAGTCCTATTATATTTTTAAACTTACCTAGGTAGTACCTATTTATTTATTCCAACGAATCCACTTCTCGTCTGCTACTGCATCTTTTAACACATTACCATGACGATCGGTCAATAATCATAAAAGGTTCATAACTTTTTATGTACGGAAACACCAGTTTTTCTAGAATTCCTAATCTAAAGGGGTCACAATTATTTACCGATTTTCAAAATTATTTCGCTATTTGGTAGCTAAATTAATACCCTAGGACCCTTTTTTTCATTTTTTCTTAAGTCAGTTTTTTTTCCGAAATATCTACAATTTAGTAAACAAACACCCCCCAAAAAACCCGGAATTTTTGGAATTTTGCAAAATTTCATAAAAAGTTACCAGTAGATTTCCAAAATTCAAACGTGTCTCGATAAATTCCTCAACTTTTGGTACTATTTTCATCTCGATCCTCTCAAAATCCTCGGAGAAATGGTCAAAATTACGTCTCAGGCGATTTGCATCTGATAACCATTTTCAATGGTAAAAATACCTAAAGTACCTAAAATATCGACTACTTTATTTAACTACCTTACAGGAAAACACCTAAAAATTAGGAATGTAATGTACATAAAGTAGGTAGTCGATAATTTTTCATCGTAGTGCGAAATTACTTCTACCTTCCTCAAATAAATTACAAAATGTTGACAAAATTCAGCCAATAATCTGCAGATATTTATATTTTTTATAACAAAAAAAACTTATTTGTTTTTTCACACAAAATGTCAATAATATTGCTTGTAATAACTTTCATTTTTCGATTTGACGATTTTTCAGAGTTTAGCCACAATATAGAGTTTGCCACAAAAGTGCAAATTTAGCACTGTTATTAATAACTAAAACTTGTTTAATAATCAAAGAAACCGGTTAATAAAATTGAAAATCATCGTAACCGGTGTCAGTAGACCAATCTTGTGAGCGATTACCGCCCCCGCTTGTCGCCGGTAGCAAAATTTCGATTGTTTCGTTATTTCTACTGTACAATGCGCCTTATTTGTCACATGTCACTTGTCAATCACTTTTAGTCCTAGAGCTGTACGATATTTTTTTTAAATATTTTTTTACAGTAGACTTGTAAAGGTAATTTGTATTTATATAATTATTTGTAAAACCTTTACAACTCTTTATTCGTTAGACTAAACTTTTTTCTAGTGTATATTTAAAAACCCATAGAGATTTCAAGTTTGTAGTATTTACTGTAAGTTTTAAAACTAGAAGTGTTTTTATAGGTACTTACACTTATTGACTTGACTACGGAACCCTAAAAACGGTATTGTGCACGCAAAAATCAAAAACTTATAGAACTTAATTATAATTGCTAAAGGAGAATGGATGGAGGATTTTTAAAACAATGAGTGGGTTTTTCCTTAGAAGCTTTACAATTACATATTCGCATATTGAACGGATGCGGCTTTGCATTAATTTAGGCTTGTTAAATTTTCTCCAACTGCTAGAAAATTAGTAAAAAAAAATAGTAAACCTTAGCACGAATATCTACCGAGAAAAAAAGGCGCAGAAGTACTCGATCACAAAGAGAATGTAAAAAAACTAGCGTTTTACTCGATCAAATGTCTATGAAAAATTTCATTCCACTTTTTGGCGGTAGATGGCGCTGTACAAATTTCCAATACAAAATTACTCTACCTGTCGAATATTTTAATTTCGATAGCTGTTCGTGCTAAGAATCGAGAAAAAGCGCGTAAAGTAGGTACTCGAAAGAGTAATTCTCTATGGAAAATTTCATTTTGCTTTTCAGCGGTAGATGGCGCTGTACAAATTTGCCATAAAATAAATCAATTTTTAACGGATACTAGCGTGGTTTTATTGAAAGTACTTTGGTAATGGGGAAGGCAACTGTCAAAATGGCGCTGCGGACACTTGTTCTTCGAGAACTATGAAAACAAAGGACTTTTACTTAAAAAAACGTTTTCTTAAGATTTAAAATGATTAAATTCTGTGCAATAGGCTTTAAAAATGTTGGAACTTACAAATTTACGAAAAATATGAATATAAAAAAATTGATAAATTCTGTAAGAATCTTTTATATTCTATACTAGCGGCCGCCCGCGGTTTCACCCGCGTGGTTCCCGTTCCCGTGGGAATATCGGGATAAAAAGCATTCTATATTTTAATCCAGGCTATCTACTATCTGTGTGCCAAATTTCAACCAAATACGTTAAGTAGTTTTTGCGTGATTGAGGAATAAACATCCAAACCCACAAACTTTCACATTTAGGACGAATTAACCACTGGACACGAAACGCAAGAAAAATGTATGAAATCACGTTCAACCAATTTTTGCGGGGCGAGGGGGGATTACAGTTGTCAAATAATGACAATAGTGCTTAAAGAAGTCGATATTTTTTTATCGACACTGTAAAGAGTGAATGAATGAATGAACCTAATGAGTTTATTGAATTCATGTGTTTGATTAATATTGAAGCGGACTTAATTTGTAATATTTATTACTATTTTATATTTGAAATAATTGTTTTCGTTTACTTATTAATAACCTAACATTAAAGATGATTACACTGCATCGAAATTGTTCTTTCATAATTTTATATAGGATATTGGTAAATTATTTCATGACTTTTACTCTTAATACTTATCTCATCGGATAACATATTATTGTCGTCACGTTTCGTTTCATGTGACTGAAAACATAAACTTTTGAATTGAAATCAAATAAAAAACTTTTCATGGTTTCGGTCCTAGTGACAGAAGTTACATATACTTTATTACATATACTATACAGAGTCTTGTTTAAAATATCAAGAGAATCATTTAACATTTTAGCAAGCCCAAAACAGTAAGAAAACTTTTTACTATATCTGTTTATCATTCCTTTCGTAATTATGTGTTTAATGATTTAAAAATTGTTATTATTTTGATATCCACACCAGACATTTTTTTATGTTCCCGCTGCTGGGGCACAGGCCTTACTTAGGGGTGGATGGGACATATCCATAACCCATCATGCAGACCCGACGGGAATTGGTGGTTGGTATCCATGTAGTCTCCCTGCGAACTGCTTCTACCCATTTTCTTTTTCGTACTGGATCAACTGGGAATCTGCAAAATTATTTTCAATTCATACCCATTTATATTAAAATTAAAGATGCTTATAATTTTTTTTATAAAACTTAAATTAAAATCCTTCACTTTACAATCACATCGATACTATTTATCGATATTTGTAACAGCCCCTTACTAATAAAAAATGACAAGCAAATGAATGAGTGACTGATATAATCCAACCAAATTAAATGCAACATTTATGAAGCATTTACTTTACCAATGAGTACTTTTTTAAAATGACGTGTTATATTTTGTTTACATACCAAATTTTATTTATTTTACGAAGAAATAGCTACTATAATAGGTTGAAAATGTACTTACGCGTGAAAAGAAACATTTCTTGATTTTCCACTAGTATTTTTGCAGTACAATACGGAGCATTTGCCCATTTTTTCTATCAATGTTTCGCCTCGAGCTCTCGCGTAACACTGACACCGCGATATCGTTTACTGAGGCTATCGGTCACAGTAAGTGGCTAAGGGGTAAAGGCGAATATGGCTGTCATTTCGCGTCCAGTGGTTAATTTCGTCCAAGCATTTATAATATTAGTAGGATATGTCTATTGTATATGTCTTTTATATTTATTAATTTATTTGCAAAAGGATCTAACCGTATCATTAGATCTTGCAGTGTGTGTATGGGGCTATATGCAAGATCTAATGATACGGTTAGTTCCTTTTGCAAATAAATTAATAAATATATAAAAGACGGAGGTCGGCTTTCCTCTCCAAGTTTTATTTCGCCATTTCTTTCTTGGAGGGGCCTCCCAATTTTGTGAAATGGTGGTAGTTTCAGTAGATTCTCTCTCTAGCATTAATTAAATCACAAAATTAACTTAAACCAATTAAAAAGATAAAAAATTTGTAAAATATTAATTTCTTCGCTTGAGGGTAGGCTCACGAATAGCTTCAGTCCCCCGTGACCACGGCAGATGCAAAAGTGCCGAAACGTCGGAAAAACCAAAAATCAAACCAAATATCAACTAATTACCAAAGCACTTTCAATAAAACCGCGCTAGTATCCGTTAAAAATTGTTTTATTTCATGTCTAGTGAGCGCGTTAGCTTTAGAAGTGAATACATTTCCCAAACTTTTAACATTGAAAATGATATTGAGTTAGGCTACCTACTGAAATTAGTATATGTCCCTGACTCTTACGGTATGGGCTGCAGCTTATCCTTTATGAAGCGAAATGTTGGGATACCGCAGGCGACGGCGCGGGATAATGGTAATACGTAGTAGGTACGATTGAAGTTTTTAAAGAATTGTATATTTCAAAGCTTGTAATAGTTTTTTATATTTTGTATTTTTTATTTATTTCCACATTTTTTATAAATAAAAAAGTATTTAGATATTTATTAAAACATAATATTGATATTGATTAGCTCTAGCAGGTCAACAGATGGTATGACGTGAATAGAGCGTGAAGCGAGAGCTGATTCCAGATCTAGGCAAAGATTTAAAAATCGTTAGATACGGCGGCGCGGGGCGGTACCATACACTGAAATGTCTCCATAAGTCCATATTCAAGTAAGTGACGTGACGTCGCTTACTATGTGAAAACGAAAGAGAAAGTAGTGTTAGCAATAACTGTAGGAGCAAAAGAGATGACGCTATTATCTCCAGTACACGTGCTAGGCGTCGTAGTGAGTTTTTGTATGTAGAGAAACGGATAAACGAATCTTGAGCGAAAGTTGAACAGAAGAGAGGTTTTAGTTTGAGGCCCAAGGCGACCTCGGCTTCGCCTCTACTACATCCAACATATTATATATCGTGGGTTGCTGTTATTTCAATTTCGAGATT
This sequence comes from Agriphila tristella, assembly GCA_928269145.1. Taxonomy (NCBI): domain Eukaryota; kingdom Metazoa; phylum Arthropoda; class Insecta; order Lepidoptera; family Crambidae; genus Agriphila; species Agriphila tristella. Next base: position 10,374,168 of record OV743431.1, read on the forward strand.
TGAAATTACTCGATCAGTCACGTTTTCTTAGTGACTCTGCGATTCCAAATTTTACAACGATCTCTGAGAATGAGAGTGTGATGATGATGCCTAGGTAAACATGAGGGTTGTTATCGCACATTCGAGTGATGATGAAGTCGGCGCGAGAGTCTCGCATGCTGCATTTGATTTTGATTTATTTTTATATTAATTTATTTAGAAATTCATATGTTTTAGTTATATAGTACTTAGGTTACCTTTCAATAAAATATTAATGTCTATAAGAAAAGAATATAAAAATATTTTGTTTAATTCATTTTCAATGTACCAGAAGGTCGTGAAAGGCACGAGATCTGTGAATTTTTTTTCGATAGCTGTTCGTAGCTGGAACGTTTTATGTTTAGTAAAATTGATTGAATTGGTTGGAAAAGTAACTACAGCCTTCTACCGCCGCAAAGCGAATTTAAAAATTTTACTCTATCGAGCACTTTTACACGCGTTTTAGGCGGTGGTCTGCAATGCAACAAACGCCGTAGGTCGCGTCCGGCGTAACGCTGTAGGCGGCCTACGAATGCTTATGCTTACTGTGGTCACACGCGGCACGCCTGACGAGCGCCGTGCGCCGCGTCCGTATAGTGCTATGTGTACGATTTAAAAAACCGCAAATCGTTGTACAGGGTAGCCGTTTGGTACACGTATACTTGAGGTCAAAACAAAATTTTGGACCCGCAGTTCTTAAAAATTCTTCCCTTAGGAAAGGAGTTATGGCGTCATCTTTTTTTTGTATGGGAAAAAAATTTTTTTTGTTCTCAAACCTATTAAATGTAGTAGTACCTATCAAATAAAAGGGATTTTTAAGATGGTTCTAAAAATATACCACATCATCACATTTCAGCCACCGTTTTTAAATTAAAATATAAAACATTTTCAAAACATACCCAGTTTGGGCTCCTCCAGATACGATACGGATGAGTATTTTTTTGTAAAACATACCTTCAATGATAAGTTATATCCTCAATTATCCTCATACCTAACCTCAAGAAAGCAATTTGAAATAAAAATAATTTGAATTTTTTTTTCAATTTTTCATTATTGTGAAGTGATTACGTAAAAATAAAATGTTCTGAAACCTATCGTGTGTGGTATTTAATGAAAGGGTTTTTATGCCAATTCAAAAAATATAACACATTATTACATTTCAGCCACCCGTTTTAAATTAAACTAAAAAACATTTTCAAAACATGCCTAGTTTGGGCTCCTCTAGATACGATCCGGTTGGATTTTGTAAAAAAAATACGTTAAATCCTCATATCTAACCTCAAGAAATCAATTCCGTACGCCCCGCCTACGCAGTCATTTCGGAGCATTCTGGCGTACACGGACGCCCGCCGCGTTTTTGTCGCGCGGTCACTCTTTAGGTAGGAACAAGACGGAGTACTAATAGAATTAGTCAAATGAAACATAGTTTCATATTATTATGATGCCAGCAATAAAAACAATGTGTTGAAACACAAACGTTGGGAAGAAATAAGCTTGGATGTTGGTCAACCGGGTGAGAATCCGTTTTATTCACTTGCGTATAGTCAGTGGCACGAATCATGAATATTTTTCGACGGAGTGGGGATAAGTTCGCGCATGTGCTCTTGTGAGCGACCAATAGCGCGCGCCCCTCTCCCGCCGCCAGCGCCCCTCACCCCAACGCATACCCAAAATACGCATTCCGCGCAATCCCCACCCGATTTCATGATTCGTGCCACTGACTGTAGGTACCTACGTGTTTTATTTTTGTATTGGGTAGGTACCTAGGTACTTTGTTTTAAGGTTTTGTATTTATTTACCTTGTGTAGGTACTATGCGATAAAAATCTACTTAATATTTAAGTACTGACATTCATGACTATCTTCACTTTGGTAAGTACCTACCTAAAGTGGGTATGCAGGTCACCCATATTTTAATCGCTCACGTCCGTTTACATTGAGCGTATGCGAAACTTAAAGGGCCTAGTACGAGTTGTGTTTCTCACCTCACTTTGCGAATAGTATCGAGTGAAAGAGAGGAAATCATGCGAGTGAGTGAACGAGTGAAAGAGAGGAAACGATAGTTAACTATTCACAAAGTGAAGTGAGAGCAAATAACCAACTCGTACTAGGCCCTCCGAGTGACCATCGCAGTGACGCTGGATGTCGCGTCCGGCGTCTGTGACGCTGGACGCGGCTTCCAGCGTCACTACCGGCGTTTGTTGCAGACCAACGCCTTACCTAATTACTTTCCCACCTGGCCCATATGTAACATAAATGTTTACACATGGTAGTTAACTTTCTGTCTTATTTCTATTTATCTTACCTAAATCTTGCCAAAATAAATATTTTTATTCCTAGTCTCCTAGACCAGACTACTGACTGCAAAAATATGTCATCGCCATTATTCATTGGTAACTTTCTACAGACAGACAAACAGGAGAACAATGAATTATCACAAAATGTGGAACATTGTAGGTAACTTATGCATTCAAGATGTTCATAAAATAAAAAGAATGCAGTGATCTATCTCCTTTAGAGTCTTTTTAGAAAATGATTTAAGAAATATTATCATGGTCTTTGACTTTAATATTAATAATCCCGTCTAAGTTGCTACGGGTGAGCCGATTTTTTCTAATATTTTTCAGTATTTATTCATCTTAATATAAAAATAGCATTGTGAATGCAAAAATCTAAAAGTTTAATATTAATTAATATAATTTCATATTAAATTTAAAAAAAAAACATTTCAGGCTCGAATACTTATTTAAGTACTTTTTTCGTTTCAAAAACTTAATGGGAGTAAGTACCTAGGTTACGTGGTACTTAATAAAAAATTTGATATGCATTTAGGTAGTCATAATCACAATAGATGATGCAATTAAAAAAAAACAAAATACGTGAGATCTACTCTTTTTGAGAAGGCAACAACATCACGTTTCAATAAATTTACTGGACAGATGGAAATTATCGTTACATTTTAAAGTATTCTATTCTATAAGTAGGTACTCTATAACTTAAACCAGGTAGGTATTAAAAGTTTGCATTATATGCATGCACTGATGTCCATTATACAGCGTACTTTGTATAATTGACGTCAGTGCTTAGGTATATGCCTTATTTATTTATAATATGCGTATTATTTTGTTACGTTAATACCGTTATTGTATCGTTAAATATACTAATAATAACGTTATCAATAAAATAACGTTTTTAACGGTATTTTTGGACCGTTATATTTTTTTAACGATACGAGTATTTCAATCATAAACTGGCTGACATCTAAAGAGCTTAAAAAATAACGCGCGTAAAATCAGTCGATAGAGTACTTTATCTTTGGAAAATTTCATTTCGCTTTTCAGCGGTAGATGCCGCTGTACAAATTTCTCATACAAATTTATTCTATTAAATGTTTTTAGGTGCGTTATTTTTTTCGATAGCTGTTCGTACTTAGGGTACTGAACTGGTACGCTCGAAGAGTTAAAGAAACCCTCGAGCTTCAACAAAAGAACGTGTATACCGTGCAAAACATCTGACAATGACGACGGGATTATTGGCTGCCAAGGCGATCCATATCGTCTTTGTTCGGTACTTTAGTTTACCTATGACATGGATTTCAAACCTGTTAATCTTAATTCTTAAATGGAATCTGCAAAATAAAGACTGCTAAAAAAGAATAAAGTACTTACTTAAAAAAAATGGTATAGTTTTTGGGAAAGGCTAACTGAATTTTAGTGTCAAGATATTACAATTTGTAATACCTATACCCAAGGGAGTCGCCAGCCCATTTCCCAGGGGGGGGGGGGAGGGGCAAGTTATTATTTTTAAGGAAGATGAAAATAATATTAATTGTAGGTACAGTCAAGAGCACCTAGTAAATTTATTCAAGTTTATTTATGCAGGATATATCGGAAAAGCAAGTCAATTGCACGGCCTTAGGACTTTGGTTACGTTGCAGTTGGCTACATTTTTTAACCTCTGCCTACACCTATTTTAACATAATAAATTGTAGTACCTACCTATCTACCTATGTTTAAAATGAAATCCTTGATGGAAAGCCTCCAAATAGCTTGCAAAATATTGTGGAAAGCTTTTGAGTTTTGACTTTTATGCCCCTCCTCCCTACGAAATCATTTACTAACTCAAATCGTAGTTCAATAAAGGCAGGTACTTGCTACAAATGTTCACTTTTAAAGAAACAGTATCGAACTTTAACTTAACGCTAGGTAACATGGGAATACCCGCACCGATCGGTACCGACCCACACAGACTCACCTGCACCGGAAATATTATATTTCTCTATGTAAGCATCAAGCCAGCAAAATGATACAGGAACATAGGTACCGCTGTACCGCAGCAATACTTATCTCGTAATCAGCACTACTAATGCTCCCGTGAGCACACATGACAGATGGACTGTCAGCGTGCGTTCAAGAGCACAGCTATTATCGAATTACGTTCCCCGCGTACCCAATGTTGCTCTTTCAACTGTCACGGCCGCTGCTCTTTCCGCTATGCCCGTCGCAATTCCTAGTGCATCCCGGGATCGCGGGATGTGCTGTCACAGTTCCATTGTCACGGCTGATGTTCAAATGAGGTGCAACTTCCGAGGCTAAATGGCGGCATTAGATTTGTCTGGTTTTAGCGGGAGCATGAGGCAATTAGGTACTAGTAGGTATATGAGACATAAAAAAAATGAAAACTAATAACAAAAAAAACCGTTGGAAGGAAGAAAACTCTGACCCATACCATACATAGTAGGTAGGTTAGTAATAATAATAAATCATTATGATCCTGGCACTTGCGCTGTTTGTTAAACATGGAACGCCATCTAGTAGAGAGTAGCACAAACGCACCGCCAACTCGGCGCCAGTGTAGATGTAGACCTGTCATTTTGTTATTTGTATGTGTTTGCTATCAATTTTGAATGTTGGAAGCGAATTTTCGTAAAAAATTAAAATAAATTGGAAAATCGGGGGTAAATGCCCATACAAAGGTCTCCCAGCAATAGCGCCACCAAGCGGGATACATTTTGTGACATCTCATAACTATCTAAAAAAAAAAAAGGTTGGTACCTACACCTACATAAGTTTGCTAAATTGAGGTATTTCATTAAAATTATTAATTACTTACATAAGATGAAATATATATATATATATATACCTAGTTGGTTACTAAGTTCTGTAACTATGAAAAACATGAATAATACTAAATTTACAAATAATGCTACAATGAATTATATACCAAATGAAAGCACAAATATTTAAGATTATCATGTATTAAAATTATTCGAAATGACCGCCTCTGGCATGAATACACGCCTTTAGACGACGAGGCCAGTCATCGATGGCAGCACGAACTACCACCATATCCAATTCTGCGACTGCCTTGAGAATAGCGCGCTTAAGAGAGTCGAGATTCATGTGGGGCTTAGCACATGCTTTCTCCTCAATAAGTTGCCATATGGCATAATCCAGAGGATTTAAGTCTGGGCTGGAGGATGGCCATTCTTCCTGCGCGATAAAATCAATTTTGTTAGCCCGAAACCATGCTTGTGTAGATTTTGCTTTGTGCGCAGGGGCAGAGTCCTGCTGGAAGACCCATGGCTGGTTTTGAAATAAAGTGTGGCTTAAGGGTTTGACAACAGGTTCCAGAACGGTATCTTGTAGACTCTAGCGCCAGTTTTCACACCTTTTTCACAGAAATGAACCTTACTTAGCCCTGAATAGGACACCCCCAGCCAAATCATCACTGATGAGGGGTGGTGACCTCGTTGGACCCTCGGAGCAATCATGCTGGCTTCTTTACTATTCTTAGCGTATACTCTATCATTTTGACGGTTAAAATTTTCTTCGACTGTGAAGATTTTTTCATCAGTAAACAAGATTTTTCGATGGCCGTTTTGTGCGTACTGCTTTAGTAGAGCGCGACTTCGTGCTAACCTCATAGCCTTCAATCGTGCGTTTAGCAGATGGCCCTTTCGTCTACGGTAAGCGTGAAGCCCAAGGTCATCATTGATAATTTTTTTAAGGGAAATTCTCTTCACAGTCATCTGTATTGCCAATAACTTTTGCTTCCGGACGGGATTTCTCGTGATTCTCGCCTTCACTGCCTTGATCACAGCTGGTGTCCGAACGGTGCGTGGTCTTCCTGATCTTTTTCGGTCATCGACGGTCAAGGTATTACTGTACCTATGGATAGTGCGATAAATAAATTGCTTGTTGATTTTCAACTTTTGTAGCAACTTGAAAATCATATTCGGTGGCTGCCCACATTTGTGCAGAGCAATTACAGCGACACGATTCTCCTTCAACCCCCATTCCATGGTGAAATAAACAAAATATGATATACGTGTGGTATGGAATTATAGCTTATAAAACTGTCAATAATATGTCATTTTTATTTTTTCTTTTCATTTGTTTTAATGGCCAGTAATCGATAAAGAAACTCAGTAACAGAACTTTTGACCAACCTGTGTATATAATGATAGAAAAGGGTTTTCTAGTCTATTGAATCAGATACTGAGTAATCTGAGTACCTATAGTATAATTATAATTAATAACGAAGTTACTGTTAATTTTTATCTAATCTTATTTAGGTGTGGCGAGATAATAACCCTATGTAATGTAGACCTCTAAGTAAATTTCAAATTACCATAGTATTCATTCCATTCTATTTAAGCAAAATGGAAATAAAGGGGATATGGTCATACTTATTTGTTACACAAGTGACCAGTCAATTTGTGCTGCGAGTGTCGACTTTAAATCATGAACTAGCGAAGTAAGCAATAGTCTAGAATATTGAATCACGAGCGTAGCGAGTGAAGCAATCCTAGGCAGAAGTATTAGAAAATATACCTACTCGTAGACTACCACAGTGAGTGATTTAAAGGCGCGAAGCAGAACAAAACTTTTGGTCTCGTGTTAAATATTACAAGTTTTCCTCTCTACCAGCGAGAAAAATGTAAGATGAAAATAAAAATAAAAAAATATTTATTCAAATTAGCTCACATAATAGGCATTTTTAAATCGTCAATTCCTTTAGGATGGCCCCAGACCTACCGGTTTCATTTCTTTGCTTTGCTGTGCTACCTTGCTTGAAAGACCGCCAGCCAACCAGGGTAATTTTCAATCTATCGCATTTTGGGACAAGACCAAATTGGCAAGATAGCCATTAGCTTGGTGTTATCAAATATCATCGCCTAGATTGCAAAGTAGGAAGCTTTTAGGAGATATGCCACCCTGAACATGGGCTCCGATCGTCGTTAAAATAAATCGATCACTTATTTATACAAGATGTTTGCTAAAGCCTCATAAAGCTGAATATGGTAGATAGGGACCATAATAAAACTGAACAACTTTTACTATGGGACCAAATCTGAAATCGCGAAAAAAAAATTATCTGTTTAATACATTTTGATAATTTCGTTATTAAATTTTGTATGAAACAGCAGTTTTTTTTTTAAACTAAAACTAAAACTTCGCATCGCAACCCAGACGACGATATTTGATAACACCAAACTAATGGCTATCTTGCCAATGTGGTCTGGTCAAAATATGCGATAGATTGAAAATAAGCCTCTTGGCCGGCGGTCCATAGTAGAACAGCAAAGCAAAGAAATGAAACCGGTAGGTCTGGGGCCAGCCTTACCCTACCACCTACCACCCATTATGACGTCTTTTAGCTGAAAAGAAAAATGGGCGCAAAAAACTTATCAGCTTTATCAAATGGAACGATATTTACAAATATGTATATCGTTTCGAGACATTACAAATAAATGACATTATTTAATTAGCTCATTTCTTGATGAATCAATTTACAGGGTTCAAGCTAAATTCAAAATTTTAGTCATGAAAAGTCATTATTCAGTCTAAGCTGTTATAAAAAAAAACATAATTCAATATGCGTTAAGATAGGCGGTCAGAAGCAAATCCATTCCCATTGGCAGCACCCGTTCATGAGCATGTAGGGTTGCCAACTTGTTTTGCATCAAATATAGTATTTTCAAGATTATTAGTGTAAAAATATAGTAGATGGTGAAAAAGTCCAAAAAAATATAGTAGGCTGCCGTTTTGTATGGAGAATTTAAGAAAGTCGCATTTTTCATACTTAGTAAGTACTCAAATTTTCATAATTTATTCAACAACCATAAACACAAGTGTTTAATCATAAAAAAATATTATGCAATTACTTATATAAGTAACAATTATTGTTGCTATTGTTTAATTTTTTCACTTGAATAAATATAGTAGTTTTGCCTACTATATATTTTTTCAAAAAATATAGTAGTCGAGCCCTCAATATAGTAGGATACTATGTTATATAGTAGGGTTGGCAACCCTATGAGCATGATGCATGAACCAGCCATGCTTCGCTCAACCTCCGAGCATCGCGGCTTCAAAAGAAGCCCGTCTTACTCTAAGCGCTCAACCATATAGAAAGGTAAGAACAGTTATTTTCACGTTTGACTTTCCTGGTAAAAATGTAACAGCATTAGAAACTTGTTCTATCAACTCTTTATTATCGTAACGTACAAAAAAGTAGGTAACAGAAAACATAAAATATGCTAAAGTAAAACCATTTTCTCTGATTCTCCATTCACGGTCGCGTGCATCGTTGATTTCTTAGGGCAGTCCAATTTCGAAAATATCTAGGTAGAGTACCTTACCTACTATCTGCTCGTGAAAATTTGGAAGATCGCAGATTTCATTAGGCAGTCCAATTTTCCAATCTTTATTTGCCTTTAAAACGTAATGGCCACAGAGCGTGCATGTAACATAAAGATTGAAGTTTATACTTCAACAACAAAAGTCATCTTCAGCGTTTTTTCTACCAACTGATTTTGAAATAGGGTAACCAAGTATTTTCATATATTCGCTCCAGGATTTAATATCAGTATGATCTCTCTCAGTTTCACTAAATCTTCGTACATTATCTTCATGGCTGCTATTTGTAGTTTTACAGAAGATACCTTCATATTAATAGTGCTCAGCAGGCTCTGACAATCACGGATACCAATATCCAATACATTCAACAAATTTTTATTTACTTCCATTTCAGATCTAATTTCGTTTCTTAAATCGTCACCAAGAAAATCCATTGTAATTAAATGTAAATTTTTCAAATGTACACCCAAAATAAACACCACACCCACAAAATTCACAAATTTTATTCTTTTTCACATTGTTATAATGGTTATAACGACTGATATGTGAGTAAACTTATTTCTAGTAACCGTATCGCACAATTCACTCATCATTCAAGCTTAACTTACAAAGATTAAGAGATTTCAGAATCAAAATAATGCCATTGATAACTATCAATATAATTCACATTTTAATAATGATACATGAGACAGTTTATCTGTTGCGGAAAATTCAGAGGGCCTATTACAAGATAGAATCACGATAGCCGGACGCAATTTGTTACTTGATAATAGAAATTCTCGAGTTAATAGTGACACGGAGTGGGACGAACATCGTACGCTTATCGCGATGCTTTTTTTAATAGTCCCTTTGATTTTGTAAGTCCTTAGCATATTATAACAATAAGTACCGACCTACTTATTTAAAAGTTTTGATTGGATATAACTTGGTATGTATTGGGTAGCTGGTGCGCAATTGCAAGTATCCTACTAATATTATAAATGTGAAAGTTTGTGGGTTTGGATGTTTGTTCCTCAATCACGCAAAAACTACTGAACGGATTTGGTTGAAATTTAGCACACAGATAGTAGATAGCCTAGATTAAAACATAGGATACTTTTTATCCCGATATTCCCCCGGGAACATGAACCACGCGGGTGAAACCGCGGGCGGCCTCTAGTTTAAGTATAAATAAGTTTTTACTAGGTATATAAGATAGACATATCTTGGTTCAACTGAGCCTAAGACAGGACAACGTCTGTCGGTCAACTTATATAAGGTCCTTCTTAAATAGTGCACATAATTTTAAGGGGTCAATGTACTCATGCATAGCCTTCTATATCCTCATGCATACAAACAACTTTTACTATGGTACCAACATTGAAATCGCGAAAAAAAATCAGCTGTTCCATGCATTTTGATCTATTCTATTTAAAATATTCTATGGAACAGCTGATTTTTTTTTCGCGATTTCAATGTTGGTACCATAGTAAAAGTTGTTTGTATGCATGAGTACATTGACCCCTTAAAATTATGTGCACTATTTAAGAAGGACCTTATAAAAAAAACAATTTTACTATGAATATTTAGCTCATTAAATGTACATATAAGTTGACCGACAGACGTTGTCCTGTCTGAGGCTGGCCCCAGACCTACCGGTTCCGTTTCTTTGCTTTGCTGTTCTACCATGGACCGCCGGCCAAGAGGCTCATTTTCAATCTATCGCATATTTTGACCTGACCACATTGGCAAGATAGCCATTAGTTTGGTGTTATCAAATATCGTCGTCTGGGGTGCGATGAGAAGTTTTAGTTTTCGTTTTAAAAAAAACTGCTGTTTTATACAAAAATTAATAACGAAATTATCAAAATGTATGAAACAGTTCATTTTTTTTTCGCCATTTCAGATTTGGTCCCATAGTAAAAGTTGTTCAGTTTTATTATGGTCCCTATCTACCATATTCAGTTTTATAAGGCTTTACCAAACATCTTGTATAAATAAGCGATCGAGTTATTTTTAACGATCGGAGTCCATGTTCAGGGTGGCATATCTCCTAAAAGCTTTCTACTTCGCAATCCAGGCGATGACATTTGATAAAACCAAGCTAATGGCTATCTTGCCAATTTGGTCTAGTCCCAAAATGCGATAGATTGAAAATTACCCTGGTTGGCCGGCGGTCTTTCAAGCAAGGTAGCACAGCAAAGCAAAGAAACGGAACCGGTAGGTCTGGGGCCAGCCTTAGACTCAGTTGAACCATCTAACTTGAACAATAACAAGCTTGCTAAAGTACCGGTCAAAGTGAAAGTTATCGTCAAATGATAATGCTACCTTAGAATAATTACACCTAGAACGATAATACCCTACAAAGCGCGCTGTCAAAAGTGAGGCAACAAAAACAGCCAAAATGGCACCGTTTTCAGATTTTTATTGTCCATTATTAAATAATCATGCCTAATAAGTACAAAACAGTTTCAATTTCCCTACAGAGATTAATTATTATATTATTGGATTTTAGTTACGATTAGGTAACGTATGATGGATATAAATCTGAGAACTGAGCCATTTTGGCTCAGTATAAGTTGCCTCACTTATCATACAAGGACACGGTTTCTCGGCGTTAATGCTACCTATTTGTCACGTCAAACTTGTCAAAGGACATTATGCAGGCTGGCAACCTCTCTTTTTTTGGCTAACTTGTGCTGAACCGGAACTTTAACAAGCTTGTAATCGTTATAGTACGGTGTGCAACTCAGCCTTAGTTATGTATGACCAAGAATCTTATATTCATATTCTAGTATGACTTATGAATATTGAATCCGAATTTTAAACGACACTTAGTTTTTTTACATCTTCTTTGACGATATTTGCAGCCCGCATTCTGTCAATTCTATGTAGAACATCATAAGGTTACATTAAAAAATTTCCTTCATTCTCAGTAGATCCATTGGCCAGATCCACAATGGATCTAGTGAGATTTTTTTTCTCATAAGATCTATAATGGATCTAATGAGAACTTAAATCTCAGAAGATCCATTGTACAGATCCATAATGGAAGTTTACCTCCTCTAAATCTATGATACCCTGGTACTCTGGTAACGTAATTATTTTTAAAGAAGAGAATGATCAGCTTTCAAAAAAGGATTGAAAATGGAGTGATGCATGTGACCGAGAAGATAATATGTGCGACGCCCACAGAACAAAGAGTTTTTCCCCCATAAGTCGCATGTGGGCGGTACCTGTGTAACATCAAGTATCCATATAGTTCCTCAATCCCCATACCATTATTTATGAGGAATATATAAATGCACTTTAAAAATAATCTAACACACTTTAAAAAGTTAAGCTTCAAAATTTATTGATTGAACTATAAAAATGTGGTTTCCACTATAAATATGCTAAGCTTTAAAAATAATACTTTGCACTATACAATTTAATTGCTTAGCTTAAAATTTATACTTTGCACCTTACAAATTAATTTTATAACTTTAGAACTGGTAAACAGACGTCTAGGTGCGACAACGAGCGGGCGCAGCGAGAGAGGAGCCCAGGAGGAGGTTAGGTTCCATTGTGACCAACAACGCCAGAACCGACCTGATGGCGTATATGCATTATGCCACAAGTTGTTTTCATCTTTCCATCTCATTTTAACAGTGGTCAGTCTGACATGGTTGGACAGAAACTAAATGGTTTCGGGGTTGGGACCAATGGTTGGGACACAGTTAAAGTGCAAACTATTATTTTTGTAGTGATAATATTAAATTATAGAACTATTATTATTTTAAAGTGCAAACCATTATTTTTGTAGTGATAATATTAAATTATAGGTCTATTATTATTTTAAAGTGCTGATATACAATTTTATAACTGTTTTCATCAAATTTAAAGTGCTATTAAATACATCCCATTATTTATTCTGTGCCCATACTTTGAGTTTAAGTTCTCTGAGATTTAAGTTCTCATTAGATCCATTATAGATCTTATGAGAAAAAAAATCTCACTAGATCTATCGTGGATCTGGCCGATGGATCTACTGAGAATGAAGGAAAATAAATATTGTCTAAATTAAATTTTATTTGGTGGTTACATATTCTTAAATTTTCTAATTTTCCGCGCAATTGTCTTTATTTTTTCAGTAATAAGAACCTTCTGTCAAACACAACAAAAAAAGAGTTAACAAAATCGGTTCAGCTGCTCTCGAGATTTGCGATTAGCAACACATTCAGCGATCCATTTTTATATTAAAGATATACCTAAGTATAATGCGACATATATCGGTCGCCCACGTGGTTTTTTATTTAGGTAAGTACTCATAAAAAATCATTTATACAAAACATGTGAGCACCAAAATTCCATAAGATTTGCCTCGTTAATTATTTTTTAATTAATACTGCTAATGTTAACGTCGAAATCGTGGTTCAATGGTGTTTGAATGGTAATGCTTTGCGTTGCGTTGTTGCTTATCTTTGCTTTCAATTACTGTAATTTTAAATAAAAATAAAATGTTAGAAAAGTTACTACTTGGTTTGAATTTCCGTGCATTAGTTGAGAAAAGTCGCCGGGAAATCTCGGCGGTCGCTGAAAGCGATAGCTTTAGCCAGAGCATTGCTTTGGCTCTGGGTCTGGCTAACGCTATCGCTTTGATCTCGGCGGTCGCACTGCTGGGCATTGATAGACTCACGTATGTGTGCCTCGGCTTCGTTCGCATGTGTTTCGCATCTGCGCACGTTTTCACGTTTGTCCGTCAATGCCTGTGTTGCCTGCCGCTGCAGTAATGTACTATTTTTTACTAATCTTCGAAGAGTACACTCAGATAGACAGGCAAATAGTACATTAGGTACTGCAGCGGCAGGCAACACAGGCATTGAAGTACGAAAGTGAAAATGTGGGCCAAGGCGAAGCTGAGGCATAAGGCCGGTCCATAGCGCGTGTTTGCCCTACACAATCATTAGCGTATAGTTGGCAGACTCACCATGGAATTAGAAGGTTTTGACTAGGTCAAAAAATTGTTAATAAATAGTGATAAATAGTGAACTATAGCATATAAATAGTGATACTATGATTCAAAAGATATTTGAGTATCTTGGTGAGGCTGCAAACTTGACGTCAAGTTGGCAGACACCTTAAGAAATACAGTTCGTATCATTATGATTTATATGCCAAAAAATTGTTAGAAAATAGTGAATCGTATTCGCAAAATTTCTATAACATTGCTTCAATACAAGCCGAGATATTACGGTCTCTAAGTGGGCTGCTAACTTGACGTTTCAGGCAATAGCGATTCCAGAGAAACAGGTACAAGTTTTAAACAAATAAATATATCAAAAAATTGTTAGTGAAATTGTGATTCCTACGATATAAATAAAACAAGAATTCTTCATTGCTATTTTCTAAAAATCGAATGTTAACTTTTACATATAATACTCTGAATAGGCTGTCGATCAATATTGAACTTTGCTCCACAGTAATAAGGTTCAAACTGCATTGCAATCATGAGGTGAGTACTATCAAGCAAAAAAGTGAGATTTATATTTTTAGCCATATCCTCGAATTATTATTACACTTGTTTTATTAATTAAACGTTGGTATCAAACAATAACGATATTTATTAATAACAATAATATTAATAACAATAGCGCCATCTCTCGGAAAAGATTGTCAATTTCTCAGTTATAATTTAACGTTAGGTGCCTATTTATGTATTAGGTATTGTTTTACTTAATTATTTTTGAAATACAAAAAGGCAAATCATAGCGTGCCAACCCTTACACTTTTAGTCGTTGCGTCAACTGTATATTTTTACGAACGGTGGCTTTTGCGCCAACAATAAAGGCGATGATCGACTGTATAAAGACTAGTAGGCTGTGCTGTGGTCAATACCTTACTCTTAATTCAATATTATTAATTCAGGAGAAACTATTAATATTTTCTACTTATATTACTTCCTACCTACTCACATAACAACTGATACTCATTTTACTATAAATCTCACCAAATAATAATAATATCTTTATTCTACCTAATACATAAATAGATACTACCTAACGTTAAATTATAACTGAGAAATTGACAATCTTTTCCGAGAGATGGCGCTATTGCTATGATTGTTATTAATAAATATCGTTATTGTTTGATACCAACAATTAATTAATAAAACAAGTGTAATAATAATTGGAGGACATGGCTAAAAATATAAATCTCACTTTTTTGCTTGATAGTACTCACCTCACGATTGCAATAAAGTTGAAACCTTATTACTGTGGAGCAAAGTTCAATATTGATCGACAGCCTATTCAGAGTATTATGTAAAAGTTAACATTTGATTTTTAGAAAATAGCAATGATGAATTCTTGTTTTATTTATCTCGTAGGAATCACAATTTCACTAACAATTTTTTGATATATTTATTTGTTTAAAACTTGTACCCGTTTCTCTGGAATCGCTATTGCCTGAAACGTCAAGTTAGCAGCCCACTTAGAGACCGTAATATCTCGGCTTATATTGAAGCAATGTTATTGAAATTTTGCGTATACGATTCACTATTTTCTAACAATTTTTTGGCATATAAATCATAATGATACGAACTGTATTTCTTAAGGTGTCTGCCAACTTGACGTCAAGTTTGCAGCCTCACCAAGATACTCAAATATCTTTTGAATCATAGTATCACTATTTATATGCTATAGTTCACTATTTATCACTATTTATTAACAATTTTTTGACCTAGTCAAAACCTTCTAATTCCATGGTGAGTCTGCCAACTATACGCTAATACACAATCAACAAAACATTGTTCCGCGAAACATAGTCTTCATACGTTTTTTTTGTTGAATGTTCTGATCAAGAAGCTTATACCCACAATGGAGATTGCACGCCTAGTATCATAGTGAAGATTGAAAAAAAGACTCTTTAGTGACGTCACGGCGTATTGCTATCTCTTTCTTTTCATTTTACAATACGTTTTCGTTTCTCATGAACGAACGAACGACGAACAACGCACACGTATTGTAACACTAAAGAAAGAGGTTGCAATAAGCCGTCACGTCACTCAAGGACATTTTTTCTATCTTCACTATGACACTGGCCGTGCAATCTCCATTGGAGGGAGGTATAAGCTTCTTGGTTCTGATATTTTTGTTGAAAACATGCACTATCGACCCGGCACAAGACATGCAACAAAAATTGACAAAAACCGTTGAATCCAAAATATTGTTGTTATTCACCCCAGTTTACAATATTTTGTTTTAAAGTTCCATTTTATTATTATCTATGGGTAAAATAAATGTACTTGACGATCGATGACTCAGCGATTAGCGTGCGAACACAGACTAATGCAACAAATACCTACCAAATACCACAGAATCTATACTCAAATACTGTGCCTGCGAACCTGCGAATGCACCCAATGAACTTTTTCGTGACGTTTATCAACAGCGCTGCCAACATCAGAAAAAAAACTAACAAAATTGACAAAAGTGTGCTGTCATTTTTCCATTCAGTGAATCAATCAATTTGTTGATTTTTGTAAAAACAATAGTCCTATATTATCATAATAAAACATGTTTCGTGCTAACAACTTTGATAAATTACTTGGTAAGTTTATACAGGTGAATGATGCACCTCCAATGTCGTATCAATTATGAATATTTTTTGTATTACATATTTGTAGTCAGATTTCATTTCACATAAATTTCACTCTTCATTTTGCTGCTGACATTTACTTTCTACATTTTTCTGCTAGAAATTCTGTATATTTTCTTATATTTTTCTACTAATCATGCCCTTTTGTATCCTACTTAATCCTGACTCATAAATTACTGTCTCTAGATAAGGCTACAAGTAATCTTCGCCTGGATCCAGATTGGCCCACAATACTGCAAATTTGTGATCTTATTAGGCAAAATGATTGCTCGTAAGTATTACTACAGCATTAACAGTAGGCATGTTAAACTTAGTTTAAGTAGGTACGTACTAAAACTTGTTAATAATTTCGGTTTTTTCCTATTTTTACGATCTGTTACCCAAAGAATCACCCTGAGGAGAATTCTAGGAAACATATCCGAGAATTAACCCTAAGCTAGGGAGGTAGCTAGCATAGAGAGAATTCTCAGCATAGTTTCCAAGAATTCACCTCGGGGTGGATTCTTTGGAGTAACAGATAGGAATAACCGAATATTTTATGTTTTGTTTAGACCCAAGTATGCTGTGGCTGCTGTCAAAAAGAAACTTTATTCACAAAATCCACACCAGGCAATGTTTGCACTACTTACCCTTGAAAGTTTAGTAAAAAACTGTGGTATGTATTTTTTAAATTACTTTGTTAGTAATTTTAAGATATTTACTGTAGTGTAGGTAATTATTAAATGAGAATTTTCATTAGAAACAAACTGAAGACAGTATTTTAAACTGTAGAAATACATTTATTATTAAAAGTTGAACTTGGGTTTACCTTACTTGTGATTTTAAGAAAAGGGGAAAAACAAAGTGTAAAATGAAAACCCAAAAGTTATCCAGTAAAATTATTTTCTTAAAATTTTCCATTCCAATAATGAGAATGCTGGGAACCAATTAATAGACTTGTTATTCTTGATTTATATTCAAGAATAAGTACCATTAATGAAAAAAAATAAAGTGGTAAACAAATAAGTCTTTAAAATAGGTAGTGACCGAGGAGAGTGTATAGCTTTACTAGCTTGTTATGTTACATTACACGTACCTAGTTGATGTAGTCATCCTATTATAAACTTTAATGTTCTAAAATAATTTGTGAAAAAGAGAGATTATGCCAATAAGTTATGTTTCAAAGATTATTTTAAATAATAATATCAGTCAAGTACCCTCTAAAACCTTTACACAATAGTAATTTAGAAGTCTGATAAGGTAACATAAAGAAATGTTATTAGTCTAATTTATAACCATTTAAATAATTATGTATACTTACTTGAAGTCTGATAACATAACATGACATAAAGTAACCTTAACTCGTAAACCCCCAGAAAATGAGACACAATAGATTTTCTATTGTTGTCTGATCACCGGAGACCGCTCGGACATTGAAGAATTAATATAAGTAATTGTCTAATTCAGAACCATATAAATAATTATGTACTAATAATTTAGACACTAAAATTTAAAAAATATATTCCCTACTCAAAGTTGTATTATTTTATAATGTATCCTCATTGATCATTTAATCATTATTTGCATGGTACACATATCTATTAAGTATTGTAATAAGTTTGTATTTAATTTTCCTAGGTTCAGGAATACATGATGAGGTAACATCAAAAGCTTTTTGTGAGATGCTTCGTGACCTAGTGAAAACTACCCAACATGAGAATCTGCGTAATAAGATTCTGGAGCTAATACAAGCATGGGCTTTTGCTTTCCGCAATTCTCCTAAATACCGTTCTGTTCAGGTATGTTAAATAATAATACACTATGTTTATCCTTACTTGTCCTATTTAGTAAACAGTTTTTGACAGTCATCATATTATGTGATATGTCTTTTAAACTTTAATCCCTATTTAAAAATATGATGTCATATTAAATCAAATAATTTAACAATACCTTTCGTATTCTATAAGTGGAAAACCATTTGTTGTACCTATCATTTGTTGAAGATTATTTACCAAATAGGACAAGTATCTAAGGATGAACAGACTACAGATTTTTGTACTATAAGTATTCAATTCATATGGAAATTTCAATGTGTCAAATCTCATGGACTTGTGGAGTTTCCAGTTTATATCTCATAAACAAATTTTTTTAGGAGCTATAAACTACTAAAGTTTATACCTTTGACCATGATTTGTTTGTTTTTATAACATTACTTGCATTCTTGGTCCAAAGCTGTAAAATGAAAACTCCAACAGTATTTTCATAATATGTAGACTTGATCATCATTCACTGAATACTTCAGCATACTTTATTCAGCTCTAATGTTCACGGTTCATTGAACTGTTATTGTGTCTCATCTCAAGGTTGCAATGTCTATCTCAGAGTCTCACCGCTGCCGCCGCCGCGTCGTAGTTATTGATTGCACCACGTTTACACATTACTAATTTGATTAGGAAACTTGAGCAAACTTCTTACTTTGCCTGCATTAAGTACCTACCTATATTGGAGTGTCTCATGTGTCATTCTCATCACACATTATAAATAAACAACTGTGCCTCTCATATCAAGTGTTCAATTACTTAATTAACTTTAATCAACCACTGTGAGTTATAATGCTGTTTATATTTCATGTCATTGGTCAGGATGCCTATATGATTGTGTAAGTGTACAGCTGATAAGTATGTCTACAACAGTTGTATTTGCTGTTATCAGACGATTTTAAATCATAGGAAGGACTATTCAAAATAATGTTATATAAATAAATGATTGGTCAATTTCACACAGCGCCATCTAGCCCCAAATTAAAATTCATCATTTCAATTTCTGTCAAGCCTGGTATCAAATCCGGGACCTCTTGCATGGTAGACTGGCATGTTGACCACTGCACCACACAGGTCGTCATCTTATTGAGCTCACATCAAGCTTTCATGACCTGTGACTAATCAGATTTTAACTTTCATTTTCAAATTAATTTCAAGTAAAACCATTATCACAGATATAGTTTTTATCAGAGCGTCATATTTTTTTATCAGGCATGAATCATCAAAACAAATCTACACAAATATACAATAAAGACTGCATAATCCTTTGTTCTGTAGTGAAATTTTCACATATTGAAACAGAGTGCTAAACACTATGGTAGGATATATATTTGAAATAAAACATTAAAGATACAAATTTTACATCTTTATTTGAGCTTATGGAACTATAGGAAAATGTAGTTTAATAAGTAAACAACAAAGTCTGTTTGATTTACCAGGATACAGTGAACATCTTGAAAGCTGAAGGATTCAAATTTCCAACATTGAAAGAATCGGATGCTATGTTCTCAGCTGATACAGCGCCAGAATGGGCAGATGGAGAAGTATGTCACAGGTTTGTATTGATTTGATTTATTTATTTATCTTTCGTTTACTGAGGTTTCAAAAATTTTCTCTCTGACCTTATTATATAGCTTATTATTTACTAACGGTTGATTTCAATATTTTATCTTCAGTAAGAGACAGGATACGGATGGATTTGTTACTAGGTATTAGAAATATCTAGGCAAAAATTCTTAAGTACCTAAGCCTATTTCTCTGAGGATAGGTTATTGAATCCATAAAACAGAACAATGATTGTAACAAAATACTTTGTATGCAGATGTCGTGTAGCTTTCTCATTGATGGTTCGTCGCCACCACTGCCGTGCCTGTGGTCAAGTTTTCTGCCAGCAGTGTAGCTCTAAAACATCAACATTGCCTAAGTTTGGAATTGAAAAAGAGGTGATTATATTATTATTTGATGACACCATTTGAGTTACAGAAAATATGATAAAAAATATGTATGAACTAGAGGTGTTTTGTAAAAGGTTATAAGTTGAATAAATAACTCCTTAGGTTCGTGTGTGCGATGCTTGCTTTGACAAAGTAAGCCGTCCTCCGACCACTACAGCAAAATTGGAGATTGTTGATACTTCAAGTGACTATGGTCCTACTCAGCCTCAGGTAAGTTTTATTAATTATAATTATCTTATTTATTTTTCATTCTTTTACATTTCATCCCCCAGAAAATGAGACAAACAGATTTTTTTATTGTTGTCTGGCCGCAGGCATTGAAGAATTTATAGTTTTTAAGTAACCACTCTAGCGACAAGGAAATGATGGTAGTCACAACATTTTGTATGTAAATTCATACAATTTCTTTATCTGCCTATGCGGCTTATGATAATAGACTTTACAGTTACAGCTTGAGTAATGAAATGTTGATTGTATACAATTTTTACTTAAATTATTATAAGTATTAAGTTAGTAATAAAACTTGGATAAGTTTGAGAGAACAGCCATTGGTGAATTGAATACTTAATAATAGAAGTGCCTTAGGTTATGAGGAATGAAAATGTAAGTTTATTCACAGTATATTTAACACTAGTACACAATTTAATCACTGTCCATCATAAGCATCTCCAGGCATTTCCCCACCAGGTACTAGCATAGCTATATTGTTTCCATTTAATAAAATTTGATCGAGCTTCGTGATTTTCCTTCCTTCTGGCGTAGATTCGTACTCTGTGACGTCATCTAGCAACATGTTCACGAAATCATCAAATCCTTGCAATGTTCCTACCATTTCTTTGTCATTTTTCATGATAATGTGGATACGCGAACCTATGCATTTGTCCACTAGTTCCAATGGAAGCAAAGTATTTGGGTTAGGAAGTGCAGCTTGTGCCATTTTTCGCTGTAATCTGACTAAGTAGGTAGATACACAAAAGTGATGATTGGGTTGAGTCGATGAACAACAATTAATTGCAAGGATCCTATATTATTTCGGTAAAGATTAAAGAAAATAACTCGCCGGATGAACTTTCTTTTCTTTGACAATGACAACAACAACCTGACAGGACAGGATACCAAGCGCCAGCGTGCAGCGCCAAGCAATGACATTGGGTGCATTCCAGCATTTCCAGCAGACTAATTGCTGTATCTCGCCCTAGGCTAGCCGCACAAACGCAATATTATTGACAAACTAAAAATTGACATTATTGTTGATCAATATAAGGCCCCGTATACTGCAAAATATTATTGTCAATATTTACTAACAAAAACAGGCTCACGCGTGAAAGCACTAAACTTAAGAACCGCCTAAGTCTTTTCTTAGCTACAACTCGACCAAGTTAACTTAGCGAATGACAGCTACATGACGGCTAAGTTTATGACACCGTTTTAATTTGGTCATGTTGTAGTTAGGAAAAGACTTAGGCGATCCTTAAGTTTTGCGCAATCGGCGGAATCGGCCATTAATCTCGTAAGGATAAATAAACGATTTTGTATGCATTACTGTGTTTGTTACTCGTTAGTCTGGCATGCACTGGCTTAACCAACTGGAATAAAAAAAAATGTTTTGTTCGCTAGAGATAAATTAAAATATTTTGAAACAAAAAAACAATTTTCAAATCGGTCCAGCCGTCTTCGAGTAATCGAGTAACATAAATCCTTTTTTAAAGTCGGTTAAAAGGTTAAAGTTATGGTGATTATTTGCTACAAATGTGCTTAGGTAGATATACCTATTATAGTTGACTAGCGACCGCCCGCGACTTCGTCTGCGTGAAAAGTTTATTTGTTCTTTTTAATCTCTTTTTATCCAGTTTATTAATTAAAAATCCTATTGTTTTAAGGTATTTTTTTTAATGATTTCGATGTTTTTGTATAATCGCTACATCCCTATTTGAACTAATGGAATGATCAAAATTTGGCGTCCGTCCATATGATTTAATCCATTTGATTTAAATCAAACGATTGACGATATGCGCACACACGGTCAAACTTTTAGATGTGGGCCGTGGTTTTACGGAATCCGTGATTGGAAATTTGTATGACAGATTCGACACACACGAGCAAATTTTGGACGTACGTTCATCCATTTGGCGCGATGGAAGGACCGTGTTTATCCACTCTAATAGGTTAATGTTTAAAAGAGCCAAAATTGGCATTAAAGTAGAGGTCTTCTATCGCTTTCACCAGGCATTTCATAAACATAACCGAAGTAAAATTGCAATTTTATACTGTGGTTAACTGGACTCTATGGCGATCGATGTTTCAGCGATAATTCTGTTGGAATGCACCCGTGGCTTTGAACGTATCAAAGTAGATGTTGCCACCTACATCGAATCTTCACAATTTGTGGGTATTTGAAATATTGTTTTCTTGCTAAAAGAAAACATAACTTCAGTGAATAGAATTTCGTGCTCGGGATAGAATCGAATTATATTCGTTGATATATAGATGTATATAACGTTATTTTACTGATAACGTTATTTTTACGAGGTGTTATAATATAACATTAAAATTATGTTATTAACGGTAAACAATATTTTTAACGGTTAATTAAATAGCAGTATTTAAGAGTATTGTAACGGTAAAATAACGTTGTTTAACGTAACATGAAATAAAAACGGTAATTGCGGAAAATAACTTAAATTTCAAAATAAACTTTTCAATACCCAATACCTAGGGCCTATTTCTTAAACATTAGCACATATAGACTATACGTTATAATTTCATATTAAAATGGGGATTAAATTCTGGTAAGTACTTAAGATTTTTTAGGCGTTATATTTCCGAAGGGTCTGGTGGTTGCTTAAACCTAAGCCGATTTATAAGCTCACAACCCTGAAGGAGTAAGGCACACACGAGATGACGATCATAGAAAAACCATAGATCTAGATCGTTAGATGTGCCCCTAACATAGTATGAGCTCACCGAAATGTGTCAACCAGGGATTGAAATACCGTTAAAAAATATAACGATAAATAAAAAATAACGTTAAAAATACCGTTAAAACATTTTATCGGTAAATTTACCGGTAAAAATAACGTTAAAAATATTTTACCGGTAAAATTAGCGTTAAATATAGCGTTAAACTTTACCGGTACAATATACCGGTAAAATTATCGCTAAAAAATAACGTTATTAATTGGAATAACGTTAATTTTAAAGTTTAACGGTAAAAAAAGTAAGAAATAACGTTAAAATTAACGTTATTTACTGAAATAACGTTAATTTCAATGTAACGTTATCTAAATTAACGTTATTTATTGACATAACGTTAATTTTAAAATTAACGTTAAAAAAAGTAAGAAATAACGTTATATTTAAAAATAACGTTATCATTCCCTGGTGTCAACATTCAAATGAGTGAGCCTCACTTCTTTGCTCTTAGTGTTTGGTTTGAACACGGTGTCAATCACTTCTATATTTTTTAAGAAAAAACCACTAGACAACTGTCTTGTGCCTTTCATCTGTACACCAATAATTCTAGGAATACAATTATAGCAAAATTGTGTACATTATCACGCGTAAGTATTTAGATTTCAATTATCGAAATTTATTTTCCTTCCGTTGTCAATTCCGATGGACGTAAACAACGCATCACGCATGCGTGCGCCATTTTGACAGATTTAAAATAATCCAACAGATTTTCAGTACCAGGGCAGATCTAAGGCCCTCCGCTGCCTTGAGCGGGACACGCGCGCGGGGCGACATAGATTAGAGCTTACTCATGCACTGCGCAAGCATATGTCCGTCAAAAACCAGCAATCTATATTCCCGCGCCGTGTACCCGCGGCGGGATCCCGCTTAAGGCAGCGGACGGCCTTACGATCTAGATCTATGAGAAAAACCACACAATCATTGATTGGGTGTGGTAAATTTATTTCTTATATGGCAACTTTAAAAAAAAGTGGCATGACGTTTGAAGGTTGAGGCGTCAACAACAGTGTTGCCAGACCGTGGGCAATTGCCCACGCCATGGGCAATTTTAGGACGTTTTTGAAAAAAGGGCGGAAAGGTCTTGGAACGGGTAAAATATGGGCAATTTTGGAAATCACGGAACTCACTAACCAGAAACCACATGAAAACACCTGGCACAAAGTACCAAAACCCAAAATCACAGTTTAGGTTGGGTATCCATAGACGTTTCGTCCTATAGAACCATCTAGGAACGAAGCCCAGCACCTGCGTTAAAGATTTCGCAGATTACAAACAGTTTTACCGATGTAAATCGACTGGGCCCTAACATTTTTTCCAAAAAATTTCGGTCGACCATAGTCGCCCAGACGTTTAAATGGCTAAAGGGCGGGAGCTTTCTAAAAATTAAGATTGTTCTAGGTACAAAGCGTGTGAAAATACGATAGTTTCCCCTACATGTCGTTGTTTTAACGATTATGGGCGAATTTGTGTCGGAAAGGGCAATTTTATCAACCTGTGTGGGCAAGAGTTTTGATCGGGTCTGGCAACACTGGTCAATAAATCTTTCATTTCAAAATAACGACAGCGTTTGAAAATTCAGTCGAGTTGTTGAACAATTAATTTTGTTTTTGTGTTTAAACTGTTATTAATTTAGAATAATGGCAAAAAATTATGTGACCAGCTTTCGTGGCGAGTGTTTTTACACTCCTAACGATAAACCTCACATCAAAAATGAACCTAAGACGCCTATCGAAGAAGATTTCGGTGATCACAATGTTTTGGAAAATTCCTTTGAAAATGTATATGGATCGATGAAAAAGTCTTTGTCGATGGGTGATATCGCAGCGCTTCGGAAGGATTTCTCGGATATGAATTTCAGCGGCAAAGATGATATGTATGAAAGATATAGAAAACCTTTTGGTGCGCCTCATGAATTATCAAGAACCAAGTTTGTATCAATGGCTGAAGCTATTTACCACTATCAAAGAGATACTCCAGGTAGATTTCACTCGTCAAAACCGAAGATATTAAGACAGGCGAATAGTAGGCCAACACTAACAATTCCACAATCACCTATGTTACGAAGCAAGGCGCGCGCTCGCCCTATGCATATAATATCCCAGCAAGAAAAAGAGGAAATGGAGCTAGAGGAAATAAAGAAATTCAAAATCAAAGCGCAACCCATTCCCAAGTCAGTCATGGAAGGACCACATCTACCCGATGTACACAGAAAGCCCCCAACGATCCCTGAACCTTTTAAGTTGACGGAACTACATAAGAAAGTACATGTACAGTCTCCTGACCACCAACAGATATTTAAAGCTCGTCCTGCCCCAAAACATATTTTGGAAAAGCCTCAGATTCCACCAAAGCCACCAGTGCAAGTCACTAAACCAGCTAGCCCCAAATTTCATTATAAACGTGGCCACTCTGCTGATCAGCTAAAAACTCAAAACAAACAGCATGCCCATTCTACTAGTGCCACCCTTAAACCTGTAGAAAAGCCTCAGAGACAAGGCCCTTTGCGAGCTGAACCTTTTTCGTTTGAAAAGAGAGATGAGGAAATTAAACGTCGTAAAGAGGAATGGATCAAGCGTCAAATAGAAGAGGAAAAGAAACAAGCTTGTTGTTTCAAAGCACAACCTTTGCCGGGTGTTGTGAAAAAGCACATGCATAAAGTTTCATCAAAAGGGTGCGCATCCTCTACTTCTTCAGAAAATAAAGAGAATCATGTGAAATTTGAAGCTCGTCTGCCTACTGTTCTTTATAAGGAGCCCTTCAAACCAGTTCTTCAACCTTTACAACTTGCAAAACCTATGCCCTTTGCTCTGACTACAGAAAAACGAGCAGCCGAGAGAGAAAAATTTGAAAAACATCTGAAAGAAAAGGAAGAGGAACAGGAAAGATTTAGGTTACAACGAGAAAAAGAGCAACGAGAAGCTGAAGAGAGGATTAAAGCAGAAATGAGGGCAAAACTTGTGCATCACGCTAAACCAGCACCTGTGCCTACATTGTTTGTTCCAGAAAAATCTTGTGCTCCAATCACAGTGCCTGAAACCCCAAAGTTTGTCAGGAGATTAAAACAAAATCAGTAAAACCCAGCCACCTTATTGTCTAACTCATAAATCACAATCGCTTTCAGTTTGGCACAAATGCTACGTCCATTGCTGTGGCATTACAAGGCACTGTGACGTCTGTGACAGACTGTCTTTGAGACCCACTGATGCTTGTACACGATTGCCAAATTAAAAGCGATCATGATAAGATTTTCAGTTAAGCAATAAAGCCACAAGAAACAAGTAGTTATTGGTCCTGTGTTTTTAAAATTATATGGGAGCATTTTATTTTGTAATAGGTATTGAGTTATTTACTGACATTTGAATAAGGTAACTTGATAATATAGTTAGTTTGTGACTTAAGTTTGTTATTTTTATCCTCTTACAATATTAAAGCAGATTTGAGAGCTTAACTTGTACCATGAAAAACCAGTTGAATGTGTTTTCTTTCACTAATAAAATGTAAATATTTTCTTATGTAGTTCCATAATTAAGTAGTATGGAAGCATTTTATTTTTGTAACATTAAATTATGTACTGACATTTTATTATGGTAAATATTTTATATTAAAAAAAAATATAGTGTTACACTGTAGATAAGTTTGTGATTTCTTTGAATAGGTATGTATGTAACAATCCCAAGAGAGTAACTTTTGAATAGTATTGTGTTTTCAATTCAAGCAAAATAGCACAGGCATAGTCTGTGCATAGGTCACAAAATAAGCAATTTCTATATTTCTCTCTGACCAACCATTTTTTAAGTACAGCTCGCGCAACATAACTTGAACCAAACCATAGACAATGACGCTTGCGCAGTAGCAATTTTCAGTACAAAAATTGTAGTGCGCAGGTCACGTGGTACAAAAAATTGGGTCAAGTTATGTTGCGCGAGCTGTAGGTACCTTGCATAGTTAGTATTAAGTACATTTTTTGACATTAATTCTGACCAGCTGTCTTTGGACATAAGCCGCTTCCAAATCATGCTAATGTGTTCCTATCCTGCCTGACTCCTGTGTCTCTATCTATCCTAGTTACACAGTTTGACCGAGTTATCTGTGAAATGGTTAAAAATGGAACTATATCGCAGCCCATACTAGTGTACCTTCTTTTTATGGTTCAGCCAAGAAGCTT
Source organism: Agriphila tristella (assembly GCA_928269145.1). Classification (NCBI taxonomy): domain Eukaryota; kingdom Metazoa; phylum Arthropoda; class Insecta; order Lepidoptera; family Crambidae; genus Agriphila; species Agriphila tristella. The sequence goes on from OV743431.1 coordinate 10,401,339, forward strand.
ATATTCATTACAATATAAGCTTCTTGTGTGCAGCCATACATTTTTGACGATAATGACATTTTGATATTCACTATTGTTCACCAACAGTGTCCCCCGCCATTTCACAGATAAGGTGTTCAACTTTTAGATCATTTCACGCCATGTTTTTCTTGTTTACAAGTAGGTACTTTTGTCTGTAATATTATATTTCTTTTGATTGTTGGCCTCAACATTTAATGTGGCATCTTCTCCTATTGAAACATGTTATCATTACAGTCGCATTAGCTAACATTTGTAATGTGGTTAAAAATAAACTTTACATTTTAATAAAACTATACTTTTATAGAGTTGGTATCTTATTTTGATCCCAAATAGTAGTTCCCCAATGTTAAAAAGAATTTTCTATAGGTATGGTACATAGAGATCGGAAGAATAGTTTTGTTTTATAATAATCACACACCTATGTGATCCAGCAAACTAAGTGACCACATATTTTTTTACTGTAGTAATCTTTGCCTTGTTTCAAGATTTATGACTTTAATAACGATAAATAGTTATTTTATTTCGTTAGGAAAACTTTGAGCTGAGTAATTACGAAAATTACAAGTTTTCATTTATGGGATTACAAGCTAAAATCCTTAATGCTATTAACGAAAGAAATCTTCTATCTCAAGAGCTACTATCTAACAAAGAAAATATAGAACTTAAAGAAAAATATACAAAGGTGCAGAATAGCGTTCATGCATTGATCAAACAAGCTAAGAAAGCACATTACTACAATTCATTCGAAAAATGTCTCGGCAATCCAAAAAAGACCTGGGAAATTATTGATACTCTGGCAAGAAACAAAACACAAGATATATGCACAGTTCCCAAACTAATAATTGACTCGATTCCTTTTACTGATGGCAACAAAGTGTGTGAAATATTTAACAATTTTTTTTCTACCATTGGTAGTGATTTGGCTAGTCACATTGATCAAAAATACTATGTAAGCACCACGCACTCACTAATGTATAAAAATGACTATGCGCATACTATCTTATTTTCTAAATTTGAACCATGTACTCGCGATGAAGTATCAAAAATTATTAGTGGTCTCGATAATAACGCAAGTTCTGGCATTGACGGTATCACTACGAAGGCAATAAAATGCTTAAATGAAAGTATAGCTGAGAGCCTAGCAAATTGCATTAACAGGTGCCTTACAGAAGGTATTTTTCCTGACTCGCTAAAGATTGCCAAAGTTAGTCCTATCTATAAATCTGGAGTTAAAACAGACCCCAATAACTACAGACCCATTTCGGTACTTCCTGTTTTATCTAAAGTTTTTGAACGGGTACTCTATAACAGACTGTTTGCTTATCTAAAAGAAAAGGGCTTTCTCATTAAACAACAATATGGCTTTCGGCCCAAGTCTAACACCTTATCAGCCACAGTAGATTTAGTTACCAAAATAAAATCAAATATAGACAAAAAACACATAGCATTAGGAATTTTCATAGATTTAAAAAAAGCGTTCGACACTATAAGTCACTCCAAATTAATTCTCAAATTACAAAACATAGGAATAGCAGGATCAGCCCTAAAAGTGCTCGAATCATATCTTTGTAACAGACAGCAAATTGTTAAAATTGGTGAATCTAAAAGCAGTCCCCAAAAAATAAGCTTTGGCATACCTCAAGGTTCAATAATCGGACCGCTATTATTCCTGATTTACGTGAATGATATTGGCAATATAGGTTTGAAAGGTCATTTGACTATGTATGCTGATGATACATGTCTATTCTATTATGGTCATGATCTAAAAAAAATCATCGACGAAGCTCAAAGTGATCTTGACATGTTAGCTATATGGTTCTTGCATAACTTATTGACAATTAATGTTGCAAAAACTTCGTACATGATATTTGCTGCAAAAAATAAAAAAATACTAGACAACACTCCACTCAGAATCAATAATCAAGTATTGCATCGATCCACTTATGAAAAATACTTGGGCTTGTGGTTAGATGAAAGGTTGACATGGGGGAGGCATGTCGAGCATATAAATAATAAACTTCGAGCCCTTTTGCGCTCATTGTGGAAGGCTTCAAACTTCATACCTTACAAACTAAAAAAAAATATATATAATGCATTAATAAAGTCACACCTCCAATATTTAATAGAAATTTGGGGAACTGGGTCTAAAACTGTCTTAAAAGATCTACAAATCACACAAAATAAATTAATAAAAGTACTATTTCACCTAAACAAACTAACCCCAACCAAGGATGTTTATAAAATTACAAACATTTTCGATATAAATACATTATATAAATATAACTCATGTATATTGATAAAAAAATTTATTTCTGGCTAAATACAGTCAGATCTAACATTTACCCAAAGAAAATTCAAACATAATTTAAGAAAAAAAAATAAACTACACCTTCCTGCACCTAGAACGCTAAACTATGGTAAAAGGAATTTAACTTATGAGGGAGCACAAATCTACAATAATCTACCCGAGTCAATCAAAGAATGTAAAAGTCTTTACAAATTTAAAAAACAACTTCAAGCATATTTCTTCAAAGAAACTTAATTGAAAATTAATTAACAAAAAAAAAGCAAATTAAGGTTGAGAAAATTAATAAGGTTTTGTAATATTTCATTTAAAATAGGTCTTTTTAACTTAACTTGCATTCCGATAAGATTTTAATTTTAAAATAATTAAAAAAAAAGTATCAATCCAAACCTATAGTCGACTCTAAGTTTTTCCGTAGCCGGCCGCCTCTCCAGTACTTGTGATCTGGGGGTCAAGTCTGCTAATGTTTTCATCAAAATCGTAGTTCAATGGTGTTTGAATGATAATGCTTTTTGACACAGTTCTGGTTTCTTAAACCCAAAATCGAAACACATTATGTTTCTTAAACCCAAAACGGAAACATATTGTGTCTCGATTTTAGGTTTAAGAAACAAGAACTGTGTCAAAAAGCATTACCATTCAAACACCATTGAACTACGATTTTCACAAAAACATTAGCAGACTTGACCCCCTGGTCGGGCATCTTACTCTCTCCGATCGTTCGGTTTCTTTTTTTCGCATAGTGCGCGTACGCGCATGGTTTGCGTGTGTGCGGTATAACTAGCTGTTATGATAACAATTTTTTTTTTGTCCAGCCACATACGACAGTCAGTGCGAACATTAGGCATTTGTTTAGTATTATGTTTAAGTATTCGTATTGTTAACTATTGATTGCATTGCGCTGCGCCGCCATAATAACATTAGCTATAAGTTTAATTAGTATTATCTCATTTTAAGCGAACATGTAAGTTCTTATGAGAAATAAATATCTTTAAACCTAAAATCCACAGCTATGGTTTCTTATCATAGTTACTTAAAAATCACGGTACCTAGGTACTGTCGACTTCATGATTAGTTGAACAGTGCAAAATGTTAAGCTAGGTACTTAGGCATGATGAGTTGACGATATACCAATGTATATGTCACTGACAACTTTGGTTTTGAATTATAGAAGCGTCCACCCGGCGGGAAGACTGCAGAGGAGTTACAGGAAGAAGAAGAGTTGCAATTGGCTCTGGCTCTCAGCCAATCGGAAGCTGAACACAAGGAGAAAGAGCGCAAGACTCGCCCGCACATCGTTCCTGAGACTTCACTGCATCCAACCTGTAAGTTTTTGTATTTGTTCGAGTAACGTGCCGGACTACAGCTGGGCCACAAAAAAACGTTGGAAATCTGACTTTTTGACTATGCCATGATGAAGTCGATAATTTGTCGGAATTTGTCGCCAAAACCAGAATTTGTCGGTCTTGCGTTTAGGAGATACGTGTGGCTCAGCTGTAGAGACGTCTCTACAGCTGGGCCACACAGATCTCGAAAACGGAAGGTCGTAGCGAAAATCTGATTACTCGTATGTGTAGCCGGTATTTTGTCGGATTTTGTCGCCAAAAACCAGAGTTTGTCGGTCTTGCGTTTAGGAGATACGTGTGGCTCAGCTGTAGAGACGTCTCTACAGCTGGGCCACAGATCTCGAAAACGGAAGGTCGTAGCGAAAATCTGATTACTCGTATGTGTAGCCGGTAGTTTGTCGGATTTTGTCACCAAGAACCAGATTTTGTCGATCTTGCGTTTAGGAGATATGTGAGGATACGCTGTGGAGACTTTTCTACCTGGATCTTGAGAAAGGAAGGTCATAGCGAAAATCTGATAACTCGAGTGTGTAGCTGTTAGTTTGTCGGAATTTGTCACCAAGAATCAGATTTTGTCGATCTTGCGTTTAGGAGATATGTGAGGATACGCTTACGACCTTTTGTTTTCGAGATCCAGGTAAAAAGGTCTCCACGGCGCATCCTCACATATCTCCTAAACGCAAGATCGGCAAAATCTTATTCTTGGTGACAAATTCCGACAAGCTAACGGCTACACACTCGAGTTATCAGATTTTCGCTATGACCTTCCTTTCTCAAGATCTAGGTAGAAAAGTCTCCACAGCGTATCCTCACATATCTCCTAAACGCAAAATCGACAAAATCTGGTTCTTGGTGACAAAATCCGATAAACTACAGGCTACACATACGAGTAATCAGATTTTCGCTACGACCTTCCGTTTTCGAGATCTGTGTGGCCCAGCTGTAAAGACGTCTCTACAGCTGAGCCACACGTATCTCCTAAACGCAAGACCGACAAACTCTGATTTTTGGCGACAAAATCCGACAAATTACCGGCTACACATACGAGTAATCAGATTTTCGCTACGACCTTCCGTTTTCGAGATCTGTGTGGCCCAGCTGTAAAGACGTCTCTACAGCTGAGCCACACGTATCTCCTAAACGCAAGACCGACAAATTCTGGTTTTTGGCGACAAATTCCGACAAATTGTCGACTTCATCATGGCATAGTCAAAAAGTCAGATTTCCAACTATTTTTTTTGTGGCCCAGCTGTAGTCCGGCACGTGTTCGAGTAATATCAGGCTAGGTCCACTCCGCGCTTTAGGTACGAAGCTACAAGTAGCCAGCGGGTCCGTCCGGACGGACTAATTTCAGAGGGCTAGCGCGTGCCGGCTGGGTCGCACGTTAGCAGTTCGATTTCGATAGTCACTCTATAATAATATTATTATAACCAAAATGAAGGCATATGACATCGTAATGGGCTGCCTTAATACTAATAAAAAGGATTCGAACCTCACGTGTTTTTCACACTTCCAAAAGTCATCGAAAACGACATCGAAACGTAAGAAGTGCTTGTCTACTAGGTACTTAGTATTTAGTATCCATTTATTCTTAGGTAGGTACATACTTTTGTTAAACAATATTCACCCAACTATTTACTGAAATAATAATTTATAGATAAGGTAGGTACTTACTTACCTACTTTCGAAATAAAGTTAATTATGAATACAATTTCATTTCGTATGAAAGCAAATTGACTCAAAGTCAGCATGTCTGATGTGGCGTTGACTGTACTTATCCTAGGTTATTTTGAAACATATTTAAGTACCTACACATTATTTCACAACCTCATAACTTGTAATAAATTAACTACCTGTTATTTAATTATTATATAAAAGAAGAAAGTGAAACCCTGAATTCGTTAGAGGAAATAAGAGCTACGCGATAGAAAGAGAGGCAACTTCTAGGTGAATATAACTGTAGCCAAGGGAGCGGTGTGCAACCTGAATTGCACTTTATTGTGTATGGAATAGAGTCGCTATTTAAATAATTGACTTTGCGGAGTGGATCTTCTGTACTTGTACTATTATGTATTCTGTGGTAATATACTGAATACAATTAACTAATATACTTCACAGATGATATACTTTGTAAAATTGTTAGGTTATTAGCAGCGAACTAAAATCAATGGAATAAGCATTCTGCTCAAAAAATGGCACCACACAAAAAGTACAACTAAGTGGATAGAGCCAAAAATGCTGGCATTTAATTATGCAGCACAAAGCGTCTGAACACTGGTTGCTTATTAACGACCATAATTTGTATTCTCATAGATATTTTCTATACATAAACGAAAAAATAAGAGACGTTTTTCTGCATCTTTTTACTGCCTTCTTTGCATTTTTTACACCATTTGACTATAAAGGACGTCATTTCTAATAAACTTTCTGTTTCTATCTTTTTTCTACTAACTGCAATTTATTGAAAAAAACACTAACGACAGTCACCGTTGCGTGGCTGTCCCGACTAAAGCTGAGCGGGTTGTACTTTTTCGGCCCCATGGTGCCATTTTTTAAGCATGTTTGTTTGCAGTTACACTTCCATAGATTTTAGTTCGCTGGTTATTAGGTGGGGGGCAGTGCCGGAGCAGCCTTAGTGATGTCTTGTGTTACTGCTCAAAATCCTTGCCGAGGCCTGTAACAGATTGCTTTACATATGACTGAGTGAATATAAATAGCCTTTTAAAGTAAAATTGTGTATAAATAATTATGATAGTAGAATGATATTAAATTATACCAAATTATTAAGCAGTATCCCCTACTCCGTCGTCGGTGAGCGCCTCCCCGGATCACAGCAGTCAAGGCAACGCGGAGCTCTCGCGGTATCTGGACCGCACCTACTGGGAACAAAGGCTGTCTAGAGAGCCCACTGCGGCCCCTACCGCGCCCGCGCCTGCGCTGGCAGCACACACATCGCACGACACTAGTGATCATGTAAGTATCTGCATTAGTATCATACACCTCCCCGGATCACAGCAGCCAAGGCAACACGGATCTCTCGCGGTATTTAGACTACAACTACTGGGAACAGAGGCTGTGTAGACCATTGCGGCTCCTACCGCGCCCGCGCCTGCGCTGGCAGCACACACATCTGGCAGTACACTAGTATCATAAATCTCTCTGGATCTCAGCAGTTAAGACAACGCGGAGCTCTCGCGGTATTTGGACCGCAACTACTGGGAACAGACTAACAGAGGCTGATCTAAGCCTTCAGGTTCAGAATGTCTCTTTCCCATAATGTCCCTCGGTTTCAAAAGGTCCTCTCCCGAAATGTCCCTTTCCCAAAATGTGCCTTTCCCGAAACTTCCCATTCTCAAAATGTCCCTTTCCCATATTGTCCCTCGGTTTCAAAAGGTCCTTTGCCGAAATGTGCCTTTCCCAAATGGCCTCTTCGTACAACAGATACAGCTTGACCATAAAGAGTTGAAATTAAATAAAATGGAACTAAAATTTTTCAGTACAAAATACAGGCAGTGTTGCCAAATTATTCGTGATTTTGACGTGTTTACATACAAAGTGGCGCCCTCAATTTTTGTCAACTCTTTATGGTCAAGCTGTAGATTGCATTGATTAATCGAAAATAGGTTCAATAAAATAAAACCATGGTCAATCAAATTTTAATACATAAAACAAAACATCTATAAGAGGGCTCCACACTCGCGCCGCGAAAGCCCGCGAAGGCCGCGAACCGCGAGTGTGGAGGGTTTCGCGGCTTCGCCTATGGGCTTCGCGTTCGCGCTTCGCGGCGTTCCCCGTCCGGTGGCGGTTTTTTGGTCCGCGTCAAAGGGCTTGTGTGCCGAACATAGACATAGAAAAATTTTCGCTGCGCTCAAGAAGACCAACAAAGCGTGGAAAAGAGAAGTTAACATCATACGGACACGGTCTATGTACAAAAGAGACAAAGGATCAAGTGACATGTGCCAACATTTTTTACAGTACGAGCCCCTAGCGTACCGCTTAGCAAATGAGCAATCACAGTTTGTTTAAAATATTTGTTAATCTTAATTAGAATTTAAAATAAAGGTATCGTGGAGCCATGGTGTCTTGTGCTCTAAGTAATTGTGATGAGACAAAAAGAAACAATCCAAGTAATCACACTTTTCACAGGTAAATAAGATATTGCCACAAATTTCTCTAAAACCAAATTTCGCCACATTTATTCGTTTATCGACGAAGAAAACAGTATGGAACATAGTTTATTAATTCCTTTGCCATATATAGTCATATTTTATGTATCTCATATAAAATGTATGCATTCGTTTTCGGATCACCTGTTTATTGACTTTGTTGTTCTTTGACATTCTAGTTCTATGGTGCCGAACTAAGGTTGCCGTGATTCGCGGCCGCGGTTCACGCGCGAGTCTGGAGGGCTATATTTTTCGCACCGTTTTCATGCGCGAACCGCGCCCGTGATTCGCGGCCGCGGTTCGCGCGCGAGTGTGGAGCCGGCTATAGAACCTTTAATTATAACAAAAATAATGACATAATTTTGATCAGAAATCATAATTTTAATTTCAAAATTTGCAAAAAAAAACTTTCAAATCTTTGTAAATAAAGGAACATTCCGGTAAAGGGACCTTTAGAAACCGAGGGACATTATGGGAAAGGGGCATTTTGGGAAATTGACTTTTTGGGTAAGGGACATTTCGGGAAAGGGACTTTTTGAAACCGAGGGACATTATGGGAAAGGGACATTATGAACCTGAACGTGTCTAGGGTGCCCAGCCCGCGCCTGCGTTGGCAGCACACACATCGCACGACACTAGTGATCATGTAATTATCTGTACTAGTGTTACAAATCTCTGATTACAGCAGCTAAGGCAACACGGAGCTGTCGCGGTATCTAGACCGCAACACCCACCGCACGACACTAGTGATCATGTAAGTATCTACACTAATATCATAAACCTCCCTGGATCATAGCAGCCAAGGCAACGCGGAACTCTCGCGGTATTTAGATCGCAACTATTGGGAATAACGTAGAATTATTTCGTTCATGCGCATTTGGTCCACTTGATCCATTTCGCATTTGGTCCATTTCGCGGAACGTCCATTTCGCATTTGGTCCACTTCGCGGAACGTCCAATTCGCATTTGGTCCATTTCGCGGAATGTCCATTTCGCATTTGGTCAACTTTTACATAAATATGCTATTTGTCTTTATTCTTTTATGGAGTATTTTAGCTTGTTTCGCTTTTCGATATATATTTTGTTTTTTCTTGTTCTTAGTACGTCACCAAAGTACAAGGATCACATAAATATGGAGAAAGTTAACTTATATAATTTAACAATTAGGTAAATGTGTTTTGTGCTCGCAAAGGAGGAAATTTTAGAAAGTGGACCAAAATGCGAAATGGACGTTCCGCGAAATGGACGTTCCGCGAAATGGACCAAATGCGAAGTGGACGTTTTTCGGCAAGTGGACCAAATGCGCATAAACGAATTATTTTAATTTGTTTGCGTTTATTAGCAAAAGTGAGTCTTGAGTTTTTGACAGACACAGGACAACTAAGTGATCTCATTAGATTTCCTCTTGAAACACGAAACCCTATTTGAATACTTGTTTTCTACAATACGCTGTTATCAATAGTTTTTGTTTCAACTGCTAATGTTTTTTCAGGACTTCGTCAAAATCACTGCCAGCAAGGCTCAAGAGGATGATGCGGAAGACAAAGAAATCGACGAGTTCGTGGAAACTTTGAAGTCGCAGGTGGAGATATTTGTCAACAGAATGAAGAGTAACTCTTCCCGGTGAGTCATCGTTTCAATTCATTCGTTGTTATAAAGCCTCGAATATTATGAGGACTTACGGAACATGTCCCTCGACAATTACGTGGAATAGCTATATTTTTTTTTTTTTTTTTTTTTTTTACTTTATTAAGAAAACCAACAGCGTATTAACAAAATTACTTAACATTAGGTACATGTTAGTTAGTATAGCCAATAATAGGTTTCCCTTAAATTAACAGTAATACTTTATGTCGTTGGTAAGTAATATAATAAAACAGTATTGTTACCAGAAAATTAAACCCTTAAACAAAATTAAATCAAACAGTTATAGTACAACATATTGTATTTGCCCTTTGTCTATTTTGCAAACATTATTACATAAAGAAAAAAGAAAAACTAAATTATTAAATTTCTTGAAGTACCTTTTCAACCTCTTTTTTAAATGTGCGTTTTGTATTTAAAAAAAGATCGATGCTACGAAAATGTGCGTTATACGTACGGATAAGTCGTAAGATAACCGAATTTCGAAAATAGTTAGTGTGGCATTGTGGGACTTGTAAAAGTGAAGTATTGCGCGTACGACGTCTAGGAGTACGAAATAATATTTTAGATACAAGGAGCGGACAGTCAACTCTACTGTTTATAATATCGTGAAGCAGACCCATATCCAATACTATACGCCTCTGCTCCAAAGATAGGAGACCGTGCTCCTTGCAACTATCATGATAATTATCAATTGCTTTGCGACAGCGAAAGTTAAGGTGATTAACAAAAATTTTTTGAATTCGCTCCAAACGGCTTATGTATGTTACGTATTGGGGTGACCATATGGGGCTACAGTACTCTAGTATACTTCTCACATAAGCAAAATAAACGAGCTTAATTACTGAAACATTAGTGAATGGCCTACACACTCGAAGAACAAAACCCAAATTCCTATATGCCTTATTAATTGTATTTTCAACGTGATATGAAAGTAACATTTTTTGATCGAAATATACACCTAAGTCCCTCAAACTTTGTTTCCTGTTTACTCGGTCTCCATTGAAATGATAATCATGAAGAATGGGTTTTGACTTCCGCGTAAAAGTGATGCATTCGCATTTACTAGCGTTAACCGTTATATTATTTTTATTATAATATTCAAATAGGTTGTCCAAATCTCCTTGTAAGCGCAAACAGTCCTGAACAGATCTTATTTTACAAAAAATCTTTTTATCATCCGCATACATGATATATTGAGAATGCTTAAGGGATGAGCCGATATCAAACAGGTAGGCATTATAAAATAGTGGACCCAAATGGGACCCCTGTGGAACCCCTGAAGGTATAGTAATGTAGTCCGATCGATAACCACCCATGACCACCGCCTGAGAACGATTAGTGAGGTATGATTCAATCCATCGGAGTAAATCCCCATGGATACCAAGCACTTGTAACTTGTTTAGCAGGATCACGTGATCCACACGATCAAAGGCTATATTATGTATATTTGAGGGGCCTTTTCATCTTTAAAAAATACTACATATAACTAAAATTGCACATAATCTCAGCATAATGGGCGATTTTCCAGGACCGGAAAAGAAATTAGTTAAAAATGTCTCGGTAGATGGCGTTTTATGAAAGTCGCAAAGTTGCTTATATTATGTCTATCGCCGTTTTAACTTGCCCACCTCGTTTATCACTGTCAAAGGCAGAGGGATACCTAACATACAGCAGTAGGTAAAGATGCGGTCAAAATTTTCAAAAAAATAGCATGCGATGATATTGCTTAGTGTGAAGGTTTCATAAAACGCCATGTCACCATCTGCCGTAATGATAGATTTTTTTGAGCTGTCAGAAAATCAACCATTAACTGATTAAATAAATAAAAAAGATTTTATTTATTTTATTTTATTTTATTTTATTTTATTTTATTTTAATTATTTGGAAGACCAACAGCTAAATTTAATACAATAGGTAACTAATGTAACACTTGGAAGCCAATTACAGGTCCTCACCGATGGAAACAATTTACAATACTAACTAAGCACTTAATAAGTAGGAATAGGTACGCATTCCACATGATAGATAATTACATAATTATGAAAACAAGATATATAAGCCAAATAATAAATAAACAAAAAGTAGCTTATGCTTAAAAACTAATACCTACTTAATATACAGCACACTTAAAAGACTATCTGCCAAAAAACTCACTGCTCATTAGTCGCTTCAACGATGTAACGCTAGTATTAAACAGGTCAATATCAAACTGCTTGGAGATTAAATTAAAGCCATTGCCTGCACGCAAGAGATACTAATTATGACGAAATTTTGAAGATGCAGATGGTACGCATATAAGGGGGTTAAATCTAAGGGGTTTCCTCGGAGCTCTAAGGGAGATCTTAGAGAGTAGCTCTGGGCTATCAACTGCACCAGAAAAGATAAGAATTATTTCTTTTTTCATGGAAAACAAACAGCATTTATATATTAATTGGGTAAAACTAGAACAAACATGCCTTTATCAGTTTTCACAGATAGAAATTAAAACAATCTTATATCAACCATCAACATTATAAACATAATAATGTTTTATTTTAATACTTTCACCGTTTCCAGAGGGCGGTCGATCGCGAACGACACGTCAGTCCAGACTTTGTTCATGAACATCACAGCGATGCACTCGCGCTTACTTCACTACATACAGCAACAGGACGACAAGCGGGTGTACTTGGAAAGCTTGCAGGTACATTTAAGGTCACATTACAATCATTACATACACGTCACATAAATAAAATGAAAGATATTTCACAGTAATTTAGGTATTTATTCCTAAATCATAGCTTGTATGTCCCAAAGTTGGAAAACATCAAAATTACTGAGCATTCTTCCAAATTACCGTGTGTGTTTCATTAGGGGATGTTGTTGGCAGAATTTCTGTGGAAAACAAGAGGCCAGACACAAAAAATGCAACATTCGTTTTTTAGATGTCATTTTCTTTATTTGTCTTGCTGTTTCAATTTGAATGACAATTATACCGGGTTAACATGAAGCAGTTTTAGTTGATCAGCTAAAATCGTCTCATGTGAACCCGTACTCGGTATACACAGCATTAAGAGACAAATTCGTTTATTTTCACTGTTGTGCCACTTAAGACATTCACCGAGTTTTTGGCGCCATTTTGTCGAGTACGGTTCGGTCTCTATTTTAATTATTTGAAAATTTATTCATAGTGGATATTGTGTCTTAAAATTGGTGCAGTTTTGTGGTACAAGTGTCTACGCAACTGAACAAGGCGCGATCTTGGTTGTGTGAAGCTGAGACTTTTATTGTAGTGGTAGCTACCTCGGCAGAACTTACCGAGTAAACTGCCTTGATATACTTGTTGCCAAATGCTCCAAGCAGCATTGGAATGCAATGCACCCGCATTCTAATGTAAACTTAAACTGGAACAATACTGCAACTGAACTATTAAACACTTGATACTGGCAAAAATTACTTCCAAGAGGAAAGTAGATTGCCAAAATAAAAATAGAAGAAGAAGACCACTGCTGGGCATAAGCTGACTTAAAGAATTTCTCCAAGGGTGACGAATTTCTTGCAGGGCTCGTACTTCGAGTTACTGAATATTTGATGACTGTTAGCGACAGTGACACCGATCCCTCTTCTAGAGCCAAAGGTTCCGGGTTCGAACCCTGGCATTTGTCCCCAAGTCATTGATGTACATAATCTTATTTATGTATTTCTATTCGTCATTTAGTCGTCATTATAGATTTGCTTTTTTGGAACTAAAAGGGATCAATTATTTTATTATTAGAGTCCAGCTGTGATTTCGTCTGTGTGTTCAGTTATTTCTCTATCCCTCCGAAACAACACTTTTTTGGGATGAAAAGTACCCTATGTCCTTCTCTTTATCTCTGGCAATGTATATTCAAAATTTCATGATAAATCAAGACGTAACAAACAAACAAACTTACTTTCGGATTCATAGTATTAAGAATTATTTTTAATTTTAACAACGTGTTAATGAATGAGCCTAAAATGGGAAAACCGTTTCTTCGAACCATCAAATTGTACAACTTTTACTAAGGGACCAACTCTGAAATCGCGATAAAAAATCAACTGTATAATTGTTTGTCCCCAGGACAAAGTAACTCAAGTCCGTGACAGTCGCGCGGCGTTGGACACGTTGCGCGCGGAGCACGCGGCGCGGCTCGCGGCGCACGCGGAGGCGGCGGAGCGCCAGCGCCAGATGCAGATGGCGGCCAAGCTGCAGGCCATGCGCAAGAAGAAGCACGAGTACCTGCAGTACCAGCGGCAACTGGCGCTGCAGCGGGTGCAGGTATGGTTGTAGCGCCAGATGCAGATGGCGGCCAAGCTGCAGGCCATGCGCAAGAAGAAGCACGAGTACCTGCAGTACCAGCGGCAACTGGCGCTGCAGCGGGTGCAGGTATGGTTGTAGCGCCAGATGCAGATGGCGGCCAAGCTGCAGGCCATGCGCAAGAAGAAGCACGAGTACCTGCAGTACCAGCGGCAACTGGCGCTGCAGCGGGTGCAGGTATGGTTGTAGCGCCAGATGCAGATGGCGGCCAAGCTGCAGGCCATGCGCAAGAAGAAGCACGAGTACCTGCAGTACCAGCGGCAACTGGCGCTGCAGCGGGTGCAGGTATGGTTGTAGCGCCAGATGCAGATGGCGGCCAAGCTGCAGGCCATGCGCAAGAAGAAGCACGAGTACCTGCAGTACCAGCGGCAACTGGCGCTGCAGCGGGTGCAGGTATGGTTGTAGCGCCAGATGCAGATGGCGGCCAAGCTGCAGGCCATGCGCAAGAAGAAGCACGAGTACCTGCAGTACCAGCGGCAACTGGCGCTGCAGCGGGTGCAGGTATGGTTGTAGCGCCAGATGCAGATGGCGGCCAAGCTGCAGGCCATGCGCAAGAAGAAGCACGAGTACCTGCAGTACCAGCGGCAACTGGCGCTGCAGCGGGTGCAGGTATGGTTGTAGCGCCAGATGCAGATGGCGGCCAAGCTGCAGGCCATGCGCAAGAAGAAGCACGAGTACCTGCAGTACCAGCGGCAACTGGCGCTGCAGCGGGTGCAGGTATGGTTGTAGCGCCAGATGCAGATGGCGGCCAAGCTGCAGGCCATGCGCAAGAAGAAGCACGAGTACCTGCAGTACCAGCGGCAACTGGCGCTGCAGCGGGTGCAGGTATGGTTGTAGCGCCAGATGCAGATGGCGGCCAAGCTGCAGGCCATGCGCAAGAAGAAGCACGAGTACCTGCAGTACCAGCGGCAACTGGCGCTGCAGCGGGTGCAGGTATGGTTGTAGCGCCAGATGCAGATGGCGGCCAAGCTGCAGGCCATGCGCAAGAAGAAGCACGAGTACCTGCAGTACCAGCGGCAACTGGCGCTGCAGCGGGTGCAGGTATGGTTGTAGCGCCAGATGCAGATGGCGGCCAAGCTGCAGGCCATGCGCAAGAAGAAGCACGAGTACCTGCAGTACCAGCGGCAACTGGCGCTGCAGCGGGTGCAGGTATGGTTGTAGCGCCAGATGCAGATGGCGGCCAAGCTGCAGGCCATGCGCAAGAAGAAGCACGAGTACCTGCAGTACCAGCGGCAACTGGCGCTGCAGCGGGTGCAGGTATGGTTGTAGCGCCAGATGCAGATGGCGGCCAAGCTGCAGGCCATGCGCAAGAAGAAGCACGAGTACCTGCAGTACCAGCGGCAACTGGCGCTGCAGCGGGTGCAGGTATGGTTGTAGCGCCAGATGCAGATGGCGGCCAAGCTGCAGGCCATGCGCAAGAAGAAGCACGAGTACCTGCAGTACCAGCGGCAACTGGCGCTGCAGCGGGTGCAGGTATGGTTGTAGCGCCAGATGCAGATGGCGGCCAAGCTGCAGGCCATGCGCAAGAAGAAGCACGAGTACCTGCAGTACCAGCGGCAACTGGCGCTGCAGCGGGTGCAGGTATGGTTGTAGCGCCAGATGCAGATGGCGGCCAAGCTGCAGGCCATGCGCAAGAAGAAGCACGAGTACCTGCAGTACCAGCGGCAACTGGCGCTGCAGCGGGTGCAGGTATGGTTGTAGCGCCAGATGCAGATGGCGGCCAAGCTGCAGGCCATGCGCAAGAAGAAGCACGAGTACCTGCAGTACCAGCGGCAACTGGCGCTGCAGCGGGTGCAGGTATGGTTGTAGCGCCAGATGCAGATGGCGGCCAAGCTGCAGGCCATGCGCAAGAAGAAGCACGAGTACCTGCAGTACCAGCGGCAACTGGCGCTGCAGCGGGTGCAGGTATGGTTGTAGCGCCAGATGCAGATGGCGGCCAAGCTGCAGGCCATGCGCAAGAAGAAGCACGAGTACCTGCAGTACCAGCGGCAACTGGCGCTGCAGCGGGTGCAGGTATGGTTGTAGCGCCAGATGCAGATGGCGTCCAAGCTGCAGGCCATGTAGTGTATTGCCTGTATGTTAGTACTGACTGTCTCGAGTGCATACGTCACAGTCGGTAGTCTAGACTGGGGTACATACAGACTAACATAAACGCCTAACAACATTCATAGACTTCGTGAAATAAAACTATAACAGCAGAAAAGTGACTGCTACTTTCATTTATGACAGATTAAAAACTTTTTTTTGTTGATAATCAACACAGTTTATAAACGACAACAACGATGTTGTAGTTCTGGAACTGGTTCCAGTTTAGTGCAAAGTATTTACTACTTTTACCCTAGAATTTAATTATTTGTAAGGTAACAGCAGCAGTAGGACCTAAATATTAACAAGGAGTAATATATTTTTTACCATCGCCACTCTAAAAAGTGCGTTTAATTCAACGATAAGAGTGAATAATAAGCGATTTTATTCACCGAGTGAATAAAAATAATTTGAATTTGGAACAAGCGCGCGTCATGAATTAGTACAAAAAAGTTCCTATGCCTACTGGCTGCTATGGAGCTATTCCATAGAGCCATAGTTACACAATAAAATTAATCGAAAAAAAAATATCCCGCCAAATTTGATTAGGTTCTTTTTAGTGTCAATTTAATTAGGTTCTTTTTAGTGTCTTTGGCTTCTTTTCCATCTATTAGAGGGAGATTGAATGTTCAGTCTATTCCATCAGTCTGGTACGATATTCAGCCTGAAAAGTTCAAAGTCTATACAGACTGATGAAATGGACTGACCCCAGACTGATCATGTAATCTTTCTCTTAGCGTGGTTGTTTTATGTCATTGGAAAACTTCTAATTTCACGCATGGGTCGGTCATGGGATGGGTGACCAAAAATGTATTATCTCGAGCTCCTCCGTGCCTTGGAAGGCACGTTAAGCCGTTAGCCCCGGCTGCATTTGCAGTCGTTAACACCCATCAATCCGCATTGGGCCCGCGCGATGGGTTATGGCCCATCCTCCCACCCATAAGGAAGGCCTGTGCCCCAGCAGTGGGGACATTAAAATAGCTGATGGTCAACTATAAATACTATGTATAAAGTAGATACTGCTAGGTATTTGTTTTCTCGCAGTCAATGGTAAAAAGTAGAGTACACAACTCGTGAAAAAAAAAAATTCATCTCGGTCCGTTGTATCCCTCGCTTCGCTCAGGATTCTACTTTTGAATCCCTCGCTACGCTCGGGATTCAATTCTAGAATCCTTCGCTACTCTCGGGATCCAACTTAGTCCCTCGAACTAAATTTCCTTTTTATTCACTTGTTGTATAATCTACTATTAACACATATCTTTCCTAGTTAGATAAATAGGGGTCTTTAAAGAGTACGAGAAGAGCGTTATTTAAAAAGACATGTCCCATCGCGCCTATGTCATTTGCCCCACCATTCTCAAAAAATGAAAGTCTATCGCGTCTTAATCAAAGTAGTATGTCAGAGTAGGTATTTTACTCTAGAATCAGATTGATAATTATTTTCTGCATTAAAAAGTGGGATTTTTAAGTTAAAACGCTTTTAAATCACATTTTTTTATCATTAGAGTACTATTTACTTACATTTTTTCACAAAATACTTCAGAAAACAACTTGATGTTTTTGTAATTGTTTTTCTAAATATAAAACAATTTTAGATACCAAAATAAAATGTAATTAGCATTTTTTTATTATGAAAGTAATTTAATAAAATGAAACTGGGGC
Source organism: Agriphila tristella (assembly GCA_928269145.1). Taxonomy (NCBI): domain Eukaryota; kingdom Metazoa; phylum Arthropoda; class Insecta; order Lepidoptera; family Crambidae; genus Agriphila; species Agriphila tristella. The sequence continues at coordinate 10,418,889 of OV743431.1, forward strand.
AACGCTGGGACATCTCCTTTATACATAAAGTAAGATACAAATGACGAACTTAATGCTAAAAGCATCTCTACCAGTCAACCAACAGTAAACAGATAGACACGAATGCGGCATAAACAAAGAAAAAAATATTATTGTCTTTGTTTTTCTTTGGAATTAATTAATAACTTTCTATTCTAGGAGCAAGAAAGAGAAATGCAAATGCGTCAAGAACAGCAAAAGCACCAATACATGATGTCAACAAGCAGCGGCTACTACATGCCCGGAGCCACCATGCCCCAATACCAACCCCCCTTCAACCAGCCCATGTACGCCAACCCCCAATTCCACCCCCAAATGATGACGCAATCTACCACAGACACACTACCGATGTCCGGGCAACCGCAAATGTCCCAAGCCAACATAAACCCTATGATGTCCCAAGCTATCCCTCCAATGACCAACACCTTCGCCATGTCAACTTCAGGAGCCGCTATAAGTCAAGCTCCAAACCAATCCATCACTCCAAACGTCCGCCCTCTAGCCCAAACACCTTTACAACAACAACTCATGATGCAACAGATGCATCAAATGAGAATGCCCATGCAATCCGGACATCAAATGATGATACAAAACATGCCAAACGGATTACCCGGACCGAATCTTCAAAATGGACAAACCCCACAAATGACAAAAAGCTTACAGAACCAACCTCAAACTAATGCTATGATGCCTTCGATATCCACTGGCCAACAAAACATACCACAACTCATGAACTCAAACCCCATGATGGGGATGCAAATGCCAAATATGAGAATGCCAATGATGCAACAACCGAATGCTAACCAACAAGTGCCTGTTTCCGGTTACTCTAGTATGCCACAACAAAACCAACTACCAAATATGCAACAGCCTTCTCAAGTTATACAGGGGCAGCCGATGTCTCTACCAGGACAGATGATGCCCGGACAATCGTTACAAGGCCAGAACCCAAATATGCCTGTACAAAATCAGATTCCTAACTCGAACCAGGGTGCTCCCCAAGGGTCACAAATGTCACAGTCTCAGCATCAAGGTCAACCGATGCCCGGTCAAGCCATGCAACAAGGCCCACAGATGATGGTGCACGGCCCACAAATGATGCAAGGTCAAAACATTCCACAACAGGGTCAAATCAATCAAATGCCCCAAAATCAACCGGGACAACCGATGATGCACGGACAACAAAGTTTACCACAACAGATGCCTGGACAAAATCAGCCTCAAATGATGCCGCAAATGCATCAAGGGCAACAGATTCCACACGGGCAACAGATTCCGCAGCCTCCGCCGATGCAGCAAGCACAGGCGATGCCTGGACAACCAATGCCTGGTCAGCAAATGCCTGGTCAACCTATGCCTGGACAATCAATGCAACAAGGTATGTACCTTGGCACATTTAAGCGTGCCCGCAGACTACAGATCAAACTGTCGGCCGATAGTTGAAATCAGTATGAAGAAGTATGCAAGTGGGCACACTACAATGATTTGGTATCGGCCGATTCTTCATACAAAACCAACTATCGGCCGACAGTTTGGTGTGTAGTCTGCGGGCACGCTTAGGATAAAGCGACGATGGTCTGTTTATCCTTACTTGTCCTTTGTTAACAGTTTTTGACAGTTGTCATGCGTATTTTAAACGTAAATAGCAGTTTGAATGTTAACTTATTAAATCTTTAATCCATTTGTTGTATTTCATAAATTATTATTTCAATAAAGAGTTTGGTGAAGATTGTTGACCAAATAGGACAAGTAAGGATAAACAGGCTTATATCTATGTTTTTAGTTTCTTTTTGTTTTTTTTCCGTTGCTTTTTAGAGTTACCCAAAGGGTAAAAACGGGACACTATTACTAGACTCCATTATCCATCTGTCTGTCTGTCACCAGCCTGACATGAGCTACACAGTTGAAATTTTCACAGATTATGTAATTCTGTTGCCGCTATAACAAACAATACTAAAACATAATTATATAAATATTTTAATGGGGCTCCCATACAACAAACGTGTTTTTTTGCCGTTTTTGGTACGAAACCCTTTGTGTGCGAATCTGACTCGCACTTGGCCGGTTTTTGTTATAATTATATCATTGTGTGGTCCCAAATAAATGTATTGTCTTTCTTTCTTTCAAGGTCAAACAATACAGCAAGGTCAACCGATACCTCAAGGTCAGCAATTACCCCAAGGTCAACCGATACCGCAAGGTCAGCAATTACCCCAAGGTCAACCGATACCTCAAGGTCAGCAATTACCCCAAGGTCAACCGATGCCCCAAGGACAACAAATAAAAACGCAACCTAATTTTAACGGGCAACAGGGCCCCGGCTCGCACCAAAACTCGCAACAATCTCAAACTCCTGTTAAATCCGAGCATAATAGCAACACGGCAGAATTAATAAGTTTCGACTGAAACGAAAGAAAACTTTAATTTATATGGAGAGATCTATTTATTGAAACGACTGGCTAACTTTTTGACATTAAGCAATGAGAAGAGTGAATGCAATAATTTGCACATTTTAGAATTTATGAAAATTTCCATACCAAAACATTGTATTCCATAGCTTTTGGTGGGAATAAGAATTTTATATAATTATTGAAGTTTGAACTATATTTACCAATAATAGTTAGGGTAGCATCTATTCATCATTATTTGCCACTACCAAAGAGATTGTATTCATTATAGGAATGTGCAATGTTCAATTTATTTTGAAAAGCTATTTTGGTGCTATCAATGGTGATTATTGGCAACACCACCGCACCGACTGTAGTATGCTTATCCAAAAAATGGTATCATTATATTTTAAAATGAGGTGTGATATTCTCAAAAATCTTTATTTAATTTTTGTCTGTACCTTCTTTTGTCTTTAGGATGGGGAAAATTGTTGAGTTAGTTAGAACTAAGATTAATAGGGCGAGCATTTTCATGTAATGTGACATTTTGGTGTAATAAACTATTGTGGTATATAACAGCTCGATATGAATATGGCGGCTGTTACAAGTGCCTTTATGCTATAATTTGTGCCGTGGTTTCTTTTTATATAATTTAACAATAAAATATTATGTACAATGCGATTATATTGACGAAAGACTTTACTCGAGAATGTATGGCCAAGAGAAAATTTTACAGATTGAAATACGTCGTTTTGTAGGCGCTCTGAAGTTGCCGCAGATCACTGGTCTATTGTCAATATAAATTGCATTTAAATTATAAGTACTAATTTTCTTTACAATGTTACACATCATTTACAATTTTTAAGTTGAGAATTCCTGTGTAACTTTTATGATCAGGAAAGATTAGCCAATCTAACAGAGGTGCATTGGAATGTATGGAATCAGCTTGTGGTTTTTTTTAACCTAGTGTCGCTATGAAACTACAATAAATGATTATATAATCTCTTTGGTAGTATCACGTTAACATCACATTATATTGTATTCATTCATTTTCTATAACTCACATTTAATGTATCTTCACATAGGCTTTGTATAAAGGAAGAGAAAATTGTCACAAATATTTATTATCATATGTGAAAGTCATATTGAACAATGTTCAAATCCTATTCACTGCCAGCACAAAATAAAATTCTGTGAGTTCTAGACTGAATAGAGCCGCTCTGGCTGTACGTACAGTCCGCGCAGATAAAGAATGGTATTGACAATAGTCGCTCACCGCGTTTTCCACAATGAGAGCGATATGTGTGGCGTTGAGTCCCAACTGCAAACTACAGACCAAACTGTCGGCCGATAGTAGGAATCCAGTATGAAGTAGTATGTAAGTACAACAACGATTTGGTATCGGCCGATTCTTCATACAAAACCAACTACGGTAGTACTTATAATCTATTCTGTGCTATCGGGCCAACTATCGGCCGATAGAAAGTCTGTAGTCTGCGGGCACGCTTAGTGTGAGAGCGAGAAGTGAATCTGAACGACGCTATTTCTCATCCCATTCTTTATCTGCTCGGGCTGTATGTATTCGGAAACATCCGTCATTTGTTTTGTAGTTGCTAAAGTATAAATGGATTACAGCTTGGTTTGGTCCGAGATTGCTTATACTTGATGTCTTTGTTTGCGTGCACGGAAAACTACGGCTTATTCCGAGGGCCTCTTCTCTTTATATTTTGTGCTGCCAGCATATTATTAATTATCAGAATGTAGTTGCATTGCAAGAAGTCGAAACTTTTTTATAATACTCGCCATTTTACTGCCCATGCACACTATAGAGCAGAGCACCGCGGGCTGATTATCTAATTAAAAACCACCTAGCGACTGGTTGCAGTTCACAGATGATCGTGATCCATTGCTACTTCTTTTTGGGTTAAAAAAAAAACATACCAAAGAAAAGTGGCAATGTATGTCAAATGCAACCGGTCGCTAAATAGTTTCTTTTTAGATAATCAGGGTGCCGATACATTTTTATTTAATGCTTGTATTTGCATGCAACCTAATCATAGCCGTACGCGTATTCGGTTTCATAATGTGCAATGACTAATATAATATAATTAATTATTTTATTTAAATTTTTGTCTTATTATTAGAAGCAAGGTCTATGTGAGGAGTAATTTAGGATGATATGGCCTTGTAATCTATGTAAATGCGAACGTGTAAAATATATTTTGTCGTCTGTAGTAAAACTAGAATAATGATGGTGATAAAATAATATAAAAATAGAAATTCAAAATATTTTTTGTTTTATTTTATATATCGTTGCGAACAAACCTTTTGTTATTTTTTATTACGTTAAGTTAACATTGTACGATACCAATAAACATGTAAAATAATAAGCTGTTGTTTTTGTAAAAACTTCGAGTTAAAGTCCGATTCACACAATATCAGTGTGTGCAACGTTCTGGCAGCGCCACGGTCTCCGATTTACGTGAAAAAAATTCACCATGTAGGCCGACTTTTTCCCAGTCGGGAAAAAATACGTTTGATAGTTGCCCTCCACTGGATCCGAAGATATACGAGGTTTTTTGTGGCGCTGCCAGAACGACGTCGTTCTGGCAGCGCCACGGCTATATCTCATTAATTACAAATGCTAGAATAAATCCGATTACATACAGATTTTTGGCTTTTTTTTCCATTTCACACAAGCTAACATCCACCCGTGAATGTCAACAGATTCAGGAGTAATCGTGGGTCATTTGTGGCGCTGCCAGAACGACGTCGTTCTGGCAGCGCCACGGCTGTATCTCAGCAATTCGTTTTTTTTTCCTGGAAACGGTGTGGGTATATATTTAATACCTTCGTCATAAGGCACGGCAAAAAACGAATTTCTACATTTCATCGTGGATTAAGGATTTTATAGGCTTTGAGAAATTCTAACCTCAAAAAAAATTTTTTTCGCTCTAACGCCTTTAATTGATGTATTAAATAACATTCGCGCATTCCCTTATCTTCCTATAAAGGGAAAAAAATAAACCACCATCGCAGCATTAGCCGTTCCAGAGAAATCATAGGTTTAGATTTGGTTCATACATTAGGCATCGTTCCCGCAGCGCCACACCCAGTACACCATGATCCAGGGCACCTGTCGCCAAACTGAGTATGCCAATATTTAGTACCACCATAGGGAACACGGAAAAAAATCTGATAACGTGTATAACACAGCTACTTTCCGAGAAATAAGCCATTGATTCAATATGCCATACAATTGGTACATTCGAGTAGAAAAGTTTTAAATTGCTTTTTATTTTAGCATTTTAAGTATCGGATCCGGTGCCCAAAACCATTTTTTACTATACACGGTGTTTGGTAATAGCCTTATAAAGCCGAATATGGTACATTTAAATATTTTGTTTATTAATTTTTGTATGAAACAGCTGATTTTTTTTCGCGATTTCAGAGTTGGTCCCATAGTAAAAGTTGTTCAGTTTGATGGCCTCTATCTACAATATTCGGCTTTATAAGACTATATTACCAAACACCCTGTAAAGATAAACTAAACGATCGTTCAGACAATGCTTGATAAGCTTGTAAACGGTAACTGTAACTGCTCAAACATCGCTTCTAGACTATAAGAAAGGCTTGCAGAAACATTTTTATTATAACCGTTAAACCGGTTTTATCGAAAAATTGCGTTCCGGTGCGGAACGAAATAGAAGCGATACTTTAAACCTAAATAAACCGGTTTATTCCTAGGTCATCGCCCGGGCAGTCATATCATAGGGGATTCTCAGAAATCGTCAAAAAATCATAAGGGTCAATTCAAGTTGGGAGAGCGCAGCGAATTTTCGTACTTCAAAATTTTCTAATAAATGCTAAAGACAATATGGATGATAAATTTTACAAAATGCGCCCCACGTTTTTAGGTTTAAAATTTCTGTAGGTAGGGTTATAAATATGTACAGAAGAATTTATATTTTTCTTTTTAGTCCGTTTTAATGTTTTAGTACAATTGTAATAATTTAGTCCGTTTTAAAAACGTGTTTTTTAAAAAAGATTTTTTATATTTTTTTTAAAGAAGAAATAAAGAAAATTTCGAAGTACGAAAATTCACTGCGCTCTCCCAACTTGAATTGACCCTTATGATTTTTTGACGATTTCTGAGAATCCCCTATGATATGACTGCCCGGGCGATGACCTGGGAATAAACCGGTTTATTTAGGTTTAAAGTATCGCTTCTATTTCGTTCCGCACCGGAACGCAATTTTTCGATAAAACCAGTTTAACGGTTATAATAAAAATGTTTCTGCAAGCCTTTCTTATAGTCTAGAAGCGATGTTTGAGCAGTTACAGTTACCGTTTACAAGCTTATCAAGCATTGTCTGAACGATCGTTTAGTTTATCTTTACAGGGTGTTTGGTAATATAGTCTTATAAAGCCGAATATTGTAGATAGAGGCCATCAAACTGAACAACTTTTACTATGGGACCAACTCTGAAATCGCGAAAAAAAATCAGCTGTTTCATACAAAAATTAATAAACAAAATATTTAAATGTACCATATTCGGCTTTATAAGGCTATTACCAAACACCGTGTATAGTAAAAAATGGTTTTGGGCACCGGATCCGATACTTAAAATGCTAAAATAAAAAGCAATTTAAAACTTTTCTACTCGAATGTACCAATTGTATGGCATATTGAATCAATGGCTTATTTCTCGGAAAGTAGCTGTGTTATACACGTTATCAGATTTTTTTCCGTGTTCCCTATGGTGGTACTAAATATTGGCATACTCAGTTTGGCGACAGGTGCCCTGGATCATGGTGTACTGGGTGTGGCGCTGCGGGAACGATGCCTAATGTATGAACCAAATCTAAACCTATGATTTCTCTGGAACGGCTAATGCTGCGATGGTGGTTTATTTTTTTCCCTTTATAGGAAGATAAGGGAATGCGCGAATGTTATTTAATACATCAATTAAAGGCGTTAGAGCGAAAAAAATTTTTTTTGTGGTTAGAATTTCTCAAAGCCTATAAAATCCTTAATCCACGATGAAATGTAGAAATTCGTTTTTTGCCGTGCCTTATGACGAAGGTATTAAATATATCATCATATCAGCCACACGACACCCACTGCTGGGTATAGGCCTCCCCTAAGGATCTCCACGACGATCGGTCCTGCGCTGCCTGCATCCACTGGCTTTCCGCGACCTTCACCAGATCGTCGGTCCACCTTGTCGGGGGCCTACCCACGGAGCGTCGTCCGGTGCGCGGTCGCCATTCCAGAACCTTTCTGCCCCAACGGCCATCGGTTCTTCTCGCTATGTGTCCCGCCCATTGCCACTTCAGCTGAGCAATCCTTCGAGCGATGTCGGTTACTTTAGTTCTCCTGCGGATCTCCTCGTTTCTGATTTGATCACGTAGGGAAACGCCGAGCATGGCTCTCTCCATTGCACGCTGAGCGACCTTGAGCCTCCTTATGAGACCCATAGTTAGCGGCCACGTTTCACTGCCGTAAGTCATCACTGGCAACACACACTGTTCATAGACTTTCGTCTTGAGACACTGAGGTAAGTCGGACGCGAAGATTTTTCGAAGCTTCCCGAATGCTGCCCACCCGAGTTGGATTCGGCGAGAGATCTCTTTCTCGAAGTTGGACCTACCTAACTGGACTGCCTGTCCTAGGTATACGTAATGGTCAACAACTTCTAGTGTAGTGTTCCCAACATGAACTGGAGAGGGTACAACATGGGCATTTGACATAATTTTCGTCTTTTCCATGTTCATCCTAAGACCCACTCTTTGGGAAGCACTACGGAGATCTTCGAGCATTGTGTTCAGGTCTTCCATGGTCTCAGCCATAAGGACTATATCATCGGCAAAACGAAGGTGTGTTAGGTACTCGCCATTAATGTTGATGCCGAGTCCTTTCCAGTCCAAGAGCTTAAAGATGTCCTCCAACGCAGCTGTGAACAGTTTCGGAGAAATAACGTCTCCCTGTCTCACACCACGCTGCAGTTGGATAGGATTTGTGTTCTGGTTCTGTACTCGGATCGTCATGGTGGCATTTTGGTATAAGTACCTCAACACCTCGATATACCTATAGTCCACTTGGCACCTTTGGAGAGACTGCAGCACCGCCCAGGTTTCAATCGAATCAAAGGCTTTCTCATAGTCCACGAACGCCAAGCAAAGTGGCTCATTATACTCCTCGGTCTTCTGTATAACCTGCCGTAGCGTATGGATGTGGTCTATGGTGCTAAAGCCTTTTCGGAACCCGGCTTGTTCGGGAGGTTGGAAGTCGTCGAACTTGCGAGCGAGACGATTCGTAAGGACTCTCGAAAACAACTTATAGACATGACTCAGAAGCGAGATGGGTCTATAGTTCTTTAAGAGGGACTTGTCACCCTTTTTAAAGAACAAGATCACCTCACTTATGTTCCATGTCTTTGGCGTTCTGCCCTGGACGATGACGGAATTAAAGAGCTTCTGGAGGACTTTGAGTATCGGCTTACCGCCCGCTCTCAGAAGTTCTGTAGTGATTCCATCGTCACCCGCCGCCTTGTTGTTTTTCAGCTGTTTGAGAGCCATACTAATCTCGTACAGGCTGACGTCCGGGATATCTTCGGTATAGTGTCGGGTAAGCTTAGCTCTGGGGTCTTTAGCCTTGCTTTCAACAGGTGTCTGCGTGGAATATAACTGCCCATAGAAGCTCTCGATCTCCCTCAGGATTTCAGGCTTTGATGAAACGATGCGTCCGTTGTCAGTTTTCAGCTTCGTCATCTGGCTTTGCCCAATAGACAGATCTCTCGCGAACACTTTGGAGCCTTTATTCCGCTCGATAGCCTCTTTAATACGATTCGTATTAAATTGGCGAAGGTCGCTCGTCAAAGACTTAGATATCTGTCTATTAAGCTGCCGATAACGATTAGCATCTACTGAACTCTGGAGCCTCATTTCACGTCTCTGATCCATGAGTAGGAGTGTGTGGTCGGAGAGTTTCTTTATCTTGGGACGGCGGGTCTTAAAGAGCTTGGACCCTACCGTACGGACAGTATCCACCACCATGTTGTTTAGATCGTCCACATCTAAACTGTTCTCAAGGGCTTCGAAGCGGTTTTGGAGTTCGAGTTGAAAGCTCTCGGGGTTTTGAATATGGGCCGGCAATGGTCGAATTGTTGATTTTATCAGTCGAGATCTTTCCAGCTTTGGGTTGATATTCAATGTGCCACGTACCAATCGGTGATCGCTCCCCGTCTTAACAGCGTTGATCACAGTGACATCATTGAATATTTGCTTTTTCGTCGACATGATAAAATCTATCTCATTTCTGACTTTACCGTCCGGACTGACCCAGGTCCACTTCCGGCTTTCCGGCTTTCTGAAGAAGGAGTTCATCATAAAGAGGTTCTCCTTCTCCATAAAGTCAGCCAGCATCTGGCCTCTGTCATTCCGTTGCCCAACTCCAAATTGCCCCACTCTCAGCTCATCACCGCATCGTTTCCCCAACTTTGCATTGAAGTCCCCCATCACAACAGTGTAGTGGGTTTTGTAGCTATGCATGGCTTTAGAGATCTCCTCATACATAGCCTCCACTTCGTCATCTTGGTATGTCGAGGTCGGTGCGTAAACCTGTATAACATGAGATGAGATGAGATGTGTACAAATCCTTCCTAAACTCTTTACAGGATACGTTATTATTAAATCAGGTCGATAATTTTTATATTGCTGGAGATTTTAATATTCCCACTCTTCTCTGGGAATTGAATAGTTCCTCCACATTGATGCCGTGTTTAACTCGTGACAGCGGTGATATAGACAGCTATATGGTAAACTATATCTCATTGCTGCATTGCTCACAATTTAATAATACAAAAAATGTTAATGGTCGTACGTTAGACTTGTTCTTATCAAACTCATCTGATTGTTTATGTGATGAAGTTCTCTCGCCTTTAGTCCGGATAGACGAGCATCATCCTCCATTTACAGTACTCGTATCCTTAAATCTAAAACAAACTTGTATGCCAAAGGCAAGACAACCGAGATACCGGTACCATGAAGCTGATTATCGAGTTATTAATTGCGATATTGAAGCAGTCGACTGGTGCAAACTTCTAGGGGACTTGCCTGCAGTAGAAGCTGTGGATGCCTTTTATGAGCAGATTTATAAGATCATAGCTAATAATGTTCCTCTAAAGCAGCAAAAATCTGATTCATATCCAATATGGTTCACTAGGCCTTTAATACGCATATTTAATGACAAAAATAATGCCTGGGTTAGGTGGAAAAAATTCGGAAACTTACAAGACTATAATGACTTTTCCTTGTATCGTAGGCGTTTTAAAAAGCTTTGTGATGATTGTTTCAATAAATACATCTCCTCTGTCGAGGAAGGATTACGTGAGGATCTGAAACTTTTTTGGGCATTTGTTCACAGACATGATAATAAGGGCTTCCCTAATATTATGAAGTACACTGACCTTGAATCTGATGATCCCGTGACCATCTGTAATCTTTTCAGTACATTTTTTGGATCTGTATATGAAAAGAGTACTGCGCACAATTTTAAAGTAGAATCTCAACACGCGGAGAGTATGGCTGGTGACTTCGTAATCTCTGATTTGTGCTTTTCGCAAAACCAAGTTTTTAAAGAATTAAAGTCGTTAGATGTTACTAAAGGCGCGGGTCCGGACAGCATCCCTCCACTATTTCTTAAGTTCACGGCTAAAAATATTTGTATTCCTCTTACAATATTATTCAATAAATGCCTCGCTGAGGGTGTGGTCCCGAATGTTTGGAAAACCGCTAACATAATGCCAATATACAAAGCTGGACCTAAAGATGACGTAGAAAACTATCGTCCTATTTCGCTCCTCTCTACTCTTGCTAAGATCTTGGAGAGACTAGTGCATGATGCTATCTACCCTCATCTGCACAATGTTATTATACCTCAACAACATGGATTCGTTAAAAAGCGTTCGACATTAACTAACCTCCTTGTTTACACCAACTTTCTCTTTTCTAGCATGGACCAACGTATACAAGTTGATACAATATACACTGATTTCTGTAAGGCCTTTGACAAGGTTGATCATGAATTACTTTTGCAGAAGATAGCTTTCAATGGTATACGAGGAGACCTTTTACGATGGTTTCATTCTTATATTTTGAACAGGACTCAAAAGGTGGTAATCAATGGTCACATGTCGAATACTATCGTGGCGACGTCAGGTGTGGCTCAAGGTTCTATTTTAGGACCTTTATTATTTGTCTTGTTTATCAATGATATTGATAAGTGCTTCCTTCATAGCAACATCTTGCTATACGCAGACGATCTAAAAATCTACAAACAAATTCGGACTATAAATGACTGTCTCCGACTTCAGGAAGACCTAGATCGTTTGAGCGAGTATTGCACTCGAAATAAGCTATACTTAAGTATTATCAAGTGCAAATTCATTACCACCACAAAAAAAAAGAATGTAATTAATTTCAACTATTCATTAAATAGTATAAACTTAGAAAAAGTTGAACTCATTCGCGACCTTGGTATATTTCTGGACTCTGAACTACATTTGAATAGTCACATTAGTCACATAATATCCAAAGCATACCAAATGTACGGCTTCATTATGCGGACTTGCCAACAATTCAAAAAACCTAGCACTTACCTTTACCTGTATAGAGCTTTAGTAAGATCTCAACTTGAATATGCTACAGTGATTTGGAATCCTTTTTATAATAAATACATTCATAACTTGGAATCAGTTCAGAGAAAATTTTTAAAGCGCATAAGTTATAAATGTTGGCGTTACAAATTGTCCTATGACATTTTACTGCAAAGATTTTCTTTACCAACGTTGCAGATGCGTAGGAAACTTTTTGATGCTGTTTGTGTCTTTAAGATTCTTCACAACAAATACGATTGCATTGATTTAACTAACCAAATCAGGTACAAAATTCCTAGCCGTTCACACCGCATTCGTGAAAAATATCCATTGAAAATTTTTGACACAAATTATAGTAACACAAACGCAGGCCTGCGTGCACCTCTGAACAGAATCATGGCCAGTTTTAACGATCATATCTGTGCCCATGACGTTGATGTTTTTTCACTCTCGTTGAGCTCATTTAAAACCAAAGTCCACGAATTGCTGTCACAATGAGCTTCCTAATTGTCTTCGTCCCTTATATCTATTATTAAGTATTGCACACAATGCCTCTATAATGGTTATTTATTTTCTTTTCATTATTTTGTAGTAATCTGTGGATAATGTGGTTGGTTGCACAATTAGCAATAATTTATATTGTAAGTCTGTTTTGTATTATACATTGTACAACTGTTTGTTATCCCTAATAAAATAAAATAAAAAATAAAAAACATTCAGCGAACACCGTTTGGATATTCTGAGTATAAGGTACGCCACCCTGGTCGACACACTTCCGATGGTAATCACGTTGTTGACAAGGGACTTGTGGACGATGAAGCCGACACCACCTTGGGACTGTTGGTCGCCCTCCCGGTAGTAAAGCAAGTTACCGGAGTTGAGGATTATCGAGTCCTCTCCCGCTCTTCGGACTTCAGATAACCCGATAATGTCCCAGTGTACCTTGCTGATAACTTCTTCCAACTCGGTTAACTTCGCGTCGGTCCTTAGTGTGCGCGTGTTATAGGTTGCCAGGTGCAGTTGTCGTCGTTTTTGGTAGCCGAGCCGCACCCGGGGATTCTTAGCACCCCCTGCCCCGCCGTTACCGTAGCCGCTACCGTAGCTAGGAATAGCGGGGCTGCCGGGGACTGGGGGCCAATTTTTTGATCCATTGTGCATGAGGGGGGGGGGGGTTTGCCATAATCGCCACGCTTGGCAGGCGGGTTGGCGATCGCAGTAGGCCAAGGTTTTTTGGAGACGCTGCTGCCCGTCTCTTGAAGGCTATGCTCCCTTAGTCGCCTTTTACGACACCCACGGGATGATAGGGGGGATATTAAATATATACCCACACCTGTATCTTGGTGAGACTGCAAACTTGACGTCAAGTTGGCAGACACCTTAAGAAATAAAGTTCGTATCATTATGATTTATATGCCAAAAAATTGTTAGAAAATAGTGAATCGTATACGCAAAATTTCAATAACATTGCTTCTATACAAGCCGAGATATTACGGTCTCTAAGTGGGCTGCTAACTTGACGTTTCAGGCGATAGCGATTCCAGAGAAACGGGTACAAGTTTTAAACAAATAAATATATCAAAAAATTGTTAGTGAAATTGTGATTCCTACGATATAAATAAAACAAGAATTCTTCATTGTTATTTTCTAAAAATCGAATGTTAACTTTTACATAATACTCTGAATAGGCTGTCGATCAATATTGAACTTTGCTCCACAGTAATAAGGTTCAAACTTTATTGCAATCATGAGGTGAGTACTATCAAGCAAAAAAGTGAGATTTATAATTTGAGCCATGTCCTCCAATTATTATTACACTTGTTTTATTAATTAAGGGTTGGTATCAAACAGTAACGATATTCATTAATAACAATCATAGCAATAGCGCCATCTCTCGGAAAAGATTGTCAATTTCTCAGTTATAATTTAAAGTTAGGTAGGTACCTATTTATGTACGAGTTAGAATAAAGATATTATTATTATTATTTGGTGAGATTTATAGTAAAATGAGTATCAGTTGGTAATTGAGTAGGTAGGAAGTAATATAAGTAGAAAATATTAATAGTTTCTCCTGAATTAATAATATTGAATTAAGAGGATACCTCGTGGATTTTCATGGTTTTCAATTTAGATTTAGTCCTATTGATCCTACTACTATTGTTCTAATTTTGGAATATGTTAAAATAGACTAATAACTAAATTTTTTGATTAAGCTCAAAACATGAATGGAAACAATTTTCTCGATAGAAAAAAAATCCAAAGTTGATGCCTCTCATATCATTTTTGCAGTACTGTAAGCAAACGGACTCATAGTTTGAACTGAAATTAGGTTAATAAGATAAGTAATAAATAGTTCCAACTTTTGATAAAACCAATTTTTTCAAAAATAATTTAGTTTTTTAATAAATCAACTATTTTCATAATGTCGCTTACGTTATTTTATTTTGGAATGCGTGCGCTATTGTTGTCCCTTTCTTTGCGCTGGGAAGCTATATTACTTTACCTCTTTGCACCGAAATTTCAGACGGCCGCGAGCCTTCCTTGAGGACAGACCTGTGCTTGAGCGCTCCAAAAATTTACCAGCCAAAACACGTAAAATGACAGTATACTGACAATGACAGTTTTAATTTCTCCCACATTTCAAAGACAAAGAGTCTCTAATACTTATCCAACCTATTTTTAGGAGATGAAAATTATCAACAGAACAAACCTTCCAAGAGTCGCCATTGCGTAACAAAACAATAAACTAATAAATATTGTAAAATAAAATTTCTTTCCCGACCCGTGGTACAACTTTTAACTTTTACAAGTTTCGATCGTGAACAAATATTATTATTTTGCAGAATCATTAGTCTCTTTACGCGACAACGGCAAAGCAAAAAGAATAGCAATAATAATAAATAATCTCAAAACGAATACTTACGTCTCGCATTATTACGTTATTTATTTAGGCACGCATCATGCGCACGCTATAATAAGTAGGTATCTAACAAAGTGACATAAGCTGTTTTATAGATGAATAAATAATGAAAAATATTAGAAAAAATCGGCTCACCCGTAGCAACTTAGACGGGACCTAGATGACCATAAAACAATATTCTAGAGCCCATACCTACGTTTTATTTTAGCTTCAAATCTACCCAGTGGTGTCGCCACCAGTTCAACTTTAATAGCTTACAACTTGAAAACGTGACGTTTTAGGCGATTATGTCGTTAACAATTCTTGTTCGTATTGGTACTATAGGCCGACCGGTTAAATGGAGTGCGTTACCCCAGCAAAAAGTTGTGCTTTAGAGAGATGAGACCTTATCAGATAATTAGTGTGTCATGAGGAGAAATTTGTTTACTAATAGCAAAATTTGTGTGAATTGTAGTTTTTAAGATATTTAAGAAAAACAGATTTTGCTGGGGTCACGTTCTAAACATTACCCTGGCAAAAAAAGCTGTTTCAGCCTGGAACCAAATACATGAATAGATAGCTTTTGTTGCATGGTAAATGTTAGCAAATAGCAAAAATTGTGTGTGTTATGGTTCTTGAGTTATTTAAGTTTTTGCTGGGGTAACGTTTTGGGATTTCCCAGATCTCGAAAACGGTTCAACGCAGAAGTTTGAAAAAAATACCACTAAGAGACCTTAATTTGTTTAAATTTGTTTAAACGTTAGTTTTTGATTTGGTTGTCGCAAACCAACGTAATTAAATAGTTTCTAAAAACAGAAAAAACGAATTTGCAAGTAAACTAGTATACTTATAATTAAATAAACAGCTATAAAAAATAGCCGTGGTAGACACTTATTACGTCAAGAATTTTAGGTTTTGTAACTTTACAGGATATAAAGATATAAACAAATGTGATAAAGGTGATGTCCAAAAATGTATGAGGTCTGGGCCACGTCTTTGTACAGTATACCAAAAAATAGATAAAGACACGATAAACAGTTTCTAATCATTCAATTTCTTTAAAATCGCTTTGTTTTCTGGAAGGAACATAAAACAAAATGCAAAAACGCATAAAAAAAGCATCATGGCGGAAGATGTTAACAACTTCTTATACGTCTGTGTTAGGAGAGTAGGTAGAACTCAATGACAATGGGCGCATTCTGCCAGTTAAATCTTTGAGTCATCGATCGCCATAGAGAGTACATTTTAACCATGCAAAGTAAAATATTGAACAATACCGGCAGCTAGACCGCCTATCTCAAAGCGAAAGCAATGCTCTATCCGTCCTTGTCATATCATAACACGATGACAAGGATGGACAGTGCACTGACGTCATAAACCAAAAAATAGACAAAGCAATCAAGCCGCAGGCCTCCTACACTCGCTCGTCGGTCGCGCGATAAGAGTGCTGCACGGTGCATGTATCTTGCGCACGTTGAGGCACGGGTTACTTGCGCGGGTGTACAATGCTATGGAGCTAGACCCGCTTTACGTGTTTCCACGCGGGGCATGTAACTTGCGCAAGTGCTCAACTTGCGCGGGCTACTTGCACCGTGTAGAAACACTCACTACCGCTATACTTTCCATGGTTAAAAATGGCAATCGATGACTCCACGATTTGTCTGGCAGAATGCGCCCACTGACGGCTTTTTAACGGAGAGTTGCCATATTTGACGCTTTATTTCAAGTAAAAAATATTGATCTGTTTTTATTAATAACCATTTAACCATGCATTCTATAAAATTATTTGTATTTTTCTCAGAATCAGCATATTTTTCTCCATCTTTGAGGGTGGTGTACATAGACGTGGCCCAAATTAGGACATGTCCTTTTAGACCGGTCGTGCTTTAGCGATCGAATACACAGTTTCCATAACATTAAGACACATGGCATACATTAAACAAATTTAAGTAATTCATTAACATTCCTTCCTGTTAATTTCAGCTTTCAATTACGCCTATCATGAAAGTTTTAACAAAAACAAGATTGAGACAGCAATTCTTGAATAAGCCGACCAAATTGTAAAGGTCACTAAAAAGCGACCGCACCATACGTACGGGTTATCTTTGCAAATTAGCAGCTTAGCATCCGATGTTTTGTACAGTTATGAAGAAAAGTGTAATTCATATTGCAAAGATTTTACTAGTTTTCTATTTTATAAATTAATATCGTGTTTATTAATATCAAAGAATACATTTACGCGATTAATAGTAGTTTTAAAGAATGTAATGAATGATTCACGAAAGTTAAAACTTTGAAGGCACTCAACCATAAATAAATGTAAATAATAATCTAAACCTTCTTCTTGACGTAGTAAGTGTCTACCACGGCTATTTTTTACAGCTGTTTATTTAATTATAAGTGCACTAGTTTACTTGCAAATTCGTTTTTTTCTGTTTTTCGAAACCATTTAATTACGTTGGTTTGCGACAACCAAATAAAAAATTAACGTTTAAACAAATTTAAACAAATTAAGGTCTCTTAGTGGCATTTTTTTCAAACTTCTGCGTTGAACCGTTTTCGAGATCTGGGAAATCCCAAAACGTTACCACAGCAAAAACTTAAATAACACACACAATTTTTGCTATTTGCTAACATTTACTATGCAACAAAAGCTATCTATTAATGTATTTGGTTCCAGGCTGAAACAACTTTTTTTGCCAGGGTAATGTTTAAAACGTGACCCCAGCAAAATCAGTTTTTCTCAAACCCTGGACCGTTGCTTTTGATAATGACAAATTTTCAGCAGAAATGTTTTATTATAACAAGTCTTCCCAAAGTTTCATCTTGCAGAATCTTGTAGTTTTTGAGAAAAAGAATCTGAAATCCAGTTTTTTTTATTTTGTATTGACTAATTGCCTTTTTTAATATAGCTGTCAGTTACGTTTTGTTTCATTGCTATCCACAGATTAGAAAGGCTGTTGTACACAGTGTTACAGCAGTAAAATTGGAGTTTAAGAAAAAAAAAGATGAAACTAAAAGAAAATTGCGACGCCATTTTGTTTTGACCCCAATTTAGTTAGGAATCGAACCTGCTTTACCCCTGTAGGTCCCGAGTATAGCTTAGAAGTTTAAGGAGAGCGCAAAGGAGGTTATTTTTTTAACAGACAACAGAAAAAAATTACACACCATAATTTTTTTAACAGAAAACGTGGTGGATATGGGGTATATGGGCACCTTCTCTACTCTCCTCTTTTTCTCTCGTTCGCCCCCCGTTAAATGACCTAATCTTTTGAAATTAT
Source organism: Agriphila tristella (assembly GCA_928269145.1). NCBI lineage: Eukaryota > Metazoa > Arthropoda > Insecta > Lepidoptera > Crambidae > Agriphila > Agriphila tristella. The sequence continues at coordinate 10,437,130 of OV743431.1, forward strand.
GTCATTTTAGAATACCTAGCCTCAAAATTACATTTTCATTTTTCTCAAAGATCATTAGGCTCTGCAACTCTTCCTTCGAAGGGGGCTTCTCCTCCTCCTCCCCTCTTCCATCCCTAATTAAACGGTCCACAAAGTGGTAGTAGTTGTAGATTTTCAAAAATCAAATCATATTTTCAATACTGTTGCTCGAAAAAGTATGCTTTTGAAGCCAGTACCATAGTATAAGTTATCTCGCTATCGGAGTTTTCTTAGCGACTTTGCATATATATGTTACAGTCAAAACTCATATCCGGTCAAAACCACTTTTGACTGAAAAAAACAGTCAAAAGTGGTTTTGACCGATGCTCTCAGTTAAAAGTGGTTTTGACTGATTTTCGCAGTTAAGAGTGGTTTTGACTAACGTTCTTAGTCAAAAGTGGTTTTGACCAACATTCTCAGTCAAAAGTGGTTTTGCCCGATTACTATCGGTCAAAACTCATAAAAAGTTATGGAGGTTAGTGAAAATTACCAGAAAAATTATCAAAAAAGTTTCATAAAACTATTTATAAGGTATAACGTTTAAGTGTTTTGTCTATACAAAATTCATTCGACATTGTACCGAGACCTTGTAAACTGCAAATATACAGAAATTCGATCTCAAAATATTTATTTTACTTTTTAATCTAAATATAATATTGAAACTATGTCATTTTGATAGTTTTTGGAGGATATAGCTGTTTGCGTTCATGGGCTTTTACTTTAGATACCTACACCTGTCTAGTCTGCGTAGAGCTAAATGAACAGCAACTGTGCAGTGGAGCTAGGTGGAAAGAAACGGGCTTTTCACACATTTCAGTGTATGATCACCGCTCTTTTCCGCCCAGTTCCACGTCAGTGGAAACGCAACTTATGCCATGCTAACTTATAAATTACTTTTAAAAATAAAAATAATTAACAGGTAGTTTTTATTTTTATTATTTTTTAAATGCGTTAGCATTGCTTAGGTTACGTTCACTGTTTCACTGATGTGAAGCTGGGCGGGATAGAGCGGTGATCATAAACTGAATTGTGTGAAGCTTAAATTGTAATTACTTATATCTCATCATTTCTAAAGCTTTCACTTGTTTAATTATTAAATAGGCTCCTAGTCCCCCTTAATAGCAGTTTTGACTAAAATTCGTGGTCAAAACCACTTTTAACCGACATAATTTGGTCAAAATCGATACTACCCATTATTTTTGCAGTTAAAAGTGGTTTTGACCAACGTCATTAGTTAAAACCAATTTTGACTGCAAAAATCAGTTAAAAGTGGTTTTGACCAACGTCCTTAGTCAAAACCTCTTTTGCCTGATTTTTGCAGTCAAAAGTGGTTTTGACCGGATATGAGTTTTGACTGTAACATATACAACTACCAACCATCAACGGTTGGACCGCGGTCCCCGAGCACAGTCACCTAGCTCGGTGGAAGTACTTCCCTTTTCACTGAATACCTGGCGAAGCGATAATGCATCTACATACAATAATACAACACACGCGCAGAAAAAGAATGGGATTGAAAATGGCGGCTCACCACGCTTACCACAACAAGTGTGAATGAGAGAGCGATAGGTGTGGCGTATAGTGTGCGAGCGGGATGTGTTTATGAACGACGTCAAGTGCGTTGTACAATGTTGTATTTTCAGCCAACTATGTTTGAAACAAAACTCGACAATAATGGATTCTCAAAGGAAATTGCTGGTGGCTAAAACTCGACAATAATGATATCCCATACAACTTTGCTGCGTCACCATCGGAGGAGCACGGCAACCTCGACTTTGTTCAAAGAAGGTTGTCAAAATAATTACCATATTACAAGCTTTTTTGAGTAAATTCAATAATCTTCATTTTAAACACAACATATTGCATAAAATCTGTTTAATTAAATTTAGCTCCTACGGGGGGGAGGGGAGGGGGGAATTATGTGTTTAAACCCAATGGTCGGGCTTAAACGCGTCTTTTGCCCATTTTTCTTTATGTGACATTTTGAATGGCCTATTTCTTTTATGTGGGTAGGCCAGATAAAAAAATGTGAGCAAAGGTGTGTGTTTCGCCGTGCCGAGCTGTGACGTCACATTCTCCATTTCTCCATAAATATTGCTTTAAAAATTCTAAAACTATTTTTCTCGCACTTCTGAAGGGCAAAACTAGAAACGATGGCGTCACATATTTTACGATTTATATCTAGTAATAATTATTGAATTGGAACTGACGAATTTAGGACCCCTCCACACGTCATCGACCCCCTTAACGTGTGACGTAATTTATGGATGGCCCCAAATGGACCTCTGTCGCAAAAGTTACAAATCTGTTTTTCGCAAATGTATTGAAAAACGCCGAATGGTACAACTTTATTAATAATAATAGTATTTTTTTACAATTAATAAACTATTGTTAGGTATTTGTATTCATTTTCATTTTTCATTCAATTTGAAGATACCTAAATTATCAAAGAAAATGTTCTAAATACAATGTATTGCGACTCCATCGTTTCTCTATTCTTCTTCTTTAAACTTTCGATGAAACCTCACAGGCATTTGGCGCGAAAATCAAACTTTACGATTGAAGGCAGAATGTCACTATGGGATACGAGGGGTGAGTGGGCGGAGCCTGTAAAAAAATTTTTTCACGAGGCGTCGTCTTAAGAGTAGGGTATTGACCACAGCCTACTAAAGAGTAGTCTTTATACAGTCGATCATCGCCTTTATTGTTGGCGCAAAAGCCACCGTTCGTAAAAATAGACAGTTGTCGCAACGACTAAAAGTTGGCACGCTATGATTTGCCTTTTTGAATTTCAAAAATAATTAAGTAAAATTACCTAATACAATGTATTCTGTGCTAATACATAAATGTTGAGGGAGGTTTCTAACCTATATGCTCTGCTCTATGGTACATTCGGAATTCAAGTGAGTTTGATTATGTCAATCTGCCTGCACATCTGTAGTTTGACGTATTCATTGTAAAGCCGTGGTATCGAAAGGTTGTCTTAGAGTTATATTAGGAAAACTATCTGTTGAAGTGTGATAATGTGATATAAAGTGTGAGAATGCTTAATAAACGCCTGTATAAAAGTCTCCTGGTCTCATTGCCACAACCCTTCAGGTTATGGGCCACACGCTAGAGGTTGTGGCCCTATAGAGACCGGGAGTGAAAATAATAAGAGAAAAAGTGAGTTTTGCATTTGAGATGATTAGTTTGAAATAACTGACAGAGTTGGATAGAGGCCTTAGCAACGGAGTATGTTGACAAAATAGTGTTGCTAAGGGCAATGAAATGAAAGTGTCAACAGATAAATAATGATTACAAATAAAATAAAATGAGGAATGATTTAAATTATGAAATGATTAAGCTGGTGAAAATCTTATGAAGGTAAATTTTATCTGAATTAAAAAAAAATGAATTTGTAATTACACTTTTGGCCGTGGAAAGTAGTATGATGAAGAAAATATGGTGAGAATAAATGGACTGAAGATGAACAAACAAGAGAAGAGGAAACAAGTTAAAATTCAACAGATAGGAATGAAGGGTGTTGAGAAGATGGAGAAATAGAAGGAAATAGAAGTTTTGGAGAAACAAGAGATAGTAAAACAAATGACAGTCAAACGAAGGAAGAACAAGTGACGGTGAAACAAATGAAAGTGAAGAAAGTTATGGAAAATTTTATTATTTTGTGAAGAACTGTTTTTTGGAATAAGTTTATTTTGAAGAAGTTTTTTGGCGAGTATTTTATGATGGAGCAGGTCGAGCAGGAGGCAAAGAATAGTCGAGCAGGAGTTATATGATGATGAAGTTGAGAAGAAGAAGGTTTTATAATGTAATGATGATGAAGAAGGAAGAAGTTTTTTAGGATGATGAATCGAGTGGGAGAAAATAAGTTTTTTAATGATGATGTGTCGAGTGGGAGAAAAATGTAGAAGTTTTATAATGATGATGAGTCGAGTGGGAGAAATGTAGAAGAAGTTTTATAATGATGATGAGTCGAGTGGGAGAAAAGTAGAAGAAGTTTTATAATGAAGATGATGTTGAGTGGGAGTAAAGGTTTATAAAGAAGATGTCGAGTAGGAGAATTTAATGAAGATGTTGAGAAGGAGAGGTTTTAAAATAGAAGATATCGAGAAGGAGAGGTTTTATAGAAGATGTCGAGAAGGAGATTTTATATGAAGAGGTAGAGAAGGAGTAAGTTTATAATATTGAAGAAGTTGAGTAGGAGCGAGATAGTTTTGACAAGAATTATTTTATGAGAAGAAGATAGAGATAGAGATGAAGAAGTTTATTAGAAGATAGAATATAGAATTAAGGGGGCGCTTGTGTTCGTTAAGGGGGTGCGTTAAATAATGATTTAGGCGCATAAAAGTAGCTTTATCTGGACAAAATTAATAAACTCGCAATTTTTATTATTCTATCGGATATTGATATTAAGTGTCAAATATTAATTAGATATATGATGTAAAAAATCCAGGGTGGTACCCCTTTTATATAAAAATCATGAGATTTCGTACACTACCTAACCTTTTCCTAAAAGTAAAATAAGTAACCAAATACCTTGTTTGTATAATTTTAAGGTGCATTCAAATGCCATCACCTAATAGCAAAATTAAACTAAAAGCAAAGTCGCATGTTGGTTTTTTTTCAGAGTATTCATCTAATCTCAATTTCTCGATAAGCCAAAATGGTAACTATGATGCTTGTGTCTTATAAAGCTATAATGCGTCTTTTTAGACATTTAAGTCAAAAATTAAACATTTGTGTTTTACGTTTTTATAATAATGTATTTCTCAGTAGTTAAAAATCATAACGGTAATTTTTTTGTTTAATAATAGGTTTTTGTGTACTACGATCATGTTTTCATCAAAATTAAACATGTAAATGTCACGTTTAAGAAATTTACAATTTAATTGTAAACACGCGAAAGCAAGTAGTGGAGCAGAATGCATGCGATGGGTGCGTGCGGTGCGGATAACCACCCGCCACCGCCGGCGCGCTGCCGCCCGCACGGCGACTATGTTTATAACATGTAACACTATTAACTATTTTGTGTCGTTTTTAATAAAAAATAAAAATGTTTTTATCAATGGAATCTATATTACATACAGTAAGTTGAAAAACGGGGCCTTCTGGCGCAAAGTGCAGGATAAGCGTGCGCGGGGGGGCGGGAGCCGGGGCGCGCTGCAGCCGGTAGTGGCGTGGCGGCTACTTGGCTGTCATCTTGTCGGTTGCCTATACGAGCGAGTTAAATACGAATGAATATATTATGATAGGTACTTATTTGATTTTACTGTGTTATTATTGTCGTATACAGTCTGACTGATTGATGAGATGACATATTCTAGTAGTTATCGGCCTACCTCGTACCGTACCTATCTCTTGCAAAGTTTAAAAACCGGCCAAGTGCGAGTCGGACTCGCGCAGGAAAGGTTCCGTACCAAAAACGGGAAAAAACACGTTTGTTGTATGGGAGCCCCTCTTAAATATTTATTTTAAATTGTTTTTAGTATTTGCTGTTATAGCGGCAACAGAAATACATCATCTGTGAAAATTTCAACTGTCTACCTGCTGTCGTTATTAATATCGAGCAAAAAACGGCAAAAAAAACACGTTTGTTGTATGGGAGCCCCCCTTAAATATTTATTTTATTAAATTTTTAGTATTTGTTGTTATAGCGGCAACAGAAATACATCTTCTGTGAAAATTTCAACTGTCTAGCTATCACGGTTCATGAGATACAGCCTGGTGACAGACAGACAGACAGACAGCGAAAGCTTAGTAATAGGGTCCCGCTTTTACTCTTTGGCTATGGAACCCTAAAAAGCACAATTACCTTACAGTAAAGAACGGTAGTACCTACTATAATTATGTAGTAAAGTTACTGGAGTAAGGAGTACCTAACACGACTACCGTACCGACAAGACGGTGACATAAATCTTGAAGTATTGAAGTAGGTAGTAAGTAACTGTTGAGAGGAAATTTTACTAAATACCTAGTTATTACTTAAAGTTTTCTGTACATATGAGCAATTAAAAAAAAGTAAAAGTAAGTACCCCACTTTAAAATTTTATTTTATTTTATTTGTTTTTTTTTTTACAAATATCACTATAATTTAATAGGACATAATTATAATTAATTATAAATAAGACTAAAAAGGAACTTGGAATTCAAGGTGTTTTCGCGATAATATTGAAACAAAACTGACTTTGTGGCGAAACTGGCTCCGTTGTGTGACTAAATTTTATAAGCATAATAAAATGAAACTGTGAAACTAATGCGCCTTTTCAAAATTTATTTAGACTAATTATTATGTATGATTATAAAATATATCAATCAAATAATAATAAATCAAATAAAATAGCTTTAGTTTCAAGGATTAACACAAGTTTTTCGTTTTTTTTTTTTGTTCTGTTATGTGACTATGTCACTTTTTAATGAGTTATTTTTTAACTTTACTTTAAAGACTTTTTTTTTAGATTCCTTATGAGGTCTAGGGGTGCAAACTCACTCCCCAAGGGGGTGAAATGGGGTCCAAAGTTTGTATGAAAATCCCTCAGTTTCGAAGCTAGGATCTTCAAATTTTGTGTTTAGGCTAACAATTGAATTTTAATATTCACGTGTCTCAGCGTTTTTGAAAATTCTACTCCCGAAGGGGTGAAAAAGGGGACGAAGTTGTGTATAGAAAATTCTTTATTTTCGAATCAAAAATCGCTTAATTAATTATTTAGGCTTATGGGTGTAAATCTAACGCCACATATATTAATAATAATAATAAAAATGCTTTATTGTACAAATAATTTGTAACAATCATTCGATTCATCTGTCTTTCACAGTAGACATTTGTCTGTGTTATGGAAAATAAAGTCCTCTCCCAGCACGATACATTTGACAATAAAGACAAATGTTAACCCTATAAGAAATGGGGTAATAAAATCCAAAAATCGATATGGATATCGTAATTAGGGTTTTCTAGGATGATGATTGCGAAAATAACATTTATTTTGAAGTCCAATATACGGTGGACATGATTTAACCCCCAAAGGGGTGAAAATGGGGTTTCAAATTTTGTATGGATAAAGAATATCAAATCGAAATTACAACTTTAAACTTCGCTGGAGCACGTCTAAAAATAAATAAGCAAACAATTATTTGTGATTTTGAAAATCAACCCCTCAAGGGGTAAATAGGGTAAGTAAACATAAAAATCGATATGGATGTCGTTCTTGACGTTTTATGGGATGGTGATTGCGAAAATGATATTTATTTTGATGTTCAACACGGTGGACATGATTTAACCCTTAAAGGGGTGAAAATAGGGTTCAAATTTTGTATGGAAAATGATAAATCAGACACTCTTGTAGATGAGTGACTCACTCTGTCTGAGCCATAAAAAAATATAACGGGCGCTATTAAAAAACGGGTTTGACGACTTCCAACTAGGGCTTGCAAATATTCGATGAAATTCACTATTCGAATATTCGATATTTTTTAAGGAGGTATTCGGATATATTCGAATATTATTCGAATATTTCTGTAAATTTTAAAAAATGGTTGTAATTAATAAATATTGTTTATTTTTCAAGTTAAACCTAAATGCTACGTTTAATGGGAAGCATTTTGGAAGATTTATCATCATTGACTTTTCAATATCTGTCGACCTTCATTAAGGAGGATTTTTGGCCGAAGGGGGTCCTATTCCGTCGGTTTAGAGGTCGACCCCTGGACACTACGTTGCGTAACACGTCGCCGCCTTCTATACTGTAATATTATGTATGTAAGTCTGTAAGGTATTTATTTTTCGGGCCTAATATTGGAAATGATATTTCTGTTGCCTCCAATAAATGATGATTATTGATGATGATGATTATTATTATTAACGGTTTGCCCACGATGCGGTTCTTGTAGCTGAGATAATGAAAGTCACTCATGTATCCTGGGACTCCTTTTGCCTCTCCTGTCTTTCCGGGTTGACGGACGCCTGACTGCCTGTGGTTGGATGAACAATCTCCGTGGTTTCCATGTTTTTTTAATCACAGTGAAAATTGAGATTGAGAAAGTTTCATTGATAAAAGCTCAGTGCAAATATAATAATGGAAGAATAAAATTTCTGACATGACGTCAGTTGTCCGGTGATGGCGCGAATATAATGAGATTCATGCAGAACTTCAGATTTTATATACAAACCATGGGCCTGGATAAAACTGCGGAACCATGGAAAAAAACAGTATTCCTTGACCACGCGGGCAATATAAGTATACAATACATTCGGTAAAATGAATCTGAACACTTTGAACGACTTATTAGGAAAATTTCAAGACTAAACGTCACCGCAAAAAAGCCTCATAATGACTAAAGCACAACCTCCTAACATTGAAACAAGAGAATGATGAAGTATTTGATCATTTTCATACAAAATGCGAAAAATTATACACTGGGTGAGTTAGAGTTAGAACATACATTAATGACGATGGTAATTGTCATAGGTAACAAGGAACCTATCCATCAAAGAATGATACTTTTAAACCAATTCCTGTTGCTTTGCTGTATCTGCTGGCTGGTATTGCTTCCCCGGTCGTTCGCAGGGATGTGGCTAGCTCTCTAGAGAGCTTTAAAAAAGAGCATGACCCACGGCACCCCTAACACCACCACGTGACGGTGACCCAGAGGCTTAAGAGTCGCCACAACTTTCACAAGGAAGTTACTCCTCTGGACGGGGAAGCTAAAGACACCCGTTCAAAGCTCTGGAAGGAGAAATACCTCAAAGACCCAAGTACTGAGCTGGCGGAACAACTACCCCCTGGCCATGATCTACCTTGGGCAACTTGACAGTCCTTAAATAGACTCAAGTAAGCCGAAGCAAGGAGAACATGCTCAGGTGGGGTTACAGCTCGGAGAGCGTATGTCTGTGTGGTATTTCCCCCCAGACAATGGCACATCTTCTGTCATGATGCCCTGCGTGTCCCAACACCTGCACACGCTAGGATCTTTACAAGGCCACTGATAATGCTATATCAGTGGCTGAGTTCTGGTCCTCAAAAATATAATTATATACCGAGTCGACACGCTAAGAAGAAGAAAGAAAGATTACTGAGAGAAGCTGACCTAAAATTAAATACTGCAATCGATATCTGCAGAGCAGCAGAGGCAGGTAAATAACAAATACATAAACTACAGTATGGAAAAATAATGACAAGTGAATGCTGTAAAAAATAGAGGTGAGTGCTAAGGAAATAGTAAAAAAATTAGAGAAACAGATTGTAAAAGATGTGGTAAAAAACATGAAGTTAGAAATTGCTTTGCCTTTGGGAAAAATGTATAATATGCAGCATATACGGTCATTTTGTCAGAGTGTGTAGAAACAAAAATAAAAGAAAAATGTATACCTAGCAAAAGTTAAATGCATTAGAAGAAGAAAATTCTGATAGTGACAGTGAAGGTATAATAGTAAGCAGCATAATATTATAGTATAGTACAGCGGTTCCCGAATAGGGTTCCGCGGAGCCCTAGGGTTCCGTGAGAGGCTCTCAGGGGTTCCGCGAATATTCAAGAGTTTAGGTATAAATCAAGATGGTATATAGGTATCTTTGTGTTGTAACTAAATAAATATTTTTTAAGATAAAAGTCCTTATTTTAAAGTCAAACTATACTTAGAAGATGTGAATACCGAGCCAAATGTTTAAAAGCATAAAGGATAACAAGTTAGATGCCTTAGGCGGTGGTCTGCAACAAACGCCGTAGGTCGCGTCCGGCGTTACGCTGTACGCGGCCTACGAATGCTTACTATGGAAATGTACTAGTGTGGTCTCTCTCGCACGCCTGACGCGGCGCACAAGCGCCGTGCGCCGCGTCCGTAGGCCGTACGCCGCCTATGCAGTCATTTCAGAGCATTCTGGCGTACACGGACGCCGCGTTTTTGTCGCGCGGTCACTCTGGAAATGGTGAAATTTAGGTAATCTAGGTAGGAACAAGACGGAGTACTAATATAATTAGTTAAATGAAACATAGTTTCATATTATTATGATGCCAGCAATAAAAACAATGTGTTGAAAGTTGAAACACAAGCGTAGGGAAGAAATGAGCTTGGTTGTTATGGTCAACCAGTTGAGAATCCATTTTATTCACTTGCGTAGGTACCAACCTATTTTGTTTTTGTATTGTGTAGGTACCTATGTACTTTGTTTTAAATAAAGTATAAATTCAAGAACGAATAATTTAAGTTAATATAATAGATTTGAGATTCCTGATTAAAATGTATATACCTAGTTGGTTACTAAGTTCTGTAACTATGGAAAACATGAATAATACTAAATTTACAAATAATGCTACAGTGAATTATATACCAAATGAAAGCACAAATATTTAAGATTATCATGTATTAAAATTATTCGAAATGACCGCCTCTGGCATGAATACACGCCTTTAGACGACGAGGCCAGTCATCGATGGCAGCACGAACTACCACCATATCCAATTCTGCGACTGCCTTGAGAATAGCGCGCTTAAGAGAGTCGAGATTCATGTGGGGCTTAGCACATGCTTTCTCCTCAATAAGTTGCCATATGGCATAATCCAGAGGATTTAAGTCTGGGCTGGAGGATGGCCATTCTTCCTGCGCGATAAAATCAATTTTGTTAGCCCGAAACCATGCTTGTGTAGATTTTGCTTTGTGCGCAGGGGCAGAGTCCTGCTGGAAGACCCATAGCTGGTTTTGAAATAAAGTGTGGCTTAAGGGTTGACAACAGGTTCCAGAACGGTATCTTGATAGACTCTAGCGCCAGTTTTCACACCTTTTTCACAGAAATGAACCTTACTTAGCCCTGAATAGGACACCCCCAGCCAAATCATCACTGATGAGGGGTGGTGACCTCGTTGGACCCTCGGAGCAATCATGCTGGCTTCTTTACTATTCTTAGCGTATACTCTATCATTTTGACGGTTAAAATTTTCTTCGACTGTGAAGATTTTTTCATCAGTAAACAAGATTTTTCGATGGCCGTTTTGTGCGTACTGCTTTAGTAGAGCGCGACTTCGTGCTAACCTCATAGCCTTCAATCGTGCGTTTAGCAGATGGCCCTTTCGTCTACGGTAAGCGTGAAGCCCAAGGTCATCATTGATAATTTTTTTAAGGGAACTTCTCTTCACAGTCATCTGTATTGCCAATAACTTTTGCTTCCGGACGGGATTTCTCGTGATTCTCGCCTTCACTGCCTTGATCACAGCTGGTGTCCGAACGGTGCGTGGTCTTCCTGATCTTTTTCGGTCATCGACGGTCAAGGTATTACTGTACCTATGGATAGTGCGATAAATAAATTGCTTGTTGATTTTCAACTTTTGTAGCAACTTGAAAATCATATTCGGTAGCTGCCCACATTTGTGCAGAGCAATTACAGCGACACGATTCTCCTTCAACCCCCATTCCATGGTAAAATAAACAAAATATGATATACGTGTGGTATGGAATTATAGCTTATAAAACTGTCAATAATATGTCATTTTTATTTTTTCTTTTCATTTGTTTTAATGGCCAGTAATCGATAAAGAAACTCAGTAACAGAACTTTTGACCAACCTGTGTATATATGATAGGTTTAAATGTATTTTGCATGCCCAAAAGTGGGTGAATGTGTCTTGTGCAATATATTTTTAGAATTAAGAACTCCATATGTAATTACCACATTCTGGCATAATAAAATCTTTATCTTATCTTTATCTTTAAGATTTTGTATTTATTTACCTTGCGTAGGTTCTATATGATAAAAATCTATTTAATATTTAAGTACTGATATTCATGACTTTCTTCACTTTGGTAAGTACCTAAAGTGGGTATGAAGGTCATCCATATTTTAATCGCTCACATCCATTTACATTAAGCGTATGCGAAACTTAAAAACAGTTCCGAGTGACCAACGCAGTGACGCTGGAAGTCGCGTCCGGCATCTGGGACGCTGGACGCGGCTTCCAGCGTCACTACGGGCGTTTGTTGCAGACCAACGCCTTATTTTGCGTTGTATCTCGCGCTTTAAGCATACCGACTTCAAATGCTTATGTTAAGCGAGGTTTTTCCCTTATGACGCTTAAATGTCCTAATGTCAGAAATCGTTGCTCTAAGCAGAATTGAAAAAGACATGTCTTGTTCGGAATTCATAAGTAAATATAAAAATGATGCGGAATTAATGAGAGAGGCTCGTAGCAATAAAAAAAAATGTATGGAAATTTTTCTTTTTATTCCAAATTTCAAAAATTTTTTGCGGCTCGCGCTTCGCGCTCACCGCGCCCCCTTGTCCCATTTTCTGTTCCTAATGGTGGCAACCCTGATTAATTTACTTTTTACTAGAGCTAGGGTTCCGCCCAAAAACGGTGAACCAAAAAGGGTTCCGTAGCCAAAAGAATTCGGGAACCGCTGGTATAGTATGAACAGCATTAAAGAGCAATAGCAAGCAACTTAAACAATAAATGGTCAAGAGATAGATACTGGATACTGTTAAACAGTTGAACTACGAAAACAGCTTTTATAACGTACAGCATAAAGACGGTTTCAAGATCAACATGTATTGTCTGACGTGCTGCTGACTGTACATATGAGCGACTGAAAAAAAAGTGTACCCCACTTTTTTTTTACAAATAACAATGGGATAAAGCGTCCCCAGTTCCCCACTCTTGTAGCACATGATGTCTATTTTATGCTCTTTCGTATGATATATGATAAAAAGTGCTACACTGTTGGGGACGGGTTCCATACATTTTTTCCCATTCTTCTTTAACCATAATGTTAGTTATAGAGAAAACTAAAAAGGAACGCGAAATTCAAGGTATTTTCGCGATAATATCGAAACAAAACTAACTTTGTTGCGAAACTGGCACCGTAATCCGTTGTGTGACTAAATTTAAAAGCATAATAAGAGAAACTGTGAAACGAATGCGCCTTTTTTATTAACTAATTTAATTACACATGGGATTTAAAATATAGTAAAATAGCTCTAGTTTCAAGGATTAACACAAAATTATCGTTTTTTTTCTTCAGTTATGTGACTCTGTCACTTTTTGATGAGTTATTTTATAACTTTACCTTAAAAACATAATATTTTATGTGATATGTGTCGCTTTTTCGAAAAGTTATTACATTTACTCTAATCATATTTTGGAGCCGCACAATTTTAAAAGTAAAAATCGTCTAATTTTATACATTAACTCCATCAATTGGAAGAGACAGTGACATAATGGTCAAATACAAAAGTTTTAAAGTTAACAAAGCTGCGTTTAAATTGTTTAAAGATGGCTTAAATACCTAATACAAGTAAATTATAATATAATATTGTATCAACTGTTTGTTATCCCAAATAAAAAAAAAAAAAAAGTCGGTACTTTATTTTACCGGTGTTAAGCACAAGTTAGCCAAAAAAGAGGTTGCCAGCCAACATGATGTCCTTTGACAAGTTTGACGTGACAAATAGGTAGCATTACCATCTGACGATAACTTTAACTTTGACAGCGTTTTGGTGCAACGTGCAACTCACACTAAGTATTTATTCAGTTAAAATAAAATAACTGGTGAAATTATCGAAACAAGTAGTTATACAAGACGAATAGTACATAAAAGAAATAAAACAATAACTTTAAATATTCTTTCTTAATTAAAAAAAAAACAGATTTTATGTAGTTTTAGGCTCAGTTGCACCACCTAACTTTAATAAGCTTGAAATAAAAGACTTTTTAACGGATACTAGCTCGGTTTTATTGAAAGTACTTTGGTAATTAGTTGGTATTTCGTTTCAATAAAAGAACAACCAAAGTACTTTCAATAAAACCTCGCTAGTATCCGTTAAAGTATTTTATTTCATGTCTAGTGAGCACGTAAGCTTGAGAAGTGAATAATATGCTTGTTAAAGTACCGGTTAAATACAAGTTAACCAAAAAAAGAAGTGCTAGCTAGCATGATGCCCTTTGACAAGTTTGACGTGACAAATAGGTAGCATTATCATTTGACGATAACTTTAACTTTGACAGCGTTTTGGTGCAACTCACACTTAGTAATTCATAATTTGGTGGGTAAGAATTTGCAATGTGAAATAAGTTTATGATTTCCGACCTGTTGTGACTTGTCGTTCCAATATATGTGACTGTAGAATAAGTCACAAAACGCAAGTCATATAATGCTATGCTACTTTCTTATAGTTTTGAATTGTTTAATAATTACTGATCGCACTTAGCACTATTAACTTTTTGATATCAAATACTATATAAATTTATGTTATGTATCCACAATAACAATAATTAAAGAAAAGATAATTTTAATGGCAAAACTTGGTCACATACCTGAGCAAAAAAACACTGATCACTTCAACAGTAAATCGACGCTGACACTAAAATCAGTTTTACTATGTAATTAAAATAGCGTCACACGATAAAGGTCGAATAAAACGTTGCCATTTCCATCCGAAATTTTACACAATGAGAAGATTTTCTTAAAAAAAAGTGGTCACAAAACTGAATGTTCCGCTTCGTTCAAATTTTCGATTTTACTGTAACTATTTATTTTTGATAGAAATTATTAAAAATAAATTAATGAAACTTTTAACTAATATTTAAGCATTCAATAACTGACATTGACATTTGAAACCGCTCGCACACACTTTTCATTTCGATGGGTTTCATTTCAACGTTTTAAAATCTTCGTAAATGTAATATTTTGTGAATTATCAAAAAAAAAGACAACGTAGATTATATATTTAATAATATGCTTATTTCACCTAAATAAACGAATTTATTTTGCTAGAAGTCATTCATAACAAAAATATAAATGAAGAAATCCGAGGGCCAGGGCGAACAGCGGGGCTACCTACACTTTTTTTTAAATTGCGTTGGGGTACTTAATAATTAATACCCGATAACCCGACCGAAACGAACGGACTACTTATCACTGACTTGACTATGGCCTATTATAAAATCGCGAGTGCTCGCGACTCAGGACAGCACGGTCGAGATTTGATACACAAAGAAATTACGACCTTATCTTGCAATTAATAACGTTCGTATTGAAACGTAACTAAGAAAAAATATCATTTAAAGAATAATCGCAGACATTTATTGTTTAATTTGTTTCTTATAGTACTAATAATATTTTGATGGCATCAATTAAACACTTTCGAAATAGTTATGTATTTTCGTTTTCCAAATATTAAAAATATTTGTGACTTAGTTCGAAAAATAGAAATCTGCAAAGACAATCTGTTTAATTTTTAACAATTTATTAACAGACAGTAAATACTATTCAGAATAAATTGTTGAATTACAGTTATCTACAATTTCTGATAAGATAAGCCAAAATATCTGCAACTTACTGAACCTTCTTTAATAATGATAGTCCCCATTGATCAATTAGTTTAATTTTGATTTATTTACCTGAAATGCAAGCGTCATATCATAACACTGGTACTTTTACAAAGTTACTTATTATGCTGTAATTTTGAAATCAAAATGTTTGAAAATTTAGTTTTTCATTTTTTTTACTTTGATGCGAAGTTTCAAAATGTTTAATTCTGTTTATTTTTACTATAACTAACAATTCTTTATATCATAGAAAAACAAAATTACAGTTATTGAATTATTTCCAATTTAACCTAATTTTATTGGACTAATTCATTTAAGGGGGTGTGGGATTAGAAAGTAAATGAATCATCATTTAAAATGTAATGTTTTTGATATCCAAGTGTATATTTTGATAATTCTGTGGTTTAGTCTGATGTTTAGTTAGTTACGTCTTTGGTTTGGATTATTGTATGTGTCGTCTGAGTTAGGTTAAAGTTAGGTTCCTGGGTCGGGTTAAAGGTTAATGTAACTTTGTAGGATTTAAGAAGTATACAGGGTGGCCCAAACGGTGACGCTAAAAATTTTTTTTTTGTTTCCTCACATCTCGTTGTACCCGAAAATACCCTATGTATGTTCAGTGATTTTTTGTAGTTTTCGAGCTATGAATTATTTTTTAAAATTTTGAGAAATTTTGACTTGACAGACTAAAATATTTTTTTTTCGGAAATTATACATCTTTTTTTGAATTATTTTTTTGTTACATAGACCTCATGACTTGAACTTTAACACATAAAATACCCAGCTTCCTGTCATCAAAATAAGTTACAAAAATATTGACCGACAGTGAAAAATTGACGTAAAATCAAATCATAGTTAAATTTTCAACTTTGAATTAAAAATTAAAAAAATAGGTTCCATGACTTCTGAGTAATTTTAAAAACTTCACAAGACCCTAAGCTTTAATTCTAATTAAAAAAAAAATGTGCTTAATTAGCTTTTTTTAGCCGAAATCTGCCTTCAAATGCACAAAGGTGAAATTTTCTAAGATTTTTTATTGGCTATTTTGTCATTCACAAAATGATTCTTACCAAAATAAAGTTTAAAATGGTACTGTTTATTGAATAAAGAATTAAAAACAACCTTTAAAAGTATGTTATTACGAAGCGGTAACATCGATGTCATTTAGTTATAGTTATTTTGGTTATTTTAAGGATAAATCATATTAAATAAAACAATTACTACAAATTCAACAATTAAATTTATTTCCGAATAAGTTTTCAAAATGTCTCCCTCCCGCTTCAATGCACAACCTACATCGCCTTAAAAAAAATTGTTTTAAATTTCGGAAAGCATTAGTATTTTCTTTGATTTTTATTTCTGCTTCTCTTAGTTTTTGACGCAGCTCTGCTTCAGTGTTTGTTTCGTTTGCGTAAACCATCTCTTTGTAATAGCCCCACAGAAAAAAATCTATGGGGTTTAAGTCTGGTGAACGCGCAGGCCAAGGAATCGGGCCGCCACGCCCAATCCACCGTCTCGGAAAAGTCTGGTTAAGGTGCTCTCGTACTTCTCTAGCATAGTGGCACGGAGCACCATCGTTTTGAAATATCATTCTTCTTCTTGTTAGTAGATTCACATCCTCTAATAAACCGTTCAAGCTATTTCGTAGAAAATCCAAATATTGCGCTCCGTTCAACCTAGCCGGCAATTCAAATGGTCCTATAAATTCCCCATTGACAATTCCTGACCACAAATTTACACTAAACCTTGTTTGAAAATTGGATGGTCTTGCCTTGTGTGGGTTTTCAATGGCCCAACTGTGATAATTATGAATATTGAAAACTCCGGTTCTTTCAAAGCGTGATTCGTCTGTCCACAAAATTTTGTCGAAGAAATCAGGATCGTCTTGAGTTTTTTGAAGCATTGTTTCACAGAAAGTCACTCGTCTTGGATAATCTGCAGGTTGCAATTGTTGCACGCGTTGGATATGAAAAGCGTGGTATCCCTCTGAAAAAAAAAACACCGAAATTGTAAATTCAAAGCATAGGTAAGATAGTCTTTTTTCAGTTTCACCAAATAGTAGGCTAGTGATAATCACTGGTATGTACCACGCTTTCTCGCCCACTAGCGAGTGATTATTTTGTTGCCAAATACACATTCAGTCAGAGTTCAATACTTAAAAAGACCACGTGCTACAAAAAGTCGCTCATAAAGCACGTGCGTGCTATTTTTTTTAAGTCACAATAATTACAGCTAAAAAAAATAGCACGTGGGCATAGTGGGCGAGCTAATGGGTGCGTAATTATGAGGTTTAAAGACAAGATGAAATTAACCCACCTGACTTCAGTATCCTCATAACTGAGGTTCGTGGTACACCAGTCCTTCTTGCGATTGCTCTGGTGCTAGTCGATGAATCCCTTTCCACTTGTTCCACGACTTGATCCATAATATCTGGATCCATTCTGGGTATTCCTTCCTGAGATGAACGTCCAGGAATTCGTCCCTCCATAAATGTATTGTGAGTATTTTGAAATACTCTGTAATTCGGGTAATGCTCCCGTTGTTCTCCTCGCCGTTCCAATTGCTCTCGATAAAGCCTTGCTGCCAAACTAGCATTTCCTTGGGCAACACCGTAAAAATAGTGCATCTCTGCGTATTCACGCAAAGAATAGCTCATGTTGCAGCACAAAGGTCCAAATCACAAGGTAGGTAATCAAAGTCCGAAACACAAGCACAGGTAAATCAGTCACAGGAAGAATCAGAGTCCAGTTAGCAAGCGAGAGTAGTTGTATCAGAATTGAAAACAAAACCAGGAGTAGTAGTAACACGAGCGAAAGCTGTGAACAACTGAGGTGAAGGAGGGAGGAATGCGACCGACATGAGATGAATAGAGCAAGATAGCAAGATAGATAGAGCAAGACAGCAAGATAGATAGAGCAAGACGGCCTAGATGAGAAAGAGAGGACGTGCTTATAGACGACGCTGTGTTGGTCCCCCTTCTTTTGTTCGGCGCGCGGGAAGTCTATTGTTTGTGATTCTAGTGTCTGCCAGAACTATTGTTATTTATGATGTCGCTAAAGATAAACCGGTTGGAGGTAAAGACCATTTTCTTTGTACAAAGACCAACTTGTGCTGTTGAAGTGACAACATACTAACTACCACTAAACTAATTTAGAACTCTAAATTTATAAACTATACTAAATGTCAATTATTATGTTATATCAAACCTAATTAACCTTAGATAATAACAATGAGTGCTTTTAAAATAAATTACCTTTGTACATTTGAAGGCAGATTTCGGCTAAAAAAAGCCTATTAAGCACCACTTTTTTTTAATTAGAATTAAAGCTTAGGGTCTTGTTAAGTTTTTAAAATTACTAAAAAGTCATGGAACCTTTTTTTTTAATTTTTAATTCAAAGTTGAAATTTTAACTATGACTTGCTTTTACCTCAATTTTTTACTGTCGGTCAATATTTTTGGAACTTATTTTGATGACAGGAAGCTGGGTATTTTATGTGTTAAAGAACAAGTCATGAGGTCTATGTAACAAAAAAAAAATTCAAAAAAAGATGTATAATTTCCGGTAAAAAAAAAATTTTAGTCTGTCAAGTAAAAAAATCTCAAAATTAAAAAAAAAAATCATAGCTCGAAAACTACAAAAAATCGCTGAACATACATAGGGTATTTCCGGGTACAACTAGATGTGAGGAATCAAAAAAAAAATTTTTAGTGTCACCGTTTGGGCCACCCTGTATAAGTTTGGCAGGTGATTCGAAATTTATCATGATATTGTACTGGTAGGTAGAAAATTGTTTTAGTCAGTATGGTCAGCATGTGCAGCAGATTGAGGGGGTGTGTTGAGGGAGGTTTCTAACCTATATGCTCTGCTCTATGGTACATTCGGAATTCAAGTGAGTTTGATTATGTCAATCTGCCTGCACATCTGTAGTTTGACGTATTCATTGTAAAGCCGTGGTATCGAAAGGTTGTCTTAGAGTTATATTAGGAAAACTATCTGTTGAAGTGTGATAATGTGATATAAAGTGTGAGAATGCTTAATAAACGCCTGTATAAAAGTCTCCTGGTCTCATTGCCATAACCCTTCAATAAATAGGCACCTAACGCTAAATTAGAACTGAGAAATTGACAATTTTTTCCCAGAGATGGCGCTATTGTTATGAATATTATTGTTATTAATGAATATCGTTATTGTTTGATACCAACATTTAATTAATAACACAAGTGTAATAATAATTCGAGGATATGGCTAAAAATATAAATCTCACTTTTTTGCTTGATAGTACTCACCTCATGATTGCAATAAAGTTTGAACCTTATTACTGTGGAGCAAAGTTCAATATTGATCGACAGCCTATTCAGAGTATTATGTAAAAGTTAACATTCGATTTTTAGAAAATAACAATGAAGAATTCTTGTTTTATTTATATCGTAGGAATCACAATTTCACTAACAATTTTTTGATATATTTATTTGTTTAAAACTTGTACCCGTTTCTCTGGAATCGCTATCGCCTGAAACGTCAAGTTAGCAGCCCACTTAGAGACCGTAATATCTCGGCTTGTATAGAAGCAATGTTATTGAAATTTTGCGTATACGATTCACTATTTTCTAACAATTTTTTGGCATATAAATCATAATGATACGAACTGTATTTCTTAAGGTGTCTGCCAACTTGACGTCAAGTTTGCAGCCTCACCAAGATACTCAAATATCTTTTGAATCATAGTATCACTATTTATATGCTATAGTTCACTATTTATCACTATTTATTAACAATTTTTTGACCTAGTAAAAACTTTCTAATTCCATGGTGAGTCTGCCAACTATACGCTAATGCAGCGCCACAAATGACCCACGATTACTCCTGAATCTGTTGACATTCACGGGTAGATGTTAGCTTGTGTGAAATGGAAAAAAAAGTCAAAAATCTGTATGTAATCGGATTTATTCTAGCATTTGTAATTAATGAGATATAGCCGTGGCGCTGCCAGAACGACGTCGTTCTGGCAGCGCCACAAAAAACCTCGTATATCTTCGGATCCAGTGGAGGGAAAAAATCAAACGCATTTTTTCCCGACTGGGAAAAAATCGGCCTACATGGTGATTTTTTTTCACGTAAATCGGAGACCGTGGCGCTGCCAGAACGATGAACACAATATCAGTGAAGTCACAGCTGTTCTTCCGGCACAATACCACATGAGTAAAAAGAATGGACCAGAGACAAAGCTTCTTAAGAACGTTCTTAAGAACGTGAAATTCAAACTTGCAACTAACAAAAGAAATGATGCCCTATGATTGTCCACTGGCTGCAGTTGTCACAACAGCACGCACAGAATACATAATTGACAACAGGTTTTTTCCGCGTACGCGACAAGCGGCCAGTCGACACGCACACATATGCCCCACGTGCTTGTAGTGGTGGAACCGATTCGCTTGTATGAAGCTTGGTCTCTGGTCCTTTCTTTTTACTCGTGATAATACCGCCGCGCCATCTTCACCTTACCGTGATAAAGATATAATTCTTTCATACATTTTATCAGTGGTGTCAGTGACGAGCAGGGAGTGATAACGTTATTTTTAAGTATAACGTTATTTTTTACTTTTTTTAGCATTAATTTTAAAATTAACGTTATGTCAATAAATAACGTTAATTTAGATAACGTTACATTGAAATTAACGTTATTTCAGTAAATAACGTTATTTTTAACGTTATTTCTCACTTTTTTTACCGTTAAACTTTAAAATTAACTTTATTCTAATTAATAACGTTATTTTTTTAGCGATAATTTTACCGGTATAATGTACCGGTAAAGTTTAACGCTAAATTTAACGCTAATTTTACCGGTAAAATACTTTTAACGTTATTTTTACCGGTAAATTTACCGATAAAATGTTTTAACGGTATTTTCAACGTTATTTTTACCGGTAAATTTACCGATAAAATGTTTTAACGGTATTTTTAACGTTATTTTTTATTTACCGTTATATTTTTTTAACGGTATTTCAATCCCTGGTGACGAGACAGTGCTCTCGGCGTCAGTGAAGTGCGTAATATTGCCGAACTTCGGTTGCGTAATTTCGGAATAGTATGTCTAGACACTTAGAGAATGTATGAAAGAATAATTATTATAGGGCGGTACAGTACGAGGCATATATATCTTGAAATCGGGTGGGGATTGCGTAGAACTCGTATTTTGGGCATGCGTAGCGGTGAGGGGCGCGGGTGGCGGGAGATGGGCGCGTGCTGTTGGTCGCTCAGAAGAGCACATGCGCAAACTTATCCCCACTCCGTCGAAAATATTTCAAGAATTATGCCTCCCCTCTTTATGGACCATCGGCCAACTAGGGTCATTTTCGATCTATCGCATATTGGGACCAGACCAAATTTGAAAGATAGCCATTAGCTTGGTGTTATCAAATATCATCGTCTGGGTTGAGAAGTTGGAAACTTCTGGGAGATATGCCACTGTGAACATGGTCACCCATCGCTAAAAAAATATTGATCGCATATTTAATAATTCACGTTGCGCGCGGCATTAGCCGCTGCGCGTTTTGTCACTATGAGCTCCCAGCAACTCATAGTGAATGAAGTCTTGGCTTTCATCCAACATGCCATTGACACCATGGATGAGGTCAGCATCGTCCAGATCTGCAAGTCGAACTTCAAAGAAGATGAGATTTGCAGTGGAAAGGCGCTGCTGTTCCGAAGCATCGGGAAAGCCGATGAGATGCCATCTCGACGAAGGGATGGAGGTGCGAAGAGTCTCCAGGACATCATCACCTGTTTGAAGGAGACCGACCCAGACGACGTGCCGACATTCGTGGCGAAGGAGCTGCACAAGCTGCCCCCCGTCACGTTCGACCACGTTGACGTCACCAGGCTGTTGAAGGACATAACCTCCCTGAAAACAAGCCTGGCCGAAGTGATGTGTAAATTAGAGGCTTCGGAGAACACCATAAGTGAGTTGCGAGCCCAAGTCGTGTTGTTACGCAACACCGCTTCGGTAAGTAGGTCACCCGAAGCCTCCAACAACGTGAACACTCGTCGCGGGGCGCAAAATGCATCCATCGGCAGTTTCGAGTCGGCGCATATGGATGCGTCACCGATCGCTGCCGCCACAGTGCGCGATGCACCGCGCCCCGCCGCCCGCTCCGCCGCCCCGGCGGATACGTCACGCGTATGTACGTCAACCCCTCAACGTGCATATTCTGAAGTCACCGCTACTAATCGACCCGCTACATCACAACTCAAGCGGGCTAAAAATGAGGGAGAAAATCTTCTCGGCCCTGTCACTAAGGCTTCAGCACCACGGAGACAGGATGATGGGTGTGACGAGGCTTTAAAAAGGTGGAGAAGAAGAAGAAACCCGCCCGCCGTAACCTATGTGGCACCGCCCCGACTGGACACAATCATCTGCTGCGCCCGGCTATTCCGACGACGCTGGTGTACGTGTCCCGTCTGCATTACTCCACTAAACCAGACGATCTCGTGGAGTACATCAGAATAAAGTCAAAATATACTCTGAGGGTCCAACGGTTGGAGTCTCGCCACAATGTTAACTTCAACTCATTCGTGGTGAGGGCGCCGACCGAACATCTGAAGACCTTCTTGAATGAAGATTTTTGGCCGAAGGGTGTCCTGTTCCGTCGTTTCCGCGGCCGGTTACCGGACACTGCGTTGCGCAACACGTCGCCGTCAATACGTGATAAAGTGTAATATTTTTAAGATTGTTTTATTATTTATGTATGTTAGTCTTTAAGGTATTTATTGTATGGGCCATTGATGCCTGAAATAAATGGTTAAATAAAAAAAAATAAAAAAATTATATAAATAGTGAACAGGGTCGTGGGCGGCATCATTACCTAATTATTTTTTATGTTTTCATATCGATCGAATATAATGAGCGGTTTTCAAAAGGCAGTTTAAAAAAAAGTAGTACCTAAAAGACGGATAGATGTCGTTGTTCAACTTGTACGTAGCTTTTAAGAAAAAAAGCAAAGGATTTTGTCAACTTGACAGTTAATTTTTCTTCTTCTTATTTTTGTTATGGCAATCTACTCCTCTTCAAGGAGTAATTTTTGCCAGTGTCAAGTGTTAAGAGGGTTCCACACTCGCGCCGCGAAAGCCCGCGAAGGCAGCGAACCGCGAGTGTGGAGGGTTTCGCGCCTTCGCGTATGGGCTACGCGTTCGCGCTTCGTGGCGTTCCCCGTCCGGTGGCGGTTTTTTGGTCCGCGTCAAAGGACTTGTGTGCCGAACTAAGGTTGCCGTGATTCGCGGCCGCGGTTCACGCGCGAGTCTGGAGGGCTATATTTTTCGCACCGTTTTCATGCGCGAACCGCGCCCGTGATTGAGGCCGCGGTTCGCGCGCGAGTGTGTAGCCGGCCTTAAATAATTCAGTGGTATACTCAGCTGCTAGGACTATTTTTAAAAAAAAACCTACCTAGTTGAATAGCGCCATCTATCAACATAAAAATAAACTAAAATTCTCAGCTGTCAGAAAACCGCTCTTGGAAAAACATTGGAAAAAAGTCTCTATGGCACCGGCTACAGGCGTAGTATTTACAGTTTGACCATAAAAGGTGCAAACAAATTATCGGACGCGGCTTACTGCCGCGGCTGATCTGGGGCCTTACTATGAGCTCTTATAGCAGGACTTATATTGAACCGCCTTACTTTTTCGTACTACGACCTCAACGATTAGTATGAAAGCAGGCCTTAAGCAGTTTTGTTTAAGGCCTGCTATTGAACTGAACGTTTTCTTATTTGCTGATGGTAAGCCCCCTGAGGTGTGCAAACTATCGGATACGTCCGCGACCTACTACATCCGATAGTTTGCACACCTCAGATCAGCCGCGGCAGTAAGCCGCGTCCGATAATTTGTTTGCACCTTGAGAGTTGAAATTAAATAAAATGGAACTAAAATTTTTCAGTACAAAATTTAGTAGTTAAGTGTTGCCAATTTATTCGTGATTTTGACGTGTTTACATAGAAAGTGGCGCCCTCAATTTTTGTCAACTCTTTATGGTCAAGCTGTACCGTGATCCATCGCCATAGAGTAAATTTTAACCATGGAAAGTTTTTTTTTTGGATTGTTCAATATTTTACTTTCCATGGTTAAAATTTACTCTATGGCGATGGATCACGGTAAATGCCACGCGTCTAGCCGTCGCCTATGTTTCTGCCCCGTTGGTTGATAACGTAAGTCTGTTGCTAACAAGTCTTGATTGAAATCGATTGAAAGCGCAGTTACATTGCTGCTTTAAGTAAGATAGTTGTCACATTGGTTCTTAGCTGAAGCAGCAATGTAACTGCGATTTCTGTCAGAGTTGATTGCAACATAGTTACATAATCATAGGCCGCGCGCATGCTTCCTGAAAACTAACCAAGCTGATGTCTAACATGTTTGTAAAATGATGCCACCTACGACCCTGTTCACCATTTATATCAATATGAAATCGATTATTTTAAAGACCCTCCGCTGCCTTGAGCGGGATCCCGGCGGCGCGGGTGTCCGCTCCGGGTGCTGTTTCCTGTATATTCATAGAGCAGCGCTGCGTGTGGCGTATTGCCTGCCGCACGCGGCGCGGGCGGAGAGCCCACCTCGCGGGGAAGGAGAGCACGTTCGCGGGTCCCGCGCGACGGGTCACGCGAGCGGGGCTGTTTCTTGTACATTCATAGAGCAGCGCTGCGTGTGGCGGAGTGCCCGCCGCATATTTGTCCGCAACGGAGCACGGCGCGGGTCCCCGCGACGGGCTGTTTGTCCGCGACGGAGGACGGCGCAACGGGCTCCCGCACCGTGTACCCGCGTCGGGACCCCGCTCAACGCAGCGGAGGGCCTAAGCGGGTGAGTCCGTAATAAGGCCAGTAGTCATGTGTGGATCAGAATGTTGGCCTTGAAGAAGATGGATGAAAGGAAATTACAATGTTGAGGTGGATGTGTAGTGTGACGCGAATGGATAAATTAAGTATGAGTATGTCGGAGGAAGTCTGAAAGTAGCACCAGTAACAAAGAAGCTGAAAGGGAATCGTCTGGCTTGGTTTAGGCATGTTATGAGAAGGGATGAAAGGCATGTTACTAGAAGAGTAATGGATATGGATGTTGAGGGCTGGAAAGTAAGAGGAAGCCGCAGAAAAGATGGATGGATTGTGTGCGAAATGATATGAATGTGAAGGAACTGGATGAGGAGATGACGAGTGACAGGAAGGAATGGAAGAAAAAGACGCAATGCACCGACCCCAAATAAATTGGTGTAAGGGTAGGGGGATGATGATGATGAGATCGATTATGTTTTGCGATCTGAGATATCATTGTATGGGAGGCCATATTTTCCATTTCCATTGCCATTCAGGGTGGCATATTTCCCAGATGCTTCCTACTTTTCGCAACGCAGAGGACAATATTTTATAACAATGGCAATCATACCAATGTGGTCTGGTACCATGATAGATGGTTATTGATTTGATACTAGCGCCACGGCAATACTGCGGTATGTTAGAGTAAAAGGAGGCAACTGCCTTTTTATTTTTTTTGTATAAACTTAAGGCCAGTATATTTCAAAAACTCTGTCTCTCTTTTTCTTTACGTGTGAAGAGTAATAAAAGAAATCTCACTTTTTAATTTTTTCAATGTTTTTGTTGTTATTTTGAGCTTTAAGTCACTTATTGAAAAAGTAACCGTTGAATATTCCTTTATATGTCATTACCTATTTTTGTATATATTTTTCGTGAATAAGGGATTGATAAACTTTAAGTATTATCCAAAAAATATAAAATTAATGAAAATTTTCTTTGTCTTTGCATATTTTTTTAGTCGAGTGAAGATACGAATATCAACGATATGTCAAAACAAGTTTAGATGCGTCATGCGCCAACATCATGCAATTTAAAACAACGACAGGTACTGCAGATACACACATAGACATATTATGTCGAGAGAGGGACAAAAATGAACGCCACCATACGGAATACTTGTCGTTAGAAAGAGATAAACAGACATCATAAGTTTCGTCTGATACGCTGCATGCTCATTGGCGCGATCATGGGAGTGACAGTCGCAATGCTCGCTCTTTGTAAAAATATGGCCGATTAGAGTAATAAAAATACGAAAATACATTTTACGGTTAAATACAGTACTTACGTATGAAATGAAACATTTTTCCGATCTCTGACTGTTGCTGTATAATTTGCACATCGTTTAAAGACGCAGGAAGGCATTTTTGATAAGGATGTCACGGTTTTTTAGTGTCTGACTGACGAGAGTGGTGTGTGTTTACGTGTCACGAGCCTGTGCCTGACTAATTGAAAGTCGGGCAATTACCTGACTTTCGTCTTGCCATTGTGGAGCGCGGGTAACGTATCTAAACTTGTTTTAACATATCGTTGACGAATATCGTATTTTTAACCGTAAAATAATCTAGATCGTTTATGAAACTTCAACATATATTTTTATCTGCTCAAAATAAAGAATAATTGATTGTTTATTTTTGAATCAAACATTGGCCTTTGATAATTTGGAATATACTGGCCTTAAGTACAATTTTCTTTAAATATCATATTAGCCGATTAAGGCCCGGAAAATGAGACACAATAGATATTTTTTATTGTTGTCCGGACGCCGCCGGAGGCCGCGTAGGTATTAATGAATTAAACTTTAATTTTAAATTAATTCACCTTTGTTTTTCGTTTTGACCTTTTTACAACCTAATTTGATTAGCGTATAGTTGGCAGACTCACCATGGAATTAGAAGGTTTTGACTAGGTCAAAAAATTGTTAATAAATAGTGATAAATAGTGAACTATAGCATATAAATAGTGATACTATGATTCAAAAGATATTTGAGTATCTTGGTGAGGCTGCAAACTTGACGTCAAGTTGGCAGACACCTTAAGAAATACAGTTCGTATCAATATGATTTATATGCCAAAAAATTGTTAAAAAATAGTGAATCGTATACGCAAAATTTCAATAACATTGCTTCAATACAAGCCGAGATATTACGGTCTCTAAGTGGGCTGCCAACTTGACGTTTCAGGCAATAGCGATTCCAGAGAAACGGGTACAAGTTTTAAACAAATAAATATATCAAAAAATTGTTAGTGAAATTGTGATTCCTACGATATAAATAAAACAAGAATTCTTCATTGCTATTTTCTAAAAATCGAATGTTAACTTTTACATAATACTCTGAATAGGATGTCGATCAATATCGAACTTTGCTCCACAGGAATAAGGTTCCAACTTTATTGCAATCGTGAGGTGAGTACTATCAAGCAAAAAAGTGAGATTTATATTTTTAGCCATGTCCTCCAAGTATTATTACACTTGTTTTATTAATTAAGTGTTGGTATCAAACAATAACGATATTCATTAATAACAATCATAGCAATAGCGCCATCTCTCGGAAAAGATTGTCAATTTCTCAGTTATAATTTAACGTTAGGTACCTATTTATGTATGCGTTAGAATAAAGATATTATTATTATTATCTGGTGAGATTTATAGTAAAATGAGTATCAGTTGGTATGTGAGTAGGTAGGAAGTAATATAAGTAGAAATTATTAATAGTTTCTCCTGAATTAATAATATTGAATTAAGAGTAGGGTATTGACCACAGCCTACTAAAGAGTAGTCTTTATACAGTCGATCATCGCCTTTATTGTTGGCGCAAAAGCCACCGTTCGTAAAAATAGACAGTTGACGCAACGACTAAAAGTGGTTGGCACGCTATGATTTGCCTTTTTGATTTTCAAAAATAAATAAGTAAAATAATACCTAATACATATATAGGCACCTAACTTTAAATTATAACTGAGAAATTGACAATCTTTTCCGAGAGATGGCGCTATTGTAATAAATATTATTGTTATTAATGAATACCTACCGTTATTGTTTGATACCAACATTTAATTAATAAAAACAAGTGTAATAATAATTCGAGGATATGGCTAAAAATATAAATCTCACTTTTTTGCTTGATAGTACTCACCTCATGATTGCAATAAAGTTGGAACCTTATTCCTGTGGAGCAAAGTTCAATATTGATCGACATCATATTCAGAGTATTATGTAAAAGTTAACATTCGATTTTTAGAAAATAGCAATGAAGAATTCTTGTTTTATTTATATCGTAGGAATCACAATTTCACTAACAATTTTTTGATATATTTATTTGTTTAAAACTTGTACCCGTTTCTCTGGAATCGCTATTGCCTGAAACGTCAAGTTGGCAGCCCACTTAGAGACCGTAATATCTCGGCTTGTATTGAAGCAATGTTATTGAAATTTTGCGTATACGATTCACTATTTTCTAAAAATTTTTTTGTATATAAATCATAATGATACGAACTGTATTTCTTAAGGTGTCTGCCAACTTGACGTCAAGTTTGCAGCCTCACCAAGATACTCAAATATCTTTTGAATCATAGTATCACTATTTATATGCTATAGTTCACTATTTATCACTATTTATTAACAATTTTTTGACCTAGTCAAAACCTTCTAATTCCATGGTGAGTCTGCCAACTATACGCTAATCCTAATTTGCCATTAATCGTCTAATTTGGCCAAGCTACACGCACTTTGTGAGTATCAGGCGTTAAAGAAACGCTCGTGTGAAGACCTTCGGGCTTCGAAACAAGGCGGTATAAAAATAGCACGGTGGAAAAATCGCGCATTTAAAAAATGTCCCCGTGTTTAGAAAAAAAAAATGCACAGACTTAAGCCTATTCAGTTTTTTAGCATGGTAGCACAAAATTCTTCCTGTCAAATGTCCACCAATCTGTCAATGTCAATCAATTGTCAATTGTGTTGTGAATTTTGGCGGTCTGTTTATTTTTTCGTTTCTGAAATTCTATTATTTCGAAAATAATCTTCTTTTATTCCATAATGGAAGATGAAAATAATGAAGGGCCTCTTACTGTGTGGCAAATGTTCAACGCACCTACTATGGTACTGTTTAATAATTTAGAACATGCAGCAGACGGGCTTGAAAGACTCCTTACTTCTATTTTGAAACTTTCAGGGTAAGTTTATAACTTGTTTACTATATTTGAGTATATTTGAGTACAGTTTCATTAAATAACGTCAGCAGTAGCATGTATAATGTCAAAATCCAAGTTCTAACTGTAGTTTCTGTTTTGTAGAGATTTTTCTGAGGTATTGGTTCCGAGACCTGGATCCACCAAATACCCTGACGAATATTACTGCTCTTTCAATACATGGCTTATTGGCAGACTGTATTACATATGGTCTGTGAAAGAACTGGAAAAGTAAGTTTATTCCCTACTTAGTATGAAACAAAGTCGCTTCCCGCTGTCTGTCCCTATGTATGCTTAGATATTTGAAACTTCGAAATGGCATTTGCAAATGTGGTTTTTTATAGATAGAGTGATGTTTTATTGTAAAATACATGGTGTCAAATTCTACACTACACCGAAGGGAAGCGAGGGCGGGTCACTAGTTTCTTTTATATGCTTAAAATTAAACTTCTAAAACTATTAACCATTATCAAATAATTAATTTTCAGAATTCATATACTAAGCAAAGATGCTCAATTAAAGATTATAAATATACTGTGTGTAAATGGAGCTTCATTTTATAGTAAGATATTTAAACAGTACTCAAGTATACTAGTGAAATTAATTGATTTTTACAAAAGTCTTCATAATCAAACTGAACAGCCAGAATTAGAATTGCAATACTTTGTGGCTGAAGAGAAATGTATTCCTGATGCCCAACTTAATTTGGAACCCATTTTTGTTAAAGTGAAAGATGTAGAAACCTGTAAGAGATTAATAGATTTAACTTTACAGTTCTTGGCTTCGAGTATTCCATTGAATTCAATAAATATTGACAAGTATCGAACAGAATACAAAGAGCTGTTAAATCATATCCTTCACATGTTGGAAAACTACAGTTTAGATTTGAAATTATCATCATTGAGATTTTTCATTGATTTGTGTACAAACTACAATGATTGTGCTGTTGATAGATACCATGATGTTTTCCCTGACACTTTAAAAGATGTGCTTTACAATTTTGAAGCTCTCATGAACTCTGTAAAAATTCTTTATGAAAAGGGGGAAATGAATCTCTTACACTTAAATGAGATTCACAGGCTGTTTGAAGACTTGCTGAAGTTACCAGAAGTTCTTTATGATGAACACAAAAATATATTACAAAATATTTTAATTCTTATTATTTCTTCGAAAGAGTCAAAATTATTTAGCAAAGAATTGGTTTTGAAATGTTTGTCATTTAGCAATGATGTAGAATTTCCTCAACATTTAATCAACATTGAGAATATGGATGCAAGTGAAATTGAAACGGTGAAGTATTGTTATATTCACAATATTCTAAAGTTTATGAGAAGCAACAAAGAGAAAGAAAATGCAATAAACTATTTGGAAGACTGGTACTACCAGCAAACTTTTTCTGTGATAATTTCATTGAAAAATTGTGAAGATTGTAATATTGATATGTTTGTTGTAAATTACCACTTGCAAAGATCTTGTAAAGCCTTAGACATATTACAAAATGTTTATATAACTAGCAAGAAATATGAATGGAATGATAATCAATGTCCTAAAAAATTGTTTCCAAAGGAAATGGTAAACATGATAAGAGACGCCCTGTTTAAAATAGTGAACATTCATAAGGATAAACTTGTAAAAAGTTATGACACTGCTAAAGTTGTTATGAATATTATAACAAGTGCTTGGGTTCTGTATGATGATATAGCTAAGTATGATGTTGCAACTTTATACCCTATTCTTTGCCTTAAAACCAAATATGGATTCTCAGAACGTGATTTTGACTATTCAGATGAATATAAAATTCTTATATTGAAATATATGCTATTAGCAACAACTTTGTCAAGAAATCCTGTGTTGGATGGCAATATAGGTCAAGCAATACGTTTTCTGGTGGAGAATTTGACCAAAAATAGATCACCTTATATCTACAAAGAAGTAAGTTTTATGATTTTGTTTTCAACCATATTTTATTATAATTTAAATTTATATTTAACTTGGTTTCTGTTTATTCATTCCATGATTATCATTGATTTCTTTTTTACAGATTATAATTTTGTCTCCTCTTCTCATCAATGTTCGATTTGCTTCTGTAAGCAGTCTTATAGCAGATATATTCATGCCTGCTTTTCTTACAAAAGATACTGATATTCAAATGGCTATTTCAAAAGTTTTGCCCATGATTGTATGCATGGGTTTAGGGAATTATGTAATAGAGCTAACTACAACCACAGAAAATATTGGGCAGTCAATTTTTAATAATGAAGCTTTCAACATTTCTTTGATTTGTTCAAACTGCCACTGCGAAATTATGAAAAACGAGCAATTACATTTTTCATTGGCAAAACAAAATGATTCTGAATCTGTACAGACACAGACCACTATAGGATTAAAGAAATTATTTTCCAAGTTTGCAAACTGGAGGCAGTATGCTGAAATTGAAAAGACTGAATATTGGAATCTAGTTTCTAGACTATGTAAACATTTTTATGTTTTTGCATATGGCGTCTCTTCAGAAATAGTTAATGTGGAGAATTGTAAAAATATTCAGAATGCCTTACAACCTTTTTTAGATAATGTTTTGGTAAGTAAAAAAATGTTGATAAATTTTTAAAAAGTTGAATTAATATCCTATGAGCAAGATTTAATCTTAATTTCGGATCTTCAAAAGTAGTC
Source organism: Agriphila tristella (assembly GCA_928269145.1). Taxonomy (NCBI): domain Eukaryota; kingdom Metazoa; phylum Arthropoda; class Insecta; order Lepidoptera; family Crambidae; genus Agriphila; species Agriphila tristella. Next base: position 10,469,162 of record OV743431.1, read on the forward strand.
TTTGAAGAGGCATAGACATAAATATTACTCAAAATATGTAGTATAGCTTTAATCCCTTTGTCTAGCTTCTTGATACTTTTCCTTTTTGACCTCGACGTCATGGTCCTTCGATCTGGCTTAAATGACCAAAATACTGTTGATAACAGGAAAAAACGGAGGTTTGCGCAAATAAAATATACGTCAGAATGAGGTGAATGTGAGGTGCGACGCGAATGGATAAAATTAGGAATGAGTATGTGAGAGGAAGTTTGAAATTAGCACCAGTGACAGAAAAGTTGAAAGGGAATCGGCTGGCTTGGTATGGACATGTTATGAAAAGGGATGAAAGGCATGTTACTAGAAGAGTAATGGATATAGAGTCGAGGGCTGGAAATTAAGAGGAAGACCACAGAAAAGATGGATTGATTGTGTGCGGAATGATATGAATGTGAAGTAAGTGGACGAGGAGATGATGAGTGACATGGAAGGAATGGAATGAATGGATGGAAGAACGCACTGCGCCGACCCCAAATAAATTGGGATAAGAGTAGGGGATGATGATGTCAGAATATTAAAAAAGAAAGTGATAAGACGAGATAAAGGTATCACAACACTTACATACTAGGTAATAAATTATATTGTCATTGATTATACACTATACAAATTATTCTATTGATATTTACAGTATTGAGTATGAATGAGACTCCTTCGTGCTCAAGACTGTAACTATCAATGAAGGAGTGCAACAGTACAAGATTTGTTGAGACTATTATTTACGTACAACTCAAATAAATTTTTATTTTCCAGAATCCAGTTGATCCCGAATGGAATTCGCATAAAGACACAGCATTGGAAGTATGTGTGAACTTGTTGGTACAGGCGACTCAGCAAAGCCTAGAGAACAATGACTTCACGCAGCAGTCCCAAACATTGCATCTCATAAAAAAATTGGGCTCAAATAAAAATGACAAACTGATATTACCAGCTACAAAGTTATTGGTATATTTTATAATGCACCCACAATGTTCTTTAGGACCAAAAGCTGTGGTTTATTTGAGAGATGTGTGTGAAGTTCAAGGATACACTCCTAACCAAGTATACCATAGATACAAGAAAGATTATTGTAGACTGTTTGTTGAGTGCAGTCTATACAATGGTAAAGATTTTGCCATTGCCCTCCTGAAAGTTGTAAGGGCATTTGGCTTTGTGGGTTACAGAGACTTCATCTCAAAAGACGTTCACCATTTCTTACCTTACCTGATTCCTTACTCTGTAACAATTCGGGAAGTACCGGCCATGATTGAAGAAATCGCATCGTTAGTACAATGTTCGAAATCCGAGTTTTTGATTGAAAGGTTCCCTCATATATACGTTCATGTTTATTTAAATGAGACAAATGATGTAGCCAAAAAATGCTACGAAATTTTGGAAAGGTTGACCAATACCACAATCTTAAGTTTGATCAAAAAGCATTTTAGGGTTATTTTGACAGAGTTCTTATTACAATATTGTTGTAACCCAGAGAAAGTGTTGAGCGCATGCAAATATTTGGCATGTCACGATCCTGATGTATCGTCCAGTGGTAGTTTACCTGGGAGTATGTCTATGTCGACATCACAAGTAGCAGATTTTTTAAATCCTAAGTTTTTGGGGATTTTAGCTTACTTCGACCACAAATTGGTGAATGCCAAAGTAGCTTTGTCTGTGAAGCGAAAAGCGCTGAAGAGTTTTCCGGATATAATGGTTTTGATGGGTGTGAAATACTTGACTCCATTGAGGTTTAAGGTGCTGGCTACCTTGAGGTCTGCTCTTCATCTAGCCAAAGAGTTTCCGAAGATCCTTGCCGAAGCTTGGGGTGCATTTATACATAACATTGATAGCATGTCATTAGGACCACTTCTGTCAAATCTTGCTGTCTCCTTGCTACAGCAATCAGAATATGCTCCACAAGAAATAAATAAGATATTTCAGTACCTCGTTTTGAACAATGAAAACTTGCTCAGCTCTCACATATCTGATTTATTTTTCTTGGAAGACACTAAAATATCTGAGAAAGTGAAGATAGTAATAAAACGTCATGTGAAAAGAACTCAGCCAGATGGATTTCTTGATAAAGTGAAATGGTATTTGCAACACTTGAACCAGGATATTCCTACAATCAAAGCATTTGCTTTCACACATTTGGATAGACTATTGAAAAGTAATAGGACGGAAATACACAAGGCTATATTTGGCGGGAAAAATATTGACCCTATTATGGTTGATCTTATAGATTCTCTTCTTCTTGGTAAGTAAAAACATTCAGTCTTTTAGGTTAGAGTGTGTGAGTGTTTCAGATTCAAATCATTAATGTTTCATTAAACATTTTGCAACTTATGGGCTGGTTTATACGGTGTCAGTGAATTGACCCAATGACTCAAAATTTCGAACCCAGTAACTGGGTACATGAAGACAGGATCGGCAGTAAGTCGTACTGTGCCCGAAAATAGAATGGGGGGCTATAGTCAGCTGGACTGATTTGTGAGTCAGCACTTTACTGGGTTGAAACTAGTGTTTACATGAGTCCAGTAGCAAGTAATCGCTGGACTTGGTTTCTGTACAGCCATGTTACTGACCCCGTATAAACCAGGTATTAAACCTGCTGGTCTACGAAATTAGTTTGCAAGTCTAATGTGCTAGTTTTTTTAAGTCACACCGCCTGCCTAATGTAGCTGTTCTTACGATTGAAATTCATCGCCTTTACTTCCTTTTGTTTGCTCAAGCAGTTCTGAATTATATTTAGGTTGTAAAGACACCAATCCCCGAGTGAGCGCAGCAAGTGGCATGTGCCTCGGGCAACTGGGCGCCATCGAAGCCGGGCATCTGCCGCGCCAGTACGTGCAGCCGGACAGATCGCCTTTTGCCTTCTCTATTGGCGACAATTGTTTTGCGGCTACCGCCTTGGTTGAATTGGCTAGAGCGTTCCAGTATGAGAAGGATACTATGGTACGTAAAGTTGTGATATTTTTTAACCGACTTCAAAAAAAGAGGATGTTATCTATTCGTCGCGTATATTTTTTTTTGTCATCAGTCTAGAGATGGATAACTAAGTTTCAATTACCTTTGTTTCATAAATCGTTATTTGCCTATACTGTGACAGTTTTATGTTGATTAATACTATTTGCGGCGATTGAAAAAAACTAATTTGGTAGCTTTATATTTTTTTCTATTATTTACGAAAAATTTACAATAAAGAAATTAAGTTTTTGCTCTTCCTTTAATATGATCATTTTTAATTAAATCAATTTAAAAAAAGCAAGTTTACCACTTCCTACCATTTGGTTTTTCTAGAACATGGACTGCTATGCTCTAACGATTCAAGAAATTTTGAAAATATACGACATATCTCCAAGTGGCAGTAAAAAAGATGTCTGGGATAGTTTTCCAGAGCACATGCATCAAATTATGTTCCCTTTATTAAGTTCCAGGTTAGTACTAGCTATACCTACTTACATTATAGACAATAATTACATATTTATATTTACGCTTTTGCTTTGTCCTTTTCATGTTAAACTTTAAGTTCACATCGCAGCACAGCAAATTACCCAATCTGCCCTCCAATTGAAATTAAACATTAAACTCCTGGACTTTAATTCCAAAATCGATTAAGAAACTATAATAAGTTTAAATAATTTCAGATATACTTTGGCATATCCATCTCAACCTAAAAAAGCGCACCCTTTGTTTGGGTCGCAGTACGCCACAACTTTTCTAGAATGGGCTCACAAGTAAGTTCTAGAATTTTAATTAATTAACCTTTTATGGTACTTATTACCAGGGATTGAAATACCGTTAAAAAAAATAACGATAAAAAAAATAACGTTAAAAATACCGTTAAAACATTTTATCGGTAAATCTACCGGTAAGAATAACGTTAAAATATTTTACCGGTAAAATTAGGGTTAAAAATAGCGTTAAAATTAACGTTATTTACTGAAATAACGTTAAGTTCAATGTAACGTTATATAAATTAACGTTATTACATTTAAAAATAACGTTATCATTCCCTGCTTATTACCCTCTGACAATTTGCATGTAGGTACTTATTAAGATCAGATTGTGAGATTCTACTATGATGTTAGTATGAAGTAATGCATCTGAAAACATGTAAGTAATTGATATTTTCTCAATGAAGACAAAAATTCTCAAATGTAGACATTCGAACAGATTAATGCTTTTTTAAAATTTGAGATTTTTCAATAAGATTTTAGCATTGACAATGCTGTTTTTATACAATAGGTACTTACTAAATTATACTAGAATAAATTCGACCCCTGCAACAGATCATCGGCTTTCATCAGTGACTCGGTAGCTCAGTTGGAAGAGCATTGAACCGAACTTCTAAAGGTCGCGGGTTCGATTTCCGCCTGACAATATATTCTGATGCGAGTCGAATTTTTTCTAGTATATTATTTCGTATTGTATAGATTTATGTTTTCTTCTTTGCTCTCCTAACTTTGTTTGATGCTTTTTGTCAGTTGGGCGGGCCAGTTAATCCCTCTAATAGAGTCGGAGAGTATTCGCGAACTCCTGCGCACCGTCCACCCGAGCATGCGCCGTGACGTCAGAACGCTGTTCCTGTTTCTACCCTACGTTTTGTTACACGCTGTCATGACCAAAAACAACGCGCAGTACATACAGGAGGAAATGTTGGCTGTTGTAGGTATGTAGCACTTTACTTTTCCCTTTATAATTTTGCTATTTAGTTATTAATATTTAGTTATATTCTATCCTTTAGGAATAATGCTATTTTTCTAGGTGAAACAAGGTTAAAAGTACCTTATAATTATGTCCTATTCTGTTGTATGAACCCCATACAATGAGCATGCAAAATTTCATGATGATCGGTAACCACCATAGACTGTGTCGGCACAAAATAGAGAGAGGACAGAAGTCAAGCTTAGTACCTACTACGCGTGCAACGCACACATACATACAATGTGATTAAATTGACAATAGACAGTGATCTGCGGCAACTTCAGAGCGTTTGCTCTCTCTCTCTCTCTCTCTCTCTCTCTCTCTCTGATCATCTATCAGTGTGCGTTGTTGTTAGAGCGCATTTATAGTACTAAGCTTGAGGCTGGCCCCAGACCTACCGGTTCCATTTCTTTGCTTTGCTGTTCTACCATGGACCGCCGGCCAAGAGGCTCATTTTCAATCTATCGCATATTTTGACCTGACCACATTGGCAAGATAGCCATTAGTTTGGTGTTATCAAATATCGTCGTCTGGGGTGCGATGAGAAGTTTTAGTTTTCGTATTAAAAAAAAACTGCTGTTTTATACAAAAATTAATAACGAAATTATCAAAATGTATGAAACAATTCATTTTTTTCGCGAGTTCAGATTTGGTCCCATAGTAAAAGTTGTTCAGTTTTACTATGGTCCCTATCTACCATATTCAGTTTTATAGGGCTTTACCAAACATCTTGTATAAATAAGCGATCGAGTTATTTTTAACGATCGGAGTCCATGTTCAGGGTGGCATATCGCCTAAAAGCTTCCTACTTCGCAATCCAGGCGATGATATTTGATAAAACCAAGCTAATGGCTATCTTGCCAATTTGGTCTAGTCCCAAAATGCGATAGATTGAAAATTACCCTGGTTGGCCGGCGGTCTTTCAAGCAAGGTAGCACAGCAAAGCAAAGAAACGGAACCGGTAGGTCTGGGGCCAGCCTGACTGTTTGACTTCTGACTTCTCTATTTGTGGTGTCAGTAGCAACCAAACTTATTTTCGCATTTTTATAATAATTATTAGTTCGGAATTGGGAATCGTTTTCTTAGATTTATTAATGTTAATAACAATTCAGAAGTTATGACCGCAACGCGATATGTTACAGCGATTTATCACGTTTATCTGTCAAAAGACAATGGATTTTGACACTTGAGTGTCGATAAAATGCTATATAACGCGATATACAAGGTGTTAAAGCCGAATATAGTAGATATTCGGCTTTATAAGGCTTTTACCAAACACCTTGTATATCGTGACGTTTCGGTAGTCATGCTATATGAATGTCTCAATAAAACTATTTTTTTTTAAATAAGGCCTAGAAAACAAAGAAAACACCAATACTGCTACAGAACGATCGAAGTACAAAATACTGCGGCACGTTAGAATGACGCCAAGTGTCAATTCTGTTCAGACTGAAGAAGGAAATCAGGTAATTATGAACACAAATTAGGGTATTAAATGGTAATAATTAATGACTGTATCAAAACATACTTTGTTTCAGAGCAAATGTAGTAAAACCATATACACATTGTTGGATTTCCTAAATAGATGGATATTAGAATGGTGCCATTCGAAACAAAAACCACTAGAAAATGAAAACTATAAGTAAGTATTTCTTCGGTACCACTTTTGCAGTTGCTAATATCAATATTCCCATATTCTTAAGTTCTTCATAAAATGTTTAGATTTTTCTTTTTTTATAATGTTTAAAAAAGTTTCAACTCAGTGCTAAACATGTTTTAGAGCGATCGCGTCATTCTTAGAGAAATTCGATAAGTTGACTATAGCAAGAGGCAACTTCCTTTGTGGTGAATTAGAACGTGCACTACAGTATTTGGAATTGTATATGGATCAGAAACCAAGCAGGATACAGGAACAACTGCCATTGTTGGCAGAAATATACGCCTTGCTAGATGAGCCGGATTCAGTAGCTGGTAAATATAAAAAAATCTGCTACCTTTTTTTTTCCTTTAATGTGTGAATGCTATAGTGCAGCATCGGTGGAGCGCTACGCCTACCTTCGTTAGAGCCTTTAAAGTCACTGATTATTGGTTTTAAATGCTGGTTTTAAAAGATTTGTTGTTTTATGTCGGTACGTTTTCTTAGCAGTTGGATATGCGTATTGCCTGCCAGTCCCAAATGATCAAATATGTATCTCTAAATGATTTTAAACCTTGTCATGTTGGACGTGAATCCACTTTCAAATGTAACTTTTTCATATTTCAGGGATCTTGTCAATCAAAAGATCTGAGCCTTCCTTGAAAGAATTGATACTTGCTCAAGTGGTAACCGGGCGTTTACAAGATGCCGCGTTATGTTACGAACGGTTAGCTCAGGAAGGGCAGTTGGATAAGCACAGTCTTCGGGTAAAACATTTAACTAAAGTCCATTCTACGAAACGAACTCACAAAGAAAATCGGTCCGTGTGCGGCCATTGTTTAATGCGCGCGACCTTCAATGGGATTGGCAACGCAAAGCTAGCCGCTATCAATACTTTGATTGGTTAAAATAGGTCACAAATTACATTTGAAATTTGAAACAACCAATCAAGCGATTTTAGTACAAACGCTTGTGGCGCGTAGTTCCTCAGTTTGCATCCCCCATAGCCTATAGCCAAGGAGGTTAATTAAAGGCGCTGTCCAAATAATCTTACTTTTTGTTTAAAGAAACTCAACTTTATCACCATTTCCATAGAGTTGAAACTCTATCGAAGACATTGAATTGCTGGTAGTGTGTGAATGAAACAACACCAACTAGAGTGCGGTGTCTCGTTCGCACAATTGCCATTACTAATCGATTACACCACGATAGTAGGACAAAAAATGTACGTAACCAACCAAGTAGTGCAGTATCGAAAATATACTAATTGAATAATAATTTGGAATGACACTTGGTAAAATAAAAGTAACTATAAAAAATCTGGACTGCAAAATCATTTTTGCTAAAAAAACAAACAAGCCCTTTAAAAAAGGATTTAGAAATCTAATTAAGTGAAAACAAAGATTTCTCTTTTGATTTAATTAGATTTCTATAAGTAATAATAATATATCAGCTGTCATCGGTGAGGTGGTGCTAATTCAAGTGTCAATCCTGGCAACTCCGATTTTGACTTTGGCGCCGAATTATTAAAGGAGCATAAGAAAAGGATGCATCTCTTCCTTCACCTCTTTGTTGGCACGTTTTGGGGCGTAGCGTACAATCCTCTAGCCGCGCGCATTGACCAATGAGCTGCGAGTATTTTGTTCTTTAGGAGTTCAATTCGTGGAACGTAGTATTATTACCAAACAACAATAATCCTTATGTAATGTGATAAAAATTGTTTTAGGGTATGATCGATTGTTATTTAGGGTTAGACCAACCCTTTACTGCGTACCGGTTGTTAAGCGAACACGAATCTGAAGATAGTATGATGGAGTTAGCTGCTGAACCGTTGTGGAGACTTGGCAGATTTGAGCAGTTGGAAGAATTGGTCAAGAAGCCAGTGGTAAGGGACCGTTGTTTATGTGTTGCAATATTGAAGATTTTTACTGTTTCGTTATTAATTTACCTTCTATCAAAGGATCGAAACTTCATATTGCTGAAAATAAATTTCTCTTAGATTAACGGAATAAGGTACAGAGTAGGAAAAGAAACTTAATTTTATTGAATCGGCACACAGTGATTTCACTGCATTTCTCTTGAGTTCGGTGGCGCAGTGGTTTAGCGCCTGGCCCTGCTATTGCGGAGGTTAAGCTACTTTTGCAACGGTCGATTATGTGATGGGTGACCAAAGATTTATTATCTTGAGTTCCTCCGTGCTTCGAATCGCATGTTAAGCCGTTTTGGTCCCGGCTGCATTTGCAGTCGTTAATATTCACCAATTGAGCCTGCCTGGTGGGTTATAGCCCATCCTCCATATCCACTCATAAGGAACGCCTGTGCCCCAGCAGTGGGGTGGTGGTACTAACGTACAGAAGCCCATCCGCGCGAGGACAATCAAATAATAAGCTACTTTCGCTGCATGGCAATAAAGTACAATTTCGAATTGCACAGCACTGCGCGATTATAAGCACCTCTCTTTCTGTCGCGTAGCTAGCTCTGTCTCAACCGACACACTCGTGAATCGTTAGGGTTGCTACTCGCTACTTACCGATATCACAGAAAACATTCGAATATGTCGATAAAAATGTTGTTATTGAATTTTAGCCCTTATGTCGAGAGAATTGGGGTCTCCTGATGGGCAGAATACTTCTCGCATATCGTTCCCAAGACTACGATCAATTCGAGATATCGTGCAAAGACGCCAATAATAGGCTGCTTACGCAAATGGACGGGGAGAGCAAAGGCGAGAGCGCGCTACGGAGCGGCTACCAGAGCGTTCTAGGTCTACATATCATTACGGAAGTTCAACATTCCAATGAAGCTGTTAAGAGGTATGTTTTTTGTCATTTATCAATGGAATGTGGAATTATTATTGGAGAATGTTTTGCTATTAAACAAAAAAGTTGTAACACTCGTTAGAGTGCCTGTCCATTGACGCGGAGCGAGGCGGCAGAGCGGAAAAACGAGGAAATATTGACCAATAGGATTGCATATAATCTCCGCTCAACAATCCTATTGGTTAATTTTTAATATTTCCTCCGCTCCGCCGCCTCGCTCCGCGTTAATGGGCAGGCACTCTAAACTGGCGTTCTAAGGTGAATATGATTACAGAAATCTTTAAGCCTTATTGAATTCAATATATTCCGAAATTTTTTTTCGATATATCAAGCGTAGGTACGCGGTGCACCTTTATACCAGCTTCGATAGTCCAGCTTTAGTATTTTAGTTAGCTATCTTACTGCTATCATTTATTACATACTTACATGATGTAAGTATCTGCAGTTGTCAGGGTTGTTAAGTTTTAGTATCTGTTAATTGTCCATCAATGGTATTATATGTATTTACTAAATTATAGACTGAAAACGGTAAAAGACGGTGATAAACAAGGTATAGAGATAATCAATCAGTTACTGGATGAATGGCGACGTCGGCTCTCGGTGGTGCAATCAGATGTGCGAACCATTGAACCTCTGTTAAGGCTTCGCAGAATACTCCTGCATCAAACACAGGTAATACATAAATAGCATGATGATAACTACACCGTTATAGTCCGTAAGCCCGCGACAGTTTTGCCAACGTCATATGACATCACCATGAAATGTATGGCACACGGTCGGAAAAGTTGTGCTGAGCGAGAATCAGAAGATTATCGCAAATAAAATTGGCCGGAAGCTTGTGAAAATCCTTCACTTCCGGTTTAAAATCACTTTCGAAGGACTCCCGGCCAGATGTGGCTTGGCAGACTTATTTATTCTCAAACACACCATTATTTCAAAACGTTTATAATAATTTTCGTCAAGATGTCACATAACGCAGGAAAAGGTATCCGGTGACCCAAGTACTTTCGGCTATTTCAGAACTGACTGACAGAATTATGTAAACTCTCTCTAATAATAGTGTTTGAGAATAAATAAGTCTGCCAAGCCATATCTGGCCGGAAGTACTTGAAAAGTGATTTTTAACCGGAAGTGAAAGATTTTCTCAAGCTTCCGGCCAACTTTATTTGCGATAATCTTCTGATCCTCGCTCAGCACAACTTTTCCGACCGTGTGCCATGCATTTCATCGTGATGACATGACGTAGGCAAAACTGTCGCGGGCTTATGGACTATTATTTTGTAGTCGTTTTGATTAACTTAAAGGAGTGTTCTACCAATGAAATTAAACATTTTTGTCACAAAGAAACATGGGTCGAAAAAAGTTATTTTTTACTTTTCCAAATGTTTTAGCTGTCTAGTTTGTATGAGACCAAAATTTTTTGTAGTCTTTCGACTCATGTTTGTTTGGCAAAAAATTTTAGTTTCATTCGTAGAACACTACCTTAAGTTAATTAAAACGATTGCTACTAAAATAACGGTGTATAATAAAATGATTATTCTTCGCTAATGTCAGTTTCATTTCATCACATAATAGGGTGAGGGAGGACAGAAGTCAAGTTTAGTGCCTACTACGCGCGCAATGTACACACACCACCAACCACCGACCGACGACACTGCGTCCCGCACTCGAACTCGTTTGAGATTCGTCTGAGATACCAGATATTTAGTGTCAGTAAGAGGTGTCTATGTGTGCATGCACGAGCGCACATATTATGCCGGCACTACATATTCGCCAAGCATTGGCACAATTTATCGTACGTTGATGCTTTTGAAACCTCTTTGAAGCAGTTGTTACAAAACCGGCACTGTTCGATGAATTGTGCCGATGCTTGGCGAATAATCGGCGGGCTGTGAAAACCTCGTAAGTCTCAAATTTAGTGAAAAACTCTTTTAGCTGTTTTTCGTGAGAAAACCTCGTAATACATGTCTACGTCGAAGAAACTCAGATTCGATAATTGTAGTGCCATCTATTGATGTAAATGAGAACTTCATGAAAAATTCTCAATATTCCGGTTTTTGCATCTTCTGTAAAATTTGAAGTAATGCACATGCGAAATTTTCACAGCCCGCCGACAAATGTAATGCCATCATTACAGGTAGCCGGCAAACATCTTAAAATCGGGTGGGGATTATGCAGAACGCGTATTTTGTGTATGAGTAGCGGTGAGGTACGGGGGCGGCGGGAGAGGGGCGCGCGCTATTGGTCGCTTGCAAGTGCACATGCGCGAACTTATCCCCACTCCGTCGAAAGAGCGTCCAGATGTTTGCCGGAATCTGTACTAAGCTTGACTTCTGTCCTCTCTATTTTTTGGTTCCATCCGGCTTATAAGTTTTCTTGTCTTTTTAGGGATTGTTGCAGACAACACATCCAGCTACCGTAGACAGATTAAAAGCTTGCATCGGTGATCTGTGGTTGCAAAGCGCGAAACACGCTAGAAAAGCGGGTATATTCCAGCAAGTTAGTAATTAATTTTTCTATTATTTATTATATTATTATTTTTCAGTATCGATTTTCGTTTTTAGGAAATGATATAAAAAAATAAATAATAAAACGTGATAAAAACAGGTGTGGATTTTTTTGACCTTTTTTGTCAAATATATCAAGTAATTCAATTTTCTGTCAGTCTTACATGTACATTCTAAATGCGGAGGAATATCACCCTGAAGAGTTGTTCATAGAGAAAGCTAAAATGTACTGGGCTAGAGGGCAGCACGAGTCAGCCTTCACCACTCTGAGGCGCGGACTCGACGAAGTATACCCGAATATCGAGCAGCTGAGTAATGAACAAAGGTCAGTATTGATCACAGTACTATAATGCAACGAGGGCTTTTGAAAATGACATAAAACTGTAGGCTCGATAGATGGCGTTGATAAACAGGGAGGTATCAACTGTAGAAAACGTAGGAAAACTTTTTTTAAGCACAGGCCGTTTATTTTTCGAAGCCAATTTTGATACTTCGCTTATCCATCAACGCCAACTAGTGAGGCAAATAGTTACTATTCTTATTTTTAAATGTAACTTTGAAAAGCCCTCATTAAATTGTCAGTAAGACAGTGATCTGCGACAACTTCAGATCGCTTACGGTACATAACGACGTATTTTAATCTGTAATATTATCTCTTTGCCATACGTTCTCGAGTGAAGTTGCAGCGGATCACTGTCTATTGTCAATTTAATCGCATTGTATTCTGTGGTATATCCTACATACATTATTAGGTACCGTCAGCAACAAAAGTAGCTTAACACTAGTAGTTTTTCATAGCAACTTTTTTGACAGAATGTCTCAGTAATCAAAAAAGTTGCTATGACAAAGTACTAAAGTGATAGGCTACTTTCGTTACTTTGTTGTTGTACCTTGCTGTACGAGGGGCATGCCAAAAGTAATTAGATACTCTTTACTTAATAATTTGATACTGGCAACTTATACACCATCGTAAACACTGGTTATGTCGCGATTAATTTAAATATGGAACATACTTGAATTCAAATATTTTTTCTTAAAAATTTCTATTTTTTGTAAAAAATCTGGCAGGAATTTGCTTGCAACAGTGGAAATCAGTCGACGTGGTTTACGCGCAATGATTTATTATGATTACAAAAAAGGTTATGAATGTTTTGATGTTCTGGTTACTACTTTTAGTAAGTCTGCTTGTTCACGAGCTACAGTTTTTATTTGGTTAGCTGAATTCAAAAGAGGACGGGGAAGCTTTGAAGCCAGGTCGGCCGGCAACCGTAGTCACTTCAGAAAATGTTCAAGCAGTTGAAAAATTAATCCGGAAAAATCGACGAATTACATATGTAGAGCTTCAGCGAGAACTGGGTATTGGATCAGCAGCGAAACAAACCATTATTCACGATCGCCTTTCTATCCGTAAGCGTTGTTCGAGATGGGTGCCGCACAAACTGAGCGATGAGCAGAAAGGCCGCTGGGTAGATGGGTGTCGATTTATGATAGATAAATTCGACGGAGGCGAGAAAAAAAACGTATACGATATACTTACCGATGACGAATCATGGCTGTATAACTATGACCCCGAAATAAAACGACGATCGACAGTATGGTGCTTTGATGATGAACCAACACTTACAAAATGTCGCCCTGCGCACAGCTCGCAGAAACAAATGGTTGCCTCGTTTTTTTTGTAAGACCGGTCAATTGCTACTTTGATGCTTGAGGAACAAAAAATTGTTAATTCTGAGTGGTATGAGTCAGTTTGGGCCCCAGCAGTATTATCAGCTTGGTGTGACAAGTGGCCGAAGTCAGAAATCCGGCACCTTCTTTGGCACCACGAAAACGCACGTCCGCCAGAACACTTGATATTTTTAATTCAAAAAAATTGTCTATCCTATCTCATCCACCATATTCCCCTGACTTAAACCCTTGCAAGTTTTACTTGTTTCCCAAAATTAAAGACAAAAGATTTTAGAGCAAATAAGATGCACTAGCTAGGTATCTGGAAAAGAGTGGTCAGAAGTATTTTTCAAGTGGTTTAATGCATGAAAAAGTGTATACAGGCTCAGGGTGAATACATTGAAAAGATAGATAATAGTAATCAATAATAAATATTATATTTTTTGAGTATCTAGTTTTTTTTGGCATGCCCCTCGTATAACAGTGAGATTATAGGTTAACTTGTTGATTTACTTGTTTATAAATGAATTAATGTCAGTTAGTCGAACATATTAGCGCCTTTTTTTAGCAATGGCGGTCGGGCCGTTCATCTTGGCATGTCACTAGATGAATAATCTGTAACATTTACATGGTTATAATAACTCATGCCATTAAAGAAGGAATTTAAAATGGTGACAATATGGGCAGGAGTTATAGTGCTGTCTCAGTTATACAACTAAAAATCTATGATTAACTGTCTGAGATGGCACGATACTTGCCGCCATTTAAGATCACTTTCTTTAATGGCGCGAGTTATATCTCAAGTTTCATTAAACGTTAAATAATCTGAAGCACAAATCCTAATTAGCTTATGAATTGATTGTACAGAAAAATATGCGCCAAAGCTAAGCTACTTATAGCTAAGTACAACGATGAGACAACCAACGTCGATGTGGATGTGAACATCGGCTACTATAAGGAGTCCATTGAAGTATTCAAGCAATGGGAGAAAAGTCTGGTAAATATGGTTTCTTGTTTATCTAACAAAATTATAAATAATGGTCTGTTAATGTACCTACCTACACTTACTTTTAACTTCAATTCATACAACTAACTAAATTCGTATTGGAAATGACTGAGAAAAAGTTTTGGTCAATTTGGCAAAAAAAAGGATTTCAGTTTTTATTTTTGATTAAGAGGCCGTCTACTTTGTGCCGCTATCTCGCTAAAGTCAACACAAAATAAGAAGCCCGTTTTAACAGCATATAAACGCAAAGTAAAATGTTACTTATGCTAAAGGAATAAAGCTCAAGAAAAATACCGTTCCGCCATTTTAGTGAAAAATTATGTTCAAAAATTATACTGTATTTCTTTGGGGTAGAGAATATTTTTCTTTGTGTGGACTTTAGCACATTTCATATTTTCTCAAGATTTCTTAAATCTGAGTGCGTAATAAAAAAATGTCTTACGGCCACTTTTTGTAATATACATAGTCAAATAATTTTAGAAAGTAGTTTCTAACTTTTGTATTTCAGCAACACGAAATTGAAATATATTTTAATATGTCCGTAACCTTATATTGCGAAGAGTGGCTGATACACATTTTTTAATTACGCACTCAGATTTAAGAAATCTTGAGACAACATGAAATGTAAGAGTGGCATAACGTAGACGGCCTCTTAATCAAAAATAAAAACTGAAATCCTGTTTTTACCAAATTGTCATAAATTTAGTCTCAGTCATTTCGAATATGAATTTAGTTAGTTCAGTGAGTGTCCCGTTCAACATAATCCGGAATATGAGAGAGTTATTGTAGTTTCTGCTGAGACGTGTTAGTTGTAATAGAAGTGAAGAAAACAGATAGCCTCTTCTCTTTAAAATTACATTTTTTTTTAAATATATATAAATCCTTTAGGTGTGCCTCGGGTCATACTATGAGAAAGTAAGCAGCCCAGAGACCACAACTAGTACAAACGTGATGTGGACGAGGCGTCTTCACGCCCTCAACAGTTACGGGAAAGCATTGCAGTACGGGCACAAGTACTTGTACCAGAGCATGCCCAGGATGTTGTCTATTTGGTAAGTAATAAGAATAATAGAGACGTCAGTGGCGCAGTGGTTTAGTGGCTGGCCCTGCTATTGCGGTGGTTAAGCAACGACGGATGGGTGACCAAAAATTTTATTTATTATCTGGAGTTCCTCCGTGCTTCAGAAGGTACGTTAAGCCGGTTGGTCCCGGCATTTACAGTCGTTAACACCCACCAAACCGCATCGGGCTTGCGCCTGCGTGGCCCACGGGCCATAAACCATTATGGTCCGTCCTTCTTATCCACCTAAGTGCCTGTATGCGGCAAAACGCATCCGGCCTCGTAACGAACAAGCAGTGACTGTGAGCTAAATCTTTGATTTACTAGACTACAAATAATTTGAGTATCGAGAGTATAGGAGCTCTTGAATTATACACGTAGGTAAAGTCATTTTGAAAGTACCGAGCGGGTAATTTCATAAAATTATGAGCAACGTTTTGCTTTAGCACCCTTGACCGCGGCCTCTCTTGGAATAAACTGTCGAAACGTCGGGAAATAAACAAACCAATAAATCCGACCTAATAATTATAAAATAACAGAATTAATAATAATACGCGCTGTAATATGTAAAAACTCTTGTAATAAGTGCACTTTAGCTCATGGTGATAATGTTTATGTAGTGATATTTGTTATGATTTTAGGTTAGACATGGAAGTGACATCACATGAAACAAGCGCACACTCCGTACTAGCACAGATGACGGAAATAATAAAAACGTACTCTGAGAGGTTACCTCTCTACTTGTATCTAACTGCGTTCTCCCAGATCGTTTCTAGAATCTGCCACCCTGTTAAAGAGGTTAGTTTTATTTCGTGTATTTGTTTTATTAGTAAACTACATATTTAAGTTTTGTTTGTTACATTTGAATGACTGTAAGTTTTTGTTCATATTTTCTTTCTTTCTTTCTTTTTTCTTATACATATCATAGACTAATTCGTCAGTTCAGTTCCTATTGAAATAATATAACTATGCCTGCCTATCAGAGGCCCAAGTCGGCTATTGGTAACCTCAGAATCGTGTTTCAATTGTGTTTGAATTGTAATGTAATGCTTTTTGACAAAGTTCTTGTTTCTTGAACTCAAAACCGAAACACGATTATGTGGTTACCAATAGCAGACTTGGGCCCCTGATATCCGCCTAAAAGCTTTTGCTTAGTCTTCTTTGCGTATAATTGTTCTTATTTTGCGCAAAATTGAGGTAAGTTAACTTTTGTATAACTTTTATTTGCTAGGTATATCTCCAACTAAAAGCAATAATAGTGAAGCTAATACTGGCGTACCCTCAACACACATTATGGATGATGATGTGCGTGATCAAGTCAAGTTATCCTACGCGCATGAAGAGATGCGCCGACGTGTTCATAGATCCGAGACTGAAAGAACCGCATATGCTGAAACTTGTCAATGACTTTACGGACTTGGCTGTGAAACTTATTGAGTTGTGTAACAAGCCCATTACGGGGGGAGGGTCGGTAAGTACTGTTGATAGATTTATTTATTAAAATTGGGTTTTTTTTCTATTATTCTTTATTCTTTTTTGGCAACAAACAGTTATTCAAACAAAAGCACTTATATCTTACCAGCTTAGCTATAACAGACCTATAATAGTGCCGATAAAATAAAAAATAAAAAATTAAATATTATAAAAATACCCTGTTTAAGCATGTACAATGTCGAAAATATAGATATTAATTAAACAATAGCATAGAGGTTCCTAACATTTATCGATAAAAAAAACGCGCGTAAAAAATCGATAAAGTAATTTTGTATGGGAAATTTGTACAACGTCACCTACCGCCAAAAAGTGAAAGAAAATTTCCCATAGACAATTACTCTATCGAGTACATTTACACGCGTATTATAAATGCAAGAGTCAGTATGTTTGTTTGTTACGCCTTCATGTCTAAACTACTCAACAATAATGAGATTTTGCGTACTTGTTGTCAGGGGTACTAAAAAGGACATAGGGTACGTTTCATCCGGAAAAATACTGTTCCCGAGGAATAGCAAAATAACTTTCCACGCAGACGAAGTCGCGGGCGGCCGCTAGTTCTCGATAAATGTTCTATGAGTAAAAATCACTGCGCCGCGACGAGAATCGCGAGTATCTCAACCCGCGCATATTTTGATGAGATATGATGTACTTACAATTACAATTTAGTTTAGTTACACTGCGTGTTCTCACGAAAAAGGACTTTAGATTCAGCTGCTGTTTTCGCTGCGCTTACACTCATTCTTCTTCGCAGACAACAACAGTTTCATCTCTAGTCCGAACTCTCCCCCGTTTGCTAGCCAGCGACAACTTCAGTCACATCATGATGCCGTTCCAAGAGTTCTGCAAGATAGTGCTACCTTCGAAGGCAGCGAGGCAAGAGCGTATAGACTTCAACATCCCAGTCGAACCACCAGTTTATATAGCAGGCGTGGAGGAACTAATCACTATATTGCCATCTCTGCAGAAGCCTAGGAAGGTTACGCTGAAAGGTAACTGGTTAAAATAAGTTATTAAAATTCACTCCATATGAATGTGTGTAAGTACTTTTACTGTAATAGTTTGACTGTAGTACCATTGGTATGGATGTCTACAGACTGGTTGTATTGACGTTGTTGTCATTTTTATAATATAAGTGCTTTAGCTACCACTATCACTTATCTTGGAGTTAGTTTAACGTTTTTAATATATTCATTTGATATTAACTTTTGAACTGTACAGTCAATAATCAAATCGCTTGCAAGGATGGAACTAAAATTTCGTCTTTTACCTGCCTCCATTGTTTTATACAAAATATGCTTTTGTAACTTTTGGGTAAATGCAAGACGGTACAGACATACAGACTACTCAATCTAGAAATGAACCTTAAGGTGTTCACCTCATAGCTTTACTGACTGTACCTACATAGCGAATATAAAGATTAAAAATACACTTGACCTTTAATTTATATTCACTAATTTTAAAGCCAATACTGTATCATAAACTACAATGCGACACTTACATAAACTAATTATATGCTGACCCTTAAATTTCCTTCAAGGTTCAGACGGCAAATCTTACATAATAATGCTAAAACCACGCGACGACCTTCGCAAAGACTACCGCCTGATGGAGTTCAATGGGGTTGTAAACAGATTCTTACAAGACGCGCCAGAAACGAGGCGAAGGAGGCTCTACATAAGGACGTATAGCGTGCTTCCTTTGAATGAGGAATGCGGGCTGATCGAATGGGTACCTAACTTAGTGGGTCTTAGGCCGATACTTATGCACATTTATAAGCAAAAAGGTAAGGTTTTATTACTATTACTATGTAATACTAGAGAATAAATAATGGTACAAGAATAGGAGTTCAATGGAGTTGTAAACAAGTTTCTACAAGACGCGCCAGAAATGAGAGGAAGGAAGCTCTACATAAGGATGTATAGCGTGCTTCCTTTGAACGAGGAAATTGGGCTGATTGAGTGGGTATCTAACTTAGTAGGTCTAAGGCCGATACTTATGCACATTTATAAGCAAAAAGGTGAGTTTAACTTTTACTATGTAATACTAGAGAATTAATAATAGTACAAGTACAGGAGTCGCGCCAGAATCGCGGCGAAGGAGGCTCTACATAAGGACGTATAGCGTGCTTCCTTTGAACGAGGAATGCGGGCTGATTGAGTGATACTTATGCACATTTATAAGCAAAAAGGTGAGTTTCTACTATTACGTGATGCCATATGATAATGATATTTTCTTATCTTTTAACATCAGCATAGGGCTCTCAGAAAGATCTCCTTTTTTGTGCAGCTGTTACCAATTGATGCAGCCTCTTTCTGTAATGGTCGAATCCAGGTGAATATGCCCGTAATTGCAATATTAAAACAGCAAAAGAAATGTAAAATCGCACCGCAAAGCGCTTGACGGATGTTTCACATTTTACCCCGCGCGCTCTAAAGGTTAAAGTCAGTGCGAACGTAGCAGAGAGCCCTGCATGGAATCTGTTTCACTCATAGAGCAAAACTGCATATGCTCAGTTCCACCTTCAATAGTCTAGCTAGCGAATAGGGTTGAGCGTGTAAAAATAGTCAAAATGTATTCGGGAGTCCAAACTTTTTTAGTGGAAGTTTAAACCTATTTTAGCTAAAAGTTAGCCTCTCCGTCGAATTACTACTTGGCCATTACCCTTTCACTGTAAAAACTAGGCTTAAAATAACTTGTTACTGCCAGCTTTTTTGCCAATCGGGTGCATCACCGACGACGCGACGTTCAAGGAGGCTGTATTCAATAACATAAAAACACATTGCATAGTGACTGACTGTACTATTATTTTTTGTGATAAATTAACAATCTTTATCGACCTCGAATTCAAAGCGACAAGGTCAATGGTCACGCAGTGAAATCGTTTTAATTCATTGGTTTTATTATTGTACCAGCGGCCGCCCGCGGTTTCACCTGTGTGGTTCCCGTTGTCGTGGGAATATCGGGATAAAAAGTATCCTATGTTTTAATCTAGGCTATCTACTATCTGTGTGCCAAATTTGAACCAAATCCGTTCAGTAGTTTTTGCGTGATTGAGGAACAAACATCTAAACATACAAACATCCAAACCCACAAACTTTCACATTTATAATATTAGTAGGATAGGATATATAGTAGGAAGGAAGATACAAAAAATATTGTCATTTTAGGTATTCACACAAGTAATCGCGAGTTGAAAGAAATGATGTGTTCGAACAAAGACCCAGTGGAGAAGAAGCGAAGAATGTATGAAGAACAGCTGCTTCCGAGGCATCCGCCCGTTTTCCAAGAGTGGTTCAGACGAGTGTTTTCTGACCCTTATGGATGGTGCGTCTATATTGTTATACTCATGATTATAAGCAACTTTTACTAAGAGGCCAAATCTGATATCGCAAAAAAAATATCTTCTAAATTTACGTAGAAACTTCATACGCATAAGCAGGATACATAGGTTTAAAAAGTTAAGAACATTTTGAAATGTCTAATTTTAAAAAAGATAGTTCGATATTTCTGTTTCTACGGAAAATGCATAATCGTTCTAATTTAGCTGTAACACTATTTACCGAAAATGTTTTCAAATAAAATTTTTAGACCAATGTATTCTGCTATGATGCATGTATGATGATGTATATGATGTTTCATTAAAATCGATTTTTTTTTAAAAAGTAAGGTCTCGAAAGTTTGTATGAAATGCCGTATTTCGTCAACGCTCCCGAATATATGCTTGTCCATTAGTTTCATTTCGAAATTCGAACCTGCGGCCGTCGGTATCGTACACCAGACTAATCAATTTTTTTAATGCCATTTAGGATCAGTATGGAATCTTTTATGATCCAACTAATATGAACGAAATTGTACAAACAAACGTTTTTTTAAAAGTCGCAGTTTGTTAAATTCGTATCAAATACCCACTGTTTATTTTCTCATTACACATACTGGTGTAAATTAATTGTACAAACGACAGACTGATGCGCGAGATGATGTACGATTTAGCCTTCGCAACGCGTCATGCATAATTATTATGTCGTGTTACGACACTATTTGGATTTTACGTTTCCCGAAAATTGCACTATTGAAATAGCTATGAATTAGCATTGTTAACACGTCGTTATAAGTTGACTTGTTGGTTGTCGTATTACTTATTTTTATCGGATTTTCCAATGTCATAGCTTTAAGGCGACTATCACCCTCAAATGGCAGGTAGTAGTAAGCAAAAGCGAAAGAAGTGTGCAAGGACCGGTGGCGATCCATAGTCTCTGCCTACCCCCATGGGAAACAGGCGTGAGTGTATGTATGTAATGTTTGTAAATAAACTATTAGTAGTCAAAATATGTGGCTTGGCCATTTCGCTACATGGAAACGTTTCTGATAAACAATAGTTCTTGTAGTAATAGTAACGAAACGGCCACATATTTTGACTAAGGTTTTCTAGTATATTATTTAGTATTGTTTTAAGGTTTAGAGTTTTTGAAAGTTAGGGCTTCTGGAGTTAGGGCGCATTGAGTTAGAAGCTTGGCTCTACATGAGGTCTGATAACTTTTTGACAGTGCCAGGTCTTGGCAGCATTATACATGAAAATGTTTTTGGTGGGATTTAAATTTTCGAAACATTATGTACTTTGCGAACAATTAATTTAATTATGAGGGCGCCACTTTGAGGTATATAGATC
This sequence comes from Agriphila tristella, assembly GCA_928269145.1. NCBI lineage: Eukaryota > Metazoa > Arthropoda > Insecta > Lepidoptera > Crambidae > Agriphila > Agriphila tristella. Next base: position 10,490,734 of record OV743431.1, read on the forward strand.
ATTTTGTTTAAGATTCTTACTCTCGCGTAGGTATTCAAATTGTATACATAGAAAGAAATAACTTCTGGACATGGTCTGTGTCATATGTTGATCGTTTTGGCAGCGCTTGATGTAAACAAAATCTCATTTGTAGTGGACGAAACATGTTGATGAATTATGTTCGATGTTTGTAAACATATCGTGTCGTATAATTGTATAATAATTTGCCTCTCGTTCCTAGGTACCAAGCGAGATCAGCCTACATAAGAACTACTGCTGTTATGTCTATGGTTGGTTATATATTAGGTAAGTTTGTGATTTTAGTTCATAATAACTCAATAAATTACTTATCATCCATTTATTTAACTTCATTAAAAATGATTTAATTTAATACATTTTATGCTCATCTTACAAGCAATATGAAAAACTTTAAATTATCGAGTTTCTACCTACTCCAAAATTTGGTGCCAAATAAAGGATAGTTGCACCAAAAACCTCATAAGAAAATTACTTAGATCTCATCTATTACAAAATCATAAAGAAATATCAATGTCAGATTAACATAGAAATAAATATTTTTTTTAATATTTTTTGCCATAAGTTTGATCCTCTTGATTTCTACTCAGGTCTCGGCGATAGGCACGGCGAAAACGTATCCTTCGATTCCACAAACGGTGACACAGTCCACGTGGACTTCAACTGTCTGTTCAACAAAGGGGAAGCGTTTGAGTGGCCGGAGCGAGTGCCGTTCAGACTCACGCACAACATGGAGGCGGCCATGGGCCCGCTCAAACACGAGGGCATGTTCAGGTTTGTATTCAACATCATCAGAGGCCGTATTACAAGCTCTTAAATCCTGCCAGGTTTATAAATTGCTGTAGTGACATCTCTTTCTCGTCGTATAGCAAATAAAAGAGATAGATTGATAGCCAGTCAGAAAACTGCCTGGAAATAAGAGGTCGTAATATGCCCCCAGGTTATATTCACAATAAAACAGAGACACAGTCCACGTGACTTGCATTGTCTGTTCAACAAAGGCGAAGCGTTCGAGTGGCCGGACGAGTGCCGTTCAGACTCACGCACAACATGAAGGCGGCCATGGGCCCGCTCAAACATGAGGGCATGTTCAGGTTTGTATTCAACATCATCAGGTCATGAGGTGTCACAGTCCACGTGACTTCAATTACTGTCTGTTTAACATAGGCAAAGCATTCGAGTGGCCGGCGCGAGTGCCGTTCAGACTCACGCACAACATAGAGGCCATCCGCTCACTCAGGTTATTCAACATCATCAAATCATATCACAATAGTGCGAAAGTCATGCATGACGCAAGTCGAGTGTGGAGTCCTTTTTTTCTTTCTTTCTTTTTTCTTAAATCTATTTCCCAAAAATGCTTCGTGTTCATAAAATTACGAATATAGGATCTGGCGAAGCTCGTAGGCGTAGTGAAATACCGTATTTGGCCTGCGACAGCGGAGGTTAAGTAACTGTTGCTAGGCTTTGTTATCGGATGGGTGACCAAAAAAATATTATCTAGAGTTTTCTCTACACTTATAGGTATGTTAAACCGTTGGTCCCGTCCCAGCTGCATTTGCTGTCGTAAACATCCACCAATCCTATCCTCCTTATTTACTTATGAGGAAGGCCTGTGCCCCAGCAGTGGGGACATTAAAAATAGCTATAAATGTCACTACAATAACAAAATCCTACTCGCCACCAGCGGGTTTATCGGCTCAAAACTATGAAGTTAATGTTAACTGTAATTTGACAGATGTATGTGATACATTGCTACTACGTTTTGGCACAAATAAAAACTTACTACAACGAGTCCTACGATATTTTGGCCGCATCGCGCGTAAAGATACCGATAACATAGAACGGCTCATCATAACAGGCAAGATAGAAGGAAAAGGACCGAGAGGCAGAAGCCCACAACGTTGGTCAGACCAGGTGTCCAAAAATCTGGATATGCCAGTGAACGTCGCTTTGCATCAAGCCGAGGACCGCAACAGATGGAAACACCAGTGCGACACGTCCTTGCGCGGAGTCACGATCCTCAACCATGAGGGAACGACTGAGGAGGAGGGAAAAACTTACCAAAGAAAAGTAGCAATGTATCACATCCATCTTTCAAATTACAGTTAACATTAACTTCATTCTTTTTAGCCGGTAGATGCGCAGATCATTTTCTCAGGTGGCGATTGACTTCACGACCTTTGAAAGTCCGCACCCTGATTATCTAAAAAGAAACTATTTAGCGATCGGTTGCATCTGACATACATTGCCACTTTTCTTTGGTATGTTTTTTTTTTAACCCAAAAAGAAGTAGCAATGGATCACGATCATCTGTGAACTGCAACCAGTCGCTAGGTGGTTTTTAATTAGATAATCAGCCCGCCGGTCCACCGCGAGCTCCCAATTGAGCTACCGAGTCACTAATTCGCTCTCCCAACTAGCTCAGGGGGGCTACTCAAATGGCCACTTTTCTATTCGTTCGCTAACTTAAATCTTAAAAAAAAGCAATTAATGATCAAGTCAGACGTTCGCAAGTTTATGTAAATCACAGACATTGTTGTATTGTACAGAATTGACAAGCCTACGACACGTTATTTTGGTGTTTATGGCTTATTTTTAATTTTTAAGTTAGCGAACGAGTAGAAAAGTGGCCATTTGAGTAGCCCCGCAGTTAGGAGAACATTGGACCGGACTTCAACAGGTCGCGGTTTCGGTTCCCGCCTGAGACAGTCCTGTTGACGGGTCGAATTTTTTCCAGTATATTATTTAGTTTAACAATACTTCTTTTTAACAGGAAAAGTTGCGAAGCGGTAATGCGAGCATTACGCGCTCAGACAGCTGCCTTGATGTCCGTTATCGGGCCGTTTGTATACGATCCCCTGGTGTCGTGGGGGCGAGGCAGAACGGTCGACACTGGAGAGAGGACGAACGAGCAGGCGTTACAGCATCTGCAACATATTAGGCAGCGGTTGAATGGGATGGTAATTGTTTTTTACTCTAAATGTTTAGATTATATGATTAGGTTATCGGGCCGTTTGTATACGATCCCCTGGTGTCGTGGGGGCGAGGCAGAACGGTCGACACTGGAGAGAGGACGAACGAGCAGGCGTTACAGCATCTGCAACATATTAGGCAGCGGTTGAATGGGATGGTAATTGTTTTTTACTCTAAATGTTTAGATTATATGATTAGGTTATCGGGCCGTTTGTATACGATCCCCTGGTGTCGTGGGGGCGAGGCAGAACGGTCGACACTGGAGAGAGGACGAACGAGCAGGCGTTACAGCATCTGCAACATATTAGGCAGCGGTTGAATGGGATGGTAATTGTTTTTTACTCTAAATGTTTAGATTATATGATTAGGTTATCGGGCCGTTTGCATACGATCCCCTGGTGTCGTGGGGGCGAGGCAGAACGGTCGACACTGGAGAGAGGACGAACGAGCAGGCGTTACAGCATCTGCAACATATTAGGCAGCGGTTGAATGGGATGGTAATTGTTTTTTACTCTAAATGTTTAGATTATATGATTAGGTTATCGGGCCGTTTGTATACGATCCCCTGGTGTCGTGGGGGCGAGGCAGAACGGTCGACACTGGAGAGAGGACGAACGAGCAGGCGTTACAGCATCTGCAACATATTAGGCAGCGGTTGAATGGGATGGTAATTGTTTTTTACTCTAAATGTTTAGATTATATGATTAGGTTATCGGGCCGTTTGTATACGATCCCCTGGTGTCGTGGGGGCGAGGCAGAACGGTCGACACTGGAGAGAGGACGAACGAGCAGGCGTTACAGCATCTGCAACATATTAGGCAGCGGTTGAATGGGATGGTAATTGTTTTTTACTCTAAATGTTTAGATTATATGATTAGGTTATCGGGCCGTTTGCATACGATCCCCTGGTGTCGTGGGGGCGAGGCAGAACGGTCGACACTGGAGAGAGGACGAACGAGCAGGCGTTACAGCATCTGCAACATATTAGGCAGCGGTTGAATGGGATGGTAATTGTTTTTTACTCTAAATGTTTAGATTATATGATTAGGTTATCGGGCCGTTTGCATACGATCCCCTGGTGTCGTGGGGGCGAGGCAGAACGGTCGACACTGGAGAGAGGACGAACGAGCAGGCGTTACAGCATCTGCAACATATTAGGCAGCGGTTGAATGGGATGGTAATTGTTTTTTACTCTAAATGTTTAGATTATATGATTAGGTTATCGGGCCGTTTGTATACGATCCCCTGGTGTCGTGGGGGCGAGGCAGAACGGTCGACACTGGAGAGAGGACGAACGAGCAGGCGTTACAGCATCTGCAACATATTAGGCAGCGGTTGAATGGGATGGTAATTGTTTTTTACTCTAAATGTTTAGATTATATGATTAGGTTATCGGGCCGTTTGTATACGATCCCCTGGTGTCGTGGGGGCGAGGCAGAACGGTCGACACTGGAGAGAGGACGAACGAGCAGGCGTTACAGCATCTGCAACATATTAGGCAGCGGTTGAATGGGATGGTAATTGTTTTTTACTCTAAATGTTTAGATTATATGATTAGGTTATCGGGCCGTTTGTATACGATCCCCTGGTGTCGTGGGGGCGAGGCAGAACGGTCGACACTGGAGAGAGGACGAACGAGCAGGCGTTACAGCATCTGCAACATATTAGGCAGCGGTTGAATGGGATGGTAATTGTTTTTTACTCTAAATGTTTAGATTATATGATTAGGTTATCGGGCCGTTTGCATACGATCCCCTGGTGTCGTGGGGGCGAGGCAGAACGGTCGACACTGGAGAGAGGACGAACGAGCAGGCGTTACAGCATCTGCAACATATTAGGCAGCGGTTGAATGGGATGGTAATTGTTTTTTACTCTAAATGTTTAGATTATATGATTAGGTTATCGGGCCGTTTGCATACGATCCCCTGGTGTCGTGGGGGCGAGGCAGAACGGTCGACACTGGAGAGAGGACGAACGAGCAGGCGTTACAGCATCTGCAACATATTAGGCAGCGGTTGAATGGGATGGTAATTGTTTTTTACTCTAAATGTTTAGATTATATGATTAGGTTATCGGGCCGTTTGTATACGATCCCCTGGTGTCGTGGGGGCGAGGCAGAACGGTCGACACTGGAGAGAGGACGAACGAGCAGGCGTTACAGCATCTGCAACATATTAGGCAGCGGTTGAATGGGATGGTAATTGTTTTTTACTCTAAATGTTTAGATTATTTGATTAGGTTATCGGGCCGTTTGCATACGATCCCCTGGTGTCGTGGGGGCGAGGCAGAACGGTCGACACTGGAGAGAGGACCAACGAGCAAGCGTTAGTGTCCGGACACGAAAGTGGCGGCGGCCGAGCGGTGGCGGGGCGGCGTGGCAGCGGAGCGGCGGCGGGGCGGGGCGATGAGAACGTGGGCACGAAACTTAGCGGTCGGTCAGCCGCGCTAGTAGTGCTGTGACAGATGGGCTAAATACCATTAAGGGCCCGTGGACCTACCGATTTGACCTACTGGTAGGACCACGGTATACCACTAAAGTAACTTCTTATTTTTTTTTATTTCTACTGATGTGTCAAATGTGATGTTGCTATGGAAACAATTTCTTGTTAAATCAATAAAGAAAAATATTCAAAGGACGAAATATATCCTATGTCTAAAAATTTTATTTAGTTCGAAAAAATTGTCTAAGTATAGGCGTTAACTAGTTTCAAAACCGGATTCTTTGCTCATCTTGTGTTTTTTAAATGATGTCCAAGATGCCGACATCCATACTGAATAAATAGGTACTACCTAGTAATCAAACAGACACTATTATATTATTCAACACAACACTACTGTAATCGCGGGCTACCAAATCCAACTAGTTTGTTCATTTGTTTTCGTCGCTCTCCTCCCGCCCGTGCATCGCTCGTCGCCCCGCGCCGCCACCGCCCGTTTCGTGCGCGTCTCCATACTGTGCCATACTGTTGAATGTGTCAGAAATGGTCAGAAACATGGAGAGAATTAAAACAAAATAAATCAATTTAAGTAAAGTAATGTTTATTAAATTGAATCGTCCAATTTCTTTTAACCTACCACCTGTTCGGACGTCTTTTTTTTAGCTGAGAGAAGAACAGGCGGAAGAAACTCGTCAGCTTTATCAAATCAGATATTTACAATTAAATCGTTACAATCTACAACAATATAAACTTAAAGTTATCAGTTAATCTCTTTATTAAACTATGATACTAGTTACCAAGCAAATGCAAAAGAAATCTGTCTATAATGTACTTTACTTATTATTACTACAAATAATCGGAATAATCATAAAATTGGGAATGAAAATTAACAGCGGATAGCCTTTGAAAAAGAATCAACTCACACACAAAACAATTAATTCAAAATAACACAATACAATGAAGAATTTACTTAACTTAAATCCCGTAGTGCTCCAAACTTAAAAGTGAAACGTATGCTCAATTTTCCATTCCTTAAATACCCACTAAATTTAACACAAAAAGTTTACCCCTCACACCACTTTTCAACCAATCACAATCGACTATACTATTTGTACGAAAAAGTAATATCAGAGATAATATTTTATAAAACAATTACGTTGTAATCTTTTTGAAACTAAATCCCAATGAATTACAATAATTGTTATATTCATCACTGTAGTCTTACTTGCATAAATTCTTGAAAATACGTTCAGCCAATGATAGGCGTTACGACTAACTATCGTGAAATTATCAAATATAATAAATGGTAACTTATTTAAAACTTGCTAAGATATGTATAAGATATTTACATTATTTTTATAAGAACTGAATCAAAATTAAATGTTAAACAATACATGATTTGATCATACTATTACCAAACATTATTTATCTGAACGTGTAAGGCAAAGGCAAATGTTCATACAGCCAAAAATACAATTATTGGAAAAAAGCTTTACTTAAAATCCGTCACGGCCATTCTGACAAGTACTTCGCTCCCGAAGTACAATTTTAAACTTATATGTTAGGTATATTAATAACAATCATAATGGTCTTTAAAATTTACAGAACAGTCACTGTTAAAACCACTACTGCCAACAATGGGCATTAGTCTTAAAAATAGTCACAGTCAAATATGGCTCGCAAGCTTCTTAATCATGGCTCGCAAGCCTCTGCAACATGGCTCGCAAGCCACTTCAACATGGCTCGTAAGCCTTTCCAACATGGCTCTTAAACTCCTCCAACATGGTTCGCAAATCTCTCCAACATGGCTCGCAAATCTCCCCATCATGGCTCGCAAATCTCTCCAACATGGCTCGCAAATCTCTCCAACATGGCTCGCATATCTTTCCAACATGGCTCGCAAACCTCTCAAACATGGCTAGTAAACCTTTCGAATATGGCTCGCAAACCTCTCAAACATGGCTAGTAAACCACCGCCCGCAAGCTAAACACCCCCACTCTACCGCTACCCCTGGGCGGTGGGCAATTACAGTCATAAGTCAAAAAGCAATAGACCATCATGATTATTACCAATAAAATCTCCAACTTGTCCCATTTAACAAAAATCTTCACCCAACTCTTTATTGAATAAAAAAAAAGAAATGGCAATTAGATATAAAATATAACAATTTAATTAGTGACAATTCTGATTTAATAAGACAATATACAAATATTATATAATATAAGTCGACGAAGACAACTGTCAGAAGCTGTTTGCTAAATAGGACAAGCAGCAAGATAAACACACTATCAATATAACTCATCATAATGTCAATTATTTTTAATCAATCAATATGATCAGAAAACAAACCTACTAGAACAAGTATTTGGTAAGATCGATCATGTGGCTTCATCAATTTGCAAATAAATTATCATAACCATTATTATCATCATTATCTTCAACCATCATCATTATAATCATCACTCGTCACTATCTTAATAATCCTCATTAACATAATTATCATCATTATTATAATTTTCAAATCGAAATCATAATGTAAATCGAAATCATAATCAAAATCATAATATAAATCGATGTCATAATTTAAATCGAAGACAATCCAAATCTAAATCATAATCTTGATTGAAATCAGAATACGAATCGAAATCAGAATCTAAATCATAATCAGAATCGTAATCGAAATCAGAATCTAAATCGAAATCAAAATCGAAATCAGAATCTAAATCGAAAACAAAATCAAAATCGAAAACCAGAATCGATACCAGTATCAAAATCAAAATAAGAATATAAATCGAAACTAAGTGTAAATTGAAACTCAAATACTATAAATCTAATTTCAAAATCGAAACTAAAATGTAAAATGTAAATGGATATCAAAATGGAAATTAAGATCAAAATGTAAATCGAAGTCAAAATATACATCGAAATCAAAATGTTAATAAAAATCAAAATGTAAATAAAAATCAAAATCAAAATGTTAATCAAAATATAAATCTAAATCAAAATCAAAATGTAAATTCAAATCGAAATCGTAATCAAAATGGAAATCGTAATCAAAATGGAAATCGTAATCAAAATGGAAATCGTAATCAAAATGTAAATCAAAATATAAATGTAAATCAAAATATAAATGTTAATCCAAATCAAAATGAAAATCCAAATCAAAATGAAAATCCAAATCAAAATGAAAATCCAAATCAAAATGAAAATCCAAATCAAAATGAAAATCCAAATCAAAATGAAAATCCAAATCAAAATGAAAATCCAAATCAAAACGAAAATCCAAATCAAAACGAAAATCCAAATCAAAACGAAAATCCAAATCAAAACGAAAATCCGAATCAAAACGAAAATCCGAATCAAAACGAAAATCCTAATCAAAATGAAAATCCTAATCAAAACGAAAATCCTAATCAAAATGAAAATCCTAATCAAAATGAAAATCCTAATCAAAATAAAAATCCTAATCAAAATGAAAATCCTAATCAAAATGAAAATCCTAATCAAAATGAAAATCTTAATCAAAATAAAAATCCTAATCAAAATGGAAATCTTCATCAAAATGAAAATCCTCATCAAAAACGAAAATCCTCATAAAAATGAAATCCTCATCAAAATGTCAATTCAAATCAAAATATCAATCCAAATCAACATGTAAATCCAAATCGAAATGTAAATTCAAATCAAAATTTAAATTAAAATCATAATGTAAATCCAAATAATAATGTTCATCGAAATCAGCAAAATGTAAATCGAGATCGAAACCTAAAAATCGAACCCTTAATATAATCTATACCTTAATCGAAATTTAAATCTAAATTGAAAATAAAAAAAAACTAAAATCGAAATTTAATTTTCAAGGTTTAGACTTTATCCTAGATTGAAATCTAAGTTGAAATCTAACCCAAAATCTATTTCAAAATAAAAACCAAAATCTAAATCTATCAAAATCTAAATTTAAAAAAAAGATCGAAAATCGAAACTGAAAATCTAAACCAAAAATCAAATCTTAAAATCAAATTCGAAAATCAAATCCGAAAATCAAGTCCTATAATCAAATCTGAGAAACAAAACCAAAAATCCTAATTATAAAAACAAAACCAAAAATCGAAAATACTATCTATAATCAAAATCAAAAGTATAAAATCTAAAGTAAAATCTTAAATCTAAAATCAAAACCGAAAATCAGAACCTAAAATCAAAACCTAAAATCAAAACCTAAAATTAAAACCTAAAATCAAAACCTAAGATCTAAATCGAAAATCTAAAATCAAAATAAAAATCTAAACCGAAAATCTAAACCCAAAATTTAAATCAAAAATCAAAACGAAAAATCAAAACCTAAAACAAAATATAATATTATCATGAACTTGGGTACAAACCAAAGTCTCTGAATAAATTACTCAAAACATACTTGTCTGTTGCAATTTAAACCCACCCAATAGTAAATAATAAATCCGAATGACATCGAATCATACATTTTAAACTTTTAACTTCGTAGCAAGATTAATGACTTAGGAGACAACATAATCAAACCTAAACTATTTAACTAAATCTATATATTTTAGATTATACACCTGAACAGGTTGACTAACTGTCGTGTTATCAATAACAAAGTAATTGAAAATTTATCAAATAAAAATAAAGCAATAATATAAGCAATAATATATAAGGCAATAGTAAAAAGTAATTAATATAAAGTACAATTATTAATTATAATTTTTAAGTAATTATGATTAATAATTGTGTTATTGTGTGAACATTAGCATAACAGTGTGAACATAGCATTTAAGCTTATTTCTTATCGGAAGAAAGCACAAATTAAAAAGAAACAATATCAGCCTTTTTTAGTTACACATAAATTGCTTATCATTATTTGAATTTTCAATAATGCTAGGATTACTCTGCGCAAACATTACTGAGCGGGATTCTATTTTATAGATAACTTTTCTAAGTAAAAGAAATATTATTATATACATTGCTCCGATTCCAAATAAAGAAACTAAAAGCATTTGTGTCGCCCAAGACAGCGCCTACAGAATAGTTCGTCGTCTAAGTTGAGACAGCCAGGAATCGAACCCGGGGATCTCGAGAGAGACACCATGAAAACCAGTGTACTACCCACTCGACGTTGTTGGTCGAAAAATAAATAATAGAATACGATATCTACCCAAAATAAAAACTTTCAATAAATTTAAAATGAGAATGAGAATGCTAAATACTGTGGCAGGGTAAGTAAAGTTCAAAAGGAAAGACACTCTGCTTTAAATAAGAAAAACAAAATAAACCCTCAAATGAAAAACAATAAATTCTTACTTAAATCTTACTACCTTCTTTGCAATTCGAAACATACGTAGAAAGTAAAAATTAAGAAATGATGTAACTATTAAAAATTTGGTAGCAATGAATAATATTTTGTACTAGTGCAGAAGTAAATAGCTGTGCTTCAATAAAATTTGAATTTTCTAAAGCTAAAGTATCTACAAACCCAAATGTTTCATTGTAAACTTTATACAGACTTAGTATAAAAAGATCTACCTACTTATAACGTACCTACAAATGAACAATTTAAACAAGTTTTAATCGCATTTACTTAGACGCCAGACCAATTACTCAGGCTTTTGATAAAACCACATCAGTATCACAAATACCGTCACAAATTAATTTTATAAACATCTTTAGTTAATATTGATTTCTCAATGTATTTGATGTTAATTTCGTCGTAACAAATTTTATTCTTTTTCCACATCAAAACAATAAATAAGTATTGAAATAGCAAAGTAGCAACCTCGTAAAATAAATTATTAAAACAGCCACTAATGGCCTTACCGGCTAGCGGACTTTGAAGGAAGATCTCTGAAGACTTCTCCTTTACTTCTCATTCTTCTTTCACTGACACCAGCTGGCTGCTACTCAGGTCTCAGGATCGCAATGGCAGCGGAGCGAGTTCTCGTCAGCATCCACCCTGAAAATCATCAGGAATTGGTGTTAATATTTTGTAAATGGACCGAGTTGATACCCACTTCTGATGTCAGAAATGGTCAGAAACATGGAGAGAATTAAAACAAAATAAATCAATTTAAGTAAAGTAATGTTTATTAAATTGAATCGTCCAATTTCTTTTAACCTACCACCTGTTCGGACGTCTTTTTTTTAGCTGAGAGAAGAACAGGCGGAAGAAACTCGTCAGCTTTATCAAATCAGATATTTACAATTAAATCGTTACAATCTACAACAATATAAACTTAAAGTTATCAGTTAATCTCTTTATTAAACTATGATACTAGTTACCAAGCAAATGCAAAAGAAATCTGTCTATAATGTACTTTACTTATTATTACTACAAATAATCGGAATAATCATAAAATTGGGAATGAAAATTAACAGCGGATAGCCTTTGAAAAAGAATCAACTCACACACAAAACAATTAATTCAAAATAACACAATACAATGAAGAATTTACTTAACTTAAATCCCGTAGTGCTCCAAACTTAAAAGTGAAACGTATGCTCAATTTTCCATTCCTTAAATACCCACTAAATTTAACACAAAAAGTTTACCCCTCACACCACTTTTCAACCAATCACAATCGACTATACTATTTGTACGAAAAAGTAATATCAGAGATAATATTTTATAAAACAATTACGTTGTAATCTTTTTGAAACTAAATCCCAATGAATTACAATAATTGTTATATTCATCACTGTAGTCTTACTTGCATAAATTCTTGAAAATACGTTCAGCCAATGATAGGCGTTACGACTAACTATCGTGAAATTATCAAATATAATAAATGGTAACTTATTTAAAACTTGCTAAGATATGTATAAGATATTTACATTATTTTTATAAGAACTGAATCAAAATTAAATGTTAAACAATACATGATTTGATCATACTATTACCAAACATTATTTATCTGAACGTGTAAGGCAAAGGCAAATGTTCATACAGCCAAAAATACAATTATTGGAAAAAAGCTTTACTTAAAATCCGTCAAATGCATCGCCGCCGCTCCGCTGTCGCGCCGCCCCGCTGCCGCTCCGCCGTCGCAGTTTTCGTGCCCGGACACTTACAGCATCTGCAACATATTAGACAGCGGTTGAACGGGATGGTAATTGTATTTTTTACTCTAAATGCTTAGATTATTGTCCGTTATCGGGCCGTTTGTATACGATACGATCCCTTGGTGTCGTGGGGGTGAGGCAGAACGGTCGACACTGGAGAGAGGACCAACGAGCAAGTGTTACAGCATCTGCAACATATTAGACAGCGGTTGAACGGGATGGTAATTGTATTTTTTACTCTAAATGCTTAGATTATTGTCCGTTATCGGGCCGTTTGTATACGATACGATCCCTTGGTGTCGTGGGGGTGAGGCAGAACGGTCGACACTGGAGAGAGGACCAACGAGCAAGCGTTACAGCATCTGCAACATATTAGACAGCGGTTGAACGGGATGGTAATTGTATTTTTTACTCTAAATGTTTAGATTATTGTCCGTTATCGGGCCGTTTGTATACGACACGATCCCTTGGTGTCGTGGGGGCGAGGCAGAACGGTCGACACTGGAGAGAGGACGAACGAGCAAGCGTTACAGCATCTGCAACATATTAGACAGCGGTTGAACGGGATGGTAATTGTATTTTTTACTCTAAATGTTTAGATTATTGTCCGGTATCGGGCCGTTTGTATACGACACGATCCCTTGGTGTCGTGGGGGCGAGGCAGAACGGTCGACACTGGAGAGAGGACGAACGAGCAAGCGTTACAGCATCTGCAACATATTAGACAGCGGTTGAACGGGATGGTAATTGTATTTTTTACTCTAAATGTTTAGATTATTGTCCGGTATCGGGCCGTTTGTATACGACACGATCCCTTGGTGTCGTGGGGGCGAGGCAGAACGGTCGACACTGGAGAGAGGACGAACGAGCAAGCGTTACAGCATCTGCAGCATATTAGACAGCGGTTGAACGGGATGTTAATTGTTTTTTTTACTCTAAATGTTTAGATTATTGTCCGTTATCGGGCCGTTTGTATACGATCCCCTGGTATCGTTGTATCCTATGTAAACCATAAAAATAAATAAAGTCTTTATTATTATTTAGAGTACGTAATCAAACATCGAGTTTTTACGGAACCCTCGGTGGGCGAGTCCGACTTGTCGCTTTTGTCGATTACATAGATTCGTTACATACAATTAAACGGCTGACCAGATAGTAATAGTCACCTTGCGAAACTTATTGTACTTATTGTACTATAGCGCATTGCAGTCGATCCAAAACTTTATATAACTCTGGCTCTTTAGTCATCGAAGTTTATACTCAACTAGAATCTGTATGGATTTGATTTTAATATGAGCGAAAAAGCTGCCTTTCTATTGTCTAATTTTAAAAATCTATCGCAATCGCTTTCATTTGACAGATGGATGTGACACATTGCTGCATTTCTTTGGTAAGTTGTTATTTGTTCCAAAAAGAAGCTTCAATGTATCACATCCTGAAAGCGATTGCGATAGATTTTGAAATTAGACAATTAGCCCCCAGGTCCCTGTTGTAGTTAATCATCACGTCTTGGTCATTTTTACTTATTAGTAGATGTTTAACTGAGCTCCGTAAATATTTGTGTATGTCCATCCCTCAGATCAAATAAAAAAGTAAGATGGAGCGTGAACAATGAAGTAAGGCCGGTTTTTGATGGTATATGTGTGCGTACAAGGGGGCGGGCGGGGGCCGGGCGGCAGGGTTTTATATGGAAAGCCAAGGCGTAGTTTCGTAACACGTGTGTGCGTGAACTGTGTATGTACACAGCCAAGGCGTAGTTTTACAGGCCTTACCGCATTGTTAAGAAGACTCCATGTTCCTTTTTTATTTGGTCTGACTGAGGTTCATCCATGTCATGTTTACATTTCCTTTATTAAAAAGAATTTCATAGCTGCTAGCTTACCGGTATGACAAGAATTAAGAGGTTAACGGTAATCCTTGTTAAGACAATCCTTTTTTTTTCAGGTACGAACGAAAAACAAGCAACTATCGTTATCTTTATCTCCGGAGGGGCAAGTCGAGCATCTTATCGTGGAAGCGACCAGTGTGCATAATCTGTGCCAAATGTATATCGGATGGGGACCATTTTTGTAGTATAGAAATACGCGGATTCAACATAACTGGCTGTGTTATCTTAGCTTTTTAAGGACAAATAAAATTTTATTTTCTGTAATATAAAATTAGTTTCATTTAAGGTTTACTATAAAAACATCTGCAACGTAACGTGTTGTAAAAAATACTAGGTATATAATGTTCTCCTAATTACTGTAAAGTACCTATATCAATAGTTATAAATATTATGGGAACCACACAGAGTCGCTTCTGCCCCCCTAGCATAACCACCAGAACGCGATAATAGCGATTTCTAATGTTTAACTGTCAAAAGACAATGCATTTTGACAGTTGAGTGAGTGTGGATCATAGACTTAGAAAAATTGTGTGGACGATACGGACATAGTAGGACCAAAGGTACATTACCGTGGTCCTACCAGTAGGTCAAATCGGACGGACCCTTAAAAACCCTTGTTATTGAACCAAAGTACTAAGGTACCAAGTACCAAAGTACAAAGCACAAATAATCGAAATATAAATCGATTTATTTGAATATAAATTAGTCGATTACTAGACATACTTAATTCGGTTGACACTAGCGTAGTGGGTGGAGGGGTAATCGTGAATTATCCGTCCGTCCACCCACTGGTGGGAAAGTCCAGCGGATGGACGGGTTGTGAAGGCTTAAAAATGAAATTTTAAATATCCCAAGGAGGAATAATGTTTTATAAGCCTAGAATGGTTAAACATAAACTTATACTCCACATTTGAAGATCTCTGTCGACAAGCTAAACGTTCCAATGAAAATAATAATTGTATCTGCATGTTTGTTTTGTTACGTTACGTCCAGAATTACTGACACCACAAAATGTCTAAATGAAACAAGCGACACTGTATTTTGCCTACTTAATCTGAATTTTAGATAAAACCACGAGTTTGTTCATATTAAAATTCATAACATGATCGATCATGAACTGCGAGTCTATTTATTTTGGCCATTAGCGTATCTTTGCTTATTGAGTTTTATTTATAAATGGTACTAAGTAGTTAAGGTTTATCAGTAGAAATAAAATTAGTGGGTGCCTACTAGCAAAATTGTTAACGCTGTGAATAAAGCATGATCAATCAATTTATTGAATAAATAAGTAGTTAAGTTTTTGAGTTTTTTCTCTAAGATAATGAGAGCACCTGTGGAAAAACTTGAGCTTTATGAAAAACGCGTTAGATACGATAGTGCTTTTGCTTAGCATAATATTTAAGCATTTACCTTTTCTGTTTTTTCCATACAATCGTAGTTTTGTCTTATCGATACGAAACGTACGGTTGGGCACTTAGGTTCGCGAACCTCGTGTTCCGCGAACTTATGTTGCAGGTACGCGGAGATTAATGTGGACGCTATTGCGAACTTCTGATTGCTCTCCCTTTGTGTTCGTTCGCATCGGATCGCAAAAAACGGAGCGCGCACCGAGGTTCGCACACGTACACGCGCACTGTTGTAGGTTCGCGAACCTACCTGGGTACCCACCACCTACCAAGATCGGAAAATTCCCAATCAAATAATACCCTCCTAGGCATCTAATTTTGATTTCAAAGTACAAAGTGGCTACCTAATTGATTATTTATTGTTATTTCGTAGGAGATACGGTTTGCGCGATTCGGTCAATGTGGTGTATCGCTATTGTTTACACGACTTTTTTTTAGAATTATCGATGGTGAGTGACGTAAAATTGTGAATTCCAAAGGTTTTACAATCACAAGGTGGAATTTTGTTTTTCCGTTTCATTTCATGTAGGTACCTACCTACCTAGTTTATAAGTAGGTAGCACATTGATCAAGTGCATAAATAGAACCCGGGACCTGGGACTTTTGAATGTAACATTTCACGGTGAAGTCTTTGAACTGGGAAATAAAGAAGCAAATAAGCGTGGATATGCATTGTTTTTAGTTGAATTGAAAAGACATATTGTGTGTATGAACATTGCGAAATGACGAATTTTCGGAGAAGTTGTAAAATGACAAAAAGTTTGTCTTTCTCAGTTCCCAGAATTTCATGCTGTTTACTATTACCACTTCTAAGAATAGGTGAGAATGATTTTCAAATTCCACAATTTAATCACGCACTTAGCACGTGCCAGACTTTTCTTACTTCGAAAAACGTTATCAGAGTAACTTTTCGCGTTTTATCTCGAAAGCTTAGAAGAAAAATCTCCGATAAATCCATTAGTCATTTTACGCATTATTATTTTTCTCTACAGTTGATTGCTTATGAAATATGGTGATGGCCCCAATACAGTTCAGTCCAGCTCGGTCTTCATAAATTCCGCCCGCTGTGCTAATATTTCTGAGGCCCCATCGATACCCATTACGCAGACTTATTTGCAGTGGACAATATCAACTGAACGATGATATATGCCAGCTCGTTCATTGCTTATTCCCCGCACGTTTCAGATGACCCCTTCTTAGGGATTGTCCCCTAACTTTTGCGGATCGCTTATTTTTGCCGACCTTTGTATAGAGTTACCGATTCATAAATAAAATGCTGCTTTCCACTGTTTGTTGTATCTTTTACCTTATTTTTTCGGCTCAAAGGATAGCAGCATTTTTTATTCACAATAGTAATTTAAGAGTGGAGGTAAAATAATAAAGTAAGTAATGAAAAGTAACGTGTTCCTGATTTATCTTCGCCGAAAATTCATCGTTTTTGTTTCGCTAAGTAAAGCAGTTTTTGTTTTCCCGTCTGGTCATTCCAGGATATAATATAGCAATACGTCTACACGACGTCGTTACATGTCTGGCTCATCTTTTATGTAATATTTCACCTCGTTTCGGTCCAGCGGGTGACCTAGTGCCGCAGTGTAGGTACGTAGTTGACAGGCAATATCCGGATGATCCATTGTTCACCTCATTGTGGATTCCGAGCGAGGATGCGCGCTCTAACCTCTCTTTCATTAAACTTTTGCCTATCCTATAAGGTCGGTCGGCAAACTACGAATAACAAGGCCACTAATAGCAGTCCGCTCCGAGATTTTAGTTTCCTCGTGTTAGGGGAAAAGCGCAAGAAATAATAGTAAATGTATTTGTTGATCGCATCATTAATTCCCTCGCGGGGTGCTGTAAGATAAAAACAAATTGTTTTTGTTTTAGCACGATCCTTAGGTATAATTTTGTTTCCTCTGAGTTGGTTAACAATTTCATCTTCCTTTATCAGATTGCAATAGAATTCCTTTCAGGAAACTTGGTCTAAGTTAGGTATCTCTTAATTAGAAGATAATCTACGCTAACAGGTCGGTAATAATGTTGGTGCCATAAATTAACCCTAGATTAGATTCGCCAGGTGCGTTGCATGAGTTTAGCGTTAGCTAGCTAGGTAGGTACCTACCAAGTTACTATAGTTGCAACATTGAAATGAGTTGCAATAATAGTTCTTGAGAATTTTGGAGATATTAGGTAGGTACGTACAGAAATCATACGTGAGTAGATAACAACGTTAAACAATAGTATTTTGAACAAAAAACTGCTAGGCAAATACTTACGTACTCATGCTCATCATTAGGAGCGTTGGTTTTGTGGGGAAGTCCGACTACCAGACAAACACTTTAGAACTATTCATAGTAACAACATGGTTATAACTATAAAAAACGATTTCCAAATAAAGAGATTTTTTGCCGGGAACAAAAAGTACCTAATGGTTTATACTTGAGAATGTTAAGTAGGTAGGTAGGTACTTTAATTACTTATAATATAAAAAGTTGATGACTTTTTTTAGGTTGATTATAGAATTCTTAGCTCAGGCGAGTTCAAAAGTTGTACTTATAGGAAATAGATACCTCCGAAATTTCGGCCCCTAATTGCCTATAATATGCCTTATATTTGGGTGGTGTTTGGTAAAAGCCTTATAAATCCAATTATGGTAGATAGGGACCATCAAACTGAACAACTTTTACTATGGGACCAACTCTGAAATCGCAAAAAAATCTGCTGTTTCATACATTTTGATATTTTCGTTATTAATTTTTGTATGAATCAGCTGATTTTTATTTTCGCGATTTCAGAGTTGGTCCCATAGTAAAAGTTGTTCAGTTCAGTTTGATGATCCCTAGTCCCTATCTACCATACTCGGCTTTATAAGGCTTTTACCACAAACACCTTGTATAGGGTTAACTTTTAAGTCATAATCACGAATTTTGTTGCAAACTGGTTAAGCGACGCTGTTGCCCATAGTACCTAGACCTACCTAACTTAGCCTAAACTTATTTTTTTTGCTTAATTTATGTTGCCTTAGTACCTACCTACCTAAGCTTAATGTTCAAACATTTGTACATAAAAGTTTTGTTGCAATAGCGTTCACGGTTGTTAATAAATGATAATGCTAGTACTTATGGAAATGCAATTTGTTAAAAAAAATCCATCCAAAACTTCATTTCATAGGTAAGGGGTAAATAATTTATGCACTTGAAAAGCGTTGCAAATGAAACATTGCGATACGCCTAAACTAAACTAATACCTACCTACCTACCTTACCTACCTAGGTACCTAACCAACCTAATACCACAGAATATATAACAGTGCTAATACTGAATTCAAATTCTATGCTGAAAGTATTATTAATTAAGATAAATATTTTTATAGAAAAAAGAATGTTATTATTATTAACTCAGACCAAATTAATTGTTAGTAAACTTATGTAATTTTCGCCAGGGTTTCCCTGTTTTGATTATTTATCTTTGAAAAATTTTTTTCGATATTATTGCATTTTTCTTGGTTTACTTAGGTACTTTAAAAAAAATTGTATCATGTTCCTAAGTTCAAAAGAAACTTTTATGTTAAGTTATAACAATAGGTAGGTACTTACTATGTTTATGTATTTCTATTTGCAGTAAGAGCAAGGTTTTTATTTCTATAGCAGAGAAATAAAACGGGCAAAGATATGGGACACATTCAGTAACGGAATGGGCCAAGGAATTCCACCACAAACTTCCTAAGCCGTGGCTCTAACGGGGCTATAAAGTTTCAAGCTGCACAGTTGCTGAATTATAAAACTGTGGCGTTTCTAATAAAGTTCACCAAAGAAATTAAAATACTTGAAACAAACTGCACTCGGTGGTATTGCTAACTTAAAATTACTTAGTATGTAGGTACCCGTAGCATGAAAATCTAAGAATGAAAATCTATCGAGAAAAAAGGCGCATAAAAAAATTCGAAAAATCTTCGTGTCTCAAGGGCGACGCCAGGGGTGGGCAGGGGGGGGGCGCTGCCCCCCCTAGAGGTTAAAAAATGTAGCCAACTGCAAATAACCAAAGTCCTAAGGCCGTGCAAATGACTTGTTTTTCCGATAAATCCCGCCCCATCTCAAAACTTGAATAAATTCACTAGGTGCTGTTGACTGTACCTACAATTCATATCATTCTCATCCTCTTTAATATTAACTTGGCCTCCCCCTGGGCCATGGGCTGGCGACGACCTTGTCGTGTCTGATTTACCTCAGGGTCTTAAGACGAAAGTCTATATGACCAGTGTGTGTTGCCAGTGATGACTTACGGAAGTGAAACGTGGTCGCTAACTATGGGTCTCATAAGGAGGCTCAAGGAGGTCACCCAGCGTGCAATGGAGAGAGCCATGCTCGATGTTTCCTTGCGTGATCGAATCAGAAATGAGCAGATCCGCAGGCGAACTAAAGTAACCGACATCGCTCGAAGGATTGCTCAGCTGAAGTGGCAGTGGGCTGGACACATAGCGAGAAGAACCGATGGCCGTTGGGGCGGAAAGGTTCTGGAATAGCGACCGCGCACCGGACGGCACTCCGTGGGTAGGCCCCCCACAAGGTGGGCCGACGATCTGGTGAAGGTCGCGGGAAGCCGCTGGATGCGGGCAGCGCAGGACCGATCGTCGTGTGGAGATCCTTGGGTGAGGCTTATATGATGATGATGATGATAATTTTATATGAGAAATTTGTACAGCGCCATCTACCGCCGAAAAGCGAAATGAAATTTCCCTTGAAGAATTACTCTACCGAGTATTTTTTACGCGCTTTTTTTAGATAAATGCTCGTAGGTACTTCGGATACAGAACCCCTAGCACGAACATCTATCAAGAAAAAAAAAACATTCGATAGAATAATTTTGTATGGGAAAGGACATCGCCAAGTTTCTATACATGGTGAGGCCCAGTGTTACAGAAACGAAAACAACACCATTAAAGAGATAATTTTAAAAGACATTGTACTGTGCATTTTTTTTTTCATTTTTTCTATGGGAGAGCAAAGATATGTAACAGGACAAAAACGTGATTTATAAAATAAAACAACTTCACTAATACATTGAAATGTATTTCAATGCACTAATATTACAAAACAAAGTCCCTCGTGCGTCTGTCTGTCTGTAGGTATGTCTGTCTGTCTGTTCGCAATAAACTCACTTCGTCACTATTATTTAACGACCGTTTTCCAATAGCATTGTTCCGAGTCGTTGCGATTTCGCAGTTAATGCAATCATTTTGCTTCATCCTTAAATATTTTTTTGCGTCCTCATCAAGGTCTTCGACTTTCGTTATAATATTATTATATCTTTGGAATATATACTTACGTAAATGATGTACCTACAAACAACGAAACAAAACTCGAGACGAGAGCATTTATGAAAACTGTTTTGTTTTAACAAAAAAGAAATGTGTATATTGCTTATATCCCATAGAAATTCACCATAATTTTATTTTTTACACAATCAAGTAAAAATATGCTGTTTTAAACTAAGTCAAAATCTTGTAACAGGTGTGCCCAGAACCGGGTTGTCTTTGTACAACGCCATCTATCATCGAAAAGCGAAATGAAATTTTCCATAGATAATTAGGTACTCCATCGACATCCTTTTACCCGCGTTTTTTAAGGTGAAGTTCGTGCTAAGGGTACTGAACTGCGACTGATAAAGTCATACGAAAGTATAAAGTCAAATTACTAGTCTCCCAGCAAAAATTTAAACAAAGAAATGTCACTGTTAAACTGACCTTCATAGTAAAGTTTTCAGATATAAACATTTGGTCACTTTTACACGTTTTTAATTTATTCCATACATTTTTGAGTCATAATAAGTATCATGTCATTCAGGGTAATTTTAAAGTAGGATTATAATTAGTTGTTCTTTTGTTGTTGTTTCTTTATTGATGATAAAGAAACAATCCATGACCATTACCATTTTTGATGACGAGGTTTTGGCGCCATTTTGTCGAGTACGGTTTGGTGTCTATTTTAATTGATTGAAAATTGATTCATAGTGGATATTGTGTCTTAAAATTGTTGCAGTTTTGTGGTACAAGTGTAACTGAACAATATGTGGGATAATTGGAATAGGCGCGATCTTGGTTGTGTGAAGCTGAGACTTTTATTGTAGTGGTAGATACCTCGGCAGAACTTACCGAGTAAACTGTCTTGAATAGTCTTGATATACTTGTTGCCAAATGCTCCAAGCAGCATTGGAATGCGATGCACCCGCATTCTAATGTAAACTTAAACTGAAACAATACCTACCACTGAACTATTAAACACTTGAAACTGGCAAAATTGCTTCCAAGAGGAAAGTAGATTGCCAAAATAAAAATAGAAGAAGAAGAACCATTTTTGATATTAAACGTTGATTCAATATTAATGCAACAAAATCACAAACCCACCACCCACTCCCCCCCCCCCTTTCCTACGCCAATGACTCTACTACTCGTATTAAATACTAAATAATGAAAATTTATAAAATGAACCAAAGGTTTAAGTCTACGGTTTGCAGTTGATGTGTGCACAGCATCATAAAAATGTTTTCTACTATAAAACTGTTATCATGAAAGATTTAAGTACTTATAATTACTGTTTTTGCCGTAAAACTCATGAATAAGAATATTTATCTAAATTTATTTTTATTAGGTACCTACGTTTGTGGTGAAATGCCTACAATGCATGTAGGCAGGTAAGTACATATACCTACTTACTTAAGTGTTTATTTATTGAGTTAGCAATATACTATTTCCTTTTGAATTGTTTTGTTCGGGCAACACCTTTACATTTTTGCTGGGAGGGGAGACTAGTAACTAATTGGACTTTAAAGCCTCGATTCAACGATCTCCTACCTCGATTACATATTCCGATCTCAGACCAAATTGAGATTTCGGAATCTCGGAATCGAATCGGAATCGGAATTTTCGGAATAAGTAGGATGCTAAATCGGTTTAGCAACCTACTTAGCAACCAATTTAGAGTTGCCAGTGTTGCCACCCGTATAAATAAGTAAAATTTCAACAGTAAATTTGCACAAATAACGGAAAAGTCTACATTTTTATGATTTTTATTTTCGATTCTCATCTCAAATCTTAAGCAATGTTTACCTTTCCGTTATAGTGTAAATTCATTTTTAATATCTGACTTATTATAAGTCAAGTACGGGACGTGGCAACCCGAAATTGGTTCCTAAAATCGGCGTATGTAATCGCGGCTCAAAGTGGGTATGTAAGTACCAGAAGGTTTGACACTATTCTATTACTAAATTAACAAGTTTATTAATGCATTACAATGTCGAAGTAAAAAAGACCGTATTTTACAAGACCTATGGACGAAAGACTGAAAATGAAAAGGCCGAATGGTTGTATGGCCGAACGTTTTAAATCCCGAAAGGACATTTTACCTAAACGACTAAATCTTGAAGCTTATAAACCGAGAGTTAGTTACCGAGAGTAGATACCTACGTTCTGTACCCCGAACTACTTAATACCGAATTAACGAATTAGTCAAAAACAACAAGCTATCATAATTTTAAAAGGCTTTGGATTTTGCCTGAAATGCTTTAAAGCAAATTTAGCTGCTGGAAATGAGTCTTAACTAGTCTACTGGGACTTAGAAACCGTAGACCGTAGGTTAGGTGCGAGGAGCGCAGCGACGAGCAAGTTAGATTGACATAAACTCATAAAAAAAAAATCTATTTTTAACTCGATTGGTGGATTTTGTCAAAATAATAACCATTTTACAAGCATTTTTGAGTAAAACAAATTAACCGCAACGCCTACTTTTATAAATGTACTCGTATGTGTTTGTGTAGGTAGAGTAAGTAATTTTTCAAACTTTCGGGATTTCGAACTTTCGGTCATTTGATAATCGATCTTTCAAGTTTCGGTCTATCGGATATCGACATTTAGGATGAAAATCGGCGTTTTATGCGTCGATATTTCGGTCGTATGTATTATGAATTTTCGACATTGTAATGCATAGGTTAGGTACCCTCAGTTTATGTATAAGTATGTATGGAATTTCGTACACTTTCTGCGCAGAAAGTTATGAATCACAGTCATTATTATTACTTACTCTAATGTTTTGATGCAACAAAAACATAAGAAGTTAAAATAACTACTGATTCGTTCTTTAAACATGTGTATCGAGTTCGACGTTACACATAGGTAGCAATATCATTGTGTGAATGTAAAAGACTGCATTCAATTTTTTTTGGAAAAAATGCATAGGATATTTTATACCATACAATGCGTAGGGGAGGTCAACTCAATGCGGCCATAGGAGGCAAAGCGGCCATGCCTCATTTCTCGGCAACTTATAACGATAGTACAATGTTGTATGTTCTGATATGCAGCAAACCTACCGCCCCGCCCCGAGCAGCCATTTGGTAGTGGTTGGAACCAGCATGTGGCCGCGGCAACATACGAAAGATTTTTGTTCATTTTGTTAAGAAACTCCAGGGTAAACTCAATCTGTTTTGATCTAAACTCTACAAAACTCAATGTTTTTATTTTACGTCTATTATTGCTTATCTAATTTGGCTTTGTTGTGTAACATTGGTTCCGACATGAGACAAATGTTATGAGCACAGTTAATTAAAAAAAAAATGGTGGAAAAAGGCAAAGCGGTCCGGGCAAAGTGGCCAAGTGCTTTACCTAGCTGTTGAATATTTTAATTTAAGTAGAAGAACTGTTGGAAGATAAGTATGAGGAAATTGTTGCGTAACTATAACGTAACTAAAATAATTATTAATATAGGTAATAATTAAAAATAAATTTAGGAAGTATTCGAAGATTCTAAGACTGTAATAATAAATATCTCATTTGAAACTTAAGAACATTTTTTTTTCATTAGTAGAGTTTTATTTAATTTATTTTTGGTCTTCTTGTTTTTTTAAGCACGATGTTTTTCAACTTTAAATGAATTTCTTGTAATCTTTTGGAATGACCACTTTGCCCTTACCCCCATGGCCGCTTTAGACGCTCACTTGGGCAAAGCGGTTTTTTGACAAGTTTTCGTAATTTACAAATTAAAAGAAACTATTAAAGTTTTCACGGAATGCGATTACACGTTATAAAAGTTTAATAAATTCCCTATCTATTGGTATAAAATACTTTTCCAAATTCTCTTTTTTAACAGCATTTTTTTAAAGTCAAAGTTAAGGTGGCCGCGCTGAGCTGACCTCCCCTAATTGACCGAGCGAGCCCGAAGTGCGAGCGAAGCGACTCTGCTTCAGCTTGGGCAAAAATTCTTTCGTATGTCTGAATGTTCTCTTCTACAGGTCGTATTTCTCAACCGATTCTCGTGAAAATTTGTGAGCAGGTTCGAAAATTATATAATAGGTCCAGTAGTGTACAGTGTACAAACGAACGTACAACCCGTTATTGGTTTGCTCGGTTCCGTTCTGGGAATTTTGACTTGAAAAATGAACCTCGTGGTCGTCCGGAAACTTTGGTCAACAATGATGAATTAAAGGCGATTGTGGAAGCAGATGAATCGCAATATACAGCTGAGCTGGCAGCAGCTTTTGATGTTAGCATCAAAACAATATTGGTCCATTTGCGACAGATTGGCAAGATAAAAAAGCTTGATAGATGGGTGCCCCACTGCTACTTCACGACAACGCGCGACCCCATACTGCACAACAGACCGTCTCTAAGCTACATGAGTTGGGTTTGGAAGCTCTCCCTCATCCGCCATACTCACCAGATCTTGCGCCTACCGACTATTACTTTTTCCAAAATTTGGACAACTTTTTAGCGGGAAAAAAATTCAATTCCCGAGAGGCAGTACGAAACGCCTTTGAAGAGTTTGTTGTCTCCCGTTGCGACTCTACAGGTCGCATTTCTCAACCGATTCTCGTCAAATTTTGTGAGCAGGTTCGAAAATTACATAGAATTTTTTTGTCATGCCAGTTTTTTGAAATTTTTCATAATGACGGAGAAATGTAAAAAAACATATTTCAGTCCGACTTTCCAGCTGTCCATTTTCCTCTACAGGTCGCATTTCTCAACAGATTCTCGTGAAATTTTTTGAGCAGGTTCGATAATTATATAGTTTTTTTTTATTTAGCCAGTTTTTCTAAATTTACCAAAAATCACCATTTCGAAAAATGTTTAAAATTAGAAGCGCCATCTAGCTGCGAACAATAATACCAAACAGCACGTACCTACTACGTGCTTTGAAAAGTGGGAAAAAGGGGTGGCGACATCTTTTAGATAATTTTTTAAACAACATACAATTTGAGCTACTTTTTAACGCGAGGTCTGCAGCTCACGGAGCCACTAGTAATTAAAATTTAAATGTTAAATTTCACGGCTTCCCTTTTGTTGGATGCTAAAAATAATCTTAATGGTTTCTTAAAAATAAAAGATTGTTTTTTTTCATATTTGGTGGGTTGATTAAAAATTTTTGAATGCAGTTCTAATTATTTTTAAAAACAAAATGAACTTTTCTTTCTGTAAAATTTCCTACTTTCAATATCTAAGATAGGTACTTTGATTGAAGGATAGGTAGGTACCTACTTTCCCTTCGTGTGGCTAAGTTTTGGGACACCCTGTATAATCGACCTACATATACCGTACCTCTATCAAGTTCTACTTAAATTACAAACAATGAATAATTATGGTTAGCATAAATAATATAAAAAAAAAATGAAAAAGAACCTGCAAAAGACGATGAATTATGAAATAAAAGTTTTCCAACCTAGAGAAATCAAACTGGCAGGAAAATAACAAAATGTAAGAGATATTTCAAAACCATGCCGAATGCTATCACACCGCGAAATAAAAGATTGCAACAAGACGATTGTTTGAATAGGTATACTATACATATTATTCAGCGTGGCTTGGAGTTGGTTGGACTAAGATCTTTCTGCGAAATTTATTATCAGATGAGCCGCACGATACCCACTGCTGGATATAGGCCTCCCCCAAGGATCTCCACGACGATCGGTCCTGCGCTGCCCGCATCCAGCGGCTTCCCGCGACCTTCACCAGATCGTCGGTCCACTTTGTCAGTGCGTCGTCCGTTGCGCGGTCGCCATTCTAGAACCTTTCCGCCCCAACGGCCATCGGTTCTTCTCGCTTTATGTCCAGCACACTGCCACTTCAGCTGAGCGAACCTTCGAGCGATGTCAGTTATTTTAGTTGTCCTGCGGATCTCCTCATTTCTGGTTCGATCACGCGAAATTTATTAAGTACCTACATCGGTAAATAAGCATACCTACGTCGAAATTTTTTACAGTGACGACGCGAAGCTTTCTGATTGACGGATACTTACATACATTTTCTTAAATTTGCGAAGAATTTAAGAACCAATGGCGTGTGACCAATGGTTGTTTGGGACGGATAGGTTCAGGAATGGCGACAGGACGAAGCGACCGACGGACGGTCCGTTGGTCTTGGTGGGAGCCCCCGACCCCGAAAAGGTGGACCGACTAGCCGCTGAAGGTCGCGGGAAGCCGCTGGATGCAGACAGCGCAGACCGATCGTTGTGGAGGTCTATAGGTAGGTACCCAGCTGTGAGTGACGTGCGGCTGATAAGATGATGACGATGAAACTTACCTGACGTTCGCGTTAGAGTATATATTCTGTGCCTGACGTGAAAGATTTTTCATGAAAATCAATTTAAATTAAAAAGTTTCAGCTTTTCTGTCGTTTAAAAATGTTGACTCTGATCTGGTCTGGTGGTTTTAATGTAATTTTTTTAAGATTCACTTCAGTAAGACTTCAGTACTTATTAACATTCACATGTTACGTGTTCTAAAAAAATTTAGGAGGTAGGTATAACTTGATCATATAAAAAAGAAAATGTAAAAAATATCGAAATGTAAGTTACTTGTTACTTTTATGTCAATGTAAAATGACGTCCTCCGTGGTCGAGTGGGTTGCACGCCGGTTTTCAAGGCGTCACCATCTCTTGAGGTCCCGGGTTCGATCCCCGGCTGGGTCAATGTAGAAAATGAACTTTTCAATATTGTCTCAGGTCTGGGTGTTTGTCATACCACCGTTGTTTCTGATTTCCATAACACAAGTGCTATAGCTACTTACTTTGGAATTGAAGATCTACGCGCGTAAAAGCGTTCGAAAGAGTAATTTTCTATGGGAAATTTTTACAGCGCAATTTACCAGCGAAAAGCAAATTGCAATTTGCCTTAAATAATGACTCTATGGAATACTTTTACGTGCGTTCTTTTTCTCGGTAGATTTTCGTGCTAGGGATTCAGTACCCCCTAGCACGAACAGCTATCAAGAAAAAAAAACCGATCAAGAGCGAGTTGGACTCGCGCACCGAGGCTTTCCGTACCATCATAATAAATACACTGCAGAGTAGAATAATAGTATTGCAGGTCAGCGCCATCTCTCGACCAATATTGGAACTATTTTTTCTTCTTAGGATAGCGCCATCGCTTGACCTATAGTGGAACTAATTTAATATTTCTTAGGTCAGCGCCATCTGTTGACTGGTAGTGGAACCAAATTTTGTTTTTTTTTTGTTTATTTTTTGAATTTCTAAAAAAGTATGTTATATTGAGACATCATTTTAGTTTTCCTGTAATCCTACTAATATTATAAATGTGAAAGTTTGTGGGTTTGGATGTTTAGATGTTTGTTCCTCAATCACGCAAAAAGTACTGAACAGATTTGGTTGAAATTTGGCACACAGATAGAAGATAGCCTGGATTAAAACATAGAATACTTTTTATCCCGATATTCCCACGGGAACGGGAACCACGCGGATGAAACCCCGGGCGGCCGCTAGTCTTTACATAAACTACTAACACAAAGAAATATTTCAGATTTTTCTCTTTGCAAACTTCGGAGATAAAGGGGGGAACGGTATTTTTTTTACATTTTTCATCATAAGTCGAAAACTATGCGGCCTAAAAAAATAAGCAAAAATGTTTTAAAATGTGCAAACAGCGCTCTTTCATTTGATACCCCACATGCCTATATAGTCAGCCCACCTCAAATTTTTAAGACCCCTTTTAGTTCATGTTGTAATTTTTATTTTATTTCTTTCTTATTTGCAAAATAGTTGGGCAAACGTCATCTTAAACTATTCCAAATTTCAAGTTGATACCATTTCTAGTTCTCGAGATATTCAGCTGTGACAGACAGACAGATAGACTGAGTCACACCATAAGGGTTCCTTTTTACTATTTTGGTACGGAACCCTAAAAACGAGCGTAAAAGTGTTCGATAGAGTCGGATAAAGTAATTCTTTATGGGAAATCTCACTTCGCTTTTCAGTGGTAGAATTGAATAAGAAAAACCTAAGAATTAACAAAGAAACATGAAAATGTTATGTGCTTCGATATTTTTTACTTTCTGCTTACAACATTTAAAAAAGCCATATCTCTAGTTATTATTTCACTTTGGAACTTTACAGTTTTGATCAACCTGTTACAGGGTAATTTATACAGAATTTCAGCCAAATTGACCGAACGGCTTTTTTCGAACGTTTTGTGCTGGGTCCTTATCCTTACTCTATCGATTTTTTTGCGCATTTTATTGACCGAGCGAGCACGAAGTGCGTGCGAAGCATCTCTGCTTCAGCTTGGGCAAAAATTCTTTCGTATGTCTGTATGTTCTCTTCTACAGGTCGCATTTCTCAACCGATTCTCGTGAAAATTTGTGAGCAGGTTCGAAAATTATATGGATTTTTTTTGTCGAGCCAGATTTTTTAATTTTTCAAAATGGCGGAGATATGTTAAAAAAACAGGTTTTTCGGCTTTCCAGCGCTGTCTGTTCTCCTCTACAGGTCGCATTTCTCAAGCGATTCTCGTGAAATTTTGTAAGCAGGTTTGAAAATGATATATAATTTTTTTGGCACGCCACTTTTTCGATTTTTTTCGAAATGGCGGAGATATGTAAAAAAAACCTATTGCAGTCCAGCTTTCCGGCTGTCTTTTCTCCTCTACAGGTTGCATCTCTAAACCGAATTTCGTGAAATTTTGTGGGCAGGTTCGAAAATCATATAGATTTTTTCAAGTTGAGACAGTTTTTCTAAATTTTTCGTAACAGCGGAGATATGTAAGAAAAATGTATTTTAGTCCGGCTTTCTGACGCTGGATGTTCTCCTCTACAGGTCGCATTTCTCAAGCGATTCTCCTGAAATTTTGTGAGCCGGTTCGAAAATAATATAGATTTTTTTTGTCAAGCCAGTTTTTAGAAATTTTTCAAAATGACGGAGAAATGTTAAAAATACATATTTCAGTCCGGCTTTCCAGGGCTGTCTGTTTTCCTCTACAGGTAGCATTTCTCAACCGATTCTCGTAAAATTTTGTAAGCAGGTTTGAAAATTGTATAGATTTCTTATGTCAAGCCAGTTTTTCATTTTTTTTCTAAATGGCGGAGATAATGTAAAAAAATCAAATTTCAGTCCGTATTTCCAGCGGTGGCTGTTCTCCTTTACAGGTCGCATTTCTCAACCGATCTCGGTGAAATTTTGTGAGCAGGTTCGATAAATATATTTTTTTTTTGTCGAGACAGTTTTTCGAAATTTGTGAAAATGACGGAGATATGTAAAAAACCATATTTCATTCCAGCTTTCCGGCTGTTTGATCTCCTCTACAAGTCGCATTTCTCAACAGATTCTGGTGAAATTTTGTGAATAGGTTAGATAATTATATATAACTGTTCAGTCAAGCCAATTTTTCCAAATTTATAAAAAAAATACTCACCCATTTTGAAAAATTATCAAAATTAGAAGCACCATCTAGCTGCAATACTCACGTATACTGTGTGCTTTGAAAACTTCATGGCGACATTTTATTTTATTTTTTCGCGAGGTCTACAGCTCACGGAGCCACTAGTTTTGTCGATATAAGTAGCTGGGGCGTACCGGCTAACGCATCGAACTTCTAACAGTCTGCCGGGTTTCAAATTAAAACAGATAAATCGAGCCTCAATCGGGGCCTAAAATGGCGAATCCAATTCATGATGTCACACGAACATCCATATCTTCCAAATAACTTCAACAAATAGTACAATACGAAATTCCTTACTTGGATGTATCTGTTTTAAGTTGAAGCTCGGCAGATTCGTCGAATTTCGAAAAGTTAGCCGGTAGGGCCCCTGTTCGTGCTATGGTATAGTGCTCTTAGCACGAACATCTATCGAGAAAAAAAAACGCATAAAAGTACTCGATAAAATAATATATATAATAATATTATCTATGGAAAATTTCATTTCGTTTTCCGGCGGTTGCTGGCGGTGTACTCCCATACAAAATTACTGTATGGAATTTCTTTACTGTTGCCGCAGATCACCGTCTATTGTCAAGTTAATTGCATTGTAGGCACATACTACTTTTATTAAACTAAGTTCCTGGTCATTGTTGTTTTAGTGCCTTGAAAATGCCTCACGATTTTATTATTGGAAGTGATTGGAACATTATTAAAGTGACCGTAAATTGAATTTGTAGATTTTTTATTATTTTTGCAGTTGCGTTATACTGACGCTGAAAGTATCGCTAGCAAAACATTCTACCATTAACAAAAGAGACAATAGGTACGTAAATATTTAACTTGTACCTAAGTAATGATTTAGTTTTGTTGATAAGGAAAACGTAAGATGCAAAAAATAAATTAACAGGTTGCAAGAACTGTCCATCAGTTTAGCGTAGTGGCAGTTAGTATTATACCGTGGCTCCATGCACAGGTTAAAAAGTTGGTGCCGCATGCGCGTTTGTTGTGGCGCGAAACGCGGGAAATTTTGACAGATATGCGTTAAAAGTTTTCAAGTAATGTTTAAGGTTTTGCATGTGACAAAATAACGAAGTTGATTGTGTGCTAATTATTGTGTTTGTGTGAAGAAGTGATGAATTATTTGTAATTTTATTGTTATTTTCCTAAAGGATTTTTGAGGAGGGATAAGGTAATAAAGTTTTTAATTAACTTATTAATTTATAAGTTTTCAAATTTTCTTTAACTGCAATTCATCTCAACATAAATATATAATCTTTTATGTAAGTAAATATGAATTAATTAGATATTCTCCTCTTGTTTATATACATTATTATAATCCTCGAACTACAAACACCATGCATGAGTTTTTCCATAAAAGTTTTGGGAAAACTCAAAATTTCTAAATATTTAAACCACATTTATACAATGTTAGTAGAGTCGTTTTATACTTAGTTACAAAAAATATACAAAGTGTCTGATTAGCTCTAAAATTATAACGGTAAGTTGTGTGAGAAAACATTTTAAGGAGAATTTTATGACGTACAAAAATGTAATTAGTTTTTTTTATCGAAGAATGATTTACGATTGTACACCTACATAAATACACTTTACCATACTTATTCTTATCGTGTAGTTTATTTCTTCGATAGCTATGCATGAAAACTGAAGGTCACATAACTGCAGGTACTTTTATAATAATATTTATAAAAAAAAGTTAAATTCTTAAAAATACTGAGCAAGTGCGTATCTGACTTACGCACTAGAGTTAGGTACTAATAGTTGTAATCTTCGATTAGAATTAGCCTGATATTTTCGTATTTTTACTTTTACTTTTCTCAGACACTACCGCCTGATAATTTTCATGATTCTAGGTCAACGGGAAATTGCCCATAAGTTTGGTATAATTAGAGGCGAAATACGGCCGTAAGTTTTGGTAGTTTGACTTAAAAGCTTGTTTTTTCCCCAGATACAACCTTAGTTTTAATTTGAATCACTTCTTGATTGATACGTTCTTGAGGGTCTTGTTGTCTTGAGGGGGTCTTGTCAGACGGAGCGACTTCTTGAGGGGTCTTGTCAGACGGACTGGCTTCTTGAGGGGGTCTTGTCAGACGTACCTACCGCCAAACTTTGAGAGACGGATAACCTGAAAAATAATATTTTTATGTCGCGGGCTTTTCCATAACATAAAAATAATGTTCAAGGTGTCCAATAATATCGATGACAAGATGAAAAGTAAGATGTTAAAAATTTTAATGAAAAGCACTCGTTTAAAGTACCTCGGTTAGGTACTTATGAGCTTGGTTTTTCCCCTCGCTAAATTCTTTTTATTTTCTTGAAGCAGTAGTGACTTAGTAGGTATTTTACCTGTTTTTCATCAGTAACGATGTCAACCAAAGATATCATACAATATTATGATTTATTTTAATATATTTAATTACCTACTTAATGGTAGAAGTACACACTAATAAATTTATTGGTAAAGATTCGGAAGGCATTAGTTCTGTCGTTTGCTAGATTTTGGCTAGATTGGACAATCTTTCTTTAAAAACTTTCGTTTAACTTCACGTAGAAAATGAAATTTTGTAAGTAATTATTAGTTAAGAAAGTGACCACATTTCTTTTTTTAAACTAAAATAAATACGTATGGAGTCATGGCACCAAACCATGTCATGTATTGTATTATTGTCAGGCATTTCTGTTTTGGAGTGACATCCAGTTTTTATGTAATACTTATTTTACGAAGTAGTTTGTCGTGTTTTCGAGTGGATTATGCAACTACATCTCATATACATGTGTGTGGTAAAGAGGAAGTATTGATCGTCAGTTATTTTGTTTTACAACTTTTTTTAAAGGTGTGTTGTGGATATGGATTGCGACAAGTACCTATATACCTACTTATCTGAAAACTATATAGGTAGGTACATTTGTAATTCAGTCATAAAAAATATGATTGCCTGGACGGACAGGCAAACGCGTGGAGATATGCCCCCTAGCATGACCGACTAAACACGGTGTACAGTCACGAGCAATAAAATGTACACACTATAGAACTTTGTCACATTACGTTTTGAATAACCTATAGGTATAACATTATCACACTGAGATATATTGATTGAATGTGACATAGTTCTAAAGTGTGTACATTTTATTGCTCGTGACTGCACATCGCGTGATATAGCGCTTTATCGACACTCAACTGTCAAAATTCATTGTGTTCTGACAGTTAAACGTGATAAATCGCTGTATCATATCGCGTTTCGGTCGTCATGCTGGGGGGCTGGAATTGAAATTAAAACCATATAGGGTGGATATGCCTAACTCCAGCCCCCAAAAGATTTTGCCTTGCTTTAATTAAAAAACAATAAAAATCGGAAACTCTTTAATGGAGCCACACCCCTAGTTAATCCTCTACCTTTTAAAATCACTATTACCCCGTCACGTCACCTATAATTCACACAACGAGCAATAATGTTCACCAAGGCCGAGTAGAGGTGACTATGTTTGAAAAACAGCATAAAATATCGATCGATGCGAACTTTGGGAAGTGTGTTTACGAAGGCAAGGTTTTAGGTTTTAAGCTTTGATACTAGAAATAGATTAGATAGATAGCGTTTTGACATTACTAGTTTGTAATTAAATTTACTAATTTCTAAAAAAATAGGGGGGCTGGAGTTTGACTGGGTGATTTTCAATAACTTTCTATTTTCAGCCGGGGCTGGTATTGGGTATTTAACTTCCGTTTAAGAAATCAAATTCATCTTAATTTGCTCGTTTCAAAGTTGGAATTTGTAGTGCTATTCACTAGAACTACTAACCCTACACCCAATGACCTAATTACAGCCGGGTGAATAATGTTCATTTCCTAAGTTATTTGTTCTGCAAATTAGGGGCTGATATTAGGATATGTATGAGAACCTAACTCCAGCCGGTCATCTAACTTTACGGCAATATACAGGGTGTTCTCAAATATGATTTTGATTATTTTGTTTTCTTTTTTAATATTAGATGTAAAAAGTAATAATAATTAAAATCATACTTTTCTTCACTCATAGAAACAGAAAATAAATTCAATATATAAAAAATGTATATTGAATTCCACGTCTTGGAAAACGCTTAAAAAAGTTTCAAATAATTAAAACGATTTCATACTCGTTGATTATATGTTTATAAATCAAAGTTCACTTTTTGTTACACCATTTTCAATATACACCGTCATTATGTAGTCGTATTAACATAAGGGTGTGTTGTACCAATGAAACTAAACATTTTTGCCCAAGAAACATGGGTCAAAAAATGACAAAAAAAATTTGGTCCTCCCATACTAACTAGACAGCTAAAACATTGTATTTGTATGGGAAAGTCAAAATTTTTTGTCGTTTTTCGACCCATGTTTCTTTGGCAAAAACGTTTATTTCCATTAGTAGAACACTCCCTTAAGTTAATTATAACGACTACAAAATGACCGTGTATGTATATTCTAAATTGATTAATATCTACAGGAGAGGTGTAAGTTGCAATTACTTGCTATGGGAATCACAATTTATAGCCTTTAGTGTTTTATTATCACTATTGAGAGTTACCAAATTTTATTTTATTTTATACTAACATGGTTGTATTATTTTAGAACCCCCTGTACCCGGCTGGAATTAGGGAGTAAAGTGGCTGATATTAGGGCAAAGGCGGCTGGAATTAGGCTTTTTCGCCCTTCGGACATTTAAACGCTTCTCTATTTTTAACCGACTTCAAAAACTTTGAAAAGGAGGAGGTTATCTATTCGTCGCGTATATTTTTTTTTATATATGTATGTACACCGATTACTCAAAGACGGCTGAACCGATTCAAACGATTCAAACGTTATAACATGAGGGTTGTTCCCAAGTTGGTCCCATTTTTTGAAATTTTGAAATCGGTTCAGTAGTTTTCAAGTAATCTTGAAAATACTGCCGTTTTCGTTACCATTTTATATGAATTGAGACCGACTTTCAACCATTACTTTTTGTTTATGAACCGATTTAGACAATTCTTTTTTTGTTTGAAAGAAGACACATTAAGAATGATTCCATATTATTTTCATTGGTCTTTGGATTTTGAAGATACACGAGGGAACTCCTCAAAATCAAATAGGAACTGTACAGTGATTGAAATATTGGTAGGTTTATTATTGTCAAGGACATTCTGGACTAGATTTGAACTGCGAAGACCCAACGGAACACCTGTGGACATTGAGTTACTCGGGGTTTACCATTGAAAAATGTGAAACATTATACTTAACGTTTTATTTTATAAAATCATCGCTTACATACCTACCACAAAAAAGTTTAAAATAAAAAGCTTTTAAAAAAAAGTAAAACCTCCTTCAAAAACCTTAAAAAACAGCTCTATAAAAAGCAAGAAATAATGTTCAAATCGATTAATTAAAACACATCTATTGAAGTCGGGTGGGGCTTTTAGAATATAAACCTCACAATAAGTAAAAAAAATACTTCCAGCTCCACCCGACTTCAATAGACGTGTTTTAATTAATCGATTTGAACATTATTTCTTGCTTTTTATAGAGCTGTTTTTTAAGGTTTTTGAAGGAGGTTTTACTTTTTTTTAAAAGCTTTTTTTTTCCACAAAACTACGTGAAACTAAGTACTATTTTCGTAATAAAGATGAATCAACCTACCTAAAACTGTATCAACAATATTTTTAAGATAGCAATTGTGGCAACAACAGAGATTCAAAGTTGAAAAATCCTTGGGGGGGCTGGTAATAGGCATATTCACCCTAGGGTGGATATGCCTAACTCCAGCCCCCCCCCTAATACCAGCCCCCAAAAGTTTTTGCTTTGCTTTCATTAAAAAACAGTGAAAATCGGAAACTGTTTGATGGAGCCACACCGCTAGTTAATCCTCTAAGTTGGAAAATCACTATTAGCCGGTCACGTCACCTACAACTCACACAACGAGCAATAATGTTTACCGAGACCGAGTAGAGGTGACTATGTTTGAAAAACAGCATAAAAGCTCGATCGATGCGAACTTTGGGAAGTGTGTTTACGAAGGCAAGATGCAATTTTTTTTAGGTTTTAAGCTTTGATACTAGTAATAGATTAGATATATAACGTTTTGACATTACTAGTTTGTAATTAAATTTACTAATTTCGAAAAAAATAGGGGGGCTGGAGTTTGACTGGATGATTTTCAATAACTTTCTATTACCAGCCGGGGCTGGTATTGGGTATTTAACTTTCGTTTAAGAAATCAAGTTCATCTTAATTTGCTCGTCTCAAGGTTGGAATTTGTAGTGCTATTCACTAGAATTACTAACCCTGCACCCTATGACCTAATTACAGCCGGGTGAAAAATGTTCAATTCCTAAGTTATTTGTTCTGCAAATTAGGGGCTGGTATTAGGATATGTATGAGAACCTAACTCCAGCCGGTCATATAACTTTACGGCAATATACAGGGTGTTCTCAAATATGATTTTAATTATTTTGTTTTATTTTTTAATGTTAGATGTAAAAAGTAATAATAATTAACATCATACTTTTCTTCACTCATAGAAACAGAAAATAAATTCAATATAAAAAAATGTATATTGAATTCCACTTATTGGAAAACGCTTAAAAAGTTTCAAATAATTAAAACGATTTCATACTCATTGATTATATGTTTATTAAACCAAAGTTAACTTTTTGTTACGCCATTTTTAATATATGTGTATTCTTAATTGATTAATATCTACAGAAGAGGTGTAAGTTTCAATGACTTGCTATGGGAATCATAATTTATAGCCTTTAGTGTTTTATTATCACTATTGAGAGTTACCAAATTATATTTTTTTTATTTTATACTAACATTGTTGTATTATTTTAGAACACCCTGTACCCGGCTGGAATTAGGGAGCAAAGCGGCTGATATTAGGGCAAAAGCGGCTGGAGTTAGGGTTTTTCGCCCTTCGGACATTTAAACGCTTCTCTATTTTTTTCCCACAAAACTACGTAAAACTAAGTTCTATTTTCGTAATAAAGATGAATCAACCTACCTAAAACTGTATCAACAATATTTTTAAGATAGCAATTGTGGCAACAACAGAGATTCAAAGTTGAAAAATCCTTGGGGGGGCTGGTAATAGGCATATTCACCCTACTTAGGTCTACAACAGTCCCTTGAAGCTGTGAATAAATCAAACTTCTAAGTTAACGTAAACAAAGATACGGCCGTTTATGCCGCAAAAATTTCTACACTCTCAAGGGAATCAATATTCACACGGTACTTTCCGTTGACCGAGAACTATGAAATTTGGCAAGTAATATCGTCTTATACTACAAGTACAGGAAAAAATATGCAAACTATACATTTGTAGTTAAATCATGAAAAAAATCGGGAAAACTCGTAAAATCTGCGAGATTTGATTCCTGATGAATTTATAATACCTATGTACCTATGTATGCACGGAAGCCTTTGGTAGGCGAGTCCGACTCGCACTTGTCCGGTTTTTTAAAAAGGTATTATTTTTCTTTTTTCTAAATTAAAACTGTACCAACCTCATTACAGCATGAAGAAGATCGACCAAACCGTTGTCCATCATTCATAGGTCTCAAGAAGTTTTAGAGAAACTTCTTACCCCGGTCCATAGACTTATTATATTAATTGCCCCGGTCACTCACCATGTGCGCAAAGGTTCGCGAATACGTAAAACCCACATGTGTAGGACGATCTTCGCGAATGACTTCCATACAAAATTGAAAACATTCGTACAATATGTACGAACCTTTGCGCGCATGTGAGTCCCGCGGACTTACGACTTCTTTTTAATAATACATTTTTTTTAATCAAAAGTGTGAACCTGTTTACAGCATGAAGAAGATCGACCCAAAGCGAGTGCTCCTCGGGCTGTTCCCCATAATTCATTGGTCTCGGAGCTACGAGTTGCGGACAGCGGTCGGGGACTTAATAGCGGGGATCACTGTCGCTTTGACACTGATTCCTCAGTCTATTGCTTACGCATCGCTGGCTGGCTTTGAGCCTCAGGTACTGTTATTACTGAACAGCTTAATTAAAAATTACAATCTGTACCCTTAGCACGAACATCTATCGAAAAAAAATAACGCACATAAAATTACTCGTTAGAGTAATTTCTGTCGAAATTTCCTTTCGCTTTTGGTCGGTAGATGGCGCTGAACTAATTTCCCATACAAAATTATTCTATCGAATGTTTTTACGCGCGTTCTTTTTTTCGAAAGCTGTTCGTGTTAAGGGTACTGAGTGCAGATGGTGGCTATCAGTATCAATAGGTACTCCTTTGTTTCTTTTCATCTACTTTTGTGGGATAGGTATACAGATAAGTAATTTGGGGAGGAAAACCGCAATTTTATCCCGATAGGTGGCGTCTGGTCTTTGGTACCCGGCCGCCTCAAAGAAAGTGTCAAAACATATGGGAATCTCTTGGAGTATTGCACTTTTTAATTTTATACTGAGAAAATGCCGCATTGTTATGCATGTAACTTGTAAAATATTGGAGTTCATCGATTTCCCAGTAACAAAAAAAATAGTGGGCAAAAAAAAAAAATTTCTCCCTCGATTTTCTCCTTTGCTGAGCCTGAGAAACATTATAAATCAAAAGGAATGTTTCATGAATTTGATGAAGCTTCGCCAAAATAAAACAACATTTCAATTAAAACAGCTTTGTTCTTTAATATTTCAACCTCAGCAGTTTCTAACATATTTATAACTTGGATGAATTTGATAGGTATATCAAATATGGAACAAGCTTAATATTGGGGCCAAACAGAGAATTAATAGAATTTTATATGCCAGAGTCATTCAAGAAACTTAGAATAATAAAATAAATATGATAAAACGGTTCGTGTAATTTTGGATGGTACAGAAATTCCAGTACAGAAACCTGAAATTACTATTGCACAGAAGGCATCATCAGGCAACTATAAACACGGAAATTCACACTCAGTTGCTTTGTTAAAATTTAAATCATATGCTTCTAATCTGAAATAAAAAGATTACTTGTAAATCTTACACGAAATTTAAAGAAATGTAATGCTTGTTAGCAATTTTTTGTAAGTTGCTATAAACTTTCTTGCCTGTTGTTTTGGCTTTTCTTTTCCGTAATTTTTCTTTTATATGAGCTAAAGTTAGCATAGAATACATTGTTTGTCCGCAAAACCGAAAAAAATACAATCTAAGAAAGTAAAATCACGTAATACACAGTCAAGACAATATAAGCTCAAACTGACAATTGTTCCAAAGACTGAAGCGCCATCTGTAATTCACTTTGCCTTCGCCTCCCCAAATTAAATTTTGGTCGCGAAATCTATTTTTCATTGTTTTTGAAGTCCTACCTAATAATAGTACTTCCAAAACAATAAAATCGTCAAAGGTTTGCTTTACTTAATTAATAAACTTTATGTAAGTAATATAAGGTTTAAGTTTGCTTGGCAACATCTCCACTTTAATGAAATCGACCCGTAGAGTTAGCAATAATAATAAATACAGTTCTTATTTAAAGGTCCATAGCAGACAACATCAAAATACACTTTAACGTAGGTACTGTGCAGTTGCACCAATAACTTTTTTCAAGAAAGATAATTGTGCAAAAGAAAATGATGAAAAACCTACGAAAAACATCGAAAAAGTGCTGACGTGAGATTATTTGCCATACTCTTTACGCGTAAAGAAAAAGACAGAGATAAATGTTTCCGCATAACCAAGCCTTATAGACGTCATTATTTGATATTGTTTGCCTTAAAACTCACATACAACATACAAACATATATGACACCCTGAACACAATACACTATTTTATTTGGGCATAGTCCTATAAAAAGAAAAAACTGAAAACAAAAACAGCTTAAAAATTAAATACCTCTAAAAAGCAAGAAATAATATTCGAATCATTCGTTACACATATCAATATTAATAAAACACGTCTATTGAAGTCGGGTGGGGCTGGAGGACAACTTAATTTTTTTCTTAAAGCCCCACCCGACTTCATTAGACGTGTTTTATTAATATTGATATGTGTAACGAATGATTCGAATATTATTTCTTGCTTTTTAGAGGTATTTAATTTTTAAGCTGTTTTTGTTTTCAGTTTTTTGAAGGCGGTTTTTCTTTTTTTTTAAAAAGCTTTTTTATTTTCAACTTTTTAGTGGTAGGTATGTAAGCGCAGCGTGTAAATATTTTTTAACTTTATAAAATGGTAAAATGCCCAGAACTCAATTTCCAAATTTACGCTGTTTGTTTTTGAGGAGTTCCGTTGTGTCATCGTAGTCCAAGTCTAGTCCAGAACGTTGCATCGCAAACCATGATTTGGTTTGTTTTGGATTGCCATAAACTTACCAAAACCTAAATCACTTTACTTATACTATTTGATTTTGAAGAGTTCCTTTATGTATCTTCGAAGTTCGAAGTCCAATTACAATGAAATTAAATTGTGACCACTCTTAAAGTATACCCTTTCAAATAAAAAAAGAATCATCTAAATCGGTTCATAAACAAAGAAGTTATGTCCGAAATTCCATAAAAACTCGTGCGATGGCGAGCTAAATAATTGATATTTTTCAGGATTATGAAAAAACTACTGGCCAGATCTCTGTAAAAAAATTATGGGACCACACACGAACTATGTTCTTTGAGTTAAAAAAAGAATTATACAAATCGGGTAATAACTGACGAAGCTATGTTAAAACATACATAAAAAAAAAAAAAATAAAAAAAAAAATACCGTCGACTTGAGAACCTCCTCCTTTTTTTGAAGTCGGTTAAAAAGGTAAGTCAAACTACCGAATACAGGGACACACTAACAAATTAAACTTAAAAATAGCAGATAAATGTAATCCAACAATTTCCTGTTGTGCAAGCCCATTCTCTTTCAATGAACTTAACTCTATTGTTGGTCCTTGATATTGTGTTGCCATTGCGGTCATCCTCTCAGGGGCAATCAACCTATAACAATTGTAATTGTCTCTCGCAGTGGTGCCACTGACGTGTTAGATTGCCTGTCGTAATTATGTATTTTTCCTTTTGTTGTACACGGTGAATGACTAACTTGTGTTTGACATATTCTCGTAAGGTAAATAGATATTTGGATCAACTAGAAAACTTATCAGATTACAAATATGAGAATAATAAAGAGACAATGCAAATATTATGCTTTTTAAGTGGTAGTGCTCTGATCCCGAGGTAAAGTGGTTTATCGAAAAAGTTTGACTTTATCGTAAGAGTCCACATTAGTATCTGTCTTAAAATAATTTTATTACTTTGAAACAGATTATGTGGACCCCTTCTTCGATAAAGTTAAACCTCCGATGAAGTCATGAGGTGAATCAGGTCAATAATAATAATAATAATTTTAATAATTTCTGTTTTCGGGCGAAGGAGAAATATTTTTTAGGACGAATCGTGATCTTTTTATGTGGCATGAAACTCAGTGAGGCGAACGAGGAATAAATCTCGTATTCGTATACTAGCATTCATAGGTAAGTACTAAGTTAAATGTTGAGGATCTCTTCAGCTAGGGTTTCCTAGGAGAACGGTGCCGTAATATAGCGGCGTTGAATGTTGCCTATGTATAAACAATCAGAAAACGTCAGAAACCGCGCCGTATTATTTACATAGACAACGTTCTACGCCGCTAAATTTCGGCCGTAATATGACGGCACCGTCATCCTAGGAAACCCTAGCTTTCGCCATTATATTCAGCGAAAAGGGATAAGTACTTCCGCCAAGATACGTGTCTGGTCTCGGGGACCGCGGTTCTTATTACTTGATGTTATAGAAGTATATTTTAATTATCTTAACTATGTGCTTATGTACTATTATAATACATCATGTCTTATGACACACAGTAGTATCGGCCGTAAAGTCTTTATCTCGTTTCTTATTCACAAGTACGTGCTTGGCCGGCACACTAAGCCATGTGAATACGAGTAGTACCAATAATTGGTACTATTATTATCATAGGTTCCTTAGGCTAGGAACTACGCCATCTGGCCGAGACTGAGAGAAGTGTCAGCCAACCGCATAATTTGTATGACGTACCTAGTATTGTTGAATGGTCTGTGTATTTTGCAATTGCAATGTCAAGTGCCGTCCAATCTGAACGGACCCTTAAGACTAGTGTGCATCAACGCTCACAAGGAAGTCTAATAAAAATCTTGCATCCTATTTAGTTTTTGTCTGTCTATGAAAAATAATTGCGTTTTTTATACATTTACTACGGTTTTGCAATATCATTAGGAGTTTTTTTTTGCATCTCTCGTTACTATTGACACTAAACTAAGGTAATAGATCTAAAATTAGTAATAAGCCATCCCACTTTTTATCAAATTACGACTTGGAATCTACCGGGTGTAACAAGACCCTCAACGAAGCCGAGGTCTACGTATTCTGCCCATCATCAGGACCATTTCTGTTTAAAATTAATGCTGGGAAACGACTTTAATTTTTGGTGTTAAAAAAGCATTGAATACATTACCAAGCAATGTTACGCGTACAACAGACCGCACCGTGATAACGTTCCTGAAGCCATTGTTTGTTACTAAATACAAAAAAAAATATTATTTGGAAAAAAATTAAAAAATAACGGATAAAATAAGATTTCATAAAATTTTGAAAAAAGTTTTTTGACTTGGACCTTCAATTACTTCGTAGCTATTGGTTTCCCAGGTATAGTCTAAAAGACAAAAATGATCCTGATGATGGGCGGAATGCGTGGACATCGGCTTCGTTGAGGGTCTTGTTACACTCGTTATTTCCGCGAATCTATTTCCGTCCTCATACTAATAAAGGGGAAAGGAAAGTTGTGCTAATTGCTTGAAATCGCAATAAAGGCCAGGGTTTCGACAGAAACACTGCGATACTATTACCGTGACACTGCTGCCGATACAAACCAGTTTTCGTAATCGCATTTTCACCTACAATCGGTAGGAGTTTTTTTGTTTGTCCAGTT
Organism: Agriphila tristella; assembly: GCA_928269145.1. Taxonomy (NCBI): domain Eukaryota; kingdom Metazoa; phylum Arthropoda; class Insecta; order Lepidoptera; family Crambidae; genus Agriphila; species Agriphila tristella. The sequence continues at coordinate 10,534,169 of OV743431.1, forward strand.
CTTTTATTCTGCGTTTTACGCATGTTCGTGTAAATATATTATAGGTCCTTACCTATGAAATTGACGTTTTGTATGGAGATTTTTTAACAAATTGCATTTTCCATACAAGCGTTTTCATAATTTATTTAACAACCGTGAATGTAACTACACGGTAAAAACAGATTTCTTATAAAGAGACAAATTGCTTTGGCTTAAGACATATTTATTAAATCAAGAAAATGATCCTCTCCCTATAGACGCTAGACAATAATTTCTTCGTAATAGTAAATAATATTCTTAAAAATATTTAGTTGTTACAAGAATAATAAATTTATTCCCAGACACGTGTTGTTTCATTCAAGACACCGTTATTTTGTACAGTCAAGTAAATGTATTCTTGATACGAAAAATCTTATATATCTCTTATAGACTAACCTTACTTAGAGTAAATTATAATTTTACTCATAATAAGTAAATGTTTAGTTGGCCTAAGTAATTACTGATTTTTGATGAAAAAAATAAATGGAGATTTTGTGTATTGAACGAAGATGTATATTTTGTTGTTGTTGTATATTAAGTAAGATCGTGACTTCCTGACAAAAATCAAGGTAAAAGTGCTCGAAAGAGGAGTGGAGTCCGGTTCGGGAAGCCGTTCCAAGTAGGACGCGACACCCAGGGGCAACAAACTCGATTGAGATTGACATAGCAAAATTAATTCCGACTACTTAAAGAACTACATAGAAATCTTAACACCGCGGGTCAGACCATAATGTCAACAAACCCACTAACTTAACTCTAACTTAAGTCATCTTAAGTTAAATACATTGCTTTCTTACATTTTTTTAAGAAGAAAAGAAAAAATACTCTCGACTTCAGGATAATAATCTTTGTTGAAGGATAAATTTCTCAAAGTAAAAATATTATCGTGTTTATCGAAAACTATGATTACGTTGTTTCAAAATTTTAGTATTTCTCTGTTTAAAACAAAATTTCCATAAGCCGAACAAAATCATTTCTCAGAACAAGAAATACAATTTTGTTTTTGTTAAATTAAATATATTAAATTCGTACTCCAACTTAATATTAAATTATTTTGAGCCAAAATTGCATTTCTAAAAGTTAAACCGAATGTTTTGATTGAAGTAAATCTTTACTCAATTGTATAATTTCTTATGCTAGACCTAAAACGATATAAAAATTATAATGAGTACACATTTTATCTTAAATTAAATATTGTGTACTTCATAAACAATAAACTTTCTCTTAATCGAAGAAAATGATTTTTTGAAAAAGTTATATCTAAATCCAAGTAACTTGTAGTTGATTTAAGATGATTTTAATTTGATGCAAGAAGATGGACATTTCTTGATTTAAATTAAGTCAATTTAATTGATGTAATTTGAAATAAGCTTTGAAACAAAAATATTTCTCTTAATCATTAAGAAAAATATTGTCTGAGTGGAAGATGAGCACTATTTTTGTTTTAAAAATATTGCATTGGTCTAAGTAAATATATTTTTAGAATAACCAAATATTTCAAGAAATTGGTCTTTCCTATTTAAAGAAATCCTTTTTTACTGTGTATTGTGAATAAACTTTCATGTACAAGTGTTTGAACATTAAGCTAACTTAGGCAACATAACTTAAGCGAAAAAAATAAGTTTGGGCTAAGTTACAACGGATAAAGCAAAGTAGTCATTTTCGCAGACAAAAAATGGAGGTACTTTCAAAGTTTTTTTTTATGTTAAGAACACGAAATAAATATACTTTAATTATGCTGATTGTTGACGGCTACGGTCATAATTTGATGTTATATCCAGCAACTGATAAATATTTGAAATCACATAGGTACCTAAGTTATAAGTGTTATAAATAAGTGTCTCTGTGTGTGAGAAAAAAAGAAAAATACTTTAATTTCATAGTTAAGGACCCAATACTTAGGTGTATTTGAAACAAATAATTATAGTCAGGTGGGGTAAGTGAAACACCGGGTTAAGTGAAACACCCAACCATATCTAAGAAACTATCGTAGTTTATTCTCATAGCGATGTGTCGATAAAGCAGGAATGACGAATTTACTTCCCTTGACACAACACAGATATCGCTGCGATCATTAAACTAGCTAGTAAACCATAAAGAAATTCATTAGATGTCAAAACGCAAAACACGAGTGATAGGCGGGATCATTTTGGCAATCATACAAGCAAAATTAAAGAGTAATCAAAAATTTTGTTATGGAAAGTATTGCACATAAAGTATTATCTCACACGATCCAACGTCTATTTTAGACAAATCCTTCATGAAATCGAGTTATCATAATCTGAAAATCTTAACATCAAAAAGAGCTAAAAGGGGGAAGTGAAACAGTCATGACGGACATGACATTTATAAATCCAAATTGGCGGTCATCTTTGTTGTTTGTAGTCCGATTTAGATGAAACTCGGTTTTTGGTACTATTTTGATAAGAAAACAGCAACGCAATGTTAAAAATATTAAAAAATCCAAGATGGCGGCCAACTTTTTTATTTGTGGTCCGATTTCGATGAAACTCAGTTTTTAACCGACTTCCAAAAAGGAGGAGGTTCTCTGTTCGGCTGTATGTATGTTTTTTTTTTTTTATGTATGTCCACCGATTACTCGAAGACGGCTGAACCGATTGAAATAATTCAAACGTTATTAGATCAGGTTTGTTCCCAAGTTGGTCCCATTTTTTGAAATTTTGAAATCGTTTTAGTATTTTTCAGAAAAACTTGAAAATATTGTCGTTTTCGTTACCATTTTATGAATTTATACGGATGATCGACCATATCTTCTTTGTTTATGTACCGATTTAGATGATTCTTTTTTTGTTTAAAAGAGGACACTTTAGTGATGATATCATTTTGATTTCATTGTTATTGGACCTTGGATTTTAAAGATACACAAGGGAACTCTTCAAAATCAAATAGAAACTGTGTAGTGATTGAAATATTGCTAGGATTATGACAATCTTAAACAAATTAGGTATCTAACTATGGTCAAGGACGTTTTGGACTAGACTTGAACTGTGAAGGAACAACGGAACTCCTTAACAACAAACAGCACTAACAGTGGAAATTGAGTTTTTAGTGGTATTACACCACGCAAAAGTGTGAAATATAATAAAAATACATGACATCATCGCTTACATTTACATAATACCTATACATACTTTGGGTAAAAGGTAAAACTACCTAATACAGAAGGTACTTACACTGAAAAGAAAAAAATAAAAAATTGTTTAAAACAAAAAAACCGACTTCAAAAAACCTGAAAATAAAAACAAAATTAGCTTCAAAATTAAATACCCCTAAAAAGCAAGAAATAATTTTCAAATCATTAGATACGCATATTGTTTATTGTTTATTGTTTATTGTTTATTTATTAGGTACACCAGCATTTGTTTACACTATTACATACACTAGCTTAAAATAACATCTACTTATTAGTTGATAAGTGTAACAAATTTTTAAGGTGAACACCACATGCGTAGAGACAACAACATAACCAATCTATTTTTTTATATAAACATAAAATAAAATAATATTAAAAAAATACCCAAAAAAAATTACACAGAATTCTGCCAAGCTTCGCAAAAGTTTTTTTTGAACTTGGTAAATGAGTCTGCAAAAATGTCGACGCAGCTTTCATTAAGAAGCTTACATAGCCTCGGTACGACGGAGTTTGCACCCAGAGTGGTCCTGCGTAGAGGAGGACATAGCGGAGTGACGGGAGCTCGAGGAATTCTCCTCGGGACACGAAATTTGAATCTCTCGAGCAATTGAGGGCAGTTAATTATACTTTGTAGTATTTTGAAAAGAAACGAACCATCCAGTAAAACCCTACGGGTTTCTAGCGAGAGCATGCTAAAAAATTGCAATCTCTTTTCGTAGGAGCGTGTTTTCTTTGAAATCTTGTTCCAATATGCCAAGCTAGAGACAAACCGCTTCTGTATGCGCTCCATCTTTAAAGAATGAACAGCATAATGAGGCCTCCAGACCACGCTACAATATTCTAATAAACTACGAACCAGACTGTTGTATAGAATAATTTTAACAGTATTATTTTTAAACACCTTTGCATTGCGGATCAAGAAACCGAGCATTCGACTTGCCCTTTTAGTAACATTTTCTATATGATTTGTGAAGGTTAATTTATTGTCAAACAAAACACCTAAGTCCTTAATACTATCCGTCTTTTGTACTAGGCTACCCTTGATTTGATACTCGGATTCAAGAGTATTGATTTTCCGTGTGAATTTCATATGGTAACATTTATTAGTATTTAGTTCCATACGGTTATCATGGCACCACTTAACTAGCCTATCTATGTCACTTTGAAGTAATTTCACATCCTCAATAGAATTGCATGTCTTGAGAATCTTCAAATCGTCTGCATACATGAAGGGTGTAGAGTGTAGGAAACAACCCGGAATGTCGTTAACAAATGCGTCAAAGAAAAGCGGACCCAAATGAGAGCCCTGTGGCACCCCTGTTGTTATCCTGTGTGAAGACGATTCATAGCCATTGATAACAACATAGAAACTACGGTTTTGCAAATATGATTTAACCCATGATAGAAGTGATCCAGTAATGCCATAGGCTGCTAGTTTTAAAAGAAGAATGTCATGTGGAACCCTGTCAAACGCTTTGCTGAAGTCAGTGTACAATACATCAACTTCCTTACTTGCGTCCAGTGCCTCGACAATGACTTCGGTAAATAATGCTAGATTTGTACAGGTTGACCTAGATTTTACGAAACCATGTTGATATTCAGAAAGGTGATGGCTAAGATGATGTAGAATGAAAGGGTACACAAGTGCCTCTAGAATTTTAGCAAACATAGATAAAATTGATATAGGTCGGTAGTTAGCAATGAGCTCAACTTTATCCGCCTTGTGAATGGGAACTACTTTCGCAGATTTCCACATGTCTGGAAAAACACCCGTTTGGAGTGATCGATTGAAAATTAAATAAATGGGAGTAACTAACTCATTTGCGCAGGCTACAATAAATATCGGCGATATACCGTCTGGGCCTGGTCCTTTGTTACGATCTAAAGACTTAAGCTTGTTCAATATATTTGCTTCAGTAATAAAGGGTGCTTTTAATTCGTGGCTATAGTTATTCACATATTTCCAATAATCAGAATTCAAATCAGAGCAATCACTATCATTAGAATGCGTATTGTAAACTGCGCCAAAGTGCGATGCAAACAAATCGCAGATTTCTTCCCCCTTAGAAGTTGTGATGATGCCGTTTGTCATTGTATTGGGATACTTACTTTTCCCCCCCCTTTTAGACTTAACGAATGACCAGAAAAGTTTAGGGTTGCCTTTTATACTTTCTTCCAATTTTTTCAAATACACATTATAACGCTTTGTTGCCGACGTGCTACAACGCTTACTTAGAGTCTTTATCTCGATTTCATCTAAAGGGTTCTTATATTTTTTGTAACGTTTCCTAATTTTAGTTTTCTCATTTATCATTTTTTTTAAGCAGTGATCATGCCATGGAATCGTGGTTTTGTTTGCAATCTTTTTTTTTGGTACAAGTTCGTTAATAATATTTAGTAATTTAGAATAAAACATTTCAATCATTATGTTTACATCTTGAATCTGATCAAATAGCTCTTCCCAGTTAATCTCAGCTAAGAGTTTTCGTATTTGTACATAATCAGCTTTGTGGAAATTCAAAATGTTGCTTTCAGAGTTATACTTGAGATTTGTTTCAGAAATCCCAGAGATTGCAATTTCAAGAGGGGGGTGAAGCACGTCAACCTTGCTTAAGATTTCAATAGATTTTGTCACAGTGCATTGGGGCGACGGTATGTTAGTAATAAATAGATCCAATAAATTACCAGACTGATTGGTTATACTGTTTAATTGATGTAGGTTACTAAGATTTAAAAAATCAACAAGTTCCTGATAAAAACCACGCACAAAGTAGTCACTGGATAACTCATTTACCAAGCCCCAATCTATCCCACTCAGGTTAAAATCCCCAACAAGACAGTAAAATGATTCGATATAAATGCTTTTGTTATCATTAAGTTCAAGTACTGAGGCACAGTTATCAACAAAATGTTCCAACATTGCTTTACCTACAGGAGGCGGCAAGTACACTGCACAAAAAGCTATTTTACAGGTCTTATGTCCCATTGGTAATTCCAAAATAACCCATAAGTCCTCACATTTACTTTCCCATTCGCGAATACGACGTGAGATATACTTTTTAAAAATAGCTATGAGAACTCCTCCCCCTTCTTTGTGACCATCAAATCCCGAACTTTCTCTATCCCTTCTGTGTATTATATATCTGTTATCAAATAGCTCTTCGTCCAGCACACCGCTATTTAGCCAAGTTTCTGTCAAAATTACAATATCGTATTCTGAACAACTAATTTCTTTTAGAAAATTGTGAGTTTTAGTTCGCAACCCACGAACGTTTTGGTAATATATTTTAATCATTTTTCTTTTATTACATTTAAAAACATGCAAATAGTACTTAAATTAAACAAAATATACTATAATACTTAAGAATAATTAAATTAAGGCAAATTATCGAGTGATGTAATGTTCTTAATAACTTTATATTCAGACTCATCCGTTTTACGCATGTAAATGCGCCCACTCCTCACCCAGACGTATTTGTATCCCTTGTCTTTAGCTGCCTGTCTTGCAGCTGCATGTAAAGCTTTATTGGAAGCTGAGAGATGTTCGCAAACGAAGATTGGCGCCTTGGTTCCCGGAAATCCAGCATGTAAACTATTAAGCTTGTCTTTTGGATTGGATTTATTATATGTGATTGCCGCAGCCAAAAACTGGTCTCTCATCCTCGGTGAATTAAATTGCACAATTATAGATCTTGGTCGAGCAGAATCTTTGTTAACTTTGGCAATACGAGTATAGTTTGCAAGGTTATCTTCTGAAATTTTGCAATTTATTGTTTTACCCAATTCAGTAATGAGGTGCAATAAATCCTCGTTTTTCTTCTCGGGCATGCACTGAATTTCGATATTAGTTACTCTTGCATTTTGTTCCAACTGATTAATTCGATTAGATAGGTCATCAATTTTTGATCTCATTGATGAGTTTTCCATATCATTGTAATTAAACACGTATAATGAAGTCGGGTGGGGCTGGAGAACAACTTCTTTTTTTATTCTAGAAGCCCCACCCGACTTCATTATACGTGTTTAATTACAATGATATGCGTATCTAATGATTTGAAAATTATTTCTTGCTTTTTAGGGGTATTTAATTTTGAAGCTAATTTTGTTTTTATTTTCAGGTTTTTTGATTGGTACTATTTTGATAAGAAAACAGCAACGCAATGTTAAAAATATTAAAAAATCTAAGATCGCGGCCAACTTTTTTGTTTGTAGTCCGATTTCGATGAAACTCGGTTTTTGGTACTATTTTGGCAAGAAAACAGCAACGCAATGTTAGAAATATAAAAATACAAGATGGCGGCCAACTTTTTTGTTTGAAGTCCGATTTCGATGAAACTCGGTTTTTGGTATTTTTTTGACAAGAAAACAGCAACGCAACGTTAAAAATATTAAAAAATCCAAGATGGCGGGCAACTTTTTTGATTGTGGTCCGATTTCGATGAAACTCGGTTTTTGGTACTATTTTGGCAAGAAAACAGCAACGCTATGTAAGAAATATAAAAAGTCCAAGATGGCGGCCAACTTTTTTGTTTGAAGTCGGATTTCGATGAAACTCGGTTTTTGGAACTTTTTTGATAAGAAAACAGCAACGTATTGAATTATTGCACTAATTTTGCTCAATTTTTGCACTAATTTTGCACAAATTTTACACAAACTGTGCACTAATCTTGAACAAATTGTGCACAATTTTGCACAAATTATGTACAAATTGTGCACTGATTTTGCACAAACTTAGCCCAAATTGTGCACTAATTTTGCACAAACTTAGCACAAATTGTGCACTAATATTGCTCAAATTCTACACAAACTGCACTAATCTTGCACAAATTATGTACAAATTGTGCACTAATTTTGCACAAACTTTGCACAAAATATGCACAAATTGTGCACTAATTTTGCACAAATTTTGCACAAACTTAGCACAAATTGTGCACAATTTTGCACAAATTATGCACAAATTGTGCACTAATTTTGCTCAAACTTAGCACAAATTGTGCACAATTTTGCACAAATTATGCATAAATTGTGCACAAATTTTGCTCAATTTGTGCACTAATTTTGCACAAACTTAGCACAAATTGTGCACAAATTATAAACAAATGTGCACTAATTTTGCTCAATTTGTGCACTAATCTTGCACAAATTGTACACAATTTTGCACAAATTTTGACAAATTATGCACAAATTGTGCACTAATTTTGCAAATATTCTGCACAAATTTTGCACTAACTTTGCACTAAATCTGTACAAATTGTACACAAATTCTGCACAAATTGTGCACAAATTCTGCAGAAAAATTTGTGCACAATTTGTGCAAAATTTGTGCAAAGTTTGTGCATAATTTGTGCAAATGTTGATATTTAAAACTTGGATATTTAAATTTTTTAACATTGCGTGGCTGTTTTCTTGTCAAAATGTACCAAAAACCGAGTTTTATTCATCGAAATCGGCCCACAAACAAAAAGGTGGCCGCCATATTGGATTTTTTTTATAAAGCTTACCCTACCTATTTAAGGTTTGTCACCCCTGACCATCGCAACTATGTTTCACTACCCCGGATTATGTTTTTATGATAAATCTTTAAAACTGGACCCTATTTTATGAGAATTTGATACATTTTGGATATTAACGGTTAAACATGATCCCTTTGTCCTGTTTTTAATTAAATTGACACAATATTTAAAGCTATTTGGCCACTGTTTCACTTACCCCTTGTCAGGGGTAAGTGAAACACTTCTTAGTCTTTATATTCTTTTCGTGATTTTGTTGCTTAATACAAGTCTTTAGATATTTATATTCATACCGTTAAAGGCTGATTTAATAAGGAGTTCATTGCCTACACAGCTACTTTAATTGATAACATTTCAAAAATTTTGCCCTGTGTTTTTATTTATTATTTAGAGATTACTGATGAAAACAAGATACACATATTTTTTTATTTTCAAAATTTTTTATTTTAAGTCATCATAATATTAATTTGAAAACTTATTCATTCTAAAAGAGCGTAAGTGCCGTTTGAAGGAATTCCAGTGGACTTGCCTTTGCCATATGGGTTAAAAAATACACTTTGACGTCAACCTGTCAACCTAATCTATGGACACTAATGACGTTTATTTGTTTATGTTTTGCTCGAGGCTGTTTTCTTTTATTGTCGCTATTTTTACCTTATTTTCAACAATAATAGATAAAAATATTTGTAAATTAGATTCCATAATTCATGTGTAGTTCCTGCCTGCAAAATTACTGTGATGAAATGCCCAAACAAACACTGTTTTACGTGAAAAACCAAAGTCTACACGTTCACAGTGGTGTGTTGCTTTAAAGTTTTATGAAAATTGAAATTAATGCACTTCAAAACAAACTGTATTTATTAAACCAATTGAAAAATAAACAATATCTTTTTTTCTTAAAATAAATGTTTCGCAGAAAACTTCATTTTCAGCAGCATCATAAAGTATCAACTTTGGGAAGGTTGCGACTGTCTGCCATTACAAATCCTTCAGATACCTTGATATTAAGTATATTGCGAAAGTTGTTAAAATTCACTCAAATACAAATTTAAGTTAAAACTGTAACTAAAACATTCAAAACAAATCGAGCAAAGCGAAAAATATTTTGACACGTCTTGACAGCGACAACGTCGTTTTTTTTTGACAAAGACTTCTATGTTGTTTGTTACAACTATGGTTTTTTGTTTTTTTTTAAGATAAAATCATACAACTTCTTTTACGCAAAGGAATTTCATATAATATTCCTTTATCTTGATAATACAGGATTATTTCCACATATTTCGTTAAATAATTGATCAAAAACCCCGAAAAAATATGTACGATGTCAGAAATTGGAATACCTCGAAATGGTTTTCGATTTCAAGTACCTTGTAAAAAATGAAAACATGTCAATTGCGAGTTTTATAGCTTTACGAAACCTGGTTAAATAAAAATATAAATAAAGTATGTTTTACTTACCCCACCTGACTATACATGAGAAATACGACAAGTTGTGTTTTTCAGTAACCAACAAATTTTCATTGTATAAATATAAAAATAATAAAATCGTAAAACACGCCATGAATTTTGTTGCTCAGCCAAATGAATCCGCATGTAAGCAAACCAATACTTCCAAATAAATTGGTAAGTTTTTCGCCACCAATAATTCGTTCCGTAATATCAAATATCATAGATTCGTGAATAGGTACTACAAAATAATTTATAAAATGCATAGTATAATTATTATAGTAGGTAATGTTATTTAGAGGTATTCACTAAAATCAAACAAACTATTCAATCACATCGTTCATTGTTCTGACACCAGATTTGGTACATTGGTATTACCTACACAGTATAATAAATTAAATCACGTCAAACCAATACATCTTTTCAAATGTTATTGTTAAAAACAAATAAACAAATTCATATAAGTATTATATGTAATAGGTAATATATTATAAGCTTCTTGGCTTTTAGGTACATGTGACTTTGTCTAGAGGGCTTCGATTCTGGCACAGAATAGCGTTTCTGACGTAGGTATATATGAATATTATGTAGGTATTGTACCTATGTATCGAAAAAACGAACAAAGAAGTCAAATATCCAGACAAATAAAATATCAACGAGATTGGTTACATGAATTCCAATATCATTTTAAGTTACATTTTTCATATAAAATATTTTCACATTTTACTAATACCAATATTTAATAGCATATTTTTTTTATGAATACTTTGAAGAATAATTGAAATGTAGTTTATACATGCTTTCTAACTGTTTTACTAGATAAAACCATTTCGAAAAAATCGCCGTAAAACCTAGTTGCTTAAATAAAAATCGGGGCGACGCACAGTGGGAGACTTACATTATCTAGCCGATGAAAAGTCATTACAAACATGTGTAAAATAAAAATATAAAAACTACCACAAACGATACCTCTTTAGTTGGTAACGTACTGGCCATGTTTTTTTATTTTTTATTTTTAGTGTGTTTTGACATATTCATGATGTTTGACGTGAGTAGAATGTGTCACGTTTCAAATGTAAGGCGTCATGCAAAGTTTAAATTTGAGGTGTCCTAAATATTTTGTAGGAAAACAAAGTTTATTGATATGGAATTAGTATATACGAATATGTAGAATAATTAAATGTGTTTACTTTATATTTCAGTTGTAATTATCTGTATTTACAGACTATTCAAAGTACATAGCTGCAGTTTTATAATTTTGCTACGTTTAATGGTCTAGAAGAACCAGGATCGGTCAGGATCAGCCTTACATTTGTATCTATTTATTGGATACTTTTATGAGGTCTCCGGGAGTATAAATATTAGCTGCCCAAATCTGCCCGATTAAAAAAAAAATAGAAAATGATAAATAGGTACAAATTAATTCGACCATTGCCTCAACTACCGTACCGTATCGGTAGGTTAAATAGTTGAACTACGAAGAAAAGCTCTTATTACTAGGCTGCGTTCAGACGATAACGTACGACCCGACCTCAACCCGAACTCAACTCAAACTCAACTCGAACTCAACCGAAGCCCACTCCTTGCAATACAGCGCTTACAATTTTGAGTTTTATGATGACACATTAATAAGCTCCGTTATATTTCGTCAATACAACTGCACCCGCCACGCGCTCAACCCGAACTCAACTCAAACTCAACCCGAACACAACCCTTACTCAACTCAAACTCAACGCAAACTTAACCCGAACTCACCTCAAACTCACCTGCACATTACTCTGGGGCTAATATATTAAAATTTGGTTTATGTAAAGATACAATATGATTCATTTTCTAAGAACAGCGATAATCACCAGTTTAATACAAGAAATAAAGATAAACTTGCCGTTCCAAGATTTACACTTGTAAAAACTAGAGGTTCATTTATAGGGAAAGGCATAACCTTTATTAATAAAGTTACATTAACTCGTATTTTTCTTGAAAATAGGGAAAGGGATAACCTTTATTAATAAAGTTACATTAACTCGTATATGAAACGGTGTGGATATTTTAACAACGAAATCATAAATGTACAAATAATTCAGCCCTTTAATTGCTCCCTCAGGCAAGCTACATTTGATATTGTATGGATTCGCTCGTTTGTCCCCGCAATTAGTGGCAATATTAAATATTTCACTGGGGTTGCGGTTTCTAAATTACTATTGAAATTTCAATGGTGCTCATTCGAATAGTGACTAAACATTTCAATGTTTGGTAATAATTGGAATCGTAAATAGGCATAGGATTTCTAATCCGTTGAAGCCAGTTTTGTTAAACGGTTTAGGAATAAACTAGAAATTATACAGTTTGTAAAAACGTTATTTGTTTTGAAAACGCGATTTAAACATTTAGTAATGAGTGGTAATAATATCAATTGAAGGGGTTTTACAAAAAGTATGTACTTAACTGACACTTTTTGCAATTTCTTATTCATGGTATCAAAATACCTATTCTTTAGAAAATATGCTACATGCTACTTTTTAGTAGATTTTTCATTTTTTACAAAAACTACGTATTCAACTTGAAATCAAGTGCCGAAGTTTTAGTACCTACTTTCGCAAAAACAACTTAACTGTGGATTTAAAAAAAAATAACAATGTATACCTACTTAAGGTATACATTGTTGGTGCAGGTAACCTGATTTTTTTTATAAAAATAAAAAAATCTTAAAAAAATATTACATTTCAAAAATGTACATATGATGTAGAAATTGACAATGAAGCCAATTAGTCAATAGTGGAGAAAAATAAGACTTGGATAATAATAAGTTTTGAAAATTGTTACTATGATCTTGTGATTTTTTCAACAAAAACAGCATAACTTTAACTCACATTTACACAATTTCTGGAATATTAGTAATTGATAATAATGTTCTCGATTATGATTTCTATTCTATATACCCACAAAAATAGTAAAGCATATATTAAATGTCATTACAAATTTTGTAATGATAAAGTATTAAACCGTAAGACGGGAGATGGTTTTTTGTCTCTCCTGAAAAAATTGTAGCAATTAAGTTATGGATTTTTGGCAGGATAATTTTGCTAATTCACAAATCGTCCACCAGTCGGTGCACTACCCCTAACTTGGCGCTGTAGACCTGTCATGTTGTTGTTTTCTATGTGTTTGCTAGCAATTTTTGGATGTTCGAAGCGATTTTTCATAAATATCACTTCCAACATATTTTGGTTTTTTTTAATCTTTGATTCGTTAACTGTCTGACTTCCATAATAATTATTTATTAGTACCAACCATTTTTAGATATAATTTAAAATAACTGGGAAAATCGGGGATAAATGCCCGTTTATTTTCATAGTATTATGACCTACGGTTTGTTGTTGTGGGGCTCAGCTGCTAATATTAATAACATATTCATCTTACAAAAAAGGGCAGTGCGCGCTATATACAACTTACGGTCTAGATATACTCTTCGTGACCTATTTAAAGAAATTAAAATATTAACGGTAGCTTCCCAATACATCTATGAAAATATAATGTATGTAAAGAAAAATTTAGATAGCTTTGTAAAAAATAGTAATGTTCATAAACTCAATACAAGAAACAAGAACAAACTTGCTGTTCCAAGGCGCAGACTGCATAAAACCGGAAGCTCTTTTTTGTGTAGATGTATTACCTTTTATAATAAGATACCAGAACAAGTCACAGAACTGCCCTTGGAAAAATTTAAAAATACTGTTAAATCCAATTTAATGAGTAAAGGTTATTACACTGTTGACGATTATTTGAAGGATAAAAAGGCATGGGCATAGCTTTTGTATTGTTAATTATTACTCTAATACCTCAGTATTGATTAGAACAAGTCCGGAATTCTTTCATAGGTCTAGATAAAAGTCCTTTAATTAAACTCGAATCGTGATTTTCTTTTCTAAGTATAAAATTGTGAGAAGTATCCTACCTACTTAAAAACGTACTTCTGGCTTCCTGACTCGACGACTTAATATGGGTAGCTTTAGTATGTCATGCTCACTTCAAACATTTCTGCGGTGGTGTCGTATGAGGCGGGTCGTTACGTTCCCTCAAATATGGTTGAGCGAAGCGATGGCTGGTTCATGCGTCATGCTCGTGAACGGGTGCTGCCAGTGGGAATGGGTCTGCTTCTGTCTGCTTGTATTAAGGGCGTCGTATAACTCGTATATAAAAGATCTGTTTTATATTGTCTGTATGTATGGCACTTCTTACTCAAAAAATATAATTCTTAATAGCTTACCTTGTTTTGATTTATTTAATTGCAATATTTTTACTTTCTATAGTCAGTAGTTTAGTGAAAGACCTATGAAAAGCTTTTGGATATAAATTTTCAATTCGATGCCTTAACATAGGTAGTCTTAGTATGTAATGCTCTCTTTAATCATTTCTGCGGTGGTGTCGTATGAGGCGGGTCGTTACGTTCCCTCAAATATGGTTGAGCGAAGAGATGGCTGGTTCATGCGTCATGTTCGGGAACTGGTGCTGCCAGTGGGAATGGGTCTGCTTCTGACTACCTATCTTAATGCATATTGAATTGTATGTTTTTCTTTTATTTTTATCCTAGACTGAATAACAAGTTCAAACTTTGAATTTAGCTTAAAATCTGTAAATTGATTAAGAAATTTGAAACTCATTAAGAAATGAGCTAATTCAATAATGTTATTTATTTGTTAATCTTTGTTAATATAAAGTCTGGAAACGATATACATATTTGTAAATATCGTTCCATCTGATTGATAAAGCTGACAAGTTTTTTGCGCCCATTTTTCTTGTCAGTTAAAAGACGTCATAATGGGTGGTAGGGTAAAAGAATTGACGATTTAAAAATGCTTATTATGTGAGCTTATTTAAATAAAATATATTTCACTTTCACTTTCACTTTCGTACAAAGGCCTCCAGCAACAGTAGCGCCACCAAGCGGGATAAATTTTGTGGCATCCCCCCATTGTTGCCATATGTTTGTTTTTTAATAGGTAGATACAGGTAGTTACGTCCGCTGACTCTACTATCGCCCCGAGTCGGCAAAACATCTTCTAGAAATCCAGACGCTGAGTCAGCGGCCGGAACCGATAAGCCCAGGTAGTTGGGTGCATGAGATGAAATTGTATTAGAATAAGAACTAGTCTTTAGCTGTCTTTTGTGACGAATAAACGTCCTAAAATATTAAAAATTGTATTTTTAAAAGATCCTCCGGCTCGCCCACGCTTTGACTGGCGCAGCCGGTAGGATTTCCGCGTCGCGAAAATACTCAACTTTAGTATCGCGCCGAACGTTTTCACGCGTTTTCCACGGAAATCCAACGAACCAAACAAATAAGTCGAGAACTTTATGTGGGTGCTCTACACGACGAGACCTCCGAAGGATCTACAGCTAAGACTCAACGAGTGATATGGGCAGTCTGTGAGTAGACCTAAAATCGCTTTTCCAGTCTTTTCCCAATCATTTTCACCTATAATAGTTATAAGTTTCTAGGAAGTGGTTAAAGTTATTTCCGACAATCGAAGTACTTTTAATTGTTTCTATTAGAGTAGATTTAAGTAAAGTTTAACTAAAGATTTTTACAAAAAGAAACATTATATTTTTAAAGAAAATTAAGTACTTACTTACCTAAAATAGTTTACGTAAAACATTATTTTTTTACATCAAAAATAATTTTAGATTATATTTTAAATAATTAATACATTACTTGTTCTCTCTATTTTATTGCAAAATGGAAGGAATAGTGCAAATTCCCCGGGAAATGTCCAACATCATTCCTATATTTGACGGAGATGAAAAGTTATTAAATTTATTTATAAGAAAGTGCGAATATGTTATACAGTGTTGCCGTTTAGAAAATAACGAAGTTCAGGATTTGTACGTTTTTCATGTAATCACATCTCGATTAACAGGGAAAGCGGCTAATCTTATTAGTGAACGACAAGATTTAGATACATGGCCCGCGTTAAAGATAGCGTTGGAACAACATTTCGGTGATCCACGTTCGGAAGAGTGTATAGCTATAGAATTGGAAACTATGAAAATTAACAGTGGCGAATCATATCTTGATTTTTGTAATAGAATTCAGTATGTAAAAAGCACTTTGATTGCCAAAGTGAATTTAATCAATGATCCGAGTTTACGCCGAAGTAAGACAACTATTTATGATAATATGTCAATGAATGTGTTTTTATTTAATTTACCTGAGGATCTCCTTCGCATCGTGCGACTAAAAGGATGCGATTCTCTGGAAAAGGCGCTTAGCATAGTACTTGAAGAAGTTAATTTCTTATACCAATATAATTCCAAAAATAAAATGCTGAAATCACAAAATATTTTACATTCAAAACCACAACTTATGAACCATAATCCATTTGTAGATAAATTTGGAATGAAACCATATTTTACTCCAGCTCACGTTCAACCACAACAGCAATTTAAGTTTGGAATTACACCAAATAGTAATCCTAATAATAATTTTAATCAGCAGCAAAATCAACCAAAATTTAAATTTGGTATTCCACCAAGTAAACAGATGAGATTACCTGCTTCACAACCGCAACAATTTAATTATAAATCGCAGTTGCCACAACAGTCATTTGACTATAAACCCCAGTTCAACCAGTTTGGGTATCGTCCCCAGCTAAATCAGAATCAGCCTCAATTCGGCTATAAACCAAATTTTAACCAAGGTCAACAGTTCGGTTACCGACCAAACTTCAACCAAGGTCAACAATTCGGTTACCAACCTCCACAAAGATTACCACCTCAACAATCTACTGACGTTAGCATGCGTACAGCTCCACCTGCAAAACCTCAAGGTTTTCGTATGAATGAACTTTATAATCTGAACGAATCTCAAGATATGGAACCTAATTACATGAATGATGAGTACGATGATAATATGTGTAACAATGAGTATGATGAGTATTTGGAAAACGTCGAATTGAACGAATGCGTCGTTGATCCGAATAGTCATGATGCCCCTGTCCAAAGTGTTGAAAATTTTCACATAGGTGCCTCCGATCAAAACCCGAGATAATAAATCTAAATTGTAATACATTAAAGTTACCTTACATCAATATTCCCGAGATAAATGCGAAACTAATGATAGACACAGGAAGTTCGCGATCTTTTATTAGTCCTAGAAAAGTGAACGAATATTATAATAACTATAAACAGTACGAACCTTTTGAAGTCATCAGCACACACGCCTCCAGCAAGCACGATGAAGTTATAGTTATACCATTATTCCCAACATTTAATAACCCTGAAACACACAAATTTTACATTTATGAAGTAGACAGTCATTATGATGGACTTATAGGAAGTGACCTACTGAAACAATTAGATGCTAAAATAGATATGAAAAGTCAAATACTTTTTACAAATTCGTCGTCTATACCTATTATATACAATTACCCTACTACAATTAAATTAGCTCCGCGTTGCGAACAGAGAGTTAGATTGCCAACTAACGTAGAAAATGGTGAAGCTATAATGGATTATAAATTATTTTGTGATGGTGTGCGAATGCCAGCCGCCTTAGTAACTTGTAAAAATGGTTTTGCTACAACCATTATCCAAAACACCTTAGAAACAGAAATGACATTAACAGTTACCAGTCCATTTATTGTAACTAAATATAACGGTGAAAAGTGTGAACTTAATAAAATAGACCATAACAGTGACTTAGACGTTGACAAAATACTGACTGAAAATCTTGAAAAGCTACGTTTGGACCACATGAATTCAGAAGAAAAGGAACTTATTTCTAAACTTTGTCTAGAGTACAAAGACATTTTTCATTCCAATGAACTACCGTTAACTTTTACCAACGAGGTTAAACATCATATTCGAACACGTAACGAAGACCCTATCTACATACGTCCATATAGACAGCCACAAGCTATTAACGATGAAATAAACCAACAAGTAAATAAAATGCTAGAAAATAATATAGTTATCAATTCTCACTCACCCTGGAGTGCTCCTGTACATTTGGTTCCGAAGAAAGCAGATGCTAGTAATGAAAAGAAATACCGTTTAGTAGTTGACTATAGACGTCTTAACAAAATTACAATAGACGACAAGTACCCTCTCCCAAACATAACAGACTTATTTGACAAACTAGGACGCAGTTGTTACTTCTCTACTCTCGACTTGGCTAGCGGTTACCACCAAATAGAGGTAGCAGAAGAAGACAGACAAAAGACAGCATTCACCACAAACTCAGGACATTACGAATTCACCCGTATGCCGTTCGGGCTGAAGACAGCGCCGGCGACATTTCAAAGAACGATAGATAACGTGTTACGTGGCTTGCAAGGAATCCATTGTCTTGTGTATCTGGACGATATAATTGTATATTCTTCCAGTTTACAAGAACATGTGACAAAATTAAGAACCGTATTTGACCGATTGAGACAAACCAATTTAAAAATCCAACTAGACAAGTCAGAATTTCTTAGGAAAGAGGTCTTATACCTCGGACATACGATTACTAATGACGGTTTGAAACCCAATAATGATAAGATCAAAGCTGTTTTAGATTATCCTTTGCCTCGTACAACTACAGAAATAAAAAGCTTCTTAGGACTCATTGGCTATTACCGCCGTTTCATAAAAGATTTTGCAAAAATTACCCAACCAATGAAAGCACGATTAAAGAAAAAAGGTGTAAAACCCATTAATGATGAAAAATACATAGCTGCATTTCAGAAATGCAAAGAATTACTTGTGAACTCACCCTTACTTCAATACCCTGATCCTAGCAGACCGTATATACTGACTACAGATGCTTCCGAGTTTGCTCTTGGTGCAGTCCTGTCCCAAGGCACGATCGGTAGCGACAAACCAGTGGCGTATGCGAGCCGCACGCTAAATGATGCCGAGACGCGTTACAGTGTCACTGAGAAGGAATTACTTGCCATAGTTTGGGCGGTAAAACACTTCCGTCCATACCTCTACGGTAACAAATTTACAATAGTTACCGATCACAAACCCCTCGCTTGGCTAAATACCTTGAAAGAAACAAACAGTAGACTCACCCGTTGGCGCTTACGACTATCTGAATATAATTTCGACATTGTTCACAAAAGTGGCAAACAAAATAGCAATGCCGATGCTCTTTCGCGTATAAAAACTAATGCTTTAGGTAATGAAGATAATATATCTACAAAAGTTAACGTTGATAAAGATGAAGACAGAAATAAATATATAGAACAGCTTACTAAAGAAATAGTGAATTTAGGTAAAGAACAAAATCAACAAAAGGAAGCCATGTCCATTTCGGATTCCGATTCGGAAAAAACAGTAGTAATTTCAGATTCAGATTCAGAAAGAACGTTGTCCGGTAATGTTAAATCTCCTTATTCTATACCATGTCCTTCAAGTTCAACTTTGACAGCTTCAAGTAAATCAAACAGTAATACAGTTCATTCAGGAAAGGATACTGAGTCTCAAGGTATACCTATTCTGAATGAGGCCATAGACACCAAACCCAACCAGATTTTAGTATATACCTGGCTCATTGACAAATTAGCAGTAAAATACATATCCAGAGAAAGACAAAAGGTGTTAGAAGTACATTTGCCCGTAAATAGACCAGATCTTGTAAAACAGTTTCTTAAAGAATACATTCGAAATAACACAAAATATTTTATCTACTTTGAGGATGACAGACATAAGCGACAGTTTACTGAAATGGTAATATTCTTATTTAAAAAGGAACAAGTCCAATTTTTCGAATGCACTAAAAGAGTAGTATTTGTAGATAACGAATCAGAACAGAGAGATATAGTAGAAAAATATCACCTTGGCAAAACCTGCCACCGTGGTATAAAGGAAACCCTGACTCACATTAGACGTACTTACTTTTGGCATAATATGGAACAGACCATATCCAGTTTCATAAATTCTTGTGAAGCCTGTAGAAGGATGAAGTATGACCGAAAACCGCTAAAGCCTAAACTTCAACTGACACAAACGCAGACTAAACCACTACAAGAAATCTTTATAGACATATTCTCTATAGAATCACGCTATTATTTGACAATAATTGATGCATTTAGCAAGTTAGGACAAGCATTTAAACTTCCGAACCGATCAACTCCAGAAGTAACTAGGGCCCTTATCAAGTATTTCTCTTTTTATGGTGTTCCTCTTAAGATCAGCTCAGACCCAGGCTCAGAGTTTAACAATGCTCTCTTAAAAGAACTTCTTTCCCTATACAAAGTAGAACTTCACATTGGCACACCCAATAACCCCAATTCCATGGGACTCATTGAAAGGTTCCACTCAACAATAACCGAAATTTACAGACTTGCAAAGTACGAACAAAATATACACTGACGCTGCTTCCATAATGACTTACGCCGTTATGGCATACAACCATTCTATCCATTCTACCACTAACTTAACCCCATTTGAAGTTTTATTTGGACATACCGACTCTAGACATGCGTTCGATATGGACTTTGAAAAGGAGTACTTGCAGCAATTGGTTAGGGAACATAAGAAAAGAACAAAATTTTTGTATAAACACATAACAAATCAGACGATCAAACGAAAACAGAATATTATAGAGAAAAGAGGTGGCGAAACAGAATTTGATATAAACCCTGGTGATACTATTTTTGCTAAAGACACTAATAAAAGAAGCAGTAAAGACAAAGCTCGTTATCATAAAGCTAAGGTTACAAACGAAGCAATTAGAAACATAGTACCCATACAAATTAGAAATCGCGATACAAAAGTTCCAATAAAGAATGTGAAACGACCTCCACAGGTGCGTCCGCGTCCTCCTGGTGGCGTCTATGACGATCCATCTCCAGGCACTTCAACTGCAGGAGTTGAATAGAAACCCTGGAATCCTGCTACTAAGAAATGGCGTTGCTGTACTTAGTAAAGACAAATGGATAATCGCAAAGGTGTTGGACTTCACGCCTATTAAAGAAGACCTGAAATTCAACATCGATCGGCTCTCCGAATTAGATAAGTTAATTAGAGATAAGTTTGAAACAAATTTTACGTATAATTTTGTAGATATAAGAAAGCAAGTAGATTATATAAAATTAGCTACAGTCAACAAGTTAGAACAGATTGCGCCATCTAATAGAGTTAGACGTGGTCTAGTAGATCCACTTGGATCGCTTATTAAATTCATTACCGGTAATCTTGACCATGATGATGCCATAAAATATAATAAATTGATAAAAGAAGTAAAAGACAAACAGAGTTCAAGTAACGAAAAATTGACGTTGATCACTGAAACTGTGCAAGTTCTAACTAACTCTACATTAAAATTAAATAACGATTTAAATAAACTAAATAAAGAAATTATAAAAGTTGCTAAGAATATAAGTAGAGGTTTGAAAAGAGAACATTTTGAAGTTCAAATTTTAAATACATATAATTTGCTTTTTCACAATTTTCAAGTAATTCATACTAAATTGAACGAAATTGAAACTAGTTTTGCGTTAAGTAGATTAGGTATTTTGCATCAATCTATAATAGAATCTAACAAGCTTTTAAGTGTTTTAAAAGATATTAGTAAGATAGAAAAGTTAGTATATACACCTAGTTTAGGAAATTTAGTTAAGATAGAGCAGAGCATTACTATAAAAGCTTATTTTATGGGAAGTCAAATCACCTACCTGTTGGAAATACCTTTAATTGAGAAAGATACTTATATCTATTATAAACTGATTCCCTTACCTGTGTTATCCCGTAAATCCACCGTCGTCATTATACCCAAAAATCCTTACCTATTGGTGAAAGGGTCGAAGATCAGACTGCTCTATCAGCCCTGCCAGGAGATCGACGAGCTCAACTTCCTCTGCCCCAACGATGTAACGCACCAGTTCGTCCAGGACCCCTGCATCAACGACCTGATTACGTACGTTGAAAACGTGACGTCATGCACACAGATTCCAGTAGTTATAGAGAAAGTTAAAGTTCAGCCACTACAAACTAACAGATGGATACTCTACAGTAGAGATGAAGAGTTACTTACCAGCAGCTGTGACGGAGAAGCATCTCGTCAAAAGATTCAAGGAACCTTTATACTCTGGATGACCCGGCCTGTGAAGTAAAGATCTCAGACATAATCCTGAAAATACATCAGATCAATACAGAAAATATTACATATACTAAATTACCATTAATGAACTAACCTACAATATACTTACCTGATGAAGCAGCATCTTCGCAGCCTCTGGACCTGGAAGGTGTTGATCTTGAAGACCTGAAACTCCTATCGTTTGCCATTAAGAAGAGAACCAGTGAAAGAAGTGAATGTGAAAATATGGTCATTAAAGTGAAGTCTGTGAGCGTTTGGACTCTGATAGTTTATATTCTGATTTTTGTACTGCTCTGTTTCCTAGTTCATAAGTATCGTTTGAAATTGTTTAAATCATGTCTTCGAAGTTCTCTTAAAGAAGATAACTTCGAACTTAAGGAGGGAAGAGTTACGTCCGCTGACTCTACTATCGCCCCGAGTCGGCAAAACATCTTCTAGAAATCCAGACGCTGAGTCAGCGGCCGGAACCGATAAGCCCAGGTAGTTGGGTGCATGAGATGAAATTGTATTAGAATAAGAACTAGTCTTTAGCTGTCTTTTGTGACGAATAAACGTCCTAAAATATTAAAAATTGTATTTTTAAAAGATCCTCCGGCTCGCCCACGCTTTGACTAGGTACTGTACTTCACCAACAAATAGATACTTTTTTGGTTTACCTGATTATGTACCTACTTATAATGACGACATAACTGATAATTCTACATAAAAGTAGAATCCAATTGAATAATCAATTAGGTATTTTAATTAGACGTTTATACGAGATCACTACATAACAGTCAAAGTCGTAAACGATTATGTACTGCTTTAAATTAAGCTTATAAATGGTAGTTAACACTTTAACAGCTCGTCAAGACATCGTTTTAATAATCAATGATAACCGTCATGCCGTTTGTATGGAGATGCGAAGCTGTAACGATACTAATCTAATATGCTTAATAGTTGCTGGACAGTAGATGTTAGTAAAACAGTGATTTGTGTTACAAATGAGTTATATTATAGGTAGTAGAAGGCGACAATTAACCCTCGTACGTAAGTATCTACAGAATAGACGAGTAAGCAATGACTTGAGTAAATCTTGCAAGGCTTCTAATATTATATTCACATGCAGTTTAGTGCAGTTTTGGTGCATTTAAGATAAATTTATACTTTAAATTGCATGTAAGTAATTAAAATATTTGAAGCATTTAAAAATTGCACGTTTACTCAAGTCATCTAAAGATACATACGAGGGTGTATTCACTACGTAGCTCAGTAATTTCTGAAAAAAAAAACAATGTTTTTTTCATTTACAGAGTTTTCATCTAGGGTTATTAATATGTAAGTAAAAGACAAACAAATAGTAAAAGACTTAAAAAAATAGAACGCATTAGATAGGTAAGTACACAAAATTTTTTTGCAAGGCGGCCGCGCGGCCTTTTTTAGCCGACTTAAAAAATTTGAAAAGGAGGAGGTTATCTATTCGTCGCGTATTTTTTTTTATATGTATGTACACCGATTACTCGAAGACGGCTGAACCGATTGAAATGATTCAAACGTTATAACATGACATTTGTTTCCGAGTTGGTCCCATTTTTTGAAATTTTGAAATCGGTTCAGTAGTTTTCAAGTAATCTTGAAAAAACTGTCGTTTTCGTTACCATTTTATATGAATTCAGGCGGATTTTCAACCATTACTTTTTTGTTTATGAACCGATTTAGGTGATTATTTTTTTGTTTGAAAGAAGATACCTTAAGGATGATACCATATTAATTTCATTGGTATTGGACTTTGGATTTTGAAGATACACAAGGGAACTCCTTAAAATTAAATAGGAACTGAACAGTGATTGAAATATTGGTAGGTTTATGACAATCAAAAACAAGTTAAGGTGCCTATTTATTGTCAAGGACGTGCTGGACTAGGGTTGAACTGCGAAGGCCTAACGGAACTCTTGTGGAAATTGAGTTACTCGGGGTATACCATTGAAAAATGTGAAACATTATAACGTTTTATTTTATAAAATCATCACTTAGGTACATACCTACCAAAAAAAATAAAAAAGCTTTTAAAAAAAACATAACCTCCTTCAAAAATCTTAAAAAACAGCTCTATAAAAAGCAAGAAATTATGTTCAAATCGATTAATTAAAACACGTCTATTGAAGTCGGGTAGGGCTTTTAGAATATAAACAATACATTAAGTAAAAAAAAATACTTCCAGCTCCACCCGACTTCAATAGACGTGTTTTAATTAATCGATTTGAACATTATTTCTTGCTTTTTATGAGCTGTTTTTTAAGATTTTTGAAGGAGGTTGTGCTTTTTTAAAAAGCTTTTTTTTTATTGTTTTAACATAGTAGACTTATGTAAAGTCGGCTACACACTAGACGCCTTATTTTTGTGTGTCGGTTATCTTTTGCTTTTAGTCCGTGAGCCCGCGACAGTATTGCCTACGTCATATGACATCACGATGAAATGCATGGCACACGGTCGGAAAAGTTGTGCTGAGCGAGGATCAGAAGATTATCGCAAATAAAATTGGCCGGAAGCTTGAGAAAATCTTCCACTTCCGGTCAAAATTTTAAGATTATATTTACGTCATGTGACATCAGTAAGAGACCCGTGTCGTTATTTAGTTTTCAATCGTAGAGAGAGTAAACATAAGTCTGTCAGTTCTGAAATGGCCGGAATACCTTAAGCTTATTTTTTTTTGTTTTTTAGTCATTTCAGATCTGACAGACTTATGTTTACTCTCTCTACGATTGGAAACTAAATGATGACACGGGTCTCTTACTGATGTCACATGACGTAAATATAATCTTAAAATTTTGACCGGAAGTGGAAGATTTTCTCAAGCTTCCGGCCATTTTATTTGCGATAATCTTCTGATCCTCGCTCAGCACAACTTTTCCGACCGTGTACCATGCATTTCATCGTGATGTCATATGACGTAGGCAATACTGTCACGGGCTCACGGACTATTTGTTTGTTGGTTTGCTTGTATGATTTTGATCATTCTTATATAGACTTTAGCGTGATAAAAAAATAATAATTTTGTTATGGAACACAGTTGATGTTCGTATGCTAGCTTTTATTAATTAATTCATTTAGGTAATATACCTGCTACCCCCTCTACAATATTTAAACAAATTACATGGAGTTATACGAAAAATAGTTACAGAACGCAATATTATTATTATCTCTCCAGTTGTCGAATAATTTAGTCATCGTAAATAATATGATTTTTTTCAGTATGGCCTGTACGCGTCCCTCACTGGGGGTTTCATCTACGCAGTTTTGGGGACTTGCCCCCAAATCAACATTGGGCCCACCGCCCTCCTGTCGCTGCTCACCTTCACATACACGAGCGGGACTAACCCGGACTTTGCTGTGCTACTATGTTTCATATCGGGCATCGTGCAATTGATAGCCGGAGTTTGTCAGCTTGGTAAGATATTAAAACTTTTTTGTTGCAACTATTTTACTGTAATTCTGTACCTATTGAAACTATGAAATACTGTGTAAGTCAACACTAAGTTCCGTACATGTCTGACTTATATACTGAATTCTCAATATGATAAATCAAAAGAAACTGATTTCGGTCATTATAATAATTACTTACATGCAGAGTAACAATAAAACCAAATAACAGTGAAAATACAGTAATAATAAACATTACAACTAATGGCCGATTGTACTAAACCTAGTCTTTTTCTAACTACAACATGACCAAATTAAAACGGTGTCATAAACTTAGCCGTCATGTAGCTGTCATTCGCTAAGTTAACTTGATCGAGTTGTAGATAAGAAAAGACTTAGGCGATTCTTAAGTGTCTCAAAACAGACGCATTACACAGGGTTATTTGTAAAACACCAACAACCTCCCAGGAAAATTAACGTCCCATGCAAATATCCGAACAGCTGATTTATTTTTGTATAAGAACTTGAAAAGTCAGTTTTTTGTCTGTTTTCGGAAAAGTCTTAGAACAAAAATTTTGTTGTTAATGCTGTTAGTTACCTACTCCTGAGAGGTTTTTGGTGTTTTACAAATAAACCTGTATTTAAACAATGATTGCTAATAACATAAGGATGCTTTCCTTTCAGGGTTTCTGGTGGAATTTGTGTCACTGCCAGTAGTATCAGGCTTCACATCAGCTGCGGCTTTAACCATAGCCTCATCTCAAATTAAAGGCCTGTTGGGTCTGAAATTCAGCGCGGAGACTTTCCTGGCGACTTGGAGGGGAGTCTTTGAGCATATACCGGACACGAGATTACCGGACACGCTGCTTAGTTTATGCTGCTGTATAGTACTCCTTGGGATGAAGGTAAGCGTATTTTGATGATGTTTTAATCTAAGCTCGATATAGTATAATGCTATTAAATTTCTTCTAACTATCATTGCTTGGAAACCTTTAATATAAGGCAGTGGCAATATAATAGACACCATGTTTTTCATCCAAATTGTCAAAAAATATTTGGCGAATCGAATTGTAGTAAAAAATACTATTTTGTAACTTTAACAGTACCTAAATTAAGTATAAAAAAGTTATTTCTTAAATTTTATAATAAAAAAAAAATCTTTTTTTTCTAAGTAAATTTGTTGTCTTGCATGTCTTATAAGTATCATATTTTTTATTTTGATACCTTCAGCCGTTTTTTTTGCCTTATAAAGGATTAACAGAAAATTCGTAGTACCTACTTGTAACAAACTCAATTAATGGCATGCATTTTTCCAAATTCGATGAAACTATTTGTGTAGATTTGTGGAGCTTCATTCATAAATAAAAAAAACCACAAAGACAGTAGGTACCTACTGTGCCTTTAAAAAAATTACCTCATGATACCACTGAGCGAGTAATCACTACATTTTATCATGATATTCATGATACATTAAAAACATATAGAGGTACTAGGTACCTACCTACAAATGACATTCTAAACAATATAGCCTTCGTGAGTTTCGTGACATAGATAACTGCAGTAATGACTGGCATACTTAACATTGCATTATATTTCGGGAAAACTCCGTAACTATGTAGTCAACCTTCATAATACAAAGAGTCGTTTATGTATAATAATAACGAGACTGTTGTGTTATCTTCAAAAAGGGTTAAAATTATAGCTTTGAATAGTTGTGATTTGAATACAGATTTTTTGGTACAGTAATCTAAATAAGTTGATTGAGTTACCAAAGGTCCAAAGTCCTTAAAAATATTAAAATATTAGGTAACTATTTTGTGTCTTGTATAAAATTAATGAAATGAAACTTCCTTCAACTATATTGTGTAAGCAATTCAAACATTTGTCTTTTGATGTCGTTGAGGTTTAGACAGCAAGTAATCAAGGCACTTTCCACGCCAATTAGTTATTGCAAAGTCATTTGCATATTGCCTCAAGTTAGTTACTTGGTTGTTCGTGGGAAAAGTCGAGTTTTCACAATAAATTTTCATCTAGTTCGATTCATATGACACGCATAGTAAATTGACAAGCTATAGATTATGGATTATCATGGATATATGGATCATTTAATTTCAATACATTTCTGGAGATCATATAAGTTTAATCTTAATATATAGATACCTATATTCAATTACAATTTTAGTATTTTGGTATTGTTAAGTCAGCCTCAGAAGTAGTTGAACGTTTTAGTCCTTTGTCACATTTTAGCTTAATGTCTTGTTTAGTATAACAATCGTGTTATATGAACGCAATAGTAAGTGCGATATGGTACTACTATTGTTGAACCTTGATACGGGTGATTGTCTAAGCTGTGTATTTTGGGAAAAGGTTGGATCTAGCTGTCCTATTTGTAGGCACGTCTACCCACAAAATATAAGGGACGTTACTCAATGGTACCTGTACTTTTGTATGATGCGAAGTTGGGATCGCTTTTAGAGTGTACCTTCAAAATCTCATGTAATTTAGTTTGACTACCGATTTCATGTATAGGTAGTGATCACGGAATAAATAATAGTTTATTTATTACGTAATCAAATATCTGCGAGAATATAATATGATAATATTTTGATTTCTTTTTTAAATTATTAAGACCATAGATGTATTACATTACAAACCTAGATGGCTTCCTTAAATTTTTGAAAACAGCATTTTTTAAACTATTTACGTACCTACGTAGGTACCTACAATATACAATCGCCTAAGTCCTACCTAAGTACAACATGACCAAATTAAAACGGTGTCATAAACTTAGCCGTCATGTAGCTATCATTCGCTAAGTTAACTTGGTCGAGTTGTGGATAAGAAAAGACTTAGGCGATTCTTAAGTTTAGTGCTTTCACGCGAAAGTCTTGTACGATTAGCTTATTTGAATTTTCATCAATAGGGAACATGCATAAATCACCGATTTTCCTAAAATTGAGCTTGATCGCTGCGGAAACTTGTAAAAACATGATGGAACAGAAAGAAAAATAAAAAAAAATTATTATTTTCGTTTTATCACACGATGAAATCAGGGGAAAATAACGATATTTTTTTTTCGTTTTCGGATATAATGCACTTTACAGTCAGATAGAATATCGAAAAAGAAATAATATTTTGTATGACACATATCTACTTAAACGCAAAATTTAGGGAGATAATTGATAATTATTGGCTAACTCCATATTAAACGCGCCCGAAACACACCGAAACGTGATGTGTGACGTCACCGTTTTGTATAGAGCGTTTTCGGCGGGAGCTGATGCGTGCTAACTTCAAGTAACTATATTACGAGAAAAAAACGCAAGAGACAAGTTTCAATATTACAGTTGTTTTTCTCACGCATTATACTATTGATTTTGATAAAAAAAATTTTTGATGCATATTCCCTATTGACTATTTGGCAGGTCATCTATTGTGAAAAAAGTCACTATGCCGGAAAACATTAGCCATCAAAGTTTTTAGTTGTTTTTTATTTTCAAAGTTTCGATGTGTCTGCACTGTCTGCAATAAATATTAATAGAGTATTCCCAAACCCAAACTCATACCTGTACATGTCAAAGTACCTATCCTCAACAACAGAAAGACCATACTATAAATACTTTTTCATACATAAGCGGCATTTTAGTAAGTTAAGAGTAGGTATAGGTATTTGCTCTTGGTTCTCTACCCCTTAAATTGTACTTTAGCGATGCGTTCAAAAGCCATTAAGTTTTGTCATCGCGGTACAGTCACAAATTGTATTTTTATTTGGAACAATTGTTTGACTGTTGGATTGGATTGTTTACAGATGTGTAACTGTTTACGTTAGTCAACACAACGTTATAGTGTAAACTTGATAGTAAAGCAGCATTGGTGGCTCGTTATTATTTTGTATCAGATAAAAAATAATAAAAAGCAACCAATGCTGCAATGCATTTCGCCATTTCGACATGATTCTGATTATTTAAATTTAATTTCTATTAATATTAAAATTTCTAGATCAAGTTACGCATAGTTTTGTAGTACCTACTCAACAATTTTAATTTTTTTACTTTTTATATCATTATATGAAACGCTTACTGTTTTACATAACGCTACAACAACGCTACGAAAATCTAAACGCTTTTTGCAAATCACTAGTTTAGGGGTTTATTCTTTAGATGATTGAAGGGTTTATTATAAAAATACATACATACATAGACTCACGCCTGTTTCCTATGGGGTAGGCAGAGACTATGAATCGCCACCTGCTACGATCCTTGCACACTTCATTCGCTTCATTTACTTCAATCCATCAATCTTTTCATACATGCCCTTCGGTTTTTGTCACTGCGTACACTAGCCTTTTTTATAATAACTATTATTTATATATAATTTTTATAATAACTATTATATTTATATATTATTATAAAAATCGTGTAGGTAGTAAATGTTCATATTTTTCTTCACTAATTTTGACCGCAAAATCTATTAAGTACAGTCTTAAATATTGCTATACTTACATATTTATAACACGAAAAGGAACTAGAAAATCCGTACTCATTTTGGTTATTATGATTGGATCTCATGACGATGCATATAAAGTACCCCACTGTAAACAGGCGGTTATATTAAAACAAGCAAAGTAGATTACGTACCTACAAGGTATGGTAGGTTTGTTAGTATAGACTATAGGTAGGTTAGTATAGCATTTTTTCGAGAATGTAACGTGCTTACGAATGGTAGAATACAGGCAAAAGCTCAGTTTGTTAAGGCATTTTCATGTAAGTCACCACGTTTCATGTAATACACCACTCTTGGTGCGTCGAGGTCGGAGCGTATATGAACTGTATAACATTCAACGAATGCCGTTTGGATATTCTGAGTATCAGGTACGCTACCCTGGTCGATACACTTACGATGGTGACCACATGGTGACCACGTTGTTAGCAAGGGACTTGAGGATGATGAACCTTACACCACCTAGGGACTGTTGGTCGCCCTCCTGGTAGTATAGGAAGTTAGGGGGCGTCCATTAATTACGTGAGGCATTTAGGGGGGGGGAGGGGGTCGAGCCTAATCACACCCAATCTCACGTAGGGGAGAGGGGGCGTCTCGGCAAATATCACGTAATTTTTTTTCTGCAGGAACAGTATCGCGAAAAACTAGGTTAAATAAAGTTAAACATTTTTCATACCAAAATATGGCTAAATCCTAAACAATAATGTTTATTTAAATAAATGCAACGCAAGCAAGCACAGATTAACGTAATCACACTAAAAATACACGTTTTGAAAAATCTCTCTTGAAGATTTTTCAAAACGTGTATTTTGATTTGGCTCGAGGGTCGAGCCAAATCTCACGACATCTCACCAAGGGGGGAGGGAGGGTAAAAAATCGCCAAAAACACCTCACGTAATTAATGGACGCTCCCTTACCGAAATTGAGGGTTATCGAGTCCTCTCCCTCTGATGAACCCAATGATGTCCCAATGAATTATATTTTCAACGTAGGTACCTGTGATTGCGTAGCGACGTATAATATGTAAATGCTGAAAAATTTACCTGTAACATTTATTTCTATTTTTTTTCAACCCTTGCTCACCGCGTGCTCATCTCATGCCCATAGAATGACGAACTTAATAAATTCGCGTCTGAGTGAATCCAAAAATATATTCATTTAATTTATGTTTTATTTGTAGCTCTATTTATCTATCTACAATTTGTGACTTTTGAAATAAAATATATAAAACCATTATGAATATAAAATTACGGGTTTAATAATACCATACATAGTTGAACTATTCCCACATTGACAATGTCACAGCACGCGGCACAAGTATGGCACAACTGCTTGGAACTTCGATGTGGTTTCAAGCTATGAATTCTGTGCCTGCCTGCCGACTGCCTGGAGGCGGCTGTCGGCATCGGAGCGGAGAAATGCGGCTTCGACGTAATAACTATAAAGCCACTCAAATATGCGTCTTGGGAGAATTTCAATTTCAGACTATCTTTGGATGAATGTTATAGGTCTATTTTTTAGCACTATGGGCATGTTTCACAGGTTACGAATAGCACTTATTATCCTTAACCTTACTAATATTATAAAAGTCCGTTTGTTTGTTTGTTACGCCTTCACGTCTAAATTACTCAATCGATCATCATAAAATTTTGCATACACGTTGTCAGGGGTACAGAGAAGGTCATAGGGTGCCTTTCATCCTGAAAAAACATTGTTCCTGAGGGAAAGCAAAAAAATGCTAAGTAAATGCACTGTGCAGTGTTTAAAATATGTATATTATGTCAACTGGTATTTGTTGCAAAGCAGCTTTCATTGTTGTTAAACGGCCAAGAACTTTTAACTGCAACGTAAACATATTAACACAGTACGATCCAAACATTAAAAGCTCGACGAAAGACTATTTAGCCCTTCCAAGCTCGGCACGATCCTATTTAGAACATATTGTCACAATGTCATCTCATTATGGTTCATATGACGAGAAATAACGGCACTAATTATGCCGTCGCTCAATTTCGTTCATACCACAGGTGTACAGCCTACGTCATTTGTTGGTTTCACCCAGAAATGTTAATGTTTGCTTTTAATAAGGGGTTGTATTTGACTGTACATCATATCATAATTAACGTAAACTAACCATCAGAGTAGTTAAATGCACATTGATTTGTCGCTTGATGCTCGGTTTGATGATTTGGTGTGCTTTTACGTAGTGCACAGCAAATTCATATCATAAATAAACATTTATTATTCGTAGTACATAATGTGAGTTGTGTTGTTTGTGTTCGCACTCTATTGTAGTGCTATATTAACACTTTAATGGTTTTTCCAAGAAGGTTTTAAAAGTGGACTAAAGGCTTTCAATTCTATTGTACCTACAGTCAACAATAGATTGAGAGTTTTTGGGTTGCCTGAACTTACTGTACAATTTTACAATGGAAAGGCTAAACACCTGTTATGCTAATATTGCCTTTTGATAAACAAGTAAAATAAGATGAACAATAAGATTACTCACTGCATTCACAATATTTTATAAAGTGTCGGGTCACGGATCAATAAAAAATATTCGCATTCACAAAACCTTGATTAGGTTTCCTTGTCTAGAGTAAATCGCGGCAATTATTAAATACTTATTATTATGTTATTTATAGATCGTATTTATGCATGGTTAAATGCGTTTACAGCAAAGTTACAAATAATACAAAATTTTATGTCAATCTTATTAAGTATACCTAGCGAATGAAGCATATTTTTTACTGTACTTACCTATTGTCAAAGAAAAAAAAACTTTTTGAAAATTAAGTCACGTAACGACTAAAATAATCATAATAACAAAGTGTCCATATCCCTACAAGGAAACTACCAAAAGAAAACAAAGGTCTTATTCAATTACATTGGAATATTATTGCGTCTTCTGTTTATAAGGAGAAATTATTATTACGGAAATGTAATGTCTCCGTTAAATTGAATCAGTGTCTGTAAAAATAGAAGAAAACAAACAATATATCTAGATGATGAAAATACACATAGTATGTTTGTCAAGCGTTGTTGATTGAATACGAGAAAATGTAAACCTAATAATAAACGTACCTACCTGTACTTCCGACATAGCCATTTTTAATGTCGCCACTGCTGGGGCACAGGCCTTCCTTATAGGTGGATAAAGAGGATTGGTCATAACTCATTCATAACCCACCACGCAGCAGGCCCAATGCGGATTGGTGGGTGTTAACGACTGAAAATGCAGCCGAGACCAAGGGCTTAACGTGCCTTCCCAACTTCAGATAATAAATATTTGGTCATCAATCCTATGACCGACCCTTGCGAAAGTTGCATAACTTCCGCCATCGCAGCACATGAGATCGCAGGGCCAGGCGCTAAACCAGTGCACCACCGAGCTCCTCAATATCAATACAATACCGGGCACTTAAACAACATATATTTTTCGATCAGTATAACATTACGAGTAGGTACGCATTTATATGAAATCTAGCCTCAATAATTTAATTTTTTTTCTTATAAGTATGTAGGAAGTATTCACAAAAGTGGGTCTTGAAACGGCTCCAAATCTAAAAAAAGTTTCGAAAAGATCCTCTGAATAGATAAGACATGCATGATTATAAGTTTTCTTTCTTATAAAGTTCGTACAACTTCAAACTTTGTAAGCACTTGTTTGTAGAATCCTTTATGAATTATAGGCATTGAAAGACATCAGAATTAAAGAGGCACAAAAGGAGAAAGGTCACCGGAGCGCTGTAATCCTTCAGAGGGTATTGTGGTTCGCTGGAGTTGGCAGAAATGCTGTGGTGGTAGTTTTGGCTGCTGTGTTGGCATTCTTCATACATCAAGATAGGAATGACCCGCTAATACTTACCGGTAAGTGACGAATATACCTAAATACAGACCCAAATATTGATCTGAATTGTGAGTTACACTTGAATACAAAGTCATATTAAGGTTCGATACAAATAAACATAAAAAATAAAAATTCGGACGATGTACACTAATCAAATATAATATAATAAGTCCAAAACCTATAGGCAGGCTTATTTGTAAAATACCAACAACCTCGTAAGATAAGATAACCCAGTATTTTGATGCTCTAAGTGACGGATAGAAATACATAAAATAAATAATAAAAAAATATCTATGATTTGACGCACAAAATGCCCTTACCAGAGTTCGAATCCGGAACCTTTGGCTCAAAAAGGAGGATTGATTCCGTTGCTCACAGAGGCCGTCGATCGGATTATTCCCAGGAGTCCCCTCTAACACTGTTTTTTTCCCAGTTGTCACGGGGGTGACAAATTTTTCCCAAATGTTCCCTTCAAATTTGTGCCAGAGGGGACAACTGGCACTTTTTTTTCCTAATTGTCGCCCCTGACACCAGAGGGGGTGACAATTCCTACGAAAATGGTCCAGTTGTCCCCCTCCAATAGAAGCAATATGGAGTATATTATCTTCTATCTCTCAAAAAAAACTTGATTATGATTTATTTAAAAAAAATCTTTTAGGTAGGCAAGAAATTATAACGTAAAAAGTTCAGTGCTTAAAACTACTTTTACAGAAGTACAATTAGTATGGTGCAATTAGACCCAGACCTAGCTTGACATCCAAAGTAAAAGTAACATATTAGCTCCAAATAACTCCTTGTAAGTTATAATGCCCTGGTACTTTTGACTGAATTTAACATTATTTCGCAATTGAAATAAAATAAATAATATGGATTTCGGGTTAGGTTCGGAATAATCGTTCAAACACTACGATATTCTAAAAAGCCCTAGTCCAGTAGGACCACGAGTACATACATAGTGGTATACCGTGGTTCTACCAGTACTTAGGTCAAATCGGTAGGTCCGTCACGGGTGACAATTGCCACAAAAAAGTTCCAGTTGTCCCCTCTGGCACGAATTTGAAGGGAACATCTGGGAAATTTTCGTCCCATTCGTCACGGGGGTGACGACTGGGAAAAAAAATCCCAGTTGTCACCCCGGGTGACAGTGTTAGAGGGGACACCTGGGAATAATCGCGTCGATCTGAAGCAATAAATAATAAACAGCATTCAAGATTTTTCTATATTTGGATACTAACATAATTTTATTTAAACCGGGATACATACACACCCTTAATTCTGTTTTCCTTCCGGTTCCTTAGAGCATAGCCATTAGTCCACGCGAATGAAGTCAATAAAAAGGGTAGCATGATCATTAAACGGAATTTATGCTTCTTTGTGCACGCTCTGAGATCGTTTAAATATGATGCAGATGCAAAACTTACTAAAAAATGTATAGATGTTCGAACAAAATACTTACTTATCTTTTAGAATTTCTTATTAATATTCTCAAAGCCAGGTTTGGATGAATACCATACCAGCTTAGAGATAAAGAAAAGAATTTAAAATTCTATTAACAATTCTGTGTAGTTGCGTTGACGTTATTACTTTTTCGTCTCGAATTTATGAAAGGGGGAGAAAAACAATTGCTTAATTTACATTGCCCGAGGGAGTTGAACAGAACTTGGTTCTTGGAAAGTTAAATTAGTATTGTTCCAAAAATTATTTCACCATTTCAGGTAACATAACGCCGGGCTTGCCTCGCCCTGAAGCGCCGCCATTTTCGTCGAATGTTGGGAATACGACGTATACCGCTGGTGATATGTTTTCTCATCTCGGTTCTGGACTTCTGGTGGTACCTATTGTTGGGATAATTTCTAACGTCGCTATAGCAAAGGCATTCGGTAAGCTGATTTTTATGTTTTGCTTTATTATCTACTATTGTAATGTAATTTTTGGCTTGCGCGCCCATAGCTGACAATCAGTGAATTATGTTTTGTCAGAAGCAAAATTAAACATACAGATTTCGGTCCTAATATAGAAAAAGTCTACAATCTTTCAATTGGACGACAAAGTGTCAGTAATACTTATGTTACTTAATTTAATAAAAGCAGTTGCTTAAAATACGAATTCGTTTTTCCCGCATTCAAATTACTTGTACAGAAGTTACGATTGTCCTTTTTAAAAATAATTTCTAAACCCTCCATCCATTTGGAAAGAGAGGCCATTTATTGAGTATCCATAAATTCCGAGATTTATATTACGATCATTAGTGTCCGAACGCTTTCAAGACCTAACCACCGAATTAAATGAGGTATATCGAATAAATGCGGACTAAATAACGTTAAATGGATTGCCTACTGATTAATGAGCCGATCACTGATGTTCTGATCTGAGATATTTTATCATTATATTACGTAGGATACCTTCTACCTTAATTGTAGTTTTATAATACGCTCTCAGGAAAAAGTAAATTGATTCTTTATTCTTTGTTAACATAAATCATGGCTCTGTTTTTTTCATTTTCCTTTCTCATCGTTGTTTAATATAATAACATGTCATTCGTACATGTCTATCAAATAAATTGGCAATCTCTTTTGCTCTAATATTCTTCTGAATATAATTGTTTTCTTGCTTGTTTGTGTTATTAGATTATTGAAACATAAATGGGCTAGGTACTTTTGTGTTTTTATTGGTGTGCTTTATTTATTAAATATTAATTGGTATATGTATTATTATGATTTGTTCCGGATTTTTAACTATTATACTAATAAGTAAGTTGGTGCTTTTACCAATATAGGTACTCCAAATGATATTAGAGGTAACAACGTCAGACCATTTTGACACTTTATATTGTAACAAAATAAAGCTCGTAGTATTACTTAAATTGATGTAGTACAAAATCTATTATTAATATTTTAAATTGTGAAAGTAACTCTATTTATCTTTTACCTTTTTCCGCCTTAACTACTGAACCAATTTTGGTATAGAGATAGCATGACTTGTTCCGGGTTAATCGTGTTCCTGAGCCGTCGTACCTAATCCAGATTGGTATACAGATAGCATGACTTGTTCCGGGTTAATCGTGTTCCTGAGCCGTCGTATTTTACCATAGGCAAGGACATAATGCTTTAGGACATTAGATCTTTTGTCGCGATAATTAATTTTGGAAAGAAAGTTAGTATCGGATCCAGAACAAATCACATGCCGCACTGACTGTTATATAAATAATATCGTGACTCGATATAATTGCTTGTTTTAATTACACTCACTCTTAGCAAGATCAAACCAGCTACAGAAGGTTTTGTATTCAGGGTTCAGGGATCGTTCCTTTATGTTGATCATATACTGTTCAGCAGGATTCATACCTGGCAAAGAGGATTTTGCATTCGGGTGTATAGTCGTAAATCCACGTGGCTCTCATGAAAATGCTTATTCAATAGAAGTAGAGTAGGACACCCATTTTAAAGTGCGTTCGTTTCGTGTGCACTTGAAACTTTTACATACCGCGAACAAAACACAACCAAGGGCCTTGTTATAAAGTTGTCCAATTAGGTGTTGAATTTTTTAACAAACTAAGTTAACGTGACTACCATATTTAACTAATATTAGAGAATCATTAAGGGCGTTACACACGACCATACAAACTTTTACAACTGTCCATTAAATCGTTAAACAAGCAGAACGGCTGTTAAAGCGAGCGTTAACAATTTGACAAAGTTGATAATTTTATGTATTCAAGACTAGGCCTGAACATTAAAGTCTCGTCTCGAGAGATTATGGGTTTCTCGGTACTTCGTTCTTTGAGACATTTAGAAAGTATATTTTTATAGATAGTTTAAATATTTCACAATTACGAATAATTGATACCTCAATAAGAAAAGGTTTGCTTTCATTTTCAGCAAAGTATAGTAAGTAGGATACCTTAAGATATTATAGGTTAATGTTTTAATAAAATATTATGAGATAGGTACAATTTAGATACAGAATTTAGTACAAAAAATAAAAGGGGTTTAAGTATGAAATTGTCGATATTTTTCTTACATATCATTAAAAACATTTCTGATTTTCTTCCGTCAACGTTAAAAAAAGTACCTAATATTGACTTCTTTTTTTGTTAGTTGACCACTTGAATCGTAGAAACCCTGTTGACACTTAAGCCGATTCTTATTATTTTTCACTTCACATGTAGCATTAGTAAGCTTAGCGTCAAAACATTTTAGAACATTAGGGTGAACCCTAGTTGTTAAATAAATTTAGAAAATGTTAGTATGGAAAATACAACTTCTTTTAAATTCACACGTGGTTAGTCACTCACAATTAGGGTTGCCAACTTTTTTTGGATCAAATATAGTAGTTTCAAGATTTTTAGTGTAAAAATATAGTAGATGGCAAAAAAGTCCAAAAATATATAGTAGGTTGCCGTTTTGTATGGAGGATTTTAAAGAAGTTGCATTTTTTATAATAAGTAAGTACTAACATTTTCATAATTTATTCAACAACTATAAAGACAAGTGTTTAATCACAAAAAATATTATGAAAATACTTAAATGTGCATATAAGTAATATTTTTTTTGTTGCTTTTGTTTAATTTTTTCACTT
Source organism: Agriphila tristella (assembly GCA_928269145.1). NCBI lineage: Eukaryota > Metazoa > Arthropoda > Insecta > Lepidoptera > Crambidae > Agriphila > Agriphila tristella. Next base: position 10,572,712 of record OV743431.1, read on the forward strand.
GAAATATTATAGTAGTTTTGCCTACTATATATTTTTTCAACAAATATAGTAGGCGAGCCCTCAATATAGTAGGATACTATATTATATAGTAGGGTTGGCAACCCTACTCACAATACATGTTATCAAAGATGTATCAAAATTCAACAAAGTTGTTAACTGGGTCGATTTCAGCGTAGGGCAGAACATTGGCCTCTGTCCAAGAGTTCTATGCATCGGCGATGTTGCGTGGACTTTTCCATTCATTCATGACGAACAGCTCGCTCAATTGGAACATAGACCGAACGATCGAGATCGTTTCAAAACGACCGTCCAACCGATATGAATGAGTATTGATTGGGGCAGCATTGTCAATACAACATTGAGATATTAGAATGTTATTGTTGCTTAATATAACTTAACTAATGCTTAAGTTAAATTAATCTGTAAAGTACGCGTGCGATACTGTCAAAACCATGGGCATATCAAGGAATTTATAAGTACTTCGAGTACTTATAATTTTCAAAATTTCTGGTTTAAAACTAACAAATAAAATAAACTATACATTTCATTCGAACATGGACGAATGTCTGGATTTCTGCCTCTATTTTTACATTTAAACGTTTTCTTTCTTTTGTGCGCTCGCATGGAATTCACAAATCGAAAAAACTCTACATTCTATTTGAATATTGACGAATTTGAAATTCCGGGATAATTTGGATTATCTTGAAATAATTCCGGGAGGTAGGGATTTTAATTTTCAGGGCACGATGACGATGCATACATGATAGCGAAATGTGTTAAAATTAATAAATAACGCTAAACAAACTACCTACAGGAAAGTTCATAAGAGTTTGTATTTCAGCGCGGGGCAGAACTCTGGACGCCACTCAAGAGATCGTCGCTCTAGGCATCTGTAACGTGGCGGGTGCATTTTTCCGTTCGTTCCCAGTGAATGGGTCGTTTACGAGGAGCGCCGTGAGCGACGCGTCGGGCGTCAGGACGCCTGCCGCTGGCTTTTACACTAGTAAGTACTTTGATTACGATCTGAGAATGGAACTGTTTGGTGTTCTATGTATGTAAGATTCAAACCAAACGGCCCGCGTTGGAATGCATTTTACTGTCAGCGTAAAATAAAGCGTGAATTCCATATTTGCATGAAAATTGACATACCGCGAAAGCCGATCGGCACCGCCAGCTATATGAAAACTATTTTACTGTTTAGACGCTTCAGTTTCCTTAGACAGAGGATTTAAAAAGGTACCTTTTTTGTTGTGAATTAGTAAATCAGTTGGGAAGGTTTTTTATTTTTACGAAATGAGCTATTTCTATGAGGTTTTTAGCTAAATATGATGGACTCAGATTACACCTTAATAAGAACAACAGAAGGAAAATATTTCTTGTAGCTATAATGTATAGCTAAGTGAATAGCAGATTATATATAGATAGTTCTAAGTAGGTAGAATTAATATTTTTAAATAAATTCAACGATCTCAGAACCTAAATAAACTCTATAAAGTCACGGGCTTAGGTTGTACTACTCTGTGTAAAAAGTATCGGGAATATGTCAATAAAAAGACCCGCGTAAAAGAGGTCGTTCTAATTTTTTTACTGCATGTTGGTAGCACTGTACTGATTAAGCGCGCAAAATTTAAGCGGGATCTGTCATTTAATTTGTTTTAAACTACACTTTTTGTTGGTGATAGTTTTGAGTCCTCGGCGATTTTTACAATGGAAAATGATAATGCACCATCACACACAGCCATTATAGTGAAAGAGTTTTTAGCGAAAAATTCAACAAAAGTTCTCGACCAAGCACCGTATTCACCTGATATGGCTCCGTCTGACTTTTTTTATTTCCCAAGTTAAAATTACCTTTAGTTTTATTCGAGGAAAACGTTTTGAGTCGATAGAAGCCATAAAAGAAAATTCGCTGAATGAGCTAAAGGCCATACCGCAAATAGCCTATGAAAAATGTATGGAAGACTGGGTGAAGCGGTGGAGATGTTGTATTGCAAGCGATGGGGCCTACTTTGAAGGCGATAAAATAAATTTAGATTAATAATTTGTATTTTTTGTTTTATTGACAAATTCCCGATACTTAGTACACAGAATGTATGTTAAAATACTGCATAAAATAAAAAATATATACTTATAGTTACCTACAAATAAAAAAAGCGCCCAAATAGTTAAACTAGGCATAGGCATAATATAAAAACATTATTGATATTCATAAACATAATTTTCAACTTTCAAATTATTCACCCCAAATATTGTATCTAAAAGTTGCACTCAGCAACAAATTTTACAACATAAAAAATAATGTTGTTCGCAAAGAATTGCGGCTGAAGCGATAAATCACCTCCTAAAACGGATACAAAATTTTTACGACTTTCTTGTTGTGAATTGCTTTGTAACATTTCGTTACATTTCCCCTTATTATGTTTCGACAATTGTTCGAACGAGGGGCTCTAACTTTGTCAACGTCGAGGGCTTGTTTCGCTTTTGATGATGTCTCAGCCAATTATTAAAGCAATTTTAACAGCTGAATCAAAGACGATGGTTTAAATCCAACAAACTTTGACACTTGAAGCTCGTCAATTTATCTTCTGATTAAGTTATTTACGCCTTCGAAGATTGTGGACTCTCTGGTATGTAATTTTCAAAGGTTGGGTGAACTTTAAAGGGGGATTTAATTGACTGTATAAATAAATGTTTTATGTGTTGTATAAGGCTTCATATTTAGAAATGTTTTCATTAGCACTTTATTAGGGTTTCTCAAATACTCGTATTTGTGTAATAATAAAAGCCCTTACTGGTAGGTAGACAATCATTTTCGTTGATAGCATGTTTCGTAAAGTAGAGTTTTCATTTGTTTGAAATAATTAACCCCATTGTTTGAATACAGTTCTGTTTGTTTAATAAGTATGCAATTAACTCGTTCATCTCTGACGGTGTAATAGTAATATGTGCTCTAAAGGGATATCAAATCTATATCGCTATACTATATCTAAGTAAATATATCTACAACTACAAAAGAGTTTAAATTAAATCTAAAGTCGGAGTGAAATAAAATAAAATTCTACCATGCAAGAGTGCTAAGTATGTGACATTTGAAAAATGAAAACAACCAACTTCAGAGCGCTTTTCCAAAGGAATTTTAAAATGACAGTACCTATTTTTTAACTGAAGAACCCCACTGATTTCTATCTGAAACGTTAAAAACCATTGTCTTCCACACACACATTAAACTTGCGGGTAAATTATTAAAATTGCGTAGAGCCGTTCGCCGAACTTTCGAGGGGCTTTCCTTTTCTCTCTAAGTAACCAAGAATTCCCCACTCTACTAATGCACAGTGGAGTTTAAAAGGTTTTCGTTGGCTTACAGACTACGTACACATTATCTAACTTTCCACATATGTGGTTTTTAAACTTAGATAGAGATGTAGGTGCATTTTGGTGAACGAAAGATGAGACTGAAACGGTGGCGCAACTTTCCCTGTTAAATTAATAAGTTATTAGAAATTGACTCCTAAAATAAGGCGTAAAATTATAGTTCCTTTTCCAACCGAGTCTCATCTTTCGTTGACCAGACTCTATGCATTATGATACGTTAGAATAACAAAACGAATAAGTGCGAAGGTACTTTATAGAGTTATTGCCTAATCTCCAAACCCAATTTACGTCGTTGGACAAAAACTGTATCAAAAACAAACTTGTGTTTGAAAAATAATCATAATACAAACAATTGGCCCAAAATAATTTAAATATAAGTAGTAGGTTGTTACTACACTGAGCCCTTGGGAATCAAACCCAAACACGTAGTCGACGACGACGCTAGACTTGCACCTATCGAATCAAATGTAAAACATTATTTTCGTTTAAGCGCAAACTCTAATTTATAAGTTTAGATTAAGCAGTAATAAACTATTAAATGACACAATGACGAACACTGATGTCGTGATGTATAAAGGCTGTGAAAAAGGCAAAGAGAAAGTAATTTTACCTACTTACACAGTTTAAACTGTGCTATTTATATGATATGTTCATAATTAGTAAGATGAATTACAGAAGCAAAGTGACGCGAAGCTTCCGTGAATTGTTTCTGCGGGCAGTTTATAAATCCGTCAGTGATTAGTCTAGAAAAATCAGGATATAGCAAAGACGAATGTGCGGGCTTTGTATAAATCATTTTCCACGTACGCGGGAACATTGCGGTCCGTACTTTTGGTCCATAAATCTAAAGTTCGCTGTACCGCCGCCGCATTCAAGTTTTCGGTTTTAGTTTTTCGTGCTGTTGGAAAATTTTGATGGTAAATATATGATCACGGTAGGCTGTCATCATAGAAAAGTTTGTAGAGTGAATTGAAATGTTTATGAAGATGTGTGATTTACTTACTTTTAAGTTGAATCAACCTGAATATTTTTCTTTCATACAATGTCCTTCTGTAAAGAGTAAATATCTATTTTATTCAACTGCCGTCGAGTTTGCAGAGATTTAAAAGGAGATGAGCTCACGTACAGAGTGTAAGAAATGCAGCTCAGAATGCAAATAAAACTTATTGGTTTTCGATAAAGAAAAAGTTCAATATACGAGCGCAATTTTAGTCAATGATAAATGAGGAAAACAGTTGTGCAATTTTGTAAAAAAAATATGCACCCATTTCCACATTTCTACGCAGGAGCTGGTGGACAATGCTCCACATACACCGACTACACTTGAAATTGATAAATATAGAAATTTTCGACCAAATAATTTTGGAACAACTTTATTCTTTTAGTCTTAAAACCTTGATAGCTGCCCCCTGATTATGTAACTCAGATGCTAACAATATTCGTTTGAAATCGATTGAAACCTTTTGAAATCGTTTGATATTAATGAAATAAATGTTAGTTTCCATTGATAACAGAGTGCTATAATAACACATCGCTAATAAATGAAACAGTCAAATATCATTAATTTCAAATATCGCACATGGGGAAATTTTGTCGCCCAGTAACTGTTTTGTCTCTCACATGGTCTGTATGAAAAGTTGCCGACGACCGCGTCGCTTCGTGTGCGCTTTTCCATATAAACCCGTGGACTTGATGTGAGAGACAAAACAGGTGCTGGGCGACTAAGTTGCCCGTGTGCGATAGCGCTTAATCGATTTCAGACGAGAACTGTTAGCAACAGAGTTAGAGCTCCCACAGACTACAGACTTTCTATCGGCCGATAGTTGGCCGATTTTAATATGAGGCTTTCAATATTGCTTTTAATATGAAGAGTCGGTCGATACCAAATCGTTGTAATGTGCGCACTTGCATACTTCTTCATACTGATTAAAGGGCCTGACCCAGATATCGCCCGATAGAAAGTTTGCGAGGGCTCTTACGTAATCAGGGGGCTGGTCATCAATATGGCAGTAGCTGGATTATTCGTTAAATATTGGCTCTCGACCTAATTGAGTTATTTAGAGAAGGATATTATGATAGAGTTGTTCAACTAGTTCTAAGAAGTTTAATATTAATGACCAATATGTTTCCTCAGGTATAATAGTGTTACTGACTCTAGCGCTGTTGACCCCTTACTTTTACTTCATCCCGCGCGCGGCGCTAGCAGCGGTCATCGTGTGCGCCGTATTGCATATGGTGGATATCGCCATTATCAAGAATCTCTGGAAGACGAGCAGTAAGTTAGGCATCTAATATCCTAAAGTTGGAAGTCTATATATAGATCTATTCGGTCCGCTGGATGCAGGCAGTGCAGGACTGATCCTTGGGGGAAACCTATGCCCTGCCCAGCTTTGGGAGTTTTTTGGCTAATAAAGTGAAGTATATTCATTGATGTGCCAATAAACAAGATGAAATCGAAGTCATTGGCAATTTATTAAACTAAGAATCTAACTGCGATATTAATAACACACTTAAAGTAAGAAATCAAGTGTTATTGCAGTCGGGGGATCTCTTTGATTAAAAATAGTTCCACGAAATGGTCCCTTTTGCAACACTTGTTATTTAACTTTTTATTTCGTTTTTGGCAGGGAAGTCGTGTTTTTGATATTTATTTATTTTTGTCAGTGACTTTGATTTTACTCTGTAGAAGTCAAACCGAATGACTAATTCTATAACATCTTGAGTTTGGTTGATCTTTTACTTAATTTGTAAGTAAGTATAAAAAACATCGATCACAATTTATTTGAAAAAAAAAACAAAAAAAAAAAACATTCAAATCTTCGTCATATTCAGTTAGTCAACCGACCCCTATAATCTCTACAAAGATTAAAACGGGCGAATCCAGAAATTTCATCAGTGAGTTGGTTTCTGAATTATTCCACTGGGATCTGATTTAATCTCTCAACGCTACGCAGTTATCACTTTACTGACTCAGATTATAGCACATGAGTTATATGTATTATGTGATTTTTAAATGAGTACCTACGTCTGTATTTATCAGAACGTATTGCTAAGTATTAATGTTAAAGAAAGTTTTTGATTGAATCTAGCTTAGAGCATTCAACCAAGTACTAAGGTGTCAGGCGTCACTTGGCGGAAGTTCCAAACCATTGTGAAAAAATATAATGTAGCTTACAGTAAGTAAGCTACATTATATATCCGCAAAAAAGTCTTTTATTTCATGTCTAGTGAGCGCGTAAGCTTGAGAAGTGAATAAATTTTGATGGTAACACCGAAATGTATATGGATGGTAAAGAGAATTGACGGATAATCGCAATTTCGTGACATTGCTCCTAAACTTTTTTGATCATTGTGATAATATCAAAATAAGTACCAGTATCAAAATACGTAATTGATAATTTAACACCCACAAAACAAACAAATAAAGAAAGCTACATGCAAATCTGTAGGAAGAAAATAGTTTAAAGCAAATAGGACGATTTTAGTCATATTTGTGCCCTTTCTTTAATTTATTTTAACTATTTATTATTAGTTGGTATTTGGTTTGATTTTTGATTTTCCCGACGTTTCGGCACCTTTGCAGCTGCCGTCGGGAAAATCAAAAATCAAACCAAATACCAACTAATTACCAAAGTACTTTCGATAAAACCGCGCTAGTATCCGTTAAAAAGTCTTTTATTTCATCAAAATTTACTTGAGGAAATCGCACTATCGAGTATTATATTGATTGAATTACATAAATCATTAACTGAGAGATCTTACAAAAGAAACTTCCTTTTTTATGCACAACGGGTTAGTGCTTGACCTTCACCTCACTTGATGTTAAGTGTCGATAAGACCGAAGGTGGAAGCGCACTACACCCGGAATCCTCATCACTGAGGAACTGGCTATCTTACCTCTAACTGCCGGAACACAACACTTTTTAAATTGTTGTTATGGCGTCAGAGTCGTCAGACTTAGGTAAGATGGTGGTAGCTAGCCAGGCGGACTTGAAATAAGCCCTACCATCGAGTAAAAATGTACCCCTCTCCTGGGAATCGAACCCGGTACCTCTGCGTCTTACACGGGTGGGCGAACCACTAGAGCAGAGGGGCGGTTCTTTAACGGTTTTTTATTTTTTTGTTATTATTTCAAACAGGACTCGACCTAATCCCTTTATTTGGGACATTCGTTTGCTGCCTTGCGCTGGGAATCGAAGTCGGTCTGATTTGTGGAGTAGGAGTGGACGTACTACTTCTACTTTACTACCATTCAAGACCTCCATTAGGCGTACAGTTTGTTGAGGTAAGTACTTACACTTGATTTTATGTTAAAAAAGTACGTAAAATACCAGTTTTGACACTACTACCATGGGATTGAGATTAAATTGCAGTAAATGTGTTTATACGGAGAGGTTAAGAAGTTTAGCATAGAACCACAGATTTAATCGTAATTGAAAAAAGTTGAAAAAGGGAAACAAAAGTTTATGTAAGAAAAAGGATGAAATAACTTAGCATAACATCAATAATTTTACTCCACAAACCACAATCCAATGTTATGTTACAAGCCATAACAAACGAAGAGAGAACATTCAAAACTGCAGTATTCCAACCAAATCTATCTTGAAATTTCAGTCAACGTTAGTCTGCTAGTTTTCATTTATTCATCGGCCATAGAATTTCGTTTCGACCTCACCAATTTTGCAAGAAACGAGTTGCAATCACGCTGTGCCCGCTGCCAAAGCACCAGCGAATGTAAATTTATTTGTATTATTGAATGGCTGTTGGCAACACAACGGGCCGTGTGCGGACTAGTTCTGTTCCTAGCACACGGAATATTTGAGCGTATTGCCTGAACGATGTTTCTGTGAAAATCCTCGACTTTGCATTAGTTTTCTTTGGAGCTTATCTTTTGACCGTGCATGTGCTGGGAGTACAGCTTATAAGCGCATTGAATTCGCTGGATTTTCATTCAAATCGAAAATGTAACGTTAGTTTATGTTACCTTTAGCAAAGCTATGGTTGTGAAACGTAAGGGATTAAAGGAAGGAAGGTAGCTTTATATTAGAAAGACTAGGATTTATTTTTAACATTTTTTGATCATTTCAGATGACAAAAGAATTTGAATAAGGTTTATAATGATTTCGCTACCTAAAAATAAGTAAATTGGCTGAATCAATAAATTCCAGCCGGTATAGCGTTTCAACACAGAATAACTAATAAATACAAAATACAAATACAAATATATTTATTTCCAAAAAAAAAACATAATTACAAAGGCTTAAGTTATCTTAGCCTCCACACTAGGCTAAGCCTGTCCTGTGGAGGTTAGGGGTCGTTTACCATTTACACATTTTGGAATCGGCACATTTAGTTTACAAACAATTAATTATTTCAATTCTATTTACTTAAAGGAAGCGCTGTAGTAGATGAAGTGAAGTGTAGTGTGGTGTGTATTACTTGACAATTTTTAGCAAGTTCTCTGTTTCCTCATAAGTAAGCTTTAAGAGCAATCCTGGCAAAATGGCTTTTATTTCCTGGACAGACTTGGTTTTGAGTTTGAAGCAGTTAACTACCTTGTTATATATGTGGGGGAAAAGGTGAGGTCTGAAACGGTGGACAAAAGCGGTTTTCGATGGAAGGATTGGAACTTTGAAAACTCTCTTTTCCAACATGGAACTATATTCACTGGATGCGACTACTGCCCGATGAGTCGAGACCACAACTCTAAAAACAAACAGTTTAATAGTCTAATAGTATGGTTTCAATGAGTTAGTCGTTAAATTAATTTATTATTTGCTTTATTCTCTTTACATTTTGTTTTATTACCAACATGCGGAATTACTTAAAAGTCTAGCTAAAGTTTATAATGTATTGTTCATCAGCCATTTTTTAATGTCCCCACTGCTGGGGCACAGGCCTTCCTTATGGGTGGATAAGGAGGAGGGGCCATAACCCACCACGCGGGCCCAATGCGGATTGGTGGGTATTAACGACTGCAAATGCTCCCGGGTCCAACGGCTTAACGTGCCTTCCGAAGCACGGGCTCGAGATAATACATTTTTGGTCACCCGTTCCATGACCGACCCTTGCGAAAGTTGCTTAACCTCCGCAATCGCTAGGCCAGGCGCTAAACTACGCCACGAACTCCTAATTATACTTATCCTAATATTACTCCCTTATAATGTATACCTACCTCAAATAACAGCCTCTTCTTTTTAGGGTAACGATATTCCCCCACACTACGCCATACATCCAGTAGGTGGTCTCCATTTCGCCGGCGCAGAAACAGTGAGAAGTAAATTAACATCCTTGAGGAACCCACACAACAAAGTCAACACACCAGTCCCTACACTAACAGTAATACCAACTAACGAGAACGGTGGGATAAGCTTCGTTGAAAATGGAAATGTAGTTGAAAACATGGTCCGAAGTAGCGGTGTGAAGTCTTCGAATTTGTTGGTGGTCTACTGTGACGATTTGTATAGAATGGACTACACATTTTTGCAGGTAAGTACTACATCATTATTTTCGTATATACGAAAGCTGAAACACGGGTCACATATTTTCATTTCAGAATCAGTATAAAAACAATGATGATGATTCCTTAAAAACTCACGAAGTTACAAGCTTTTTGTGTTGTCCCGTTAGTATTTGCAAATATTATTTAGTGAAAATATAACATGATATAAATAAAAAATATTGCAATAGATTCTATTACTGATTATATACCACCGCACAGTTCCGGTTAAGAATAGGACTGTCCCATCTCATCCCGTGGGTATCGTAGAAGGCGATAGAGGGAAGTTTTAGGGACCCGGTGCAGACCATCGCACAAAGGGTCACTCGAATGGCAGCGAGGAAACTGTCAACAACAGCATTCCCAAGGAGGGTTGGTGTCAGGCAGGCGGCCGATCGTAAAACTTTGCCAAAACCTAATGCAGTATGTATTACATGCTGCGCCGACCCCAATAGTGGTCGTTCTACGAGCGCAAAATTTTATTTTGTGTAGACATAGCACTACAAATAAATTGGGATAAGGACAGGAGGATGATGGATGAGATTCTATTACTGATTCTAAACAAACAGTTTTCAGGTTTCGTATAAACTAAAAATAACCTTGAATACCTATGTGAAAAGAGAAATTGTTACTTAAACCTAACCACAATTTTTTTATATAAGTAATAGATCTGTGAATAGATCCCAACATACTGCACAGCAGCTGATAAACCTAGCTATGTGATAAGAGAAATTGTTTAAGATGTGATAACCGTGACTTGACTACGGTATAAACCTAAAACCTGACCACAAAAATTTAATATACTCGTAAGTACTGCATAGCAGCTGATAAAGCAATACGCAAGAATTAAAAGGGTCATTGTAATATTTTAGATGGAAATGAAACTCTTTTGCAAAAAAGAACCCATTCCGTTTTCTTCAAAATAATATGAAATTACATAAAAAATTACGTTATAAAAATAAAGCCACGATTAAATAATAGAACCACTAAAAGTAGATTTTCAAGAACACCTTATGATAAATTGTCTGATTTTGTAATAAGGCTTTCATCGAGGTGAATATTTTATCATCAAATAATTTTCCAGTGAATATTTAATAGCTTGTACAAGCCAGAATAGCTTACACGTTCACCAGAAATAATTGCACGTGTGGACCGTGCAAATTGAATATCGTTAATAACTTCCGTGTAAATTTTCTAAGTACTACCTTTCTCATAAGGTAATTATTTCTCATTACAGTCCTTAGGTAATAATTAGAATTTCCTTATTTTTTTGAAGGTTTGTTCGTATTTTTTTCCAAAATAACAAATAGTTATGTATTATTTTTGTATTCGGCGGATATTGGTATTTTTTTATTTTCACTAGAAAAAATCTGTTGGTACGTGTTCTGAGCGTATAACATTATCACCATTGTAATTATTTGATTAAAATCTATTAAAAACAATAGGGAATATGCATAAGTCACCGATTTTGATGAATTTGAGCTTGATCGCTGCGGACACTTATAAAAACATGATGGAACAGGAAAAAAAATAAAAAAAATGTATAATCCTAGTTTTATCACACGATGAAATCAGGGGAAAATAACGATTTTTTTTTTCATTTTCGGATATAATACACTTTACAGTCAGATAGAATATCGAATAAGAAACAATATTTTGTATGACACATATGTACTTAAACGCAAAATTTAGGGAGATAATTGAAGATTATTGGCTAACTCCATATTAAACGCGCCGAAACACTCCTGAAACGTGATGTGTGACGTCACCGTTTTGTATGGAGCGTTTTCGCCGGGTGCTGCTGCGCGCTAACTTCAAGTAACTATATCACGAGAAAAAAACGCAAGAGAAAAGTTTTAATATTACAGTTAACTTTCTCACGCATTATACTTTTGATTAAGATAAAAAAAAAAATTGATGCATATTCCCTATTTCTTTAAAGAAATATTTAATTTAATTTGAGTTTATTGTCAAATAATTTGAAATGCTTTAGAGGTTTTATTTTTTTCAACTCGCTTATTTCATGTTTCGCAAAAGATAAACCAAGAAAGGGAAGGTTATTAAATAAATACCAAATCGAATTGATTATACTTACTCCTTATGAGTCGCTCCATGTTTACTAACTCATTTTTATGGTTCTGTACCCAAAGGGTAAAAACTGAACCCTATTACTACGACTCTACTGTCCGTCTGTCTGTCTGTCTGATACCAGGCTGTATCTCATGAACCGTGATAGCTATATAGACAGTTGAAATTTTCACAGATTATGTATTTCTGTTGCCGCTATAACAACAAATCCTCCCACATCCCACACATCAAACGTGTTTTTTGCTGTTTTTGGAACGGAACCCTCCGTGCGCAAGTGCGACTCGTACTTGGCCGGTTTTTTTTCACCATTTTCTTCATATTTTGTGAGTCCATTTTTTTACGAACCGGTGGTTAAATAAAAAATTGTGTTAGCTCCTTTATTTTGATCGAGATGTGGATTATTTACAACATAGGTTTTTTACATTGTATGTATTGATATTGATAGCCGTACAGTAGGTACATTTTTCACAAAATAAAGTACTTAATGACCTAAATAAAATAGCGTGCCGGGCGTGGCGCATGATGCGTACCTAGTGGTTAACATTGTGGTGACACCAGTGATTTTTTAAATTTATTTAAGTTTTTTTTTATTTCTATGAATTATTTTGTATTAATCTGAATTGTGCTTATCTAATCCAGGGGTGTCAGACAAATTTTTCTAAAGGGCCATGATTTAAGGTGTGTTAGCGGGCCAGACTCAAAATAAAATTAAAATCTTTATTTAGGTATTTCGTTTAGTTTAGTAAATTTTCATACAAAGGTAAATAAAAAGGAGTTACCTATCCTGATCTTCAAAATCCACAGGTTTCTTATTTTATTATCTAACAATACTTATAGTGGCATCGAATGCCATCTAAAATCCTCATTAGATAGATTCTGGTCGCGGGCCGTATTGAGAGGGCTTGCGGGCCGGATGCGGCCCGCGGGCCGTATCTTTGACACCCCTGAACTAAACGACCTTTGTCTTGGATTTTTTAAGCAGTACCAAAACTAACTTCACCAGCGCCGATTGCTAAATTGTAGGTACCTAATATCTCCCACAAGGCATTGAAATGTCTCACAAAAGTTGATACCAAATCAAACACCTATTCCGATTCGCAAATCTGTAGGCTATTGATTTTATAGACCATTCAAAACGTCCTTTGACAGGCGTCACTGAAGATTAATTCCTGCCATAAATGCCGTTGATTATTATTCGAATTTCCTTTACCCATATCCATACATACAGTTCATACATACAGGAGGCTTTCAGACGGTATTAATAGACAGCGTGGAGACGAGATATGAGGTGGCATTCTCTATTATGGTATTTGTAAGCTATTTCCTAATGAAATTCATACTACCTACTAGCCCATCGTTGTTATGTAAATTATGCATATTTTTGTCTTGTATGTAGGTATTGGAACGGAGCCGGAGTTTTAGTAATTCCCGTTAATTTTAAGAAACTTAAGAGGCATATTACATTTCGACTGTGATTTTTGCGTAAAATGGCCAATTTTGGCGTTATCGATCTCAGAAACAAAAATACATTAACAGTTTTGACTTATTGAATGGTGCAGAATAGCTATTGGAATAGTTCATAGCTTTTTTGAAAATTTGCTTAACTTTATAATTAAACTCGATATTGCAGAGAAAGATTTTCATAAAATGCGCGAAGGCACTTTTTTGAGCTCATGGATTGAACAACTATGCTAGACAATTGGAATAAAAAAAAATTAATGTTATCTCTTATATAGTCGAATAGTTCATAGCGGCCTCGGAATTTTGAAATTATGTATAGAATATGAGAAAAAAATCCCAATCAAAAACCATAAAACTACTAAAAAAGCTCAGAATTAACTGTGGATTTCTCCTAGATACATTATTATTATTACGAAAAAATTATATCATAATAATCTTTAGTTCATAAAAAAATCAAATTTCATACTTTTATTTGTTGTTTGTACTTATGTGGCTTTCTGTGTATGTTCAAAGTTGACTCTAAAAAAACGTTCACCAACTTTAATTTTCTTTTCTAACCCTTTAACTTTGCAGTGAGTCATCATATTACTTTTTGTCGCGGACACATGTAAATGTATTTAGTAGACCCAAAGGTTTCTCTAGGTTGTATCGCTAAAATCCGTCAAAATCGAAATTTCGACGAAAAAATGTGATAGGGCCCTTAATATTTTAGAAAGGTGTCGTAATTTAGAAAGTTGAGTCTTTTAAGCGGAGTTTTCTCGCTTTATGTAAATGTTTCGCAATATAGAAATTCGTTATTTATACAATTACTTACAGGTACCTACAGCTAGAATATGTTATTAAACAAAAAAAAAATGACTTGTGAAGGCCATCACCTAATAAAGGAAAGTCTTATCTTGACGTAGGTAATTTATTTTTTAACTCTTTGCTCTAAAGCAGGCTTTCACAAAACATAATTATTATACTCAAAGGCCAGTCAGAAATGGTGAAATAACGTTGTTACATTAACTTTGCTAATCACACGTACTTTATACACTGAAAATACCAGTTACCTATCATAATAATTGATTTTCAGCGTCAGAATTCAAATTAATTTTCGTTATTATGTTTGTCAATACAACAAATACGGGAATGTATTAGCTCCATTTAATATTCGCTCGCCGAAAGCCGCAGCGTCAAATCACATGCAATGTTGACGGGCGACCACAGCTTTAGTTGAAATACCTATAATATAATATGTATGTATGAATCTGTTATGGGTTAATACCTATTTTGCATGAACGGAACAGATAAAAATCTTTATACCCACATATAGATTTTTGAATGTTTAGAATTACTGTAAACTAAATGGTAACGTAATCGGGCTTATAAAAGGACCCTTTAAATTTTTGTGGGATAGCATTGATTGAGAAATGAACTAGGGACCAAAAAGGACGGTTTGTGAACAAAAATGACAATCATTTTTATGAACAAAATGACAATCTTTTTAGTTAATCCTTACTAATATTATCGGTTTTCTTTGTTTGTTACGCCTTCACGTCTTAACTACTGAACCGATCATCATGAAATTTTACATTACACGTTTTCAGGGGTACAGAGAAGGACATAGGGTTCCTTTCATTTCATCCCTAAAAAATATTGTTCTCGAGGGATAGCGAAACACTTTCCACGCAGATAAATAGTATTTTGCGGTTTTTAAAATACTTAATTACACAGTTCGATTAAGTTCTTATGTTGATTTACATGTTCTTGGAGCTCACCATAGCTGCTCAATTTATTCATTCAAACCCTTTTGAGGTAGACTCCATCGCAAGTTTTCAATATTCAACGACGAGCAAATAAAATGGGAAATCAAACCGACTTTTATTAAAACGGAATTCGTTCGGAAATTACAAATATGTGAGCTCATTGTTTGGCATATTTATTCAACCTCCCTTTTTTATTTAAAAAAAACGTAGGTTATGGTTGGTGAGATTTATATGAGGAAATAACAGTTCAATAAACACAATCGTAACCCTCTGATAAACCACCGATAAGTACCTCAGAAACCGGGGGTAAATCAGCTTAAAACTTGAATTTCTTCGGTATTTCCATAATGTTTGGAACTTGATTCTGTAACTCTATTCTATTCTATATAAGTAAGACGTTTTCGTAAACGATGGCTTTAGTCTTACAGGAAAAAATGGACGATAATTTTGATACATTTCAATAAAAGGTATAAATACGTAAGATCGTATGAACTTAGAATAATTACATCTAGAACGATAATTCCCTACAAAGCGCGCTGTCAAAAGTGAGGCAACAAAAACAGCCAAAATGGCGCCGTTTTCAGATTTTTATGGTCCATTATTAAATAATCATGCCTAATAAGTAGTTTCAATTTCACTACCTTAAAGAGATTAATTATTATATTATTGGATTTTAGTTACGATTAGGTAACGTATGAAGGCAACGATATTCGTAGATGATCGAAGTATGAAGGATATAAATCTGAGAACTGAGCCATTTTGGCTCATTATAAGTTGCCTCACTTTGCATACAAGGACACGGCTTCTAGGTGTAATTGTTCTAAGCGTATGAATCATTGCAAAGTTAATTCCCTATATTTTTCTTAGAATCACCAAAGTTCTTATCGGCAAAAGGATTTTTAACAGAATAAATTATAGAACACAATACACCCTTTTTGTTAAAAAAAAAAGAAAATAAGAGTGTATGTACTCAATATTTCGTTAGAAAAACCTTACCATTTGATGGGATAAACAAGTGCCTTTTACAATAGGATTAACCTTTCTGTCACCACGTTCAACCGGCCTCACACCACAATGTGGACGTCATAATTATTATTAACATTTTTGGCGTAAAACCGCACGGGCAAACATCGCTCTGTTATTTTACGGTCGGGCCGAATGTGTTTTCGTTCCATTTGCCTCCAAAGTCGGGATCGGCCCGAATCCTTTAAAGCATAATTAATTGACATGAAAAAGGATTCTTTTTTGGGGCTTTCCAAAACATCTGTGATCATTGTGCCCGTATGTTCGTATGATGGGATCGGGATCTTCTTTTCGGTGTCAGCTCTTTAGAGAGATTAGGCCCTTCAAAAAGATGTTATCGCCCCTTTGAGTTGTTTTTGGGTGGATTAAGTCCGCTTCATAACATTGAGAGAGGTTAATCATTAATCTTGATCAGTATTAGGGATATTGTCACACGGGAAATAGGAAACACTCTTTCACTTTTAACTTTTCCTAACATGTTAAAGCTACATTTATAAATCTCATGACTCGTTTTAAAGGTAGCTTTTAGCGTCATTGCTTTTGAAAAATTTCCAGGTCGTTTTTTAGTAGTCCATTAAGTAAACGTCAATTTCCCTTACTCATTACACAACGTGTTAATGAATAAACGCAAAACCTCTTAGGTGGTGATTGTGCTCATGAATATGAACAACTTTTACTATGGGGCCAACTCTGCAACTCAACAAAAAATCTGCTGTTTCGTACAAGTTGTCAATACCTACTCGACCAGAATGTATAAAACAGCTGATTTTTTTTTCGCGATTTAAAGGTTGGTCCCATTGGAAAAGTTGTTCATATTCATGAGCACAATCACCACCTAAGAGGTTTTGCGTTTATTCATTAACACGTTGTATTGTAAAACTTACAGGAAAGTTTAAGCTTTAATAAATTTACAGAGCATGAAGATGTTGGTGTCGGAGTGGTCGCGCAGTGGTCGTGTGGTGTGGTGCGACGCGAGGCCCGTGGTCAAAGCGCAGCTAGATAGCGTCATTCAAGATCCACTATACTGTGATTCCGACCAACTTAGAAGGTTCTTGCAAAGTAAGCTGAATTATTGATCTAAAGGTTTAATTTGATTTGTATTTAATAATGTTATGTAAGTGATGATTGTTGGTAAAGCGGTCGCCGTAGACTTTGGATTTATGGAACCTTACGTTACGACGCTTGCCGTCGGGTATATACAAGGTGTTTGGTAAAAGCCTTATAAAGCCGAATATGGTAGATAGGGACCATCAAACTGAACAACTTTTAGTATGGGACCAACTCTGAAATCGCGAAAAAAAAATCAGCTGTTTCATACATTTTGATATTTTCGTTATTAATTTTTGTATGAAACAGCAGATTTTTTTTTCGCGATTTCAGAGTTGGTCCCATAGTAAAAGTTGTTCAGTTTGATGGTCCCTATCCACCATATTCGGCTTTATAAGGCTTTTACCAAACACCTTGTAGATAGAGCATTGTTAAAGTTCTGATAATCTCACTAAAGATAACATGAAATTATACTTTTATTTGGTGGTCGGTCTTAAAGTCGGTCAGTCTCGGTCTCTGAGCTAAGTAAGACCTACGTTGCTGCTTAAGTAAAATCGAAAAAAGAAAAATAATAAACTAATTTTTTTACTAAGGTTTAACTAACATCTATTTTCATTTACAGATAATTTTAATTTTATTATCATTTATTGTTTTTGAAGTCAGCGAAAAGAAGTTATACAAAATCGGGTAAAGCTATTACGCGGGTTGTTTACGTAAGAAATACGGTGTTCATTTTGTTGTACAAATGGTTGGCGATAATTAGCGAGCTAGTTGCATATCACCTTTGTAATCAAAGAGAGCGGTGCCGCGCGACGTACTTAGTGCTATATTTCCATTTCATTAGCCGAGCGACTGGCACAGTTTCAAACTGCGCTTCAAAGCCAAACGTGTGGTGCTCAGGTATTTCAATTAGTGCGCACTTTAGCCTGGCAAAATTAACTCCTGCCATTCAATTATTTTGTTATGTTAAAACTTTTTGGGCAGTTTGATACTGTTGATTATAGATAGATGCAACCTGTGAGTCTGTATATCTCCTTAGTCTTGTAACGGTTCAAAACTGAACATGCTATTTTGTCTCAAATATTTTTCGAATTTTGTTTCATATTGAGCATAATATTATTTAACTATCGAACAAGTTATTATAATAAAGAGTAGTTCAGGTTTTGAGTTAGCAATAATGTCGGAAGTTCTTTTAATCTTTCACGGCGCTAAAATTCAAATATTAGTCTCTGTCTAGGTAACGACGCTAATAGGCTTAAAATTTATTTATATTTATTATTGTTTATTTATCAAATTTTATTAGAGCCTCTCGAATATCATTATAATAGTTTATTTTAGAAGATTACTTAAAAAAGGATTGAATTCGGTGTTAATTATTTCTGTAAGTTGTCAGTAGTGTCACACCACGTGATGTGTTTTAGCTAAAGAACGAAATTAAATATAGTAGGTCGTTCTAGTGGATCGATCGATGAGAAATCGATTGCCAAATGGTAACTGAGGGTCGCAAGGCAAGTCCCATATCTTTTGCCAAATCATAGTTGTAAATTTAAATTTTGTTTTAGGAAATATTAGACATTAGTCAGATTTGGGGGATGAATGCAAGTTTAGTTGGCTTGGAGAATTTTGTAGCGGATCTAGTACATTTCGTTAATCGTAGGCGGTATTTGCTTAAATTAGGGTACTTTGTTATACCATGCCTTTGCTTCATGACACAGTTAAATTGGAGATTTGAAATTAAAATGGAAGTTTAATTTGATCTTATAATATGGTTTGATGTTCAGAGATAACACAGAGAGAAAGAAAAGAAATGAAACTATGTTTTATTCTGGGCGGAGTTTAGTTGACAGTTTAGTGGTAAATTGAAAACTCGAATTGTGAAATAAAAGGGAGATAATTAATTAATAGAAATATTGTAAGGATAAATCTAGAAATATTATTAAAAAACATAAACAATAGTTATTGAAGGTGTAATAAGAAAGTATTTCTTGGAAAAATGTGGATGGAGCCTAATAAAGTTTGTCTTGTCGTTGGGTGTTGTACGAAGAAAGATTGATATGAAGTTTCTTCGAAAGCGGGATTTTATGCTGCAGGTTTATAACTCAAATGAGGGTAGGCATTTAGAAAATGTAAAAGTAGTCGGATGAGTGTTGCCAGTTAGGGTTTTTAAAGTACCAACATTGTGATGCTAAATTGATCGGAAATTTTAGGTTTAATTGGACCGAATACTTAATGGAAAATGTTGTAATACGTATTTTAGCAAATTGATTCTAGAGGTTATGATATTTTGGGGAAGGCGAGATAAAAAGATTGAAAAGTTGGATTCTAATTATAGTATATGGGAGGTTCAATTTGTTGTGAATATAAGATTCGTATTGATCAGAGTTCTATGATTATAGTACAATAATTTCATATGATTCTGGATAAATACGGTGAATATTATTCAAAGTTGTTAATTTTGTTAGAAATGATGTAAGGGGGAAAACTTGTTGATTTATTTATGATTGAAACGTTATTTCATACAATTGTATGAATTGCTTAAATCAAATGTAGCTGAAATGTCAGTATAGAGAAATATTTAGGTAACAGATTAATTTTAATTTGGTTACAAATGGAGCGTCATTGTGCGCTTGAGTATAAAGAATCTTGAAGATAGGAGGTTATTAGTTAGTTGAATTGTACGTTGAAATTATTGATTAGTATCGGGGTTCATTTTGTAAGATTAGTAACTTAAATATTATATTTACAAGTTGAGTAAGACAAAACTGAATTCTCCCCATTTTTGAAGGAGAAGGGAAAATTTTAGGAATAATTTATGTAAAGTAGGGAAATGAAGGTAGGAAAAAAAGATGCTTAGGTCGTGTGGGGTGAGGTTCCTGGAGTGAGTGAATGATTTTGGGGGGTTATAAAAGACGTGGCTCGAGGGAAATCGCTCTCTTTACTTTCCTCGTCGTCAACGTAGCATCAAGTGGAACCTCGGTAGAAACCATCAATACCCTCTTTGTAAGATAGCTTCGAACAAGTAGTATTTTTATAACGCAAGAAAACAGCAAGAAGTCAGGAAGAAAGTGTTTAATTGAGGTTTTGACGTATAGGTCCGCAACCGGGTGCGAGTCTTTTGCATATACGCTTTAATTAGGGCTTATATGGTATAAGTAAGCTTGAAATTAAAGTAGGTAGATTTTGTTTGCGAATTTTCATAAAGTAAAGTAAATTTCCAATAAATCTAAGAATTTTTCGAATCACATTTGTTTGAAATTTATATAAGCAGTTGGGGAACGATAAAGGGGGTTTGATTTTGAATAAATATCATTAGTTTAGTGTCTCTAAGGGGCGTTCGGTCAATCCTCAAGGGGTTAGGTAAAATAGTCTGGTATGTGGCGTATCAGACGGGCATCAAAATTTCTAGATTGCCTAGCTAGTCACATAAGTGTACCGAATGTGTCCCATCTCTAGCAATCCGACGGTCCGAAAGGAGTTGAGAATCTAATTCCATGCTAGCGTTGGTGTCCCGAGAATTCGGTATACTTATTCCGCTGTAGGTGCCTATTTGTTCCCTCCCAATCAAATTTGGCCACGTCCAAGCTGTTAGGAGAGAGTTAGGCGAGTCATGCTTGCTCACGCTTTAGAGATTCGGGGCGTCGGTGATGAGGTAAGCATCACAAATATTGCATAGGAAATCTAAATTTAGTCGCTGGTAGGCAGGTAAACTCATTAGGTTTATAAATTCATTGTTAGGTGCGTAGGAACAGTAGGTTAGGTTTGCATCTCAAGCCAGGAGGGAAATTTGGATGCTGGTAAAAGATTGGACGTTCTCAAGAAGGTCGAGCTGTCAGCAAGGTAACAGCAGGAACGCTAGATAAGCTAGGAACTCTTATATAGGCGAAGGAGAGGTAGGTAACTTCGTAGTGTATCAGATTTAGATAGGCCGCAAATAGGTTGGTGTACGACAAAATGGCTGTCGAAGCGAGACATAGGCAGGTGGTGTCGAGAATGGTACCAACAAGATGGCTGCCGCAGGTCATTCAGTGGTACTTAGGAACTTAACTAGGAAGTGATGAGGTAGGATGATTTAGGAACGGAATCTAGGAAGCGCAGAAGTGTTAAATATAGTGAACGAAAGGTTATGTGAAACTACTGGGTAGAATCCGAAGGGAAAGTATCAATCTTCCATAGTAGGCGCCTTAACAGAGATCTATTAAGGCTATGACTCAGTGTTGTGAATGATTACTACGATGTGCTCAATTGAGTAGACTTCGCAAGCTTCAGTAAGTACCCACAAGTTGACCGATCCGAAGGAAAAGTATCAATCTTCAATAGTAGGCGCCTTAACAGAGATCTATTAATGTTTTGACTCAATGTTGTGAATAATTATTATAATGTGCTCAATTGAGTAGACTTTGCAAGCTCCAGTAAGTACCCACAAGTTGACCGATCCGAAGGAAAAGTATCAATCTTCCATGGTAGGCGCCTTAACAAAGATCTATTAATGCTTTGACTCAGTGTTGTGAATATTCATTATAATGTGCTCAATTGAGTAGACTTTGCAAGCTTCAGTAGTACCTACAGTTTGATTTACTATTAATTTGAGCTAGACAAATTCTTCTGTTAATATGGGATAATGATTTAATAGTGAAAGTTGAATCATAAATAAAGAATAATTATTCATCCTTGATTTGGATTGGTAAAATTGAACCTGTTTTCAATTGGTCGTTTACAGTTGAGATAATCCGTTTTGGTGATTGTGGGAGGAATACTAAAACAAGATCTGGGCGTATGGAATAATCCCGTGTTACCATTAGACTAATGTTGAATCACAGTTTATGGAACACTAGATCATAGTTTGAGTAAGCCTTTCAAATTAACAGAATGAAGGTTATGACTAACAGTGAGATAATACTTTGAAAAGTATCTACCTACTATGAAAATATTATATTATTTAGTGAATACATTAAATTCACAAATAATAAGTTCAACATATTATCTGAGTTCAAATATTACAACTAGGTTCAACCAACTCAATTTGAGGATGAAAGAAATAGAATTTTATTGATATCAAATATTGCCTAGTCTACTCAACATTTAATTGAAATATCGCCTTTAACTTTAAATGAAATGAACTGAAGTCAATTCGGTTTATGGTTGTATATTTATAATCTAGCCGAGATTAAAGTGTGAAAAATCCTTCATAGAGCTTTATTACCTTGTTTAGAATTGTCTTTCCTTCAGAATATGAGAACTATCAGTGTCCCAAGTAAATGGATAGTAATGTTGTGTCCATCTGTTATAATGTTAAACAATCATACTAGAATTATTTATTAAAGAAAAAAAATTGTAAGTCAGCCATCACAATTGAAGGAGAATTCTTCATTGTGAAAACTGATAGTTCGCTTGGGAGCATTTTGCTCCGTCCTCTTTTGTTGAAACAGACTGACAAAGACCAAATACCTTAATATAATAAACTTACTAAGTAAATTTATCATGAAAAAAATATGGCTGGCCAGAAGAGGATTGCCCAATTCCGGTGTCGAGATCCATTGTATAAAGCGGGGCGGTGCTTGTACCTTAGCTGGCAAAAACACAATTGCATACTCACTACTTGTACAATAACTTAAGAAAGTAAAAGAATCCTTATTTAAAAGCGTTGAGGGTTTTATTATACTTTGATCTCAGGCGACT
Organism: Agriphila tristella; assembly: GCA_928269145.1. NCBI lineage: Eukaryota > Metazoa > Arthropoda > Insecta > Lepidoptera > Crambidae > Agriphila > Agriphila tristella. The sequence goes on from OV743431.1 coordinate 10,595,626, forward strand.
AAAACTCCTTAACTTACCTGAAATAATCTCTCTTATCTTAATGAATTAAGTTGACAATAGATAATTTACATTATTTAGAATAACGTCATACATGACCTATAATTTGACACTTGGCAGCGGAAGAGAATTATCCAAATTTAACTTTTCTCTATAACCCGACTTACCTATTTTTACCTTACAGTCTATTATGGTTGAACATACCCTCTTTTACCTTATAACAATACTCCATTTAACTCATAAATTCACTTTGATCATTTCCTATCAACGTAGGTTTATTTCACTCATACTTACTTCATCAACGGAACGTAGTTGGGAACGCTTTCCTCTCTATTTATAGTATTCCCATTTTTGACACTAAAGAGCTATGGGGCTTCCCTTGGTAGTATGACAAATATTAAGAATTAATATGAAATTAAAGTAGGCTCACTTAGGAAAAATACAGACTTAATTTCTATTTCTCTGGTTGTATCAATAGAGCAATAACTTTCTTTTAGTGGTATTTTCATTTAGAAATAAATGTAATAGTAGGAATAATTAAAATCTAGTAATAAAAGCGAATACTTCTATTGGAAAATGAAAATCAATACTAATCACACTTTTAAAAGAATTTGGGTTCACTAATTATCACATCCAGGGTTCCTCCATTAGACATTCACAGGCCCTCTCAGATCACACAAAGCTTGTTAGTAAGGTTCTTTGTAGGTTAGTTAAGGTTGAACAAAGTAAACTTAGTTAATTGCATTTTGGAGGTTATTTAATCCAGTAAAATTAGGTTCCAAAAGTTTAGTTGTAATCAACGGTGAGTAGTAAGCGGATTTTGATTGTCCTCCTGTCCTGTAGGTCATTAAGTTTCCACTTAGGTTTTAGTCTCTTTCATAGGCCGTGATCATCTAGTTCCTTTTGTCTTAGCCGGACGGTTACAGTCTAAACAAAATGAAATCTTCTATATAAAAAATTATTAAAGTGTGTACTGGAAAATAATAGTGAGTTAGTTTGTTATCAAAGCGAGCAGCACCACGTGACGTACTTCGTGCTATATTTTTACTTCATTAGCCAACTGACTGGCACAATTTCAAACTGCTCTTTAAAGCCAAACGTGTGGTGCTCAGGTATTTCAATTAGTGCGCACTTTAGCCTAGCAAAATTAACTCCCGCCATTCAATTATTTTGTTTTGTTAAAACTTTTTGGGCAGTTAGATACTGTTGATTATGGATAAATGCGACCTGTTTATAGCTGGCTGCCATTGATTTAACTTGTATCTATTTTGAGTCCGGTATCTCCTTAGTCAAAACAAAATGGAATTTTCTTTATAAAAATGATTAAAGTTTGTACTGGAAGATAATAGTGAGTTAGTTTGTCATCAAAGCGAGCAGGGCCACGCGGCGTACTTAGTGCTATATTTCCACTTCATTAGCCGAGCGACTAGCACAGTTTCAAACTGCGCTTCAAAGCCAAACGTGTGGTGCTCAGGTATTTCAATTAGTGCGCACTTTAGCCTGGCAAAATTAACTCCTGCCTTTAATTATTTTGTTATGTTAAAACTTTTTGGGCAGTTTGATACTGTTGATTATAGATAGATGCAACCTGTGAGTCTGTATCTCCTTAGTCTAAACCAAATGAAATCTTCTATATTAAAATTATTAAAGTGTGTACTGGAAGATAATAGTGAGTTAGTTTGTCATCAAAGCGAGCAGCACCACGCGACGTACTTCGTGCTATATTTTTACTTCATTAGCCAAGTGACTGGCACAATTTCAAACTGCTCTTTAAAGCCAAACGTGTGGTGCTCAGATATTTCAATTAGTGCTCACTTTAGCCTGGCAAAATTAATTACTTATTTCATTAAGTTAAAACTTTTAGATAGTGTTTTAGGTAGCCAAAGTATTATTGTTTACTTGGGATATGTCTCAGCATTTTATATAAACGCAAAAGGTACCTTAATTAACAAACTATTACTTACTTACTTACTAATTAGCAAGCTATTGCTATCAAAACGAGCAGTGGCGTACTTTGCGCTGACTGGCACAGTTTCAAACTGCGCTTCAAAGCCAAACGTCTGATGCTCAGATATTTCAATTAGTGTGCATTTCAATAAATTCAAAATTAATGTTAAATGTTATTCATAGTTAAAATGGCTGATGTGCAATTTATGTATTTGTTACAGGTTTAGCTCTGGTTGAAGACCCTGCTGCTATCGGTGATACACAACTTTAGTTAATGTGCATTGTTGGACATATAAATGACTTCTCCATGAAATGACTTTATAGTGTGTTACAATTAAAGATTAATAGACTACGAATTTTTTACACCAGTGCTACTTGTTACGAATTTCTTCACCGCTGCAGTCACTCGCACTGCGAGCGAATTAAAAATGTCATTCACTATTTATTTGCATTGTTTGTAATAATATAAATAACCAATTCATACAATGACTTTATAATGTGTTACAATTAATGGTTAATATAGCTATGATAATTTTACACCGGTGCTACATGCTACGAATTTTTTCACTGCTACGGTGGGCGCGGGTGAGACTTCTACGAGCGAATAAGAAATGTTGTTCATTAGTTATTTGCATTGATTATAATAATATAAATAACTTAGTCATAAAATGACTTTAAATTTACTTCAATTAATGTTTATTATAGCTACGATATTTTTACACCTATGCTACTTGCTACGAATTTATCTACCGCTGTGGTGGGCGCGAATGTCACTCACACTACGAGCGAATGGGGTTGGTAAAATTTTTCAAAACTGTTGTGAATTATATATTTTCTGGTAGCTTTTGGCTTTGGAGTCAGGAATAACCAATTGCGGAATTTTTATAATACGTCATTTTAATTTAAATAATAATTTTAAATTAAAATTTACAACATAGTACAATAAATCACTATTACGGCTGTATGCGTACCTAATGCTTTTTCTCAAATAAAAACATTATAAGTTTGGCATTGGCAATGTCAACTAGTTGTCACAGTCAGCTAAAATAAATAAAATAACTCTTTTGTAAGTTTGTAGATATACATATATTTACGTGATCATCACAAACGTATAAAGCTCTCTGAAGGCAATTAATTCCTGTTTAATCCTCTGCACCACGTCTTGGGTCACCACAATTTCAAAGGTATGGGAATTGTACAAAATTTGTTCTGCGGATGGTCACATCTATATTTCAAACAAAACGGAACAAAGCAGTGTGTACTTCATCGGCGTAATAAGCTGGATAATGGATTTCTTCAAGCTGATCCATTTCCCATAACTGAACAAGAAAAACACTAGAAAATCACAATAAATAAGCTGGAAAACAAACAACAACATTAGATCGTGATTAATGATTACCAAAGAGTAAAATAATTGGATTACTCTTTGTCACTTTCTGTCAAATCTGTCCTGTCAATTAGTTTTTTATCAGTAAATGCAAGGGAACTTCGTGTTCAGCCGTTCGTTTGATATTTTATCGCGATAATAATATTAAAAAAATATATTTGATTAACAAGATGAAATAAAAAAATCATAATATTATTTTCTTTATTCTTCAAACTTGTGCTATCAAAAAAAAATATAAAACAATTCTCTTCAAAAAAGTTTACCAACCCAATTAGTAATATTGTTCACTAGTTATTTGAATTATTTGTAATAATATAAATAACCAATTAATAAAATGACTTTATAATGTGTTACAATTAATGTTTAATATAGCTACAATATTTTTACACAACTAGCTACGAATTTCTTCACCGCTACGGCGGGCACGGGTGAGACTTCTACGAGCGAATTAGACATGTTGTTCACTAGTTATTTGCATTGTTTGTAATAATATAAATTTACTTATTCATAAAATGTTTTATCATATGTTACAATTAATGTTTGGTAAAGCTACGATATTTTTACACCCGTGCTACTTGCTACGAATTTCTTTCACTGCTGCGGAAGTCGCGAGTGCCACTCACACTACGAGTAAATTAGAAATGTTGTTCACTAGTTATTTGCATTGTTTGTAATAATATAAATAACTTATTCATAAAGTGATTGTATAATGTGTTAGCTACGATTCTTCACTGCTACGGTGGGCGCGGGTGAGACTTCTACGAGCGAATTAGAAATGTTGTTCACTAAATTATTTTCATTGTTTGTAATAATATAAATAACTTACATACATAATATGACTTTATAGTAAGTTACAATTACTGTTTAATATAGCTCCGCTATTTTTACATCTACACCCGTCATTTTTACACCCGTGCTACTTACTACAATTTTTTATCGCTACGGGAGGCGCGGTGATGAGTGCTACGAATCGATTACTATAAAAATTAGAAATTTTGTTCACTAGGGACAAAATATACACAAGCTATTGTGTACATTTTAAAATTACCTTATTCAGTTTTGTTAGTGTTTGTTTTGTCATAAGTATAGGTATTTTATTTTATAGTATGTTCATAAATAAATTATGTGATAGGTGTAAGTTTAAATACCACAGCTCAAAATAAGTACGATGGTATTAAAAAATAGTTCATTTGAGTTCAAAGTACTTCTTTATTGATTGTTTATTATAATGTCATCATTTGATGGTGTATAATATTAAGAATTAATAATATTGATATGAATGTAGCTTATGTACCACTCATATACTTTTACATTCGCACGAAGTTAGTACTTAAAGGTTATTCAGGATTCCTAATATTCTATTTTCATATTCATGTTTACTGGTTGAAGTCCACTTATGAAAATATTCCTAAAAATCCTGTAATATTCTCCGACATAAATGTCAATGAATAAAAATGTGTTATTAACAGTAGAGAATATAAGGTATATATGTTGTAAGTATATTTATAATATCAAATATATTATTAAGTTTTTTATTCTATAAAATCTGAAAAAATCTGACCGCATGTCGTAACGGCATAATCCCTGGTTCAAATCCTGATTGGTATATGTATGTAATGAGCATGTATTATTAAGTATCTATATGTAATTTTCATTATGTTTGAACATTACTACTACTTTAGTGTTAAGTTGGTAAAATTTAGTTATTACAACGACTCCGAATAGCTGGGATTAATTGTATGCACATCACAATATAAAATATCTGTGGACAACAACATATTTGTTATTTCCACGTGCTGTATCTAATATATTTTTCACCCAAGGTTGCCTGGAAGAGATTGCTGTTTAGCAATAAGGCTGCCTGTTGTGTACTTTCTTCTTAGTTCTATTTCTTTATTTGTAATGTGTTTTCGTGTGCAATAAAGGGTATTATTATTATTTTTCGCAATTTCGAGTTCTCCAGCGGCTGTTAATATATAACCTTTAAATTCTATTGTTCTGAAAAATATACCCTCCACAGATGATAAATAACTCAGCATAGTATTATTTAAGAAAGTATAATAGTATTATTTTTGATATAAGGTATAAATGTGTGATCTGCCTAAAGGGCTTTTACGGGTGAAAGTTACTATTTTATGTAAGAAATAAAGTACACTCTTGAAATAATGCATAATTTTATTTTTACAATTTAATAAAATAAATATTGCACTTCTCATAATAGGTATCACAGAATAAGTAATAATATAGAAATAGTCAAGGGACTTAACAACGAGAACACTGAACCTTAGTTGAAAAAGTGAAGTAGTACTTAGTTTTTTCAATTTCAATCATGTTTCACTTAAGTACTAAGTATTAGATGTTTTTAAGCCAGTGACTATTATTCTTCGTCTTATCTTCAATTCTATTCGAAAAGTTTTAATTTAATCAAAAATATCTAGAGAACTCTAAAGTTATACCAACATAAAATAAATTAAAAGAAAATGTAAAATACCTAGCGTAACCAAAACTTTGGCGCAAAACTTTTAAAGGAAGTGTACACAATAACAAAATAAATGTAGCGAATCTAGTAATTTTCAAGCCTATCTCTGTTGTTAATTATAACAGGCTCTAATTTGTATCCTCTTATTGTATTGTTCTATGCCTATTGTCCTTTACGCATTTGTATTGTTATCCCGATCTCTACAACAATCATCGATAAAATTGGTATTGGAATGTCTATTGTGAAATTTAATCTGTTTTGGGTATGTGAAAGATGAATAGCAAGCGTTATCAATTATTGCAAACATCGTAAATGGCACACATTCGTTGAATAAAAAAGACATCACATCAAAAAGTGGAGTCTGTTCCTAGGCATTGAATATAATGAATATTAAATGGGATAAAATTGTACCCTAAAATTTTTTTTGATCTGTTCAGGGGGGCTACTCAAATGACCACTTTTCTATTCGTTCGCTAACTTAAAAAAATAAAAATAATCCATGAACTCCAAAATTGTGTCATAGACTTGTCAATTCCATACAATACAACAATGTCTGTGATTCACATAAACTTGCGACGTGTGACTTGATCGTTTAATTGCTTATTTTTAAGTTTTAAGTTAGCGAACGAATAGAAATGTGGCCATTTTGATTGAGGGGGCTGTACTGTTGTAAGCGTGTATTTTTTATTATATCTATTGCTTGATTTATTTTCATTCACGATATGGGTACCATTTGGAATATACTTACATCGTATACAACATAGAAATCATTGGGAATATCATATTGGTTTATGTAGTTCTAAAGACAAGTCGTGTCATATGAAGGTAAACGGAATATCCTATTGCTCTTATTCAGCCTACTTATTATAATTAATTATCCCGTATTTTCCTAAAATAGAACGCGCAAAACAGCACAATGGGATTACGTGTCTAATTTGTTGTTTCTAAAGCTACGGCTAAGCAGGTAATCGACGTAAATACCCCGCCTGAGACCGGATTTGCTAAAGCTCTTCGGTCCGTGTGTCCGTCCAAAAAACTACCCATTAGTTTCTCGGGGCGTACTCCCGTCTACACTTTTATTTAGGCCTTGGATTCCTATTTTATGCTACATGCAACGTCTGACGTCGGCGTAAACATTCATATTTCATAAGCCGAAGTCAGCGTTTGAAAGAGATCACAACTAGTGGTGAAAACTTCAAAATGTTTCTGGGAATATTTCAGGAATACTTCCGGAAATATTCTTAATAACTTCCAAAATTACCAGCAACTTTGGAAGTTTGAAAATAGATTTATTGACTTAGATAAACTGGGGATACTTTGATCCTTACTGTGTTACTATTACTATAGTTCAAGAGCAAATGTTTGCAGGAAGTTGAGGTAACTTTCTTCGACTATAAAATTATTTTTTTGGTAATGAATACTCATAAATTTAGCAATTTACGAGTCTTATCATCAAGTCTCGAAAAAACTAGTCCTTGTCCTACAATTTTTCGGAGTTATAGCCGATTATGTGCAAAAAGCGGCCAAAGATGGCGAATTTGACGGTAAGTATTTAATTATTACCTCAATGTAACGAAATAATTGGTCCTAATTGTAAGCAGATAAATATTTTGAAAACATCCAAAGATTGGAACATCCAAAGCCGGAACTTTTCAGGAATACTTCCTTAGAAGTGGAATCTTCCCTGGAAGTTTTCATCTCTAATCACAATAGTACCTACATTTCTATAGTAAGTATTGTGACGCTGACGCTGTAAGCAGCCGACGCACGGCGCAAACAGGACACCAAAGCCAGTTTCGAATAAAGTTTCTGGCATTTTCTACTATCGGTGTACATTGACGGAAAGCATGTTTAGATTTAACACTGAGGTTACTTGCGAAAATTGCCATTTATGTCCGGAAGTAATCGAAAGTAGGGGTTTAACTCAAAGTTTCGAGAACATTTGGCCTGAAACTACGGACGAGTGTAGTAGGGAGTAGACCTCTTCAACTGAAACAGAATAATCTGTTACTATCGTTAGTAACACTGACGCTGACGAACACATTCAACAGGTAGCAAGTGAAATATTGCACTACACTCTTTAAAAATTGACGCTTTTCTTCTCTCCCTGAAAGTCTTTACCAATTGCAGAATTAGACGAAAAAAATACAGTTATAGTTGTTCTATCTCAAGAAGACCGTTTTGCTATATGAATGTTGTTAGGCGTGCACGTACACATCGTTTTAGTGTGCGTCTGAACGCTCTAAAATAATGCGCATGTGCGCGTCTAAAAAAATGTCATACCAAAACGGACTTTGTGAGATAGAAGAACTCCTTATTGTTGGAACTGAAGAGGTATATCTCCCACATTATTTTTAAACAAATACATCAATGCAATTATAGTGAAGGAAAGGAAGGTATTGGAGCCCCACAGTAAATCCTCAGTCGATGAAACTTTACAGTATGATAAATTATCGTACATAAATGAAACATATTTTTAGTGAGCGTCAGGATGGCTGGTTGTCTGCATCGGTTCGCGTCAAGCTGTTGACCAAAAATTGCTACCTATTTGCTATTAATTTGGAATGGACTGCGGGTATTAAAATAATAGTACATTACAAACAAGAACGGGATGTTAGCAATTACATTGTCGAGGATGGTTTGAAGCCTGAGCCATAGGTGAGGGCTTTATTAATCACTTGAGGCAATGTAAATTGCTTTCCATACAAGGCTTTTATACTATAATAATCAATTTCAGATAAAATAATGTATTCTTATTTTGAATAAAAAAGAAAAGGTGGAAAATAAACAAATAAAAAAATGTTTTGGTTTTTTGGAAAAATAGGTTTTCTATTTGCTTTTTCTTTATGTCTAAAGGAAAAAAGAAGCAAAGTTGTTTTTTTGTTTTTTAAAATCGAATTTCCTCGCATTTCTTGAGAAAAGCACTATACAAGCCTTGTACGGGAAGCAATTTACATTACCTCAAGTGATTAAAACCCTCACCTATGGCTCGGGCTTCAAACCATCCTCGACAATGTAATTGCTAACATCCCGTTCTTGTTTGTAATGTACTATTATTTTAATACCCGCAGTCCATTCCCTGTAAAAGTTTCAAATGATCATAACTTTTTACTTGTTAAAGATACAAGGTAGATTATTGATAAACGCGGGGGTAGCAATCAGGTAGCAATTACTGAAGTTAATATAATTACACGAATTTGTATAGTTTACACAAACGGAGAGTGGACCAGCCATCCTGATATCAGAATGGCTGGACATTTTGAAATCCATTTATTTTGGTTTATAGTTAGGTAGCAATTAATTGACTGTAGGTAGCAAATAGTAGCAAATAGGTAGCAATTTTTGGTCACCAGCTTGACGCAAACCGATGCAGACAACCAGCCATCCTGACGCTCACTATTTTTTAAATAATCCAAATCGATTCTTTTTTTGGATATTTGTACATAGGTTTTGATTCATAGTTTCATTGACTTAAAATTTGATGTTGGGGTCTCCATACAAAAGATCATTTCCTACACTATAGTTGGGATAAAGATGGTAACCTAATAACCATCCAGTTTGTTCTGATATGCTATTAGATTAATTATTGTAGTCGATAGGTTATAAATAGTTTTAAAAATTAATCTCTCCAATGCCAGTGAACATAATTAAATAAACATACCTTGGTCCATGGTAGTATTTCTTAGTAAAAAACCTCGGCAATGTATTTTTTATCACATTATTAATAACTATAATACTTACACAAAGTCAATTAAATAATTTGATTAACTTTATGTAGTTGTTTAGTACTTTCGTAATTGTAGTTGTAATAACTTCACTTATAAAAAGGTGATGGAAAATGACGCTGGTTTTTTTATTGAAAAAATACTTAAAAAATTATGATCGTTTTCTTGGCGTCTGTATTTTTTGTAATTATAATGGCTTCAGGAAGCTTCGAAATGACGCCTGAATATAATCTTATTGCGTTGTTTAATGAAATGGATAATCAACATCATGATCAAGAACTTAAAGAAAATATAGCAGAAAAGTTTCTGTATTCGATCATAAATGCACATCAACTTGCTGCGCGAAAGAAAAAACAATTAAAATACAATCGATGTAAGTAAATAAAAATTACATAATTCTATACTGACGAGCTAAAATAATTAGTCGCTTAAATAGACGGCGATATTTTCATGAACTAGTAAAGATAGCTTCATATAACACAAGTATTAAAATAGTTTGTTTTTTATACATTAGATAGGTACATTTCAATGTTCCTTTAACTTCATAGAACATTAATAAGTTGTTTAGGAAATATCGTCATATATGTAAGTGACTAGTTATTTTTGCTCGTTTGCCCGCCCGGATTCGTATATTTGGGCACAAAATCATTGTCGACATTATTGCTTCAGCGAACCATATCGGTCGTGTAAAAAAATAGTTGTGGAAAAATATGCAGACAGGGTGGACTGAAGGTTAAGCTATTTATGTGCCCATAACCACCTCCAAAAGAATACCTGAATTATTATATGAGAAGTTTTAAATGTTGGCCAAATTATCATTTTAATTCTACTTTCCAGATCCTAATAGCAAAATTATTAAAAAGCCAAAAGCACCAAATCATAGGGAAATACTCGGACAGCTGCTAGCCCAACAACCTGAGCACCTGGGAACAAACTTTAATAAACGCTTTGGCAAAGTATTCAAACAGTTAAATATGGTGAAACATTTAAAAAAGATGTACAGAGTTTACTAATTTTGCAGAAAATCTGTAATAAATTAAAATAATGCAAAGAAGTAAGTACTTTTTATTTAAAAGAAAACCCCTAACTTATAAAACTTTATTAGTTTATAAGATTATTTTTAAAGACGTAAATTCTGGTCTAGTAATTGACGATAACAACAAAGTGATCCTTTTTTAGGGTTCCCTTGTCAAGTCAGCTGATGTCCGTCTAACCGGCCGCGGCTTGGCTCAGAGGTCCCAAGTACTAGAAAGCTGTATTTTAGCACGAATGTGTATATTAATTACGACGAAATAGTGGTAGAATACAATCTTGAAAAAACTACGTTTTCTTATAGTGTACCTTATCCTATATAAAGTGGGGATGAATTTGTAGCGGCATCTACCGTACCGCCGCACATACCACACATGGTTGCAATAAGATTCATCACCATGTGACTAGATGGCGCTAGTGTCGTATAAACACAAAGATTAGTAAGGAATATCACCTCGCAGTATGGAGAAACATCTGAAGTAACCTACATCTCGCTATCGGAGTTTTCTCAGCCACCGAACTATATAGGGTCAATGCGGGGAAGACCGTCTAGGGGGCAAGACCAAACAGTCCATCTAAAACCCGATTCTTGCATAGTAGCGCAATCTAGTCATTTGTCCCATAATCAATATTCCATAACGGTTCTACATCTCTATATGTCACTACCTACACAATTTACAATGTTTAGAACCCCTGACCTCCATTCTATGCCGGTCTTGCCTCTGAAAATTTTGAATGCCATTTATTCGAATCTAAACATTATTAGAGATAATTTAAAGTTTTAAATGCCATAATTACATAATGAAGAAGTGGATAGTAATAAATAGATATGTATAAGCATCTTATTTTTGATATTATTGCTAGTAGACGGTCTTGCCCCAAATTGCAGGGGAAGACCGTCTACGTCTGCTTGTAAAAAAAAACATTGTTTTGTTTTGAAATTGTATCGTAATATTGTTTTTCTAGTTGTTCTTTGTAGTTTTTGAATTGCTCTATCTTCCTATATATAAGGAACAGTGATAAGTTTATAAATTTATGACATAAGCTTAAAACATTTCAACTCATCAAATTATATGCCGGTCTTCCCCGCTTCGACCTTATACAACTTCCAACCATCATCGGTTGGACCGCGGTCCCCGGGCAAATACCACCCATCCCGGAGGAGGATTTTCCACTTTGGCCTTCCTACCAGTGGCTACCTCTCTCCATAACTATTCCATACCTTACTATACTTCATTCCTACAAATTTTTTAAATATTTCTTTAATACTGTAGGTTTTTGAAGACTCTTTTCGATTCAGGGATCTGTTTGAGAAATATTAAGCTTTAAAGTGCAAAATGTTGTTAGAGTCAAGTTTTTTATGAGTAAGTAGCATAATAGGTGTGGGGGCGTATATATTAATCGAAGGACGTTTAAAATTGATATTCAGGTTTTATTCATTTTATTTCACATTTTTCCATATAAAAACTCAAGACAGGTGATTTTAAAGTTCTTGCCACTGAGCAAGTAAATCACTACGTTTTACATAGTTCTTGCAGGTGACCGTCCATGCCTGCGCACGGCTCTTATTTTTAGCTATTTAAAACTACCAAAATAATTCAAATTAACTTCAACTGGCTGGGAGCTGGCCCATCACCGCAGGATGGCCAGCTTCCAGTGCGAAAACACGAATCCGGAACAAATCACATAGACTAACTTCACAGTACCTATATTTCCAGAAGGTTTTTTTTTATTTTTTTTAAATTGCCATAGTCTAAGTCAAAGTGGCTTTATTCAAATAAACTTAATAATTACGAACTTTTGAATTGTCCATATTTTCCTACCACTCGTTCCAGACTTTTTTAACTGACAAGAAGAACGGGCGCAAGAAACTTATATCAGCTTTAACAGAAATAATAGTAACGATATTTACAACTTCAATATATCGTTAACAAATACACAACATTATTATTGGCAAAAAACTACTTATACTAGCAAGTAATGTGTTATGTGTTACATCATTTCTAGGCATTCTGATATTTCAGATATTCGTCTACTTTATAATAACCTTTACCCATGAGCGTCCTATTAACATGGTTTTTAAATTCATCCAAAGGAAGATCAATAACTTTTTGTGTTACTTTATTAATAAAGGCTATGCCTTTCCCCATAAATGAACATTTAGATTTTGCAAGTCTAAATCTTGGAACGGCAAATTATCATTATTTCATGTATTAATCTAGTGATTATCTCTGTTCTTAGCAAATGAAACATAGTGTTTCCTAACATAAACCAGATTTTCAAATTGATTCTTTTTCAAATTGAAATTAAGCACTACTTCAATTTCAATATGTCAAATCAGAAACCTGCTCTTATAACTTTTTGTACCTATTAAGTTTTCGTTGTAAAACTGTACCACTAGTACAGGTATTATTTTTGTCAAAACAACAATTTTTTTTTTATAAAACTTTATGGTTACATGACTGGTCATTTATAATGGCCACACGAACCTTTTTACTAAGAAAATTTTATATCCTCGCATTCCGTGAGTAAAGTATTGTACAATACTTGTACTGGAAGCTACTTACATTGTCTCGAATGATTAAAGCCCTCGCCGCTAGCTTCCCGTTCTCGGCTGTAATGTACTATTTCACCGTAGTCTGCCATTTTGAAAAATTTCGAATACTTAACTAAATCGAGTAGGGCGGGACCGCGGGACACACAGAGAGAAGAACCGATGGCCGTTGGGGTGGAAAGGTTCTGGAACCGCGCACCGGACGACGCTCCGTGGGTAGGCCCCCGACAAGGTGGACCGACGTGAGGGTGAAGGTTGTCGGAAGCCACTGGATGCCGACAGCGCAGGACCGATCGTCGTGGAGATCCTTAGGGGAGGCCTATACCCAGCAGTGGGTGTCATTCGGCTGATATGATGATGATGATGAACTAAATCGATCGACAAAAAGCTCTACATAAATAAATATCTACCCTGCTTACAAAATTTCAGAGAATCGGTTGAGAAATGCAACTTGTAGAGTAGAACGGACATATTTTTTTGCCTAACCTGAAACGGAGACGCTACGCTCGCGCTTCGCACTCACTCGGTCAAACAGTAAAAAATAGTAGATTGTTATACGAGGGTCAAAAGGAAGCAATTCCCATATGAGATATTTAGACTGCGGCTATAGTTCTATGTATAGTATGAAAAAAAATTTCTTGTAAATGTTTTCCGATTCCAATCAATTGATGTTGTGATTATTTCAGATTCGACTCAACAGCGATTAAAAAACGAACTAATTACAATGCATATAACTAACATTAAAACATTAAAATGAGTCGTGTTGTTACTTCTAATTTTGAATCTTGAGAAAATGAATGGTACTTTTTCATTGTTAAATGGTAGTTTGGAAGTAAGTAAATTAAAACTCATTTTACTACTAGTATGAGGATTGAATTATTTCGTCATTCATAATTATTTAACACATAAATTTCCGTTTTTTTAGTTCTCTTCTTGTTAATGTTAAGCTATTTACAGGTATGTCACGGCGTCCCTTTTTCATAGAGGTAGTTCTTTCTGTTCCCAGAAGTTCGCAGTTCTCTGCTCAGAAATCACGATTTAAATCTTTACAGAAACATAGGAGATAAACACTTGGCGAGATGACCGGATCATCATCTCCGAAGAGAGCCGAACAGACCAAGTGATTTACACTTATAGTCAGACAAAATATAGAGCAGTAGCTCTATATTTTTAACGATGTTTCTATGTGATGATCTCGCAGTTCTGGGCGATGCAATAAGTATACAGCTTGACCCTTATCGGAACTTCAATTTGGCAGAACAATCATCCATTTTTCTACCACTTTACCATATAAAGTCTAAAATCAATTTGAGAAGGGTAGGTATGTATTCACTACACAGAAAGTTGCAGCGTTAAATTGATTGAGAACACAAAATTACTTAAAATTCTTGATTAGATAGGAATTAGAAACGGCCCCAAGTCTGAGTATGAACAAGAGGAACATAAATAAACTGTGAGACATTCATCGGGAATACTGACGTATTGTATCCATTAAGATGAACACACTCGCATACTTAGTATTATTAGTGGCAGCAAGTACGTTGGCGGCTGGCGTATTACGAATTAGAGGATGCCCCATTTTTGTTTCATAAATTCATAAGAGATTACAATAAAAGGTATAAAGATACGAATGAGGTACTGCTTCGATATGCAACATTCATTAAAACATTGGAAAAGATAAACAAGTTGAACAATTCAACGACAGCAGTAGAGTTTGGTATAACTCAATTCACCGATTACTATGATGAAGAATGGAAAAATATGCAGGGACTCAAAGGTATTGGTTGAATTCGTGTGCATTAAAAACCCATCTCTCCTTTTTTCCTATCATCATCTCTCACTCACATATACTTGCTCATTGTTTTTTCATCACTCCAACCACTCTCACCTTCGAATGTTAGAGAAAGATAAATAGTGTGTGTGTGTGAGAGAGAGAGAAAGAGAGAGAGAGAGAGAGGGGAGTCGAATTACGCATGTTTTGGCAGCTTTTTGGTAAATCTGATTTTAGATTTTCAAAAAAGCTTTAGTGAGGACATGAAGGAGGACATTTTCGATTTGTCAAGTCAAGATACAAAAAATAAATCTACAGCAGTGAGGTGTTAAACTTTAATAAAAGTGATATGGGATTTTATAGTTTAACTTGAAATAAAATGATTACATTTAAATTTGGCTTTTACTAAAAATATTTTGTTTTTATATATTTCAGTTCATCTTCGTCCGCCAGCAGCGTCAGGACTGCGCTATTATTACGAACAGGATGATTGAGTTATTGATATTTATTATCTATGAAAATAAATAAAATATAAGTACTTATGTCTCTGATTTTTTAATCTAGAGGTATGTATGTTCTTGGGGTCCATATTCAGTTGCATAAAACAGAAAGGCATAATTTAGCACTGCATAATGTTTATTGGCATACTCATCATTTTTTTTGCTATCGTCTGTATTTACCTACAGACAATTCCTGTTTAACCTAACCCACCAATGTCAAAGTCAGAGTTAAAGTCAAGGTCAAAAATATCTTTATTCAAATAAACTTAGTAACTAATAAGCGCTTTTCAATCGTCTGTATTTTCCTACAGAGAATTGGGATGTTGACAACTTTTTTTATTCTATATTACATAAATGACCTCTCAATAAAAGAAACATTGGTAAAATAATTATTTCGCTAGCTTGAAAACTGCCCGAGATATCACAGTGTGAAATGCACACAAATGGACTCGCCCGAAAACGCTCCATACTAACGGCTACTGAGGTATGACGTCACGCCTCGCTAGTTTGTATGCAACGCGTAGGAAATTTGTTCGGCAGCTATATTAAATATTGTGTTTATCAAAATGGTTTCTTAGACAAATTTGCTATACATTTTACGAACTAATTAAAGGTATCATTTATTTTAATACATTTTATACTTTTTAAATGGACTTGTCCACCCAACTTTGAAGGGTCATAAAACAAATAATATGCAATATATAAAAACAAGAGGTATACAAGCTACTCTAAAAGTTTAATATGTTTACGATTTTTATTAGTATTTCGTAATTTTATTCATTAGTCAACATCCCAATTCCTGATTTTCCTTTTAGACTTTTTTAACTGTCAAGCACTAAAAGTTTTTCTTCATAAATTATTATTAAAATTAGTTATGCTTTTATATATTATGCTTTAAAACATTAGTACTATGTAAATTTTGAATAAAAAAATTATGCAAAATTATATTAATGTATTAATGAAAATGAGATAATTATTTACAATGTTATGTATTTGTCTTATATTTTATAAGTAATCTGAATTACAATGGTTATTTTAAACTTAAGTTTTTTTTTATTTTTTTTAATGCATTCACAATGCTATTTTTATATTAAGACGGTAGCAACTAGCAACTCAGACGGGATCCCGTCTGAGTTGCTACGGGTGAGTCGATTTTTTCTAATACTTTTTCAATTATTAATCATCTTAAAAAATGGTTATTCCAAAAATCGTTTATGATTTGAACATTTATGGTTAACTAGCGGCCGCCCGCGACTTTGTCTGCGTGGAAAGTTTTTTGCTATCCCTCGGGAACAGTGCTTTTTTTCGGGATCAAAGTTACCTATATCCTTCTATGTACTCCTGATAACGTGTATGTAAAATTTCATGATGATCGGCACCCTGATTATCTAAAAAGAAACTATTTAGCGACCGGTTGCATTTGACATTCATTGCCACTTTTCTTTGGTATGTTTTTTTTTAACCCAAAAAGAAGTAGCAATGGATCACGATCATCTGTGAACTGCAACCAGTCGCTAGGTGGTTTTTAATTAGCCCGCGGTTCATTAGTTAAGACGTGAAGGCGTACCAAACAAATAAACAAACAAACAAATGTACTTTCGCATTTATAATATTAGTAAGGAATCCATTATGCAATTTGTATTTTATGACAAATTACCTTTAGACGTATAACAATTATGCTCTTTAATTTTATGGTAATTAAAATTATGTTAAAGGAGATTAGAGTAGGTAAGTAGGAATTATGCCGATGAAACTTTTCTGCGTTCATAAAACTCTGCTTATTATAAATTATGCGAAAAGACTTTATGCCAAAACTGTTATGCCAAACGACATTAAACATTATGCGACCGAAATAGCACCCATATTCTTGTACGTATATATTCCTCTCCATAAGCTCCATAACCTTTTGACTTCATTTATTGACATAGGTACTTCGATGAAGTTTTTTCAAGTGCAAGAACAATGGTTCAATTTATTTTTATATTTTTTACGTGTGACTAAAGCTGCACGAATTTTGCCGCACAGCGAAAATCGACCGTGTAAATAGCAATTCCACAGCCGCAGGTGGCTAAACAAACGTATTTGACCCGGTGGCCAAAACTGGAACTAAGTGTTATTTATTACTCTTTCCTTCATATTATTACCTAGGTTATTATTATTAAGCTTCTTTATTTCCATCCTTTTGCATCCAGCGTCCCCAGCCTATCTCAAAGAATTTATCTCTTGCCGCTCTTCATTCTCTCAGTGCACATTGCGCTCTTTTTATTAATCTTACTTTTGAAATCCCACGCCACTCAACTGATTTCCTTTCCTATTCTTTCTCTGTGCATGCTGTACGCCTGTGGTATTAAATTTTGAGCACTGTGCCTAAAATGCAAGGCAGAATGCCTACACGGTAAATTGACCAAGGAGCAGGTCGCCTAAAATGAAATATGCCACTATATACCCCGTGGAATTACTCCCGGAGGGTATCTGCATTTCCCTCTTTATTATCACATAAGAATATAATCTAGAAATCTTCATTTCTTTCTGTATCTTCATTTCTTCATATGCGGTGGTGTCGTGTGAGGCGGGTCGTTACGTTCCCTCAAATATGGTTGAGCGAAGCGATGGCTGGTTCATGCGTCATGCTCGTGAACGGGTGCTGCCAGTGGGAATGGGTCTGCTTATGACTACCTATCTTAACGCATATTGAATTGTATGTTGATTGTAAACTTTGAATTTATCTTCAACCCTGTAATTTGATTAAGTAATTTGAAATTCATTAAGAAATGAGCTAATGAAATAATGTTATTTTTTTGTTAATCTTTGTTATTATAAAGTCCGGAATCAATATACATATTTGTAAATATCGTTCCATCTGATAACGTTGACAAGTTTTTTGCGCCCATTTTTCTTGTCAGCTAAAAGACGAATGGGTGGTAGTAAAAAAAATTGACGATTTAAAAATGCTTATTATGTGAGCTTATTTAAATAAAGATCTATTTCATTCATTGTATAATCTTGTAAATCTATATCTGTTTTCCTCCTCATATTTGCACCCACTCCTCCACTGTCCTCTTTTCTCTCACTTTATAACACAAGGTTGCCTGGAAGAAATACTACTTAGCAATAAAGTTGCCGTTTGTGTGCTTTCTCTGTTTATTGTTTTTCCTTGTAATATGTCCTGTCATAAGTGTTCAAAAAAGTGTGTTTTTATTATTAACCTAGGTTATGCCATCGATTACGTAGACGACAGCGATACCGTCACCGACCTGCGATTCAATTACAAGCGACTTGCTAGCCGACTAAAATCGACCGTCACAGTCTACTAAAATCGACCGTCAATATCTAGAGCACCACCGTGCTTGGACATGCTAAGGCACGATAAGCCGTTGGTCCCAGCTCCAATCCGCATTGGGCCTACGTGGCCCACCACCTCAAAACGATCAAAAAATTCACGTAAACCTTTGCATAACCCACTATGCAAAGGTTTACGTGAATTTTTTGATCGACACTATCAAGAAAAATAAATCTAAGCCTATGAGGTAGGTGCTTATTTCCCGAAGACTCATTCGATATCGAAATTATACCGTGTATTTAGCAAAATAAAGATTTTTTTATCAGTCATAAAAGCATTGCAGGAACCATTGCAAGGCATACTTTGATTGTTTGACATCAAGCGCCTGAATCAGATTCGCACTTGTCCGATTTTTCTACTTTAACATACATTTGGCGGAATGCAAATCTATTATGCTACCTTTTTTGTATGAGATGGAAATTCATGCTTTGAGATATATAGGGGCCTTAAATCAATTTATTTCTCGATAGCAAAGGTGCGTGTTCATTTTATACAAACAAGCAGCGTTAAATTGATTGTGGTATGAGCGTCATACAAATAGTTATTGAAAATTCTCGATTAAATAGGAATTATAAACAGCTATATATACTTATATATAAATAAGGAACTGTCTTTGCGAGGAAATAATTATTTTGTGAGTGATTTATTGGGAAAAACTGACGGGTTGTATTTCACTGAGATGAAGATGCTCGCATATTTTGTTTTGTTAGTGGCAGCAAGCACGTTCGCGGCTAGATACGAATATTACGACATAAAAGATGTCCCATTTTTAGGGTTCCGTAGCCTAAATGGCAAAAAACGGAACCCTTATAGATTTGTCATGTCTGGCTTTCTGTCCGTCCGTATGTCACAGCCACTTTATTCCGAAAGTATTAGAATTACATGCCTGTGTGGTACAGACACTACCTGCTCTGTACCGCTCTGGGTTTTTCTAATTAAAAAACGTTGAAAAAGCCTGTGTGTTTCAGAGCATCGCTTGCTCTGTAGCGCACGGGGTTTTTCGACTAAAAATTTAATAATATCACCCTTAAAAAGCCTGTGGAACACAGACAATTCAGATAATTACAGTTGTGGTTAAAGTATTCCTTCTATATGTTTCGGTAAATTATGTAGAATATTAAAATAGTGATTTATAGTCATACTAGCAATTTTTTTTTTAACAAAGTGGTAATTTTTTTTTGTTTAGCCTACTATTAATATTTATTTATTGTAAATGTTAAAATGTTTTTTTTTCTCTCAAACCCATAAAAATGGCAGGTTATGCTAAATGGGATGGATTGGGATGAAAGGCACACATATAGTTTTTTAACCTGGATTAAAATATAGCAGACTTTAGTTCCTAAGAACGTCGCGGGCGGTAGCTCGATAGTGCGCATTTTCAAGTTTCTTGGATAATTAATAAACAAAACCTAGTTATGTTTCATAGTAAGTATCACTAATCTGACATAATATAAATGTGATACTTAATGTGTTCTTCATTTCGGTTTATTCTTTTTTCATCAATATTTTTGTTATAAATAAAGGATATTACAAAAAAGACAAAAATACATATTTAAGGCGCCGTAGTACCTACTACTAGCGCCGCCAAAACATTTATTTGTATTACTCGTAAACCAGGTAAATATTTAAGAAAAGCTAAGATCGTGCCCCCTAAATTGTCTATATATTTTTTTTAATAACTCTTCAACAATTTTTATTCTTTTTGTAAGTTTTAAAATCCGTTCTTGCCAAAAGTGGCCACTTTGAGCAAAAATGGATTTTAAAACTTACAGAAAGAATTGAAACTGTTGAAGAATTATTCGAAAAATATTAGAGACAATTTAAGAGGGCATGATTTAAGTTATTTTTAATTTTGACTTAGTTAACGAGTAATAAAAATAAATGTATTGGTGGCGCTAGTAGTGGGTAGTAGGGCGCCTTAAGAAACAAAACACACAATCATTATCAGTGGTTATAATGTTAACAGAAATAGCCAGCAAGATTCTTTATTTCCTATATTACAAATGTACTCTTTGATGTGCTTATTCAAGACAGCACGTTAAGTTAAACAGTTGAACTGTAAAACAGCTTTTATTACGTACGGCATAAAGGCGGTCACAATGTCAAGTACCTATAGTCTAAATCTGATGTGCTGTTGACTGTAGGTACTATCATTATCAAACGAACTAAAAAAATGAAATAACGTTCGGCTGTTAGTTATTGCGCTCGGGAATTGCGAAAAACTAACAAAATACTTTTCTTTTATAAAAATATAAATTTTTGTAAAACTCTCAATTAAAATTATTTATCGTATGGTATTTTCATTTCCTTTCCCTTTACACACACATTGTAAAAAAAGATGTAAAGTTAAATTGTGCTATGCCGTTTTCGAGAAATTTTGCAAATTACGTTAAAAACAGCTGTATATTGGGGATTTCTTTCTAAAAGGACCTATCAAAAATAAATTTCGTCCCATGTTTTTTTAACGAGTTAAAAGTTCTTTTGATAAGAAAGATTTGATATTTTAGTTTAAATATCCAAGTTTCACGACACTTAGTGCCTTACGCGTCTGTATCGCTCGGGGTATTTATATTTAGAAAATCACTGTGGATCACAGCTCAAAGTATCTGTGTTCTACAGGCTTTTTAGGTTGATATTATTAAATTTTTAGTTGAAAAACCCCGCGTGATACAGAGCAAGCGGTGCTCTGAAACATACAGGCTTTTACGACATTATTAATTTGAAAAACCCAGAGCGGTACAGAGCAGGCAGTGTCTGTACCCCACAGGCATTTCTAATATCACGTCCGGGGCCTACCCACGAGGCGTCGTTTTTATAACCTATAGAACGACATTCAGTTTTCTTTACATCCTCTTTGACGATATTTCGTCGTATCTTAAGAACAAAGCCTAATTGAAAAATGCTTACTTTACAGGAGGAGGTTTTCTGTATTTTATTTGAAAACACTTAAATTTCATTGGGTTATTTAAGTTCAAGTCAACGTTAAACTATTTTGCAGTAATTTTGACACCATAGATAAGACTTTTCATTATATATTTCTGTGATAATTTTATTGTGGCTTAAGGCGAGGTGGTAGTGAAAGTGGCGCCGCCACTACATATTTTTATTTTTATTACTCGTAAACCAAGTCAATATTTAAAAAAAGCTCAAGTAATAATCTCTTGAATTATCTCTAATATTTTTTTAATAACAAAAACCTCGCCTTAAGTCCTTTTTCGCCAAAGGAAATCTACGACTGTAATTGGGCATATGGTAGGTTGTGTCTTTATTCCATGTATTTTACAAATTATTAAGAACAAGGATTAAGGGTTAAATCTCCTTATTCAATGATAAAAGTAGCTCTAGAGACTATGAGAGATCAATGTTCTGCAGGGTCCTAAAATGGGATGTTATGATGATGTTAAAATGGTTCAGGAAACTGAAGGCTCAATAGATGGCGTTGATAAACAGGCAAGTGTCAACTGTAGAAAACGTAGGAAAAAGAAAACACTATTCACAATTCTTTTACAAAGCCAATTTTGGCACTCCAATTGTCCATCAACGCTACCTAGTGAGGCAAATAGTTACTGTTTTAAATGATCCCTTCGGCACTTATAGTGGTGGCCACATAATTAAAGACGCCAATCGATTTTCATACAAACCAGATAACTTTGAAGCTTTGGTTCTCCGCCAAGGATTGACCGAGCTGTGATATGATGATAGCTATCCAGGGAGTGAATGAAGTAGATCCAGATCTCTATACGCACGCAACTGAGCTGATCAAACTTCTAAGTGATGTAAGGATATCTTTGTAAAAACCGCGAAAATAGCATCGAATTGTAAGAAAATCCTGAAACTGAGAACTCTGATCCTTACATCTCTTAGAATGTTGATCATCTGGATCCAGCTGATCTCAGTTAGGTGTGCATAGCAATCTGGATCTCCTTCGTTCACTCCCTGGATAGCTATCATCAGATCATAGCTCGATCAATCCCTGGCGGTGAACCAAGGCTTCAAAGTTCCCTCATTTGCATGAAAATCGACTGGCGTCCTTAATTATGTGGACAACACTATATAAACAAAAGAAAGGTCAAAACACACACACCAAAAGCAAGACGTATATTCTCTAGGCTTAGAGTAAGACGAGCTTTTTCGAAGCCGTCGCTGCTCGAAGTCTCTAGGTAAGGAATACTAACTATTTGATTGAATCAGGCGTCACTTGGTGAAAGTCCCAAACCATTTTGAAAAAATAAATATATGTAGCTTACCTCGGAAGTAAGCTACATACGAGTATATTTCTGTTTCAAAATGAATATTAACTATTACTCTCTATTATTGGTCCACTGAGGATGTGGGATAGGCCTCTCCTATGGAAGGATCCATAATCTCCACGCTTACAGACGGGTTAGGATGAGTACCCTACCCACCTAGATTCGCGAACCTCCGCGCTCCATGGAACAGTGTGCCATAGTAAAAAAAACACTTTTGGCCATAGATGTGTGTGAACCAGGTTAGCATAAGCGTACACACTACGGCGCACTGTTGCAGCACAGGACAAAAAACAAATCTTGGTGCAGGTTCGCGGAGCGCGGATTTTTGCGACCCTAAGTGGGTACCCACCCTTAGAGATGTGGGGTTACCGTTTTACAGATGATGGTACTAGGTAGGTATAGTAAATACATGTAATTACCATGTATAATGAAAATTGGTTTTCTATTATACATGGCACATGTAATGACTACGTGCAAAATGATGATTATTGAATTATCATAAATTCGTGACTGTACAACGCTCGGGTGAATATAAATAGTAGAAAGCTGATCCTTGGAAGTAACTTCAAATCAAGTTAGTCTTTAGTTTTTAGCAAGATGAAGACATTGGTTTACGTAGCTATTTTATCGGTGGTGACCACAGCTTTTGTCAACGCTGGGGACATTTATTATGACATCAGAGATGCCCCGTACTTGTTCCATAAATTTATTAGGGACTACAACAGAATGTATAAAGATTCAGAAGAGGTATTGATTCGATTTGCGTCGTTTATCCAATCGTTGGACGTAATAAATAACGCGAACGCCAAAAGTAAAACTGCTACGTTTGACATTAACAAATTTGCTGATTATACAAAGGAAGAGAAAAAGAGGATGTTGGGTTATATTCCAGGTGCGTTTCTAATTGTAATACTTTTAGTAACAATAATAGTAATTCCAGAACCCATGGTCGAAGAAATTGTGACATTAGAAACCGCCCCGGCCGGCGCCGTTCTGGTGGTTCTGGTCACATCCCCTTAAGTCTGTGTACTGGTTAAACCTCAGCATCGGATTTTTTTAAAGCTTTTACCCTTTATATGACTCAGAAACATCTTGCACTAGAGAGAGAAAACCCTTCCGTCGCTTCCGCGTCCTTCCGCATCGATCAGCCGGTCGTTGCCAAACGGTATTCTGCTGATCTGTAAATTCTGGTTCTGGGCACCATATAGAGCTCCAAAATAAGCAAAGCTTGTAATATGAGTGCTAAGACAACTGATATACTACTTAAATATAATAATTATTATATAGGTAGTAACACCCAGAGTCCAGACCCGTCGCAGAAATTAAAATTCTTCATTTCAATTCTGCCCGGTCGGACATCAAACCCGGGAAAAGACCTCTTGCTTGGTAGACCGGCACGTCGACCACTGCACCACTCAGGTCGTCATATATAGTTTCTTCTACACTACAAATTTCATCACGAGTGAAATGTGTAGATGTTATCTTTGCCTAAAATGATTTCAATGATTTCTTGATTTCAGGGTCTCCACGACAGCCAGCAAGATACAGCTGAGATTAAGATCAGAGCATCATCGAGTGCCGATACTTTGATAAATGAATAACTATTCACACATTCGTTTTATTTTTTAGTGATCTCCAATATATTTTTCTTTTTTTCCAATTAATGAGCGGTATTCAAAAGACAGCTTAAAAAAGTATTACGTTATTTATATAACATCTAGATGTCGTTGAACACAGCTAAGTAAAAAGCAAAGGATGAAAAGTAATAATTTTTATAACATAGGTACATTTATATTATAGTAGTAAATTTGATTATTATGTTTTTCTTCTGGCTCGTCGCTACGCTCCTCGAACCTATCTCGTGACCTACGGTCTACGATTTCTAAGTTCCAGTAGACTAGTTTAGACTCATTTCCGGCAGCTAAATTTGCTATAAAGCATTTCAGGCAAAGCCCAAGCCTTTTTAGTTATGATAGCTTGTTGTTTTTGACTAATTAGTTAATTCGGTATTAAGTAGTTCGGGGTACAGAACGTAGGTATATTAACACTCGGTTTTGTAAGCTTCGGGATTAAAGTCTTTTAGGTAAAATGTCCTTTCGGGATTTTAAACGTACGGCCAAACAACCATTCAGCCTTTTAATTTTCGATCTTTCGTCCATACGTCTTGTAAAATTCGGTCTTTTCTACTTCAGCATTGTAATTCATACCCCAAAAAAATAAACGGACCCAGCTGGATACAAGAAATTGTTCGATGCCACCTCTGTGCTGCAATAATCTACATAAAACCTCCAGACGGAGATTGGATCAGTAGTGCAGTGTTTGTGGTACTAAGGCCCGTATTTATAAACAGCTCTCAAAACCGATCTCAAGAGCGATCTCAGCTGATACGCTCTCAAGATGTGAACAACATCTTAAGTTGCTTATTAATTAATAGTCAGATATCAAGAGCGTATCAAATGAGATCGATCTCAGCTCTTAAGATCGATCTTAAGAGCAGGAACTTAAGTTCACTGTGCATGGTTTTTATATAGCAACATGACATTTTTGAGTTGAGATTGAACGATCGACGTTTCGTTTAAGTTTTGTAGAATAATTAACTCTGGAAAGCGCCCTCCGCATATGCGAAAAAGTTTCAAGTCAGAAAACCATTTTTATGCTTTTGAAGTGTTAGGCGGACTATAGAAGACTGAAGTCTTGGCTTAAGTATGTTATTCTGTGGCTGTATGATGCAAATGTGCCTTTGCCTTTTCTGTTTCATGAACAAGAAGAACAAGAAAAATTGGCGGGAAATCGTAATTGTTATTACTAATTAATTTCGTGATTTATGTAATTTCGAAATCAATAATATCATCATAATGATTAACTTCGTTATTGTATTTTGAAACTCCATAGTTTTATCCACGTAGAAAAGTACAAACACATACGTAACAGTTCAAAATAAAATAATTATCCCGCGCGCAGACGCTCTCAAGTCACGGCTTTGCAGCACTTGGCAAACACGCTCTCAATCATCATCTCAAGAGTGATCTCAAGTGCAGAGTTTTGTTTATTAATATGAGTGATCTCAGTTGATACCACGAACTTAAACCTGAACTTAAGTATGATCTATTAATTAAAACAGCATCTCGAGTGTGATCTCAAGATAGCTCTCAACGTTGAGAGCGGTTTATAAATACGGGCCTGTGTCATGAAAAGTGATTGCATGGTCATGCCATTCCAATCACTTTTCATGACGTTAGAGTGTTTACGTGGCAATTCCATGGGTAAAGTAGATGTTCAACCATGGGAAAAGCTTCCATTAGTCTCATACGCACTCTTTAAATCATTGTACCCTATAAGAGTGCGCATGAGACAGGTCCTAGATTTTTTTAATTATTAAATATTGTATGAAAGTTGATTAATTTAAAAAAATAAAAAGTATTCCAAGACTGTTGCTCCACTGTTGCTTTTATAAAAAAACTAGCGACCGCCCGCGGTTTCAGTTTCACCCGCGTGGTTCCCGTTCCCGTGGGAATATCGTGATAAAAAGTATCCAATGTTTTAATCTAGGCTACCTACTATCCGTGTGCTAAATTCCAACTAAATCCGTTCAGTAGTTTTTGCGTGATTGAGGAACAAACATCCAAACATCTAAACATCCAAACCCACAAACTTTCACATTTATAATATTAGTAGGAGTAGGATAATCTCTCTAAACTGCGCACTCTTTGGTGGATTTTGCAAAATTACAAATATTTGCAGAGTTATTTTACTATGTATGCTACTTACGTACATTATTCGTCATTAGCATACCCCGTTATCGGCGGTGCACGAATGATTCACAGACTAAAAAATCAGAAGCGAAAGACCTTTAGGGCCACCTTTTTGCCTACGTTTTTCTACTCAAAAACCTATTTAAGGTACGAAAATTTTTAAGTTCTCGTGTTCAATAATGGCGAATGTGAACTATATTTTTAAACAATACCTATAGATAAATAAATTTAATTCTTCCTAAAATCTAAGTGCAGGAAGCGAAGGACGATATTTAATTGGAATCGTGTTTTTAATTAATTAATTAAAAAATTATTAAGTATAGAGCTCATTTTGCCTTAACAGCGCGGACCGCACTCACGCGCACGCGGTCACCGCGCAGTGTCGGTTTTGACGGATGCCGACAAATGGCGCACATAAGCCCGCAGCGCGGCCCGCGCGGTGTCCGCTTTGACGGATGCCGACAAAGGCGTACAGAAGCCGGCCGAACGCCACTCGCGCGCGTACTGTCGTGTCGTCGTGTACTCTATCTACCTAATGTTGTCACACGCGCCGCGGCCTCTCCCCTTTACGGGTCATTTAGTGATCGATTGTTGTCTAAATGCATATATTTTTTATCTTAACCTCCGAAAATTGCCTCCGAAAAAAAAATCTCGTCACGAATTTATGGAGTTGTGGATAAAAGATTATCCTGAAGTACAGGTAAACTAAAAAAAATGTATTACAGATATATTCTCTCAGAGGTTGAGTGGGATTAGACAGAATTATCAAATTAATCAAAAATAGACCTTCTGTTGTACTTTGTCTTTGGCTTCGATCATTCGTGCACCGCCGATAACGGGGTATGGTCATTAGTCACGCACTGACAAATCATGTATCTAATTATAAAACTTAATTTAAATTACAAACTTCGAAAAGTAAATTTTTGATTAAATTATGAATATCTAAGTCAATTAATTTGGTACATAGCATGTTTCATGGATACATTAAATCATGATTGCAAATTCAATTAGTGATTCGGTATGGTGGATTGATCGGGTATATAAATTAGAGAGTTTTAGGCATAATTTTAAGTCCTGGATTTATTTACTAAGAAGATGAAGATTATTTTTGTCTTAGTGGCTGCCATTGCTTGGGTCAACGCCGGAAACACTTACTATGATTTGAAAAATGCTCCGTATCTGTTTCATAAATTTATAAGAGATTACAGAAGAAGTTATAAAGACACGGAAGAGATTGTTAATAGATACGCATCATTCGTCAGTAATTTGGAAAAGATAAATAAACTGAATGCCGAACAGCCACAGGCAACTTTTGGCATAAATGAATATGCTGATTATACTCAAGAAGAAGCAAAAAAAATGAAGGGCCTTAATAGTGAGTCACAATTTATTTTATTTTATTTCATAAGGGCCATTAAGAAAATACAATGTTTCTTTTCAAGCTGAAACTGAGTATTTTGAATAAACATTGTTCAAATAATTCATATACTTATTAGAAAAAATCGACTCACCCGTATCACCTCAGACGGGACTCGAACCCGCATTTTTGGAATTCTGACCCAATGCACTGACCAATGGGGAATGTCCGAAAAAAATCAAATCGGTTGAATATTTTTTTAAGGTAGGAATAGTCCCTTAGTAATACAAAAAAGTATCAGAATTTTCGGTTGCGTGATAAAATTTTAAAATATTAAAGTCTCTTCGACTTCACAAATGTACGCAAGTAACAGCAGGGGCCCTACCAGCCAACTTTTCGAACTTCGGCGAATCTGCCGAGCTTCAACTTAAAACAGAGAAATCAAAGCAAAGAATTTCGTATTGTACTATTTGTCGAAGTTATTTGGAAGATATCGATGTTCGTGTGTCATCATGAATTGAGATTTGCCATTTTGGCCCAATTGGGGCTCGATATATCTGTTTTAATTTGAAACCCGGCAGACTTTTCGAAGTGCGATGCGCTAGCCGGTACGGCCCCAGAATGGAAATAATACCTTTGCCACCTGCCACAACCACAACCTGGTATTAAAAAAAGTTTCAATAAAAAGTGTCAAACCATTTTTCACGCAACCGAAAATTCTGAAACTTTTTTTATTACTAAGGGGCCTTATTCCTAAATCAAATCGGTTGATTATTTTTTTATAGGTATACCTATAAAAAAATAATTAAACGATTTAATTTTATCAGACATTCCCCATTATGCTACCGAGTAGTGGAAAAAAAATCTGGTACTTTTTACGTTTTCGCTGAAAGCCAGCGTTATTTTATCAATGTGAAGAATTACCTTCGACATTCGAATATAACATCTTTACAGATGCCAGACAATCAATTATGATGAAATAGATATAATTATTGAACTGAAAATAGCTTGAAACCATCTTCTAATATGTTAATTATCTTAATATAAAAATAGCATTGTGAATTCATGCCTGAAATCTAAAAAAAATATAAAAATTGTTCATTTGGATTGTTATTTTTGTAATATTGCATAGAAGTCGTTAGTAGTAAGAACCATTACACGGGCTCATTTGTAACTCAATAGTAATATTGTATGTTTTAATTTTTCAGCATTGCCGAACTCGTCTGTAAGGGACTACCCACGATACCGTTATTGGTAGCTCATCAATTATTATAATAATAATATTTATATTTGAAGCGACAAAAAATAATTATGTAAAAAGTAACAATATCGTGTTTTATTTCATAAAAAAATTTATTCTCTACTTCTGAAAGGGATTTACGTACCTAAAACAGTCTTTGTAGTTAGCTCAGATTGTCCCGTTCATTTTGTCACATTGTCAGCCATCATTCGTACGGCCGATTCCCGATGTCCCATTGTTATTTAAATACATTTCTTCTCTTCGATTTATCCTACTAATATTATAAATGTGAAAGTTTGTGGGTTTGGATGTTTAGATGTTTGGATGTTTGTTCCTCAATCACGCAAAAACTACCAAACGGATTTGATTGAAATTTGGCACACAGATAGTAGATAGCCTAGATTAAAACATAGGATACTTTTTATCCCGATATTCTCACGGGAACGGGAACCACGTGGGTAAAACCGCGGGCGGTCGCTAGTCTGTTATAAGTTGAAGCTCGGCAGACCCGCCGAAGTTAGAAAAGTTAGCCGATAGGGTTCCTGTTCTAGTTAAGAACATAAAAACAATTGCTATGATATGATAATAATGATTTATTGATATAAAAAATCATAGTGAAATGATAATAATGCTAAATGAATGCTTTGTAAGTCTTTGCAAGTCGGGGATAAAGGTGTGGGATAGCGGGAGCGGGCTATTCATACGAGCAAAAGTTGCTGTTGCCTTCAGAACTAATAAAGGTCTATTCACACGTATACCACAACCATCGCACAACGCAGCGACACGTGGTGGAAGTGGGTGACCAGTGGAATCGTGAGAACAGTATCGTTGCAGCTTCTTGCAGTTACGTAAAAAAGAGAAGATTAAAGAGTTAAACCCAACTACGTAAAAATCGCGCTATAAAAATACAAAACAAAAAAATATTCGAGTACCTAATTCAATAAAAAAACCGGCCAAGTGCGTGTCGGGTCACGCGCCGTAGTTACCTTATACCATACCATATTTAATACCACTATAATTTTTCGTCTACAAAAATAACTTTGTTTTTCACAGTGTTGGTATGAATGACATAGTTATATTTGCGGTTTTGTAAAATATAATATATCTTGAAAACTAACTACTTTATCTCGTTCAAACTAATTTTCGTTGAAAGTTTTTATTAAGATCTATAGCATATATTTTTTATAGATTTTTCACTCTTTTATTTCAAAAGTTAGAGGGGTTATAAACACTGCCAAAGTGGTAAAATGTGTCCCCCCCGGACACATTTTACCACTTTGGCAGTGTTTATCTTTCAAACGGTTGACTTTGAAAAAAATTTTTTTTCAGTTTCAGTTCAATGTGAAAGTGAAAGTGAAAGTGAAAGTGAAAGTGAAATATATTTTATTTAAATAAGCTCACATAATAAGCATTTTTAAATCGTCAATTCTTTTACCCTACCACCCATTATGACGTCTTTTAACTGACAAGAAAAATGGGCGCAAAAAACTTGTCAGCTTTATCAATCAGATGGAACGATATTTACAAATATGTATTGTAGCGTGCTGCCTGTCGCTCCTGAGCTCTTAGTTTTAAGCTAGTTTTAATTAGTTTAAGTTTCTTAGGGAATAAGTATTTTTGGCCATAACTTTCCAAATTCTTTGTAAATAAGCATTTGCTTGGCAGCAATTTATTCGTCTTTTTACGGCGATTTTTATTAGGTTTGTAGTTTCATCCTTTTTCATACAATTTTATTGAATTTCATACATAAATTTCATACTTAGTGGAAAAGTGAGGTTATAATTTTGTATTTATTTTGACAGCTGCTTGTTTACAAGTGACAGCTAAGTTTATTTGCTTTTTTCAATTCTACTCACACTTCGCGTAGGTTGTCTATCAATTTATTGGCCATCCCGCTCTTTTGTATTGCTGCCGAGCGAATACACGAATTCCCATTTTGAAATGCTGTATTATTTTTCTTCTACATTTTTCTTTCGGTTTTTCAAAATTTACTGTAAGTATAAAAGGATTGTCAAACCTATTACGTGGTTCAGTCAGTCTTCGAGATCTACGGTGTAAACAAGTAGTGTTCCCGGGCCTTACAAGAAAGCCCGCGCCGCGAGTGTCAACTAATAGTTCTACGGGTGCTGCGAGTCTCCAACTCCTGCTGGGCAGCACCTACTATTCTACTGCTGAAACGCTCCATCTGCGGCCAGCCTCCGTTCAACTGCGCTCCATCTCCGGCCTGTTTACGCTGCTCATCCACGGTACCACTACGTCCCTTCCGCGTCCCCTCTCCGCGCGCTAGATTACGTTCCCCTGTCCCTTTGCAAGCCTCTGAAGATTCGCCTCTTCCCCTATCCTCCCTCGTAGCATTTAAGTTCCTTAGCTTCTTGTCTGTTAGGTTTAGTGTAAATAAATGTTAATTGTACTATATTTCCATCTTTCTACTTTGCTCCGTTACTAGCTAGATTCAATCCTTCTACTCTAGGTAGGCTCTCTATCTTTCTTCCCCTCTTCTTTGTAACGTTACAGTATATCGTTTCCAGACTTTATATTAACAAAGATTAACAAATAAATAACATTATTGAATTAGCTCATTTCTTAATGAGTTTCAAATTTCTTAATCAATTTACAGATTTTAAGCTAAATTCAAAGTTTGAACTTGTTATTCAGTCTAGGCTGTTACAATAAATAAAAATAAAAGAAAAACATACAATTCAATATGCATTAAGATAGGTAGTCAGAAGCAGACCCATTCCCACTGGCAGCACCAGTTCACGAACATGACGCATGAACCAGCCATCTCTTCGCTCAACCATATTTGAGGGAACGTAACGACCCGCCTCATACGACACCACCGCAGAAATTATTAAAGAGAGCATGACATACTAAGACTACCTATGTTAAGGCATCGAATTGAAAATTTATATCCAAAAGCTTTTCATAGGTCTTTCACTAAACTACTGACTATAGAAAGTAAAAATATTGCAATTAAATAAATCAAAACAAGGTAAGCTATTAAGAATTATATTTTTTGAGTATATGTATGGGGAGCCCCCCTTTAATCTTATTTTTTTTTTTTGTTAAAATCGTTAAGCGGTTAACAGAATACATCTACCTACTAAGTTTCAACTGTGTAACCCTAATACTTTCGGAATAAAATGGCTGTGACATACGGACGGACAGACAGACAGACATGACGAATCTATAAGGGTTCCGTTTTTTGCCATTTTGGCTACGGAACCCTAAAAAGGATAACCGTAGTCGCATGTATCTATCTAGGACAAATGGCATTGTGACTACGGTAATCCTCTTTATTAAGTACTCTAATATTTTCTGGTTTCGTACTTTTTAGAGCGTATACCGGTCAAAATCATAACCCTCCTTTTTTCTTCGCCATAGTCTAGTTAAAAGATTTGCTGGATTTGCTACAAATATCGAAAGAACAAAATCTATTATCTTGCAGCTACAACTACAATGGCTACGTATTTTTACAAGCTTTTATTTAGTTTCACCTGCTATGCTATTCTCCAAAGTTAGCAGTGTCGAGTTCACCACTGCGGCAGCGTTTTGTCTGACAGGTGTCATATTCCCATTACCGGTTAAACATTTTGGAATCTATGTCATTTTTCCTGTGACTCAGTAATGGGTAAATGACATCTGTCAGGAACTCGATGAAACGATCACTCATAGCATTATTTTACTCTTTGACTCATAGTGAAGTTGTATGTTAGAGAATAGCACGTCTGTAATAAAATAACAGTCAAAAGCTTTTAAAAGCGTGGATGTCAATATTACCATGTTATCACTTAATGTCACTAAGGGCTGATTTTTCAATGCCTAGATAGAGCTCAAGAATCTTTCTTGATAGAGCTTTATCCGTTTGATAGCGTATTATTCAACCAAATTGAAAATGCTTGTCATTCATTAATCTGTCACATTTTTGAATGTCTTTTGTTAGATTTGGTTAATATTTAAACTGACTGATATCTGTTATCTGAGGATTGCAAAATCTGCCCTAAATGTTTTTTTATTCTTTTTTAACAGGTAAGACTTATTTTCCTTTTCATTGAAGTTATGTTAAACAACCTATAGGTACTTAGAAAATTTACGTTAAGTTCTTAGAAATAGTAATTATTTTATGGTTAAAGTTAGGTATAGGTAATAAAGTTTTCTTTTTGACTATAAAATTCAAAAAAAATATAATATTTTCACACATCTTACATTAGTGCTAAGCGTAAACTCAGTATGGGTGAAATTGATTTGCGCAGCCTATCAAACACGTTGATAGCTAATGTTGACGCCAAAGTTAGCTATATTAGTTTTTTTTGTTAGGTAGGTATTTGAGTGATAGAAGTCTGTTGAAAGAATATAATGATGATTTTTTTGATTTGATAATTACTTTATACACCGTCATTTTGTAGTCGTTTTAATTAACTTAAGGGAGTGTTCTACTAACGGAACTAAACATTTTTGCCAAAGAAACATGGGTCGAAAAACGACAAAAAAATTTGACTTTCCCATAAAAATAAAATGTTTTAGCTGTCTACTTAGTATGGGAGACCCAAAAATGTTTGTCGTTTTTCGACCTATGTTTCTTGGGAAAAAATGTTTATTTTCATTGATACAACACACCCTTAAGTTAATTAAAACGACTACAAAATGACGGTGTATACTTTTAATGTATTAATAATGTCTTAAAAACAAACAAATTGGTTGTGTTATGTTGTGTTGACTGTGAGGTATTTATTTCGTCTTATAGGTATTAATTTTGTTGTAAATGTCTGTGATGTCAAGGAAAAAGGAGATGAGTCAATAAAAATGAAGTTTTTGAAAATATTTTGTTCAAAACATTAGTATTGTGCCAATTTTGGGTTCACCTCCTTTTTCCTTGTCAGCACAGGTTTAACATTAACGCAAATCTACGATTTTAATTTATTTCTCTACGTAGTTGTGTTTGTAAAATGATAGGCGCTTTGATAAGTTTGAATGAGTCGATCGACGAAAGTTACTAAGGGTCTTTTTGTTTATAGAGATACCGTTCGTCTTGTTATCCTAAGGACATATTACGGGTTTCCATAAAAATAGCACTCTTTGGTTCAGTAAATAGAGTCGACTTAATTATGAATGAAATTGAAACCGAACTTGACACGGCCTTAACTTTAACCCTCTAGTGTGGACCATAAAAATAACAACTATCGGTTGCCGCCTGAAAAACAAAATGGCCAGTTTTATTTCGGCCAACAAATGACACAAGGGGTAAATTGAAACGCGGGATGGGATCAAGAACCGGTAAGTTTGAGTACCATCGGCCGTTTCGGCGATTTGACAGACCCTCATAAAACGCTCCACGGAAATGGTTGGGCCTAGCTTTATCTTGTTTTGAAAATCCTTTTGGTAAGGTGACGCAGCTTTTTTCTAAGTGAGGTATCTATATGTATTTTGTACATTGAAGTTTTGGTCTTGCTCTCAAAATCATATATGCAGTGGTAGAAAACTGGACAAGGGCGAGTCGGAGTCGGACTCGCCCACCGAGGGTTCTGAACCAAATAGGTACTTTAATAAAGACTATATTTTTTAGATTTTCCCCGTACTTGTAGCATAAGACGATATTACTCTTCAACATGCCAAATTCATTCATAGTTCTCGGGAAGGTCAACGGGAAGTACCCTATGAATTTTGATTCCCTTGAGAGTGTCAAAATATGCGTTATTTGCGGGATAAACGGCCGTATCTTTTTTTTTACGTAAACTTAGAAGTTTGTTTTTTTCACAGCTTCAAAAGACTGTAGATTTGAGTATATGGATTTAATTTTAACTTGATACCTCCACGCGTTCCCGAGATAAAAGGCCTTGACAGACAGACAGACAGACAGTTTATGATTTAATTACAAATGTATAGTTTTCAGATTTTTCCCTGTATTTGTAATATAAGACAATATGACTTGTCCAATTTCATAGTGCTAGGTCAATGGGAAGTACCCTATGAATTTTGATTCCCTGAGAGTCTCGAAATGTGAGTTTTTTGCGGCATAAACGGCCGTATCTTTTTTTTTACGTAAATTTAGATATTTGATTTTTTCATAGCTTTAAGAGACCTTAGACCTGACTAGTTTGATGTTTGACCTGATAGTTTTGAGTGGTTTTGATTTCAATTCGATACCTTCACGCGTTCTTGAGATAAGGTGAAAGTGAAAGTGAAAGTGAAATATATTTTATTTAAATAAGCTCACATAATAAGCATTTTTAAATCGTCAATTCTTTTACCCTACCACCCATTATGACGTCTTTTAACTGACAAGAAAAATGGGCGCAAAAAACTTGTCAGCTTTATCAATCAGATGGAACGATATTTACAAATATGTATATCGTTTCCAGACTTTATATTAACAAAGATTAACAAATAAATAACATTATTGAATTAGCTCATTTCTTAATGAGTTTCAAATTTCTTAATCAATTTACAGATTTTAAGCTAAATTCAAAGTTTGAACTTGTTATTCAGTCTAGGATAAAAATAAAAGAAAAACATACAATTCAATATGCATTAAGATAGGTAGTCAGAAGCAGACCCATTCCCACTGGCAGCACCAGTTCCCGAACATGACGCATGAACCAGCCATCTCTTCGCTCAACCATATTTGAGGGAACGTAACGACCCGCCTCATACGACACCACCGCAGAAATGATTAAAGAGAGCATGACATACTAAGACTACCTATGTTAAGGCATCGAATTGAAAATTTATATCCAAAAGCTTTTCATAGGTCTTTCACTAAACTACTGACTATAGAAAGTAAAAATATTGCAATTAAATAAATCAAAACAAGGTAAGCTATTAAGAATTATATTTTTTGAGTAAGAAGTGCCATACATACAGACAATATAAAACAGATCTTTTATATACGAGTTATACGACGCCCTTAATACAAGCAGACAGAAGCAGACCCATTCCCACTGGCAGCACCCGTTCACGAGCATGACGCATGAACCAGCCATCGCTTCGCTCAACCATATTTGAGGGAACGTAACGACCCGC
The DNA here is from genome assembly GCA_928269145.1 of Agriphila tristella. Taxonomy (NCBI): domain Eukaryota; kingdom Metazoa; phylum Arthropoda; class Insecta; order Lepidoptera; family Crambidae; genus Agriphila; species Agriphila tristella. The sequence goes on from OV743431.1 coordinate 10,631,977, forward strand.
CTCACACGACACCACCGCAGAAATGTTTGAAGTGAGCATGAGAGAAGGATTAAGGATTCTGTTTTTCCCCTTTGAGGTACGGAACCCTAAAAAATAATTTGCCCTCATCAATCACATTAATTGTTGTATAACTAAATATTTACTTATTTTGACTCTGTAGACTTAGACCTACCTACTGAAGTTTTACATAATTAACGAAAATACCGTTACCTAAATCTTAGCTATAAAACATTGTATTTTTGTAAAAGGACAATTGAGGGGCATAATTTGTTTAAATAGAAAATAATTCTGTAAATAAATAGCGCAGAAATTATAAGGACGGTGCTTAGTAGCAATGGAAATGATGACTAACCATCCCACCAGGTGGACATAACGCAGCGGTTTGTCATTTAGTAGGTAATAGAGGAAGCAAAGGAATGAAAGATATTAAGTATAGGTATCAATCAATATTTAATATACATAATAACTTAATCTTAGGTATATAACTATACAATATAAAAATAATATTTGATTACAAAACAGAGACGGTTTCCGTTGGATCTGAAACAAAAAAAACAAAAAAGTATTATTATAATGTCTTTTAACGCTATGTTTTGGTATAAGATAATATTCTTAATACCAACAAATTTTAATATACTCTTTGTTGGCAAAATATTACATTCGAAATATTATTTTTGCAATATATTAAAGTTTAAAAATATTATACATATTCTCAAAATATTCTAAATACAATCGAACACAAAATATTATGTTTGATTTATTTATTTTTTCGTAATACGTCACCAAAGTACCAGGATAACATAAATATGGCAAGGGTTACCAGTTTGCCACCTAACTTAAACGATAACAAGCTTGTTAAAATACCGGTTAAGTACTTGTTGGTCTGTGGGTTAAGCACAAGTTAGCCAAAAAAAGAGGTTGCCAGCCAGCATGATGTCCTTTGACAAGTTTGACGTGACAAATAGGTAGCATTATCATTTGACGTTTTACTTTGACAGCGTTTTGGTGCATCTCACACAATATTTAAAAAAAAAAACCGGCCAAGTGCGAGTCGGACTCGCGCACGAAGGGTTCCGTACCAAAAACAGCAAAAAAATCACGTTTGTTGTATGGGAGCCCCCCTTAAATATTTATTTTATTCTGTTTTTAGCATATGTTGTTATAGCAGCAATAGAAATACACAATCTGTGAAAATTTCAACTGTCTAGCTATCACGGTTCATGAGATACAGCCTAGTGACAGACAGACGGACAGCGGAGGCTTAGTAATAGGGTCCCGTTTTTACCCTTTGGGTACGGAACCCTAAAAATATTAAAATAAAAAAGAATGATAACTACAGAAGTAAACCTTCACCATATTTATGGATTCTGGTACCTACTTTGGTGAAGAACTCGTACAAAGATTTAATCAATATTAAAAAGTGTTTGAAAATAGTAATTACTCCATATCTTCTAAAATCTGGCATTTGCAGAATCTGATCTGGCATTTATACATAAAGTTTGACATTTGAAGAATCTAGCTTTTGTAGAAGCAGAAACCACTTAAACTGTGATTGTACGTACAAAGTGTTATATTTTGAGAATGTAATACATTGAGAACGTATATGTTGCGTATGTAATATTAGCCTGAAACATAGCTTAAGTATATTCATTTTTAGGGTTCCGTACCCAAAGGGTAAAAACGGGACCCTATTACTAAGACTCCGCTGTCCGTCTGTCTGTCTGTCTGTCTGTCTGTCACCAGGCTGTATCTCATGAACCGTGATAGCTAGACAGCTGAAAATTTCACAGATGATGTATTTCTGTTGCCGCTACAACAACAATTACTAAAATTAGAATAAAATAAATATTTAAAGGGGGCTCCCATACAACAAACGCGATTTTTTTTGACATTTTTTGCTCGGTATTAAAAACGACAACAGGTAGACAGATGAAATTTTCACAGATTATGTATTTCTGTAGCCGCTTTAACAATAAATACTAAAAGCAGAATAAAATAAGTATTTAAGGGGGGCTCCCATACAACAACGTGATATTTTTTTTTGCCGTTTTCTGGTACGGAACCCTTCGTGCGCGAGTCCGACTCGCACTTTTTTTATTTTTTACCCGGTTTTTTATTGAAAGTATATTTAGCCTCATTCCCGTTTTTGGCACCTATGTCAAGAATTAACTACAAAGAAACATGCTACACGACACGTGTCTATACATATCAAGAACTTGTACTAGATGAGGTAATCGCAGTCAGTGACGTAATGAAGAGGAAATATCAAGCTGCTATCGAAATGGTGTCATGACCAGCCGGTTATTGCATTTGTTTGATAAACAAAGTAGATATGGTATGAGAATATGTTTAGGTACTAAAACTTTATTACTAGGTATGTTGGTATGGAATTTCCCAGTATGTCAGTTGTGTTAGTGGTTAATATTTTTAAAAACTTTAACGAGTCTTATGTGTCTAGATATTTTGACCACTAAACACTTAACTCGAGTCTTACAAAGATAAATATTCATATTAAAAACATTTACGTAATATTAAATTTAATATCGTCGTACATGTCACATTAAAATAGTTCTAGTCCATATCGATATAAAACCGCAGTATAACCAAATTTTTACTAAATATTTGGTTATAGGTACTGAGATACAACTGTGTCAATATTATCAATGTTGTCTAAAACACAAGAGCAGTACAAAAGATAAAGAAAAATACGTGAATGGAAGAGATAGCTATCGTTTAAAAGAATGCTCTTAATATTTTATTGTATTGTAGTAAGTACCTACTCATTGATATTTGGTTTGAATAAATTTATGATTCACAATACACGCTTTTACCTACTTCTTTGAAATAAGATTCACATTAGGGACTCTATTGTATGGCCAAAACGGCATCAAACAAAAGCCGTTAAGCGTGTACACGCGCATCACGTTCCATTTTTTTTAAATTTTCAATACAAATGATCAAAACAACTCTGCGTGAGCCGTAATAAGGGCGAACTTTGAAAATTCCTATTAAATTATTAAATAGATATAAGTATTTACAAAACACGCAGTACAAATAGACAAATACCTCATTATTCCTAAGAAAAATAAAAAATGACTTTAGAATCTGTAAATACGAGTAAAAAAACATGTCAAAGAGTACCGATTTGAGCATTTTTTAAATATTTTATTTCTCTGTGATTAAAATCATTTTTTTAATTTATCTCTATACGGCACTCCTTGACAATACAAACAATAAGTGAAAAAACAAATATGAGTCGTATTCTTATTTGTTACAGTTGAAACGTTTGTGAAAAATACCTCTGACAAGCAAATTTGAAATTCCACTTGAACAGATTGTCTTCGTTTAAAATACCTGATAATGTATTACGTTTTTCTCTCTATAGGGCACTAATTTAAAATTATTGCTTCCTAAAACTAAAGTTTATATCAATAGTAATACTTTCATTCTTTAGATAACTTCTTTGAAAACGGTAATTTCTTTGAAATGCGGATATACAGTCTTAACATTGAAACAAAAATAACAAGACAAAAGAAAACATTGAGTTTATTTACATTCGTAAAATATCTTAACGCGATTACGACTCTTGAAAAAAAGGTGCTTACCTTTTGTTAGGTTTTTTTAAATCCATACATGTATTTTTTTTCTGCTGGCGTGTAGTCTGCGAATTTATTGATTCCATAAGTAGCCGATGGATTCCTTTTGTTCGACTCGTTTATCGTCTTCAAACTCTGGACGAATGCATCATAATGTTCTTTTTTATCCTGTTCATCCTTATATTCACGGTTGTATTTTTTCATGAATGTCTCAAATAGTTGTGGAGCTTGTTCTATGTCAAATTCACGCGGTTCAGTTGGGGCCGCCATCGCGACTGCGCTGAGTAACAAAACGATACAGACGAACTTCATGTCGGTTCAATAGCTCTTTGACAACTCATGACTGGACTACTGTGTTGCAAGCATTTATAGAGTTTGTTTGTGTACGTTTTTTTTCTGAGGAACGATTCGTTAGTCATTAAAATTAATTAAGTAATTCCCGTTCATCACTTACATAGTGTATTGACGGTTTTTATTATTAATAGCTGTTTATGAACATAAATATTAAGAAATAACAAACAACGTACCTTACTATTTTTAGCATATTCAAGAATTTTCTGGCTGTTTTATACTGAACAAAGAATATGAAGGAATCTTTAACTTTAAATACTTACTTTAATAAAATTGAAGTGAAAGATAAGTGAAACAAAAATAGTACCTACCTGCATATACCTATCTAATTTTTTATGTACCAACTACTACATTATGACAGAATGTCAAAATCGATGGTGTAAATAAATGATTTCTAGGATTCCAGCGGGGCTACTCAAATGCCCACTTTTCTATTCGTTCGCTACCTTAAAAATAAGCCATAAACACCAAAATAACGTGTCGTAGGCTTGTCAATTCTGTACAATACAACAATGTCTGTGATTTACATAAACTTGCGAACGTCTGACTTGATCATTAATTGCTTATTTTTAAGATTTAAGTTAGCCAACGAATAGAAAAGTGGCCATTTGAGTAGCCCCCCAGGAAGTACCCTAAGAATTTTGATGTTCAAATCCACTGATGACTCACTAGTTAGAGACGAAATGGGTTTTTCTTTAGATAGAAATAAAAACTAAAGTATAAAAGCTATGCAATTGAAACTTAATATGTTAAATAAGTCTACTACTGAAATCATATCCCGAGAATTTTGTTTATCTGGTTTTATCCAAACCAAAGTTGTGAGGGTTAAAAAAAAACTACGAAACGCTCCGAGAAAAGGTAGGTAGTGCCCTAATGCTTCGCTTGGTCGTCTAGGCGGGCACTGCCAGACGGGAATTCATCATCAATTGTTGTTAGTTTTATTTAATTATAAACAAAACCTTTGAAAATGCCTACGTTATGCGCTAAAAATTAATCCGCCGTCGGTCGCGCTATCTTTTGTTACACCGTCGGTCGCATGGGGTCTTTGAAAGCCCATTACTTCAATCACCAAAATTTTGTAGATTAATTTATGTATTTAAGCATCCTTTATTTTATATGTTACATGGGAAAGTAAATAAATATGATACAACAAAAACATATATAAAATTATTCATTTTGGCATGAAAATCAATCACAAGCCAAATAATAGATTTTTTTCCCACAATTTGACAATACTTGCTTGATATTGATAAAAATTTAACAAAACAAAATACTGAGTAGAAACAATAAAAATATAAATTTGAGGCTTATACTTATACACACAAATAAACTTATAATGCAAATGTACAAACTAATATAGAAAAAAACACTATGTACATTTTTGTATTTTGAACAACTTACTAATGAGCTGAGCTGCGTATCTGGTTTCACCAAATGAAAGGCCAAATAAGGATAAGGTCAAATGTTTTTGGTCCAGTTCCATGAATGAAGGCAATACATCTTTTTTGACTGAATTTGGTTGGTTAGGATTTCGTTATTGTTATAGGCTGTTGCCAGTATAGGGCCTAATATGTTACAACCACTTCATAGATTACCGCGTGTACTCCTGTGGGAGTACTCCCTTGCAAAAGGTGCCGAAACGTCAGAAAATTTAAAACAAAACTAAATATAAACCCAAAAAGTGAATTAAATTCATTAAATTACGCAGAAATCCGTTAAAGTGGTTCATTTCAACACATAATATAATGACAATCTCTATAGACTCTTCAACATGGGGAGAGTCCGTAGAGTACTTCTATATTTTAGGTTATAATAATAAAAAATGAGGTTAGTATTTTAAAATTATATTTTCTAGGTAAGAATGTAACTAAGTATCATTTGAGAACCAGCGATATTCACTAGAAAAAAAATATCATTAAGAGCCAGCTGCGTCAGGTTTTTGCAAAAAAATAAGAATTATTGCAGACACCAGATCATCTACTGGGTCATAATCATCATACCCTGCTTCAAGCCATCTATCTAATCGTTGTGTATTTTTATCCAGATTGCAGTTAAATTATGATTTTATACTTACGATCGTCAAGTAAAAAAATATACGAAATTGGTCGCGTGGGGTCTTTGAAAGCCCTTGCGCAAAATAAAGGTTTATTTTATTAAGACAAAGTAAAATAAATCTACAAAACCTATATTACATGGTACCTACTCGTACATCCTTTTATGCAGCTACTAAGAAGCACAAGCTTGTAAATAAAATATTCAAAGAGTTATGTCAGTTTTTCTAGACTCCGGGCTTTTAAAGACCCCATGCGACCGACGCACGTACGTCCTTTTTTGAAATCTACGTGCGCAAAAATCAAAAATGTTTGTTGATACGAACTGGTTATAGTATTTTTTTCCAAACACATAGGTGATCAGACAACCCAAAACACACCGTATTTTAACATTTCACACGCTATTGAATGAAAGAACACAAAAACAAGTCACGGCTTTTGCGCCCACGCACGCATCTACTGCTTAGGCCAGTCGATGCACTTGTTTCGGGGCGACTGTGCCTTTTTTCCAATGTGAAGTGATTAATTGTTGTTATGGGACAAACGCGGAAAGGTATGTACATCAATTGTATGTAACTTTTGATTCGGGTCTTACATTTAAAGTAACATAAACAGACGAAAGAAAAAACTATTAATTTGGTTAAAAAAAAATATTACTCTGTGTTTATTAGACCATATATATTTTTGTTGATAGTTGTTGGTTTTGAAATTATTATGTATCAGTAGTGTAACTATGTGACATTCTGTGAATTTAGGTTTTGGCTGCAGCTACCTGCAGTAACTATTTTTTTAAGTCTTTCTAGATCTGGCAGAAGGAGTGAAGTGGGCGGAGTGAACTGTTCGACATCTGGCGAAATGAAACTGATTCTGCTTTAAAACTTGAAGCTTCGTGTACGTTATATTCTTTTGTGTACTCTACAATTTGTTTTATTACCTATAAATAATAAATGAAAATAAAAAAGCCTTTTATTTCTTGCATAAACAGTAGTTGCAATATTCGTAACTTAAAAATTTGTTTATTTTAATACTTAAATAATTTGATTTCATTCATAGTTTTAATTTAAGTAAATACAATACTAATATAAATACATTAATTAAAAAAAAATGATCTATGGACTAAATAATAATTTTGAAATTCATTTGTAAATAGTACTTAATAGTTTTAAAACAATAATTAAATATAATAATAAAACTTATCATGCATTTTATTTACCAATATTGGACTCTAAATTGGATAAATTTTAGGAGAATTATAATATCTATTTAGATGAAAACTATAGTCGACGGAACCCCCACGCACAAGTCTAACTTGCACTTGGCCAAAATTATATTGCAGGTACTACATATTTGATATATTCAACAATGAAACGCTTTTCTCACGAAATATCATGTAAAATAATTTTGAGCGAATAAATTGATGAAAAGGAATGTGCGACGGCGGGTTAAACAGATCAGTGACTAAATAGTACAGCTACCTTAAATTTACTCATGATACGTTTACACGCAATTTTCATGGGTAAGAATTTGAATAGGCTACTGGGCCAATGTATAAAAATATAGCTAGGAATTGGATGAATTTCTTTAACAACAACATAATAAATTATTACGTTTAATCGTCTTGAATGACTTTTTTATTATTACCGTTACATAAATTGTTATTATCAGAGGTTATGAGACTATTGTCCGTTTATGAATATTGTTCTATTGACTGCTGCAGCGCTGTTAATAAATTTCAAACGACTTAATTATTAATGTAAAAAAAAATATTTCCCATAAAATTATTTGAAATGTAATTATGTAGAATATATACAACGTGAAATAGAATTAATGGCTCAACCAGAATATGGTAGATAGTTGGTTCTATCGTAAAAGTTGTTCAGTTTGACCATCAAACTGAACAACTTTTACGATGGAACCAAGTCTGAAATCGCGAAAAAAAGCTGCTATTTCATACAAAAAATAATAACGAAAATAAAATATGTAAATGTATGAAACAGCCTATCTGCCATATCCTGTTTTAGCCATTAATTCTGTTACACGTTGTATATTTACAATACTCACAGATGTGATTCTTTAGTCTTATATAACACTGCAGGAGCCTACAGTAGTTCTGAAAAATTAATTAAAAAAATCAAGTTTTATGTAACCATATTCGAGAAAACATTATCCCACCAAAAACATTTTCATGTAAATGTTGCTGCCAAGGATCGCTCGCACTGTCAAAAAGTTATCAGACCTCATGTAGAGCCAAGCTTCTAACTCTACGAGCCCTAACTCTACAAGCCCTAACTTCAAAAACTCTACACCTTAGTCAAAATATGTGGCTTGGCCGTTTCGCTACATGGAAAAATATATTCACTGTTCATACTTTTCTGATAAACAGTTCTTGTAGTAACGAAACGGCCAAGCCACATATTTTGACTAAGGTGTAGAGTTTTTGAAGTTAAGGCTTGTAGAGTTAGGGCTCGTAGAGTTAGAAGCATGGCTCTACATGAGGTCTGATAACTTTTTGACAGTGCGAGCCTTGGCAGCAATATTTACATGAAAATGTTTTTGGTGGGATTTCACTTCTTTTTGTAAGTAACTCTACATACACCGTCATTTTGTAGTCGTTTTAATTAACTTAAGGGTGTGTTGTACCAATGAAACTAAACATTTTTGCCCAAGAAACATGGGTCAAAAAACGACAAAAAATTTTGGTCTTCCCATACTAACTAGACAGCTAAAACATTGTATTTGTATGGGAAAGTCCAAAATTTTTGTCGTTTTTCGACCCATGTTTCTTTGGCAAAAATGATTATTTTCATTAGTAGAGCACTCCCTGAAGTTAATAAAAATGACTACAAAATGACGGTGTATATTGGAAAAGCAAGCTGGGGTCAGAATTATGGTCTTAAATCGTACAAAATTCGATCACCATCAATCAGCGTGCATTGTACTGTTATTTATTCTGTAATAGAACTAAATCATTTATGCCGTGATATTATGTGGTCTAAAATCGTGTAAAATTTAATAAACATCAACTAGCGTACTAGAACTATTATTAATTCTGTGGTAGAACTAATTCATCTATGCTGTGATATTAGTTTACTCTTTAAAGCAGAAAGTGAAGTGACAGTGCAAAGAGAAAAATAGAGTCTGCGCGAGTTTTGCGCCATAAAAGAAGTAGGTAGTTTTGAAATGAACACAATATCTTTTTTATTACTACTTTTTCCATCGCTTTAACATAGCTTTAAAGATTTTTCAGATTCATATGTCTAATTTTTATAGTATCAAAATTTGCGGAAGTCTCATACAAACTTCCATCCCCTTGTTTAAGGGGTTAGGGGGTTAAAGTTCCAAGTTTTATAATTTTTTTGCAGTTTGTGTACTAATACTAGCTTAAATACCAAATTTCAGCTTTCTAAGACTTCAGGAAGTACCCTAGGAATTTTGATGATTATCAGTAAGTTTTGACGAAATCGAGGTTTTTTAGATATCAATAAAATCCAAAGTTTAAGAGCTATATACAATTGAAACTTTATATTTTTAATAAGTCTACTACTGACATCATATCCTGAGAATTTTGTGCTTCTGATATAATCCCAACCCAAGTTATGAGGGTTAAGCGGTTGGGGGTTAAAGTCCAAATTTCATAACTTTTTTGTTCTTTGTGTACTAATACTGGCTTACATACCAAATTTCAGCTTTCTAGGACTTCAGGAAGTACCCTATGAGTTTTGATGATCATAAGTAAAATCAGGGTTTTTTGGATCTCAATAAAATCTAAAGTTGAAGAGCTATGCCATTAAAACATTGTATGTTTAATAAGTTTACTATAGACAACATATCCTAAGAATTTTGTACTTCTGGTATAATCCAAATCCAAGTTATGAGGGTCAAGCGGTTGGGGGCTTAAGGCCCAATTTCATAATTTTTTTGTTGTTTGTGTACTATTACTAGCTTACATACTAAATTTCAGCTTTCTAGGACTTCAGGAAGTACCCTTTGAGTTTTGATGATCATGAGTGAGTCAGTGACGAAATCAGGGTTTTTTAGATATCAATAAAATCTAAATTATAAGAGCTATGCAATTGACACTTTGTATGTTTAATAAGTTTACTACTGACATCATATTCCGAGAATTTTGTGTATCTGGTATACTCCAAACCCAAGATTCTTCTTCGTCGTTACGCTCTTGGCAGAGCGGTCGTGGTCACTTTGAGGCGTCCACATCGGTGGTAGAGGCGGACATAGCTTTCCGCACGATCTCCCGCCATCTCTCCCGGTTGGCAGACTGTCTGGCGCAGTCAGATACAGGGTGTCCCACTGCGGATTTCACCTGGTCAGTCCAGCGCATCGGTGACCTGCCACGTGATCTGGTTCCCTCTACTTTGCCCTGTACGACCAGCCGCTCTATGGAGTCGTTACCCCGCCTAGAGACATGGCCAAAGTACTGCAGTATGCGCGACTGTACTACGGCCGATAAACGCTGCGTGATGCCGAGCTCCTGGAGTATGGACACGTTGGTGCGGAATTCCGTCCATGATATCCCCAGCATCCTCCTCCAGCACCACATTTCTAGAGCATCTATCTTCCCCTTTTCCAGCTCGCGCACTGTCCACGTCTCTGCCGCGTAAAGAAAAATGGGGAATACTAGTGTTCGCACGAGCCTGACTTTGGTGGCTTTGGTAATGTTACGATTCCTCCATACTTTCCTTAACTTCTCCATCGCAGTTCTGGTTATGGCCATACGTCGTTTTACTTCATCTACGCAGCCGCCGTTGTTTGAGATTAAAGCTCCAAGGTATACGTAGGTCTGAACCACGTCGCAGTTCGCAATCTGTGTCACTTCGGGCGAGTTGTCGTTGACGCGATCCACGATCATGATTTTGGTCTTAGATCGGTTTATCTTTAACCCAAACGTAAGGCTCACGCGCTCCATTTTGAGAAGTAATTCCTCCATAAGGCCAGCGTTACTCGCAAATAAGGTGGTGTCATCTGCATATCGCAAGTTCGCTAATTTATATCCACCAATTACAACACCATCAGTCCAGTCCTCGAGAGTGATTCGCATAACAAGCTCGGTGTAGATGTTGAATAGTAAGGGTGATATTATGCAGCCCTGTCGCACGCCCGCACTTGGATGGAAACTATTTGAGAGGAGGTCATCTGTCCGCACTGAAGCTGTTCCCCCTTCGTAGAGCTCCCTGAGCAGGTGCACGAGGTGTTGTGGTGTGCCCATGTCCAGTAGTGTTTTCCACAACGTTGGCCATTTCACCGAGTCGAACGCCTTGGAGAAATCAACAAAGAAATAGAAATAATAGAAATATAAATAATGTTTATTCACTTTCTTATGACTAAAATAACAAAAATTATTGAAGCCCCCTATTAAGCAAAAAGATGCCTGTGCCAGGAGACTCCGCTCTATTTACTTATTTTCTATACACAGTCAAAGATTATCTAAATATTGTACAAAGTTAATTAAAAAATGAGAAAAAAAAACTCTTAATTTTATGGTGCTTTAGGTTTAGAATAAATTAAAGGTAAGTACTTACTAATGTTAATTATGTATGTTTATGTATGTATTCTATATTAAATGGTTCTATGTTATATATTATTTATCAATTTTAAACAAAAGTTTAAAAGATTTAAATAAGGTTATATATAGGTAGTATATTAATTTACTTTGATTTACTTTATATATTCCAATAAACTTTCTATCTCAATATAGGTTAAATTTTGTATCCAATTTATTAATATTGATTTACACTCGTAAATAGGTTTATTATATATATATGTCTCTTTATTTATTTTATTATATAAATATGCTGAACGTGTATCGTACTGTGCTCTTGCAAACATTGTTTTATTATAAGGAATAGGTACCACATTTTTCTTTCCCCTTCTACTTTCATTAGCTGGATTAAAGGTTATGTTTTTATGTTTTTTTAGTATAATGTGCACGATGTATAGTTTACGTATAGATAGTAAATTATGTCGGCTTGTTAAACTCTCGAGCCTTCTCAATGATTTGACGAACGATGAGAATTTGTTCACGAGTTCCTTTCCCTTTCACAAATCCAGCTTGTTCTGGCGCAATTTCTCTGGACAAATATGCTTTCAGTCGCTCGTTTATGATGTGTAGCATTATTTTGCTAGCGTGTGTTATTAATGCAATAAGTCGAAAGTTGGTACATTTCTTCGTGGAACCCTTTTTGTGAAGAGGAGTGAATATTGTGTGAGCCCATTTAGAGGGCCATTTGCCTGTGAGCCATATCTTGTTGCAGATGATGTGAAAGATATGAACGCCACGGTCTCCCAATGCACGTATAGTTTCGATTGGGATCTCATCTTTCCCTGTGGCTTTCCCATTCTTTAGATGCTGAATAGCGGCTCTTACTTCTGACTCGAGAATATCCGGGTCGAGCATGTCACTCGCAGGCTCCGTGGGTGTGAAATTTCGCGACTGAGGATCTTGAAACAAGGATTGACAGTAATTTCTCCAAACTTCCGAAATTTTGTCTAGTTCAGTAACTACTTGACCATTCTGATCTTCTACGGCCCAGGTTTTAGACGGCAGCGTTTTTGTGATGAGGCGTATTTTGTGATGCAAGTCTCTTGACTCATATCTGTCTGCATGAGCCTCAATTTCAGTACACATATTGCGCAGATAGGCATTATGATCTTGTCTGCATTTGAGCTGTATCTGTGCTGACATTTTATTGAGATCCTTAATATCAGCGCCCGCTGCTTTCATTTTCCGGCGTTTTTCGACCAGTTCGAAGGTTTTAACGGTCATCCAGTGCTGTCTTTTATGGGTTGTAATTAGTGGTGTTGTTTCAGAGACAGTTGTGGCGATGAGTGTGAGTGCGACCCCATAGTGCATCGGGTGTTTCGTTAGCCAGATCTGCTTCAGACCACCGTGACCAGTTCTGTTCAATAGTTGAACGGAATCTCTGAACATCTTTTACCTCCAGCTTCCTCGGCTTTTTTGTGATTCTGGCTGCTGTTAGCTTGAGCTTTATTTTAGAGATCAGAAGTTGATGATCAGACCCGCAATCAGCTCCAGGTAATGTATGGGCATTTGTTACAGATGATCTCCATCGCGACCGAATCATGATGTAATCTATTTGGTTGCGGGTTTTTCCATCGGGTGATACCCAAGTGTAGAGCCTTCGAGGGTGGTGTTGGAAAAGGCTATTTGCAATCAGAAGATCGTTTTCTGAAGCGAATTGTATTAAGCGTTCACCTCGTTCATTTCGCTTCCCGAGCCCAAATCTCCCGACGCATTTACCCAGCTGATGAGCGTTTTCTCCGATCTTAGCGTTCAAGTCTCCTAGGTTCTCCTGAATAATTCTCTATTGGGTACCTTCGCTATTGTGGACTGTAATTCGGAGTAAAATTTCTCGATTGCTTCGTCACTCGCGGTAGAGGTGGGGGCATACACTTGAACGATGTTAAGGTTCATCGGTGAAGCTTTTATCTTGATGCTGATAATCCGATCGCTTACTGGTTCGTACCCCATCACGCAGTTTTTCTGATGTACGGGTATTAGAAAGGCCACGCCATTGCTGCTGCTGATGTCGTTGCCGGAAAAGTAAATGACATGGTGGTCTGTCAATAAATGTCCGCTACCTTTCCAGTGTGTTTCGCTTAGACCACAGATGTTCACGCCGACTCTAGCTACTTCGTGTTCCAATATGGCAAGTTTTCCAGGTTGGTTTAAGCCGCGCACATTCCATGTTCCTATCATCTGGAGGCGTCGTAGCTTGATAGAATTTCCAGTAGTAGAATTTCCATGGAGGGCCTGGTCTCCTACCCCGCCATGGCCGGTAGCCAATTTCACACCGCGAGCCCCGGATGCAGCGCGGCGCCGGTCGCCAATCGGTTCGCAGGGCAAACGTGTCTCATTTATTTTTGCTCTCATGTGACTTTCTTGGGAATATAGTCGCAGTGGTTTCCCCTTGCCTTCTGCGCCAGAAATTTTTGGAGATTATTTAGATCCCAAGGCTGCTGAAGCCTCTTCTGGTCGGTTGCCCGGCCTGGTGTATGGTTATACCGCCATTGCTCGGTCGTCAGAGCCTCGTCCGTTATCTAGCAGGGAGCACCACGGCAACCCATGGGTCGTCGCCACCGGCTATTCAGCGAACCACCAGTGCGTGCAGGTGAGGTTGACAATTGGGATCGGCGAGATGCTATGCCCGTTCATCCCCTTACTCCCCTAAACCCAAGATATGAAGGTTCAAAAAAACGACGAAGCGCTTCGAGAAAAGGTAGGTAGTGCCCTTGAGCTTCGCTTGCTCGTCTTGACGGGGGCACTACCGTGCCCCCAGTTTTTTTCTTCCCGCGAGAGAGAATGTATTTTCATAAATTTTTCTCTACTGATTTTTATTATGATAATATGCATTCCGAGCAGTTTTTTCTCGCCTTGATATAGTACAACTATGTCCAATGTACATTTTCACACACAAGCGCATAACGGAATAAAGTATTGTTCCCGAGGGATAGCAAAAAACTTTCCACGCAGACGAAGTCGCGGGCGGCCGCTAGTGATATTATAAATGCGAAAGCAACTCTGTCTGTCTGGCTGTTACGCTTTCACGCCTAAACTACTTAACCGATTTTTATGAAATTTCGTACCTCCAGAGAAATAGGGGATGAAATTGTATGAGAGGAAGAAGAGGGGCAACGCGCTGGTCACCCGCCTGATTAGGCGGTGATTACGTGATTACGTTAAAACGGCTGTTCTGATTTTGATGAAATTCAAACATAGAATACTATTGAAGCTGGTTAAAGTTTCCCTAAGGATTTTCTCGAATATCCACGCGGACGAAGTCGCGGGCAGAAGCTAGTACTTAATATTATAAATGCGATAGTAACTCCGTCTGTCTGTCTATTACGCTTTACGTACGTATAAAAGCGCAATCCCTACTCGACCTTAATGTGAGGAACAGCTGATTTTTTTCGCGATATCAGAGTTGGCCCCATAGTAAAAGTTGCTTGTAATCATGAGTGGAACCACCCCACTGCGGGAACCAAAATGATTGAAATTTTACGATGTATGTATAGTCTATGCCCTGTATTCACATGGCGAGGCAGCGTCACGATGTAGTGACGTGGTTGCCTCGGATCGTTACCTTGCGACTTACCGCTCGGCTCAATGCAGCATTTTATGAGCAGCCTCGCGAGAATATTATCGGTTTTCAGCTGGTCTACCTCACGCTCTGAGGATAAATCTACTTATATTTTTATGTGGTAAATACTATAAAACTACTAGGTATATAAAATGATGATTTTTGGATGATTCCCTGCTACGAGGTCTCGTAACAGAAGTAAAGGGAAAAATGCTTTCTGAAATATTTCATGACTTAACTCTGTCAAAACGGTTAATAGTTTTGTTTTTATTTAGAGTCGAAATATGCAACGTCAATGACCGTATCTGTTGATTTAGCTGGCTTTACTGCTCCATAGGTCTTAGTACCTAAGTGGTTGGTATCAATTACAAATAGAAGAAAATGTGTACGCGTTGCTGAGAAAAAGGTCTTTCATAGATAGAGGGACGGACAAGCAAAAAATCTAGTAAGAGTTTTTTTTTTCAAATTAATAAATTCTCTCGTTCTTGTTGATTCTATACTTGTTTGTGCCGCGTTTGTAGATGCTAAAAATAAAGAACAAAGTAGCTAATTAAACTTCTTGTAGCATACTTAGATACAATTACGCAGGCACAGTCAAACAGTGCACACAATCAAAAGTATGTTACGTATTGTTCGTGCCCAGAGGCGGTCGTGTTTCCAAGTTTCGTGTAGCGTTACTTGGTTTGTTCCCGTATACAACAGTTCTATAATCCCACCGTAAAGGCTTGATCATCATAATTTGATAATATAATTTTGTTTTATGATGGTCATCCCAAAACGCAACAATTATAGGTAACCTATATCTAAGTAGATTAAACCATATGACAATAATGCTCGCATTGAACGGTAAGTCGTACGGCAATAATATCGTGTTGGCTCGCGACGCAAACGCATCTCCATAACACAAAGCTGCCTCGTAATGTGGATACAGGGCATTAACAAAAGCACGTAGGACTATTACTGGTCTTGGACAGGTATTTAGGTAGTTGATAAAATGAAATTTTCACATCTCCAGCACGAAAAGGGCGCCTTTGGCGCGTAAAAACTCGCAGCAAAATCGATTTTTGCTGCTTGCGTGAGGCAAAGAGCTTTTTTAATTTCTAACACCAACTTTTAAAATAATAAAGAAAAAAGAAATAAAGTGACAAGGATGAGACTTGCAAAATGGATATGTGAGAAAAGGATAGATAGAGTGCTTTATGGTGTCATACATGGATTAAAAAGTAAAAAAAATAAAATGCACGGATATACCAAGGAGTTTTAAATAAGGATTGATAAAAAGGAGGTTGATAATTCGAAATAAAGAGTATGGACGAAATGAGATCGCATGTAGGTATGAAATGAATATAAAATAAGAAAAATTAAAGAAATTTATAAAAAAAATAGTGTTTTATAAATAAATAAATAAGATGGGATATTAATGAATAAGAGTAAAGCACAACGTAATAATGTAAAACAAAACGGCGGGAATCCACTAAATGAATAAAACTTTTCAGCATAGGTTTGATCGAATTATTTTTGTGATAAATTACAAAAAATGAATGCGACCAACGATGAAGATAGTTGTCTAACTCCAAAAGAGTTGAGTGAACAAGTTTCTAATGCTGAATTTAGCTTTTTACCAGCAATCTCACGTAAAATTTTTCTCGCTGGTAGAGGTGAAAAGTTGTATGTTTTACACGAGACCAAAATTTTGTTCTGCCTCGTGACTTTAAATCACTCACTGTGCTCAGTAGTCTTTATTAGAATCACGTCACTTGTATAACAAATAACTATTTCCCTCTTGTCAAATCAAAGGGTTGAATGCGAGAAAGTACGGTTCGAAATAATAATATGAGAACGTGTGTAAAGTGGCTTAATAATAATCAATCTCTATTTTATATTATTTATTTTTAAATGGAAATAAATGACCAATAGAAAACTTTTTGCACACGTGCTTCAATAAAAGTGTTCGAAGGACTAAGGTATATAATATATGTACTACCTACTAGACAGACAGAGCAGACACCGCAATGAAAAATTTTGCTCACCTAAATTAGAGGGCAACTACCTCAGTCCTTCAGGAAAAGTATCGCAAATGTATGAATTTCGGTCCATTTACTATAAAGTGGCACTAAGAAGCATCAAGATTTTCTTTTCCAAAAAAAGAAGTATTTTCCTTATTGCTTACCCAATCTGTAAGGACTGTCGGGAGCGCACTATCACAAAGCTCCCCCCCACCCTCCACGAGGCAATAATGGAGACGTCCTCGATGAGTCCCGTTTAATTAACTTCAAAATGAGGCTGTGGCTCTCCAACTTCGGCGGGAGTTTGCGCCAAAGAAATAATAATGAGCGCCGCCGGACGGACGGTGTGAAGTGATTTTAAAGTTTTTCGCTCTTCAAACGGTAAGCTAATAATTGATTTGTTTGCTTGTGAAGGGGTGTTTCGAACTTTTTTGGTGTTTAAACTGTCGGTGCGGTTTTAGGGTTCATACTGGGTAGGAGTTAATGATAATGTTTCATCGAGGACGAAAATGTTTTGTGAGGTTCTTTTTTATTTAAAAATGACAATAATCATTTAAAGATCTAATAGTTTACGCATGAAAAGAGTTATTCGAAATGGTATAATAGGTACTCGTACCTATTATTATACTTAAGATAAAGTTTGTTTACCAATTTTGAGTTTGGTGTTACATAAGGCAGAACTTATGTAACACCAAACTCAATTGGTAAACAAACTTTATCTTAAGTATAATAATAGGTACGAGTACCATCTCGTCACCTTTCCCTTTGTATATTTCAAACAACCGATACTTCATAAGAGCGTAATCGAAAGTGTATTATCCAATATGACGGTTTATGTACTAAGTTAAGCTAGGGTCTCCTAGAATGACGGTGCCGTCATATTACGACCGTCATTTAGCGGCGTAGAACGTTGTCTATACATATGTAAACAATACGGCGCGGTTTCTGACGTTACGGCGACGCCGTATTGTTTAAATAGACAACATTCAACGTCGCTATATTACGGCCGTAATATGACGGCACCGCTCTATCCTAGGAAACCCTAGCATTACTGTTTAGGTGCATTCTATACGGAAAGAGGCTCAGAGGTTTTCATTTAATAATTTGTTAATAGAAAAAGTTTTTATTAAAAGATTGCGTGCCATTTTTTGAGTAATAACGTATTATATATTCTGTGGTAATAGTATAAAACATGATAAGGTATAAGTAAACAACGAACACGATAAGGTATAAAAACGAACACTTTTAGATGTTTGGATGTTTGTTCCGCAATCACGCAAAAACGGCTGAATAGATTTGGATGAAATTTGACACACAGATAGTCTATAGCCTGGATTAAAAAAATACAGAATACTTTTTATCGCGGTCAAAGGTTCCCTAGGGATTTTCTGAATATCCACGCGGATACTTTCGGTCCGAGTAGATACCGCCGTGAACGAAAATTATTAAAATAGTCAAACATAAGTTTCATAAAACATTAATTGAAGTTCACTGATATGAACATCATTAATGTTCTGAGAAATAATTTAAGTCCAGAGGCATTGTGTTTGTCGATGAAACTTGGAAATATTGTAAATAATACGAAGCACCTATTGTAAACTCAGATCATTGTTATTTACAGCTCATAATAATTCTCTTGAATTGGGTAATTCCCAACTGTAATAAATGTTCAGTTTCTAGTTTCTAGGTAAACATCAATGTTTTAACTTAGAAAACTTAGCAACAAAATAGCTCATTACATAGCGGCTGCCCTACGCAGAAGTCAAGTAACTCAGTTTCCAAAAGTTTTTTTTTATTTCATTTTCTGTTTAAGCAAAACAAAACGCATCTACCATTTTTTATTTTATTAAAATTCGGTTTAATTCGGAAAATATAGCCAATAATTTGAAGTATCTTTTTCCGGTTGCAAAATCTACGCTAAAACAAAGTATATTTCCCGTTTTTTAACTTAAAAACAAGCAAGCCTTATCAAGATACTTGTATTTTAAATAGATAAGCAGATACTTGATTTCTATGCATTTATTTTATAGCTGTGAGTACTATAATTCTATGGCTATATGCAAAGCTGAAAACAATTAGTATCTACTAAAAGTACAATAGAGAATCTCAAGTTACTTGTATATAGCGTAGAATATTATTGACAAATAAATACATATTTCTACGCAGAATACTATTTTCGTTCGTCAAAATGTAGGTAGGTATGAGAACTTATTTTTTTACAGACATATGTTTTTAATTTTAACTTTTAGATTTTTGCATTCACAATGCTATTCTTATATTAAGATGAATAAATAATGAAAAATATTAGAAAAAATCGGCTCACCCGTAGCAACTTAGACGGGATTCGAACCCGCACCCTTAGGATTCCGGTCCAATGCACTACCAAGTATGCTACCAAGCCACTAATGGAATGCAATGGCGCTGCTTTCAAATGTCGAAGTAATTCTCTTCACATTGGTGAGATGGCGCTGATCTTCAGCGGAAACGTAAAAAGTATTAGAAAATTTCGCCAAATCCATTAGTGGCTTGGTAGCATACTTGGTAGTGCATTGGGCTGGAATCCTAAGGGTGCGGGTTCGAATCCCGTCTAAGTTGCTACGGGTGAGCCGATTTTTTCTAATATTTTTCATTATTTATTCATCTTAATATAAGAATAGCATTGTGAATGCAAAAATCTAAAAGTTAAAATTATAATTATGACTGTTTCACCTTAATTGATTGTCTAGCACCTGCAATGGCGCTGCTTTCAAATGTCGACGTAATTCTCTTCACATTGGTGAGATGGCGCTGATCTTCAGCGGAAACGTAAAAAGTTTTAGAAAATTTCGTCAAATCCATTAGTGGCTTGGTAGCATAATTGTTAGTGCATTGGGCCGGAATCCTAAGGGTGCGGGTTTGAATCCCGTCTAAGTTGCTACGGGTGAGCCGATTTTTTCTAATATTTTTCATTATTTATTCATCTTAATATAAGAATAGCATTGTGAATGCAAAAATCTAAAAGTTAAAGTTATAATTATGACTGTTTCACCTTAATTGATTGTCTAGCACCTGCAATGGCGCTGCTTTCAAATGTCGAAGTAATTCTCTTCACATTGGTGAGATGGCGCTGATCTTCAGCGGAAACGTAAAAAGTATTAGAAAATTTCGCCAAATCCATTAGTGGCTTGGTAGCATAATTAGTAGTGCATTGGGCCGGAATCCTAAGGGTGCGAGTTCGAATCCCGTCTAAGTTGCTACGGGTGAGCCGATTTTTTCTAATATTTTTCATTACATATGTTTTTACTTTAAATATCAATGATATTTTAACATTTTAGTGTTCAGAATATATCATTTTTTCAATAAAAATACTTTATACTAAAATTTGTCTGCAATGAGATACTTGAATTTGGTTTAGGGCAGCCGGTAGTTATATAATTTTATTAATATAGAGAAGTGAAATAACTAAGAGTCAAGCGGGAGACCATTACCGATATTAACAATAAAAATGAAGCTTTGAACTCTGAAGCACTAATTAATTAAGAAGCCAGTTGTAAGGCGGAGTAGTTTATTTTATTCAGATTCATTTGTATATAAATAATTTTCGCTTATACTTAATTTTTTCTACAACGTCTGTTTTAAAATTCGATATACAAAAGTAGCATACTAGGTTTATTTGCCGTAAAGAGCCTAGTAAAGCTAGTAAAGAGCATACTTTAACAATTTATAAGTGAATTCCATGATGGCATAGTATCGTTTGAACAGTACCTATCTAAATCCACTGGAATCAAGGGTATTGTAGGGAATGTAGGTACTTCAAATTGCCTTGTTACCTACGACCTTCGAGCAACAAAGGCTTCGTTTTTCACGAAGGGAGAAGCCTTAGCGATTAAACTCTATTCAAATTATTCTGGCATTTTTTGCGGGGGGGGGGGAAAATGCACACAAGTGCAGTTCCGCATACCCACATACAAAAACAACACTGTAATGACGACACTCACCCATAAAAAATAAAACAAAACAGCAAAAAATTGTGTACGGATGAGTCACACATCAAAATATGACACGTTTTTGACATAAAGGGCTGGGCTCAACTGTCGATGCAGCAATATCGATACGGAAAAAGGAATAAAGGTTACAAACTTAATCATTTTACGATGGGGTGAATAACAACAAAGAGGTCATTTTTATACGCTTATGAGCTTTATACAAAAAGCTCGAGAGTGTAGGTGATTGGGTTGTGACTAATGTGTACCCAGGGACGTTGGGCTCAGGATGCAGACACTGAACATCGCTCCATGACAGTACTGCCACCCAACAATTTGAATTTTGACCGACCGTTGAATAAAAAAATAGCAAACTGATTTTGATAATGTCGTCAATATAGTAAAATATATAATTATTTTTCTAAGAAACTGTACATTCAATGTCTCAAAAATGGCCTGATTTATCATAGTATGATAGGTACCTCATTCGAGGTGGTATATTGAAAGATATATGATTTCAATGGTAAAAAGTAGAGTACACAACTCGTGAAAAAAAAACTCATCTCGGTTCTTTGTATAATACTTACGGCTATTTGCACTAAACTTAAGAATCGCATAAGTCTTTCCTAACTATAACTCGACCAAATTAAAACGGTGTCATGAACTTAGCTGTCATGCAGCTATCATGCGCCTAATTATCTTGCTCGAGTTGTACTTTGGAAAAAACTAGGCGATTCTTAAGTTTAGTGCAAACGGCCGTTAGTCCCTCGAACTAAATTCCCTTTTTATTCACTTGTTGTATAATCTACTATTTCGACATTTATTTCGCGATATCTGTCTCGCTCACACCAGTGCAGAGCAAATCATGCAAAAATCTCGCAAATTAATTTGACGCAGAATCAGGGCCAGATTGACCAACACTTTATCGACAAACATTATTTAACGGTAACATCACTAAGTTGTCCATCGGCGAGAACTCGGATTTATCTAGCGACAGATCTGAAATTTGTACGGACGAGCCATGGACTAGCAGACCGGCACCCTGATTATCTAAAAAGAAACTATTTAGCGACCGGTTGCATTTGACATCCATTGCTACTTTTCTTTGGTATGTTTTTTTTTACCCCAAAGAAAAGTAGTAATGTATTACGTTCATCTGTGAACTGCGACCGGTCGCTAGGCGGTTTCTAATTAGATAATCAGCCCGCCGATGTCACTGAACAAATCTGACAACTAATCAAGAATAAAATATACGAATTTAATGTTTTAATGTAAACAAATAGCAATAATATGATACAAATTTACTTTCATGTGAAATGTAACACCATCTTTTTGTATACTTGATGTTCGAGACCTTTTTTAACAGCAAAAACCTCATCAAATCGACATTTTAAACAGAGCAGCGTTCACATGCGCGACTGGACTCGGTCTAGAAAGAAATCCGGGCGCAACTGGTTTTACTAATGCGTATGCCCATTTGGGCTTGTACTTCGGCAGAGGGGAACGCTTCGTATGGCTTCTCTTTCTGTAGAAGCCCGTCTTACTCTAAGCCTACGACCATTCCAATATCAATTTCGTTACAAAACACGCCTTAAAAATAAGTATTTCAATAGTGAATCCAGTAAACAATAATACAACTCATACAAAGTTTTGTGACGTAACTTTTAATTATTTTATTAATCGTTTTTTTTAGAATTAGAACTACCTTTGTTTTGACGTTATTGACCAGCTTCCATGAACTGTTAAAGAACAATAGTTTGATGCTCGTAACATGGGGAAAAAAATCTTTGTTCTGTGCTTGTAACCACAACCACAAACCACATAATTGTAGATTCATTACATTTATCTAGTATAGTATTATATTATCTGTGCATTTATTTATTTTATTAAAAGTTCTATGTGCCACCGCAACTGATTAAAAGGGATTTTTTTATTAATCGAAATGAGACGATAGTATTAAATAGTAAAAAGTTGTATTAGATACTTAGTTATCGAGAAAAACCCCATTCACTATTTCTCTCTCTTCTATATTCTCTTTAGCCCTCGGCATGATAGATATTAAAGTTACATAACTATGTTCTTGATTAAATAAGTTAGTGAGATGTTATTTGGACAAAGAACAACTTTGCTGATAAATGGGATGTCTATTTAAATTAAAGATATTAACTTCGCCAGCAGACTATTTTGTAAATTAATATTCATAACATAGCACCTTTAACGATCGCAAAAAATGGACAATATTAGCATAGGAAGTAACTTTATCATAATTAATGTACAAATGGTGCTTTTATTCGCTAGTTTTATTTGATACATCAACATTAATGCGGCTATATGAGCCAAAAAACCTTACTAAATATTCAAACATTCTCGAAAATTTTAGCTCGAACGAGATAGTGTTGCCAAAAGTTCGTCCCCGTTAAAACTTTATGATAATTAGTAGAGCAGACTAATTTCAAAGATCAAGCCACGGAGAATGGAGTTTGTCAAGCAGTAATGCTTCACGTCTACTTGTTTAAGGGTAACTTTTAATTAACAAATATGAATTAGCTTTATAATAATAAATAAATGTACCTAAAATGGAGTCAAATATTATTTATATTTCGTTTCAATTGAAGTATGCTCAGTAACTAAAAATTGTATCATTAGCATCTTTTATAAGTAATTTACTTAATTAATTCGCGAGAAAACCCATGTTTTAATTAACTCACTTCTTAAGTTAATAATATTTTTTTTTCTATATTTTCAAGCGAATGTTGATAAAGGTCTTGCACAGTTCGGTTAATGAAAAATTGTTTTATAACGTCGCATTTTAGGAAACTCCCCTTACTCTAAACCTCTGTAGGTACACACATTATTTACTATAATATTAGTATTAAAGTTAATGTAGTAATAGATCTACGTTGCCTCTATAGCTCTGTAATTGCTTCGGCCAGACCTAGCTAAAACAGGGGTTGATCTGTCCGCCAAGGCGTGCGATGCTATGCAAGCAATGTCTATGCCAATATAATTCAATTTTGAGATTGAATTCCTGCAAATTTCAATATTTGGATGGATTGCAATAACAACATTACAGTATATATTCTGTGACATTACCTTTATTCTGATTATAAATTTACTTCAAGCTTTGGTAAGACCTTTAAAGTAGTTACACTCGAAATGTCATAGGAGACTTAAATTATAGTGAGCACTTTCAATACATTTTAGCGGAGCGACCAAAATGACCTGCATATGAACATTGATTACTTTGCTATCCAAAATAAAAAAGTGATAATTTTCTAGTGTGGCGACACTAGAAAATTATCACTTTTTTATTTTACACTGCACTGCTCTGACTGTTTTTTGATGTCAGATTTTTAAAAGTGATGTGAGCATCTAGCGAGGCATATGGTATGTTTGTACATAGTTTGATTAAAGGCCGCTGAATATATGTAACGGGAAAAAACTCCATACGGGACGGGGACGTGCTGTGGACTATACATTTCCCCCCGTCCCGTCCACGCCCCGACTCGCCCGTGTTCTCGTCGCGTATATTTTGTTACTACATTTTTATATGCAACGAAGTCAAGAAATCGCCCTGTTCCGTTCCGATCGAGAAAAAAAAAATTACGCATACAGCGAACAAAAGTGCAAGGCCAAGCCACACAGCGGGCGTGGCGTGACGGGCGGGACGGCGACGCGACGCTGAGAAGTTGTAATGTACTAGATACTATGGACGACGTCACACAGGCCGGCGTGGCGCGACGTGTCGCGTCCCGTCGCGCCACGCCGCCGTCGCGCCGAGCGTGAATACAGATCGGAAGCGCGGCGGGGCGGAACGTAGGCGTGATCACGCCCGCAGTGTGAACTCCCGTCGCGCCCCGTCGCGCCCCGTCACGCCGCGCCCCGTCACGCCCGCTGTGTGGCTTGACCTTTAGCGATCTTAGATCAGAGAGTGATGTGTAGGGTTGCCAACCCTGCTATATAATATAGTATCCTACTATATTGATGGCTCACCTACTTTATTTTATCAAGTGAAAAAATGAAACAAAAGCAACAAAATAATATTACTTATATGCACATTAGTAATTACATAATATTTTTTGTGATTAAACACTTGTCTTTATGGTTGTTGAATAAATTATGAAAATGTTAGTACTTACACTCGTACTTTATAAGTATGAAAAATGCTAGTAATATAATAAGTCTATGGAAAAATGCAACTTCTTTAAAATGCTCAATACAAAACGGCAACCTACCATATTTTTTGGACTTTTCCGCCATCTACTATATTTTTACACTAAAAATCATGAAACTACTATAATTTGATCCAAAAAAAATTGGGAATCCTAGTGATGTGTGATGAGATGAACAGTAATGAACACATCACTTATTTGATAACTGTGCGATTTATTCAAGTGAAGCTGTTTGAGTGACTCCGGTTTATTGACCGTATTGTCACAGGTTTTAACTTTTTAACTTTGCCATATTTTGACAATTATTATTAATATTACTTCCTCGATTTTTGTGAAGATAGTAAATAAGATCAAATGCACACAGAGTGGCGCGAGCTTTCGGAATATCTTCTGCAATAAGTCAGTAGACACATTCCCGAAACTTGTGGTGGCATCGCGACGACACTTGAGCAATACTCAAACGTGTCTCCACAAATAACTTCGTAACTGAATCGCAGATCCGGATGGAATTTAAACCGCAGTGAGTTTTAACTACTGCACTTGTTGGTTGGCTTTTTGTTAGTTTCCAAATCACAAAAGCACTTTGTCTTTATGAAGTTCTGTGACAGTTTTTACTGTTATTTGTTTGTTATAATGAGTTAGTTGTGGATAATGTGACACTTATTACATATTCTAATCGTGAATAGTACCTATGTATGAATAGGGTGGTACTTTACGTTTTTATGACACAAAAAACGGAGTAGGTTTGCTGAATTATCAGACGATTCTACTTCTCTCCGCTTCACATTCATTTGTAAAAGATCCATTTTAAGGAAATTTGGACTTTATGGACTTTTGTTTGTCGCTATCACAAGACTTTAGATTAATATAAATAAAAAGCCAATGTATGAATTATAATAGGCTGTTTTGTTACTTTGTTACCCATTCCTACTTTAAATTTTATAAAACAAAAGCACAATACTGAGGACACAGCAATACGTCTGAAAGCAATGCAATCGCAAACTATAAATTGTAAAAAATAACCGAGTAAAGTTTCCAAAAAGACGCAATTCTTATGCGATTACGGCGCTACTAAATCTTCGGAACTCGTTAATCGAACTTTCTGGAAGTATTTCGCCTCTGACGCCAACTGCCTTTGGCAGAGCCTCGTTCCATCCCGCGCCAATTTAAATGATAAAATTCAGATCCCTCAAAGGATAAAATTCAGATTATTCCGCCCCAAACTAAATTAAAAAACGTCCTTTTGAAAATATTATATGAGTGTTACGGTATGCGAAGTGACCGAGCTTATTTCGTGAGGACAATTTTTGAATAAGTTTTTCTTAATGTCAACTTAAAAGGTGTAAAACAAATTCAGTCTACTGCAAACTTTAATTAAAAATATATTTAAATTCTTTAAAATATTTAAATAATTTGTATTTGACCTATTTGGGCCAGAGTAGTATTCAAAATAATTATAATATAAAAATGTGAGTACGGGTTTTTTCAATCTTGATTTAAATTTAAAGAAATTATAATTTATGTGTATGAAAAGAGATTATAATCAATAATTTTTATTTATTTATTCAGAAAACATAATTATATTAGTTACAGATTGAGTTATATTACATAATTGGATATTAAATAAGCCATTTACTGGTTTCCATAGCTAAAAGAGATATTATCATCTTCACAATACAGATGTTACAGATATCGTTACAAATACCAGAACATTTGATATTCATTGAGTGATTACATAAATTAAAGTAGTTTAGTAGGTACCTATTAGTTAGTTACCATTAGATAGACAGAAATAATGCTTGGCACTTCCACATACATAAAGTAGTAAAAATATATTTGTGTCTACAATTATTATGAATGCAAATATCTAAATTGAGACAGTAAATTTAAAATTTTCATAGGTAAATATCATTATCAGCCATTTAAAATAAGTCAGCATCACTGCAGAAGCACAAGCCTCTCTATGTCATGCGGACCGGACCCCACGTGGATTGGTGGGTGTTAACAATTCTAAATGTGTTCCGAAACACGGAGGAGCTTGAGATAATAAATAGTTTCTTTACTGGGTAATAAAATTGGATAATGAAATGATCGACCAATGTGAAAGTAGCAATCGTAAATATTTTGAATGCGCTATGCCACTGCACTACCGAGCTCCTAAATAATTCATCAATGTAGGTATCCCTGATCCCTAAACCTAATCCTTGAAAGGTAATATGAAGATGGATAATAGTTTGGTGGCTTACAATAAATCAACTGGTATTCATACTTTCCCAAACCATTCAACGTTCGTAACAGGAGTTAAAACAATCTTTTTCACATCAAACGAAATGTGCAAACATCGATATTCGTTCGACTATTTGTCTGATACGGTTCGAAGCAGTTTAAACTGGTCTCAAATCTTTCCAAACACCTAGAACTTGGGGCTTTGCCAACCGCCAGTCTCCGTTTGAAGTGCGCGAAAACGTGAATTAAGCCTGAACCCATTTTATTAGAGAAAGCTTTTATTAAAGATTTTTCGGGAACAATGAAAGCGTCAGTTTCTTAACCATTGGGCAGAACAAACCTACTTGACAGCCTTTTTCGTAGCAATTGTATCGTTGACAGCTCGAAGTACCTAGTGCGTAAATTATGTTGAGTCATATTTACGAGTCCAGCCATAACTGTTTCCTGAAATCAGCGAACTAAAATCTATGGAAGTGTAATTGCAACCGAAAAAGTACAACCCGTTCAGCTTCAGTCGGGCCAGCCACGCACCCGGTGACTGACGTTAGTGTTCTTTTCAATAAATTGCAGTTTGTATTGTAGAGAAAAGATAAAAAGATGACGTCCTTTATAGTCAAATTGTGTACAATATGCAAAGAAGGCAGTAAAAAGATGAAAAAAAACGTATCTTATTTCTTCGTTTAAGTATAGAAAACATCTATAAGTATACAGTGTTCAGACGCTTTGTGTTGCATAATTAAATGCCAGCATTTTTAGCTCTATCTACTTAGTGGTACTTTTCGTATGCTGCTATTTTTTGAGCAGAATGCAGCAGAATTCCATAGATTTTAGTTCGCTGCCTGAAATAATAAAATATGTATTGTGATAATTCTATATCTTTAGCTAATTCGTACTATTAGTGTATTTTTTAAGTAAATCATCCCTGTAAACTATAAACAAGGTGTAAATTAACACAGACATTATTAAATTACTTTTGCAAGCAATCTTTTCCATAAACAGTGCTCTTCTGCGAAATTTTCAAGTTCAGAAAATTTGAAAACAAGATTTTTAATTTTTTCGACACTATGAGTGCAAATTCAAATTGAGTTCGTCTAAATCCTTTTTTCAATTTCCATAATATTACAGACATCAAGGTTATTTTTATGCAGACATCAAACATGATCAAATCGGTTAGGCGCATAATATCAGAAACGCAAAATAGCCGATTCGCAAAATATGAGATTCTTATAATAAAAGATTCTCAAAATAGCCAAAGTACAGTCGATGACAAAGAAACTAATAGGTCATTATAACAAATTAAGTAGATTCATATTTTATTTCAAACAGTTGTTTGGTTTTGCTTTTATCAAAATTCATTGGTTTATTGGGTCCATTTAAATTTTCAAGTGTTTTTAGTTATGATCGTGATATGCAATGGATCTAAAATTAAATTTATTCGGTGTCTTTTACTTACTTTTTCAAAAATATTTTATGCTAATGAAATTGAATTATATTTGAATCTCCATCAATGCCTGAGGAACTTTTGCCATATGTTTCTCGATTAGTTTAAGTCACTTTTCTATAAGATTATCATTGGATGGGTGACCATTATCATGATGTATATCTGGCGAGCAATGTGCAGCACTAACACTATTCTTTACAACATTGTGCATTTGATGTTGAGAATTAGGTGTGTTGCGTGCGTCTTTCATGCATTATTTGGGAAAATATCATCAGGCTTACATCATTTTGAAGACTTCGAAATTTGAACGTGGGATGTAACTCGTCTCGAACCATCTTGGTTAGGTACCAGCATTTTTCATAGCGTGTATTCTTGTCTGCATCACAATAGGGTAATACACATTGCTTGTCATTCTCACAAAATGAAATGTTTGTCTTTAAAGCTTTGCATATATTACAAACTGCATCAGACATGTTGCCGTTTCATATTTTCCCTTGCAAAATTTAATACAAAAATCTGATGATAGCCGAGTTATGTATTACCATAAATACATGAAACCGGGGTTATCACGGGGCATCGCCTGGCGACAGGCGGGTACGTTGAAATCTGCATAAATTTACAGTTTTCTTGTTGGCATACACAATTTATTAAGTGGAAAATTGTTTATTTATTACTCATTTTTGTTATTACTAAAGCACTTTGTAATGTTACTCGAGAATTCACCGGATTACAACGAAGTTATTCGTTGTTTATCTTAATGTGGTACTTTATGGGCTTTAACGCATTCCCAGAATTGTCATTTTAATCACTCATTCCTCTACGATCCACCGACAAGGCTCCACCAGTGGACCGAAGGATATTTATTTTCCTCTTCGATCCACCAGTTTACGGCAAAAAGTGGATTTAAATACCTATAAATCATACATTTCTTATTCCACTTTGACCACCGTTTTAGGGAAAAAGTGGATTCAAATATAATCAGATATTTTTTATTCCACTTCGATCCACCACTAAAAGGTAGATAGGGTAGGACATGCAGAACCCTTCGGACCCGTGGACCTACCAATTTGCCCTACTAGTATATTCAGTCAAAAGTACCAGGGCAACATAACTTACGAGGAGTTATTTTGATTTCGTACCGCGAAGATTTCTTTTAGCTCTTTAATTTTTCAAAAATATAAATCGAAATAACTCCTTGAGTGAGTGAGTGGCTCTACGAAAAAATACTTATACATAAATTCACTGGTGGATCAAAGGGAAAAAAATATCCCTAGATCCACCGGTGGATCGAAGAGGAAAAAAATAGCTTTCGATCCACCGGTGGAGCCTCGTTGGTGGATCGTAGAGGAATGAGGGATTTTAATTAGTTTAGGATTATAGTTCTAGTAACAATGAAATTTTAATATCTTAGGTAAATAAACAAAATTATTCACGATGATCATATAAATGTTAAAGAAATGCTTGCACTTGCGTAAAATGGCCACACATGGAACCAAAATGGCTGTATTATCATTTTCAAAAGAAAGAAACAATGAACAAGCCAATAAAGAAAGCATTGAGCCCAGAATAAAACAAAAAACTTCATACATATTCCGTGTATGCTGGTGTCGATAATTACATTCATTTGTTACTATAACGATGTTATCCCGTCCCGCGGGGCAATAAAAGAATAATAAGGAACTAGCAGAGGGATGCTGAGTCACTTGTTAATCTACTTAGCCAAGTGTGCTGCCTCTCTGTCTGTTAGACACTAGTCTTATGATGTAACAGAAATGGAGCAGTATAAGGGCTGGGCCACTTTTGTCACTTCACTTAATTTTGAAATTTATTTAGGAGTTTATCATTATAGTCTTATACAATACTAAATAATATACTTGAAAAAATACGACTCGCACCGGATCAATTCAGGTAGCTCAGCGGTCAGAGCATTGGACCGAATATCCAAAGGTTCGGGTCCGAGAATTGATCTGGTGCGAGTCGTATTTTTTCTAGTATTTAGTCCTACTAATATTATAAATGTGAAAGTATTAGTGGGTTTGGATGTTTAGATGTTTGTTTCTCAATCACGCAAAAACTACTCAATGGATTTGGTTGAAATTTGGCACACAGATAGTAGATAGCCTGGATTAAAACATAGAATACTTTTTATCCCGATATTCCCGCGGGAATGGGAATCATGCGATTGACAATTAATAGCATTGTGAATGCAAAAATCTCTAATTTAAAAAGACCATAGTCTTTTTATTATTCGATTTTCTGACCAAACTTTTAGTTTTCATCAAATAAGAAATGTATTTTGGAAAGACGAAGTAATGTTTTTTGTGGAAAATAAAATTGTACTTTTATTTTTTCATGCGCAACGGGATAGTGCTGGCCTTCACCTCACCTGAGGCTGAGGGTGGAAGGAATGAGGGTGTAGCCGTAATCCTCATCACTGAGGAACTGGCTATCTTATCTCTGACTGCCGGAACACAACAATTTTTAAAGAGGGCTGCACACTCGCGCTCCGAACCGCGGCCGCGAATCATGGGGCGCGGTTCGCGCATGAAAACGGTGCGAAAAATATAGCCCTCCAGACTCGCGCGTGAACCGCGGCCACGAATCACGGCAACATTAGTTCGGCACACAAGTCCTTTAAGAGGGCTCCACACTCGCGCCGCGAAAGCCCGCGAAGGCCGCGAACCGCGAGCGATACTCGCGGCCGCGGTTCGCGGCGCGAGTATGGAGCCCTCTTTTGACGCGGACCAAAAAACCGCCACCGGACGGGGAACGCCGCGAAGCGCGAACGCGAAGCCGCGAAGCGAACCCTCCACACTCGTGGTTCGCGGCCTTCGCGGCTTTCGCGGTGCGAGTGTGGAGCCCTCTTAAATTGTTGTTGTGGCGCTAGACTTAGCTAAGATGGTGGTAGATAGCCAAGTTGTCTTGAAATAAGCCCTCCCTACCACTAACTGATCTGAGTACAAATTGTACCCCCTCCCGGAAATTGAACCTGGGACCCCTGCGTCTTACATGATGATGATAGGGGATGCCTAAATCCAAAAGTGGGTGTCGTGTGGTTATGATGAGATAATAATATTTTTGTTGATTGCATCATTGTTGTTAACAACGGCGGACGTATTATTTTACTGATATACTACCTACTTAAGCAATATTGAAAGAGACAATCCTACTAATCCTACTTCCTACTAATATTATAAATGTGAAAGTTTGTGGGTTTGGATGTTTAGATGTTTGGATGTTTGTTCCTCAATCACGCAAAAACTACTGAACGGATTTGGTTGAAATTTGGCACACAGATAGTAGATAGCCTGGAATAAAACATAGAATACTTTTTATCCCGATATTCCCATCCCACGGGAACGGGAACCACGCGGGTGAAACCGCGGGCGGCCGCTAGTAGAGAGATAAATCTTTTACTGTTTAACACGTGACAACTTATTTGTTTCTTGAAATACAAATAAGTTGTCATTTATTACTCCTTATATTACCTACTGCAATAAAAAATAATAACAAATATTCCTCTTAAACTAATGTCTTAAGTAGGTACCAACCAAAAGAACCCCCTGGTTACATAAAATTTTCTATCACCAATAAAAAGTCGTAAGGTGACATTGAAGTTTGATTTATTAACCACTTAACACCCCTTATAATGGGGAGGAAAAGCGCAATTTTATCCCGATAGGTGGCGTCTTGTCGTTGGTACCGAGCCGCCTCAAAGAAACTGTCAAAACATATGGGAATCTCTTGGAGTATTGCACTTTTTAATTTTATACTGAGAAAATGCCGCATTGTTATGCTTGTAACTTGTAAAATATTGGAGTTCATCGATTTCCCAGTAACAAAAAAAATTGTGGGCAAAAAAATATCAAAAAATATATGCTTTTTCCTCGATTTTCTCCTTTGCTGAGCCTGAGAAACATTATAAATCAAAAGGAATGTTTCATGAATTTGATGAAGCTTCGCCAAAATAAAATAACATTTGAATTATAACAGCTTTGTTCTTTAATATTTCAACCTCAGCAGTTTCTAACATATTTATAACTTGGATGAATTTGATAGGTATATCAAATATGGAATAAGCCCAATATTGGGGCCAAACAGAGAATTAATAGAATTTTATATGCCAGAGTCATTCAAGAAACTTAGAATAATAAAATAAATATGATAAAACGGTTCGTGTAATTTTAGATGGTACAGAAATTCCAGTACAGAAACCTGAAATTACTATTGCACAGAAGGCATCATCAGGCAACTATAAACACGGAAATTCACACTCAGTTGCTTTGTTAAAATTTAAATCATATGCTTCTAATCTGAAATAAAAAGATTACTTGTAAATCTTACACGAAATTTAAAGAAATGTAATGCTTGTTAGCAATTTTTTGTAAGTTGCTATAAACTTTCTTGCCTGTTGTTTTGGCTTTTCTTTTCCGTAATTCTTCTTTTATATGAGCTAAAGTTAGCATAAAATACATTGTTTGTCCGCAAAACCGAAAAAAATACAATCTAAGAAAGTAAAATCACGTAATACACAGTCAAGACTATATAAGCTCAAACTGACAATTGTTCCAAAGACTAAGCGCCATCTGTAATTCACTTTGCCTTCGCCTCCCCATTATGGAATTTTCAGGGAAACAGAGGGCCTATTACAAAAATAACGTACGCAATGAGCGGTTTTCAATTTTAGTTTATTTTTATGTTGATAGATGGCGTTATTCAACTAGGTAGGTTTTTTTATATTTTTCCTAGCAGCTGAGTATGACCATGGTATAACACTGAATTATTCAACACTCGATACTGGCAAAAGTTACTCCCTGAAGAGGAGTAGATTGCCATAACCATGCCATAACAAAAATAAGAAGAGGAAAATTAACTGTCAAATTGACAAAATCCTTTGCTTTTTTCTTAAAAAGTTACGTACTGAGTTGAACAACGACATCTAGCCGTCTTTTAGGTACTACTTTTTTTTCTTAAACTGCCTTTTGAAAACCACTCATTGCGCAACGCAGTCCCTTAGCCACGATAATCGTCCGCAGTTCGTCGGTTGTAGTTATAAGAAACATTTTGAATGAGTTTCGCGACAAATTTGCGTTTCACCGGCACTAACTGAACGTCGGTCAAGTTGAACTTGCTTCAGTTTCTGAACGGCCGTTTTTAGCCGTTAGCGTATTTGAGCGCGTTCAAGAATTGTCCGTCATCTGTCTGTCATGATGTCATTGCCATGATTGTGGAGAAGGTACGTGTACATGGGAGAATTGATTATTTCATAGAAAGAAATAAGTAGTGGAAAGAGATATTCATTTCGTATTCGAATAAAAAAAAAGATGAATAGAGCCTTGGCACTAGCTTTTGAGGAAAATTTTGATGAGGATGAGTTTGTTGTTCGTCGCTCCAGATGGATACGCGAGAGAGAAGAATATTTCGACACTCTCAATGATGAAGATTTTTTTAACTAGATTTCGTCTTACAAAACCAACCGTTCTTTCCGTATTAGAATCAATTGAAGATAAAATTGAGTTTCCTACTAATATGTAAGGTAGCAAGAATCACTTTGTTTTGTTGTATGGTGATTTTTGCCATGAATATAGGTTTGTTTAGTTACACTACATTTTCTTTGTTAAAATCTCGGTAAGATAGGGATCTTGCCAAGATTTTTCCAAAGAAAATGTAATTTAGGTGAGTCTTCTCTGAGGAGAAATCTGTAAACTGGCCTCCCGATTTATGTGAATTTATGATGATTATGATGATTTATGACATGTTATTATATTAGTAATGGTTTTTGTGAAACTGAATTAAACTAAAGTTATTCTAGGATAATACATGTCGCTAAAAATAATTCGATTGCATATTGATATAAATAGTGAACAGGGTCGTAGGTGGCATCATTACCTGAAAGCTCAGAAGAGCATATATTATGTGAAATGTACTTACCTGCCCTGACCTCCTAGACGCTTCCTGAAAGCGACGCACACTGAGAAAAACGGGCTACTTAAAATTGGCAAATTTGTAATGCACCGGCAGCCAGATACGTATAATGTGCTTTTCACATGAAATAAATAAGAGCCATACTTATAATGAGCCGACACCATGTCCAGTAAGTATGCGGCATAATGCCCTGTAAAGACAATGTAAACGAGTTACTTGTAATGAGGCCGAATCCTTAATACGTAAGCCGCATCATGAAATTACTGTGCCCGCACTGTTAACGTTTACGTATGCGGTTTAATGATGCCGCATATGTATTAACGGAGCAGCATACGTAATTTACTTAACCCGCAACAGGAAATATATATGCGCTATACGTACGAAGTTATACAGCCGCATTATTTCAGTATCCAGGCTCTTTACAACAGTAACTGGTTGCCAAATCATTGTACTGACTCCGTCTCATTAAGTAATAGTCCGGGTTACGTACATAATGTACGAGCAGGGTCGGAGATATGCCGATACATTTTACGTACACGGGATAATTAATAATGTCTCCGCCTACATAAACATTTACGTATCCTGGCTCATTTTACGAACTCCGTTTACTTAC
Source organism: Agriphila tristella (assembly GCA_928269145.1). Classification (NCBI taxonomy): domain Eukaryota; kingdom Metazoa; phylum Arthropoda; class Insecta; order Lepidoptera; family Crambidae; genus Agriphila; species Agriphila tristella. Next base: position 10,667,436 of record OV743431.1, read on the forward strand.
TGGCAGTGTTCGGTACATAGAATCTTTATGACGTCAGCCGCATCATGAAATTACTGTGGCGCACTCTTTACAGTTACGTATGCGGCTTAATGATTCTGCACGGAGCAGCATACGTAATTTACTTTACCCGTAACATGAAATATGTAAGCGCTATACGTACGAAGTTATACAGTCGCATTATTTCAGTATCCAGGCTCTTTATAACAGTAACTGGTTGCCAAATCATTGTACTGACTCTGTCTCATTAAGTAATGGTCCCGGTTACGTACATAATGTACAAGCAGGGTCGGAGATATGCCGATACATTTTACGTACACGGGATAATTAATAATGTCTCCGTCTACATCATCAGTTTTTACGTATCCTGGCTCATTTTACGAACTCCGTTTACTTACCGACTGTGTTTGGTACGTAGAATCTTTATGACGTCAGCCGCATCATTAAATTACTGTTGCGCACTCTTTACAGTTACGTATGCGGCTTAATGATTCTGCACGGAGCAGCATACGTAATTTACTTTACCCGTAACATGAAATATGTATGCGCTATACGTACGAATAGTTATACAGCTGCATTATTTCAGTATCCAGGCTCTTTATAACAGTAACTGGTTGCCAAATCATTGTACTGTCCCTGTCACATTAAGTAATGGTCCCGGTTACGTACATAATGTACGAGCAGGGTCGGAGGTATGCCGATACATTTTACGTACATGGGATAATTAATAATGTCTCCGTCTACATCATCAGTTTTTACGTATCCTGGCTCATTTTACGAACTCCGTTTACTTACCGACTGTGTTTGGTACGTAGAATCTTTATGACGTCAGCCGCATCATTAAATTACTGTGGCGCACTCTTTACAGTTACGTATGCGGCTTAATGATTCTGCACGGAGCAGCATACGTAATTTACTTTACCCGTAACATGAAATATGTATGCGCTATACGTACGAAGTTATACAGTCGCATTATTTCAGTATCCAGGCTCTTTATAACAGTAACTGGTTGCCAAATCATTGTACTGTCCCTGTCACATTAAGTAATGGTCCCGGTTACGTACATAATGTACGAGCAGGGTCGGAGGTATGCCGATACATTTTACGTACACGGGATAATTAATAATGTCTCCGTCTACATCATCAGTTTTTACGTATCCTGGCTCATTTTACGAACTCCGTTTACTTACCGACTGTGTTTGGTACGTAGAATCTTTATGACGTCAGCCGCATCATTAAATTACTGTTGCGCACTCTTTACAGTTACGTATGCGGCTTAATGATTCTGCACGGAGCAGCACACGTAATTTACTTTACCCGTAACATGAAATATGTATGCGCTATACGTACGAATAGTTATACAGCTGCATTATTTCAGTATCCAGGCTCTTTATAACAGTAACTGGTTGCCAAATCATTGTACTGTCCCTGTCACATTAAGTAATGGTCCCGGTTACGTACATAATGTACGAGCAGGGTCGGAGGTATGCCGATACATTTTACGTACACGGGATAATTAATAATGTCTCCGTCTACATCATCAGTTTTTACGTATCCTGGCTCATTTTACGAACTCCGTTTACTTACCGACTGTGTTTGGTACGTAGAATCTTTATGACGTCAGCCGCATCATTAAATTACTGTTGCGCACTCTTTACAATTACGTATGCGGCTTAATGATTCTGCACGGAGCAGCATACGTAATTTACTTAACCCGTAACATAAAATATGTATGCGCCATACGTACGAATAGTTATACAGCTGCATTATTTCAGTATCTAGGCTCTTTATAACAGTAACTGGTTGCCAAATCATTGTACTGTCCCTGTCACATTAAGTAATGGTCCCGGTTACGTACATAATGTACGAGCAGGGTCGGAGGTATGCCGATACATTTTACGTACACGGGATAATTAATAATGTCTCCGTCTACATCATCAGTTTTTACGTATCCTGGCTCATTTTACGAACTCCGTTTACTTACCGACTGTGTTTGGTACGTAGAATCTTTATGACGTCAGCCGCATCATTAAATTACTGTTGCGCACTCTTTACAGTTACGTATGCGGCTTAATGATTCTGCACGGAGCAGCATACGTAATTTACTTAATGGCCGGTATACATTTTGATTAGTAAAGTGCTTAGTGTTTAGTGTTTAGTGCACTGTTAAGTGTTTAGTGATTAGTAGGTGATGTCCCATACTGTTTAGCATACGCTGTTTAGTACAGGCTTTGTTGATATAAACTAAACACTTAACAGTCCTGTCCAGACGTGCTTAGTGCGTGTTTAGCTGCAAGTGAGGGGTGGAGGCGGGACGTGCGGGACGCGCGGGAGGAGCTACTCGCAGAAAAAATAGAACGCGCTTCTAAACACTGTACTTCGCTCGCACTAAACACTTAACACTAAACAGAGACTGTCCGAACGTGTTTTTTGCTAAACACTAAACACTAAACGAGCCACTCGCACTAAACACTAATCAAAATGTATACCGGCCATAAGGTGAAGTCGGCTCGGGGCTACCGAGATATTGAGGGGGCGAAGCAGCGGGCGGGCGGAGCAGGCGCGGGGGGCCGCGCGCATATTCGTAAACATGCGAGCGCTCGTATTTACGTAGATGAGCATCAAAGTATCGAGCGATGACCAATTTTGCCACAAACTGTCAAGTCACTGTGGCGTTTCGGTGAGGCTGCTCGCCTGTTACGCGAGAGATCTCGGTTCGAACCTCTGTCGGACCAAAAGTTTTTTGATGGTTTTTACGATATTCTAGAATGTTTACATTGCTTACACAATATTTACCTATATAAGGTTATTTATACACGCTGAAATTTTAATCATTTGGTTCCCGCCGTGTGGTGGTTCCACTCATGATTACAAGCAACTTTTACTATGGGGCCAACACTCCTGCTCGCAAAAAAAAATCAGCTGTTCCATACATTAAGGTCGAGTAGGTATTGCACTTTTGTATGGAACAGCTGATTTTTTTTTGCGAGCAGGAGAGTTGGCCCCATAGTAAAAGTTGCTTGTAATCATGAGTGGAACCACCCCACGGCGGGAACCAAATGGTTAAAATTTCACGCTGTATAGGTAGTCCATAATTTTTATTTTAGCTGTTGCACCTTTAAAATATAGTTTTATCTTTATCATTTGTGAAAAGAGTAAAATAACACTTTATAAACCTATAACTTTGCTTGTTTTTATGAAAAAGACAGTTAGTTTATAAAATCTATAATAAACTCTAAAAAACAATAAGCATTTACATCTTTTGTATTTTCTTTTATTATACTGACGCGGTACGTTTGCTGTTTACAAAGCACTTCGGGGTCTTGTAAATAGCAGACGCATTAGTCTGACACGTCTGCTATTTACAAAGCAACTTCGGGTGGCTAACGCATCGGGTACCTATTTACGAATATGCGGCCCGCGCAGCGCGGCTGCTACTTCCGCGGCACTGTAGGCTGTTGTAGGCGAGATGTCGTAGGGTAAATGTGCCAATAATGATTCCCAAAAAGTAATTGCAAAAAAATGTTTTAGTTAATAATAAAAGGTTCTCGAATACTAATAATAATTCGCTAGTTTTATTACAAAGGTATTTACTGTAATAGTCTAATAAATATCACATTGACGTATGTACAATTAATAAACACTACACAGGGTTATTTGTAAAACACCAACAACCTTGCAGGAGTAGATTACTAACATCATAAACAACGACATTAATTTGTTCTACGACTTTTCCGAAAACAAACAAAAAAAACTACTTTCCATACAAAGCTCGATCAATAATTGCATGGAAAATTTCTCGAAAAGTACTCATCCCAGACTGATGGTGTTTATGATAAAATTAAAGGTCTTGGTGAGATCTTCATTTTAGATGACAGCTGTCAAATTCAAGTTTGATAAATTTGAATTTGACAGCTGTTAAATATGTAAAGTTAAGATCTCACCAAGACCTGAATTTTGTTTTTAAATTCTTTGGTCAGCCCCCTAGCACAGAGAAACACAATATAATATAGCGTTTTATCGAAAAATACAAGTACAATTCCAAGATAGCGGATAGCGGCCAACTTTTTTTGTTAGTGGGCTGATTTTGACGAAACTCGGTTTGGGGCACTATTTTGACAAGAAAACAGCAACGCAATGTTAGAAATAAAAAATCAAAGAAGGCGGCCATCTTTGTTGTTTGCGGGCTGATTTCTATGAAACTCGGTTTGGGGCACTACTTTGACATTATAACACCAACGCAATGTTAAAAATTAAAAAAATCCAAGATAGCGGCCAATTTTAACATTGAAAATGTTTTTTCGATAGTTTCAGTAAAGTACCCAATTTCAGCCAGAGTGAGACATCGCCCTGGTCCAGTGAGTTTTGGGTCTACGTGAATGTGATAAGCGTCAAAAGATGCGTCTTGGCAAGGGCTACAATATGGTGAAAAAAATTTTTTTAAAGTCCAGAACTTTTTCGAAAATCGCATAAATGTAGAAAAATGACACACTTTTTCGGGGTCTTTTTTCACTAAATCTAAAATTTCTCAAAAACGAAAAGCTTTATTGAAAAAATGAAAAGAAACGTTTTGAAAATATTAAATGTCCCTCACTCTTACGGTCTGGGCTGTAGCTTATCCTTTATGTAGCGAAATGTCGGGATACTGCCTATTGTTATAGTGATTTTATATTTTGTATTTTTTATTTATTTCCACAGTTCTTTTTTGATAAAAAAAATTAAACTTTAATTAATTAAATAAAACTTGTAATACTTGTCAGTGTTATTAAACTCGACGTTCGTATGGCCTAAGGTGCGTCCAGATATGTTCTTTTGCCCGTACCGTACCTCCGTTCCGATCGGCGTCGCGATCAAAGAACGCTAGTCTGGACGCATGTTCGGAACGGTGCGGAGGTACGCCGTTCCGTTCGCCAAACAGGTACGCCCCGATCCACCTCGAATCTCTCGCTCTTTTGCCCGTACCCGTATCTCTCGCTCTTGAGCGTCGCGAACAAAGAACGCTAGTCTGGACGCATGTTCGGAACGGTGCGGAGGTACGCCGTCTCGATCGCCGACAGGTACGCTCCGATCCATCGCGAGTCGGTTTTTTCGCCCCGTTCAAAGGAAAAACGGAACGGAGGAACGGTACGGCGCTAGTCTGGACGTGATCGCGGCGACGCCGACGTTCGGAGGTTGTAGTACAGTAGCCCGTAGTACATTTAAATTACGAAAAAGGTTAGGTACCGTTTGCCGTTGTGATGTAGTTATTTATTATGAAATTATAGATACTTTAACCCAAGTTTTACAGATCCTAACTCGCCGTAACCTATATTTGTATATCTCCAAAAATGAGATTTTTTATTTTTCGAGGTTAATCACATGGTTTAGCTATTGTCGTGTTTTACAGCGCTGTGTTTGATTGCCACTGATAATAGTTAGACTGTGAAAAGTAGCCATACACAGATTTAAGACCAGATGAAATGGATGGACTTTATCTGGTCTTAAATCTGTGTATGGATACTTTTCATAGTCTTAATATTATCAGTGGCAATCAAACATAGCGCTGTAGAACACGACAATAGCTAAACCATGTGATTAACCTCGAAAAATAAAAAATAATCATTTTTGGAGATATACAAATATAGGTTGCGGCGGGTTGCGATCTGTTAAAGTATCTATAATTTTGTAATAAATAACTATATCACAACGGCAAACGGTAACCTTTTTCGTAATTTAAATTTACTACAGGCTGCTGTACTATTGGATCGGAACGTTGATACGGAACGGAGGTACGGTACGGCGCTAGTCTGGACGTGATCGCGGCGACGTTCGGCGGTTTGATCGGAACGGTGGTACGGAACGGAGGTACGGAACGGGCAAAAGTAGCGTCCAGACTTATTTGATCGGAACGCTGGTACGGAACGGAGGTACGGTACGATCAAAAGAACATATCTGGACGCACCTTTAGCGCCAAGATGATCTTTGTTGTGGAAGTTTTTATTTTCCTTTTGAATTGATTTACTGTTTAATTTTGACGCTATAATAGCACTGGTCGGATGGTCATAATGTTGTACATGATTCAATAAAATTAAATTACCGGATGCATTTTTTACTGCGTCCACTCGCACACATTTTAGAGCGATCGTGACGCGACCCTGGTACGACCATTTATCACAGAGCTACTCTTCCGAGGCAAATGCTACTGCACGATAGGTCCGACATATTTGGCTAACCATAACACGATAACTATTTGTCTCGCGGAATCAGTAAAGCCAATACACTGTAATTTGAATTAGGTAGGGTGTTTTGGCATGACAAAACATAAATAAAATTATATTGCATTGTTTTGTATGTATATGCTTATATCTCCTTATATATTATATAAAACTAAAAAAATAGGGATATAAAAGACACTTAAATTAATCGATTTAGGCCTATAAATCCAAAACACTGTATTTCAAGTTACAGTGTTTTGGATGAATTAATCGAAGTTCTTGACAATCTTTTTTCTACCTACTTATTCGTTTGCACGGCAGTGTGGTGTGACCCAATTTTTTTAAAAGTATGGTACAGGTTTGAAACTTGTTTCCAAGTATCGATATTATCATTAGGGCAGATTTTTACTATGCACCAAAAAATCTATCCTGGTTAAAAAAGTTACAACTAACTGCACTGAAGCCAAAAATATGAACGTTTTTTTTTGTTAGCAATTACTGTAGGAGCAAAAGAGATGACGCTATTATCTCCAGTACACATGGCGTACATCTCTAGGCGTGTCGTAGTGAGTTTTTGTGTGTAGGTAAACGGATAAACGAATCTTGAGCGAAAGTTGAACAGAAGAAGGGTTTTAGTTTGAGGCCCGAGGCCAAGCCGAGGGCCACAATAGGTACTTACGAGTAAATACAGAAAAGTAGATTCAAAATATTATATCGTGGGTTGCTGTTATTTCAATTTCGAGATTTGAAATGACTTGATCAGTCATGTCACATGTCTTTCTTAGTTACTCTGCGATTCCAAACTGAATGAGAGTATGACGATGATGCCTAGGTAAACATAGTTTGCAATTGCAATGAGGGTTGTTATCGCACATTCGAGTGATGATGAAGTCGGCGCGAGAGTCTCGCATGCTGCATTTGATTTTGATTAGTTTTTTATTAGGTTATTTTATGTAGAAATTCAGATTTCATTTGTTATACTTACATAGTACTTAGGTTACCTTTCAATAAAATATTAATGTTCTATAAGAATGGAATAAAAAAAAATATTTATTAAAAGTCATTAACTTCATTTTCAAAGTAACAGAAGGTCGTGAAAGGCAAGAGATGTGTGATTTTATTGTTTGTGGGCTAATTTCAATCTAACTCGGTTTGGACACTATTTTGACAAGAAAACAGCAACGCAATGTTAGAAATAAAAAAAAGTCAAAGATGGCGGCCATCTTCATTGTTTGCGGGCCAATTTCTATGAAACTCGGTTTGTGGCACTATTTTGACATTATAACAGCAACGCAATATTAAAAATATAAAAATCCAAGATAGCGGCCAACTTTTTTGTTTGTGGGCTAATTTCAATGTAACTTGGTTTGGGGCACTATTCTGACAAGATAACAGCAACGCAGTGTTAAAAATATAAAAATCCAAGATGGCCGCCAACTTTATTGTTTATTTATTTATTATTTATTTTATTTAAACTTTATTGCAAACAGAGCAAATGGCGGACTTAAAGCCTTAAGGCATTCTCTTCCAGTCAACCGGTAAGGGTGTTTAGGAAAGAAATCGTGGCGGCAATATTAATATAAAATAAAAATATGTAGTAAAATACCAATACATACATAAATATTATGAATATATAATACAATATAATACATATATATACACACAATATATACATATAAGAATGTACAGCACAAATGTCAGATATGACAAGCTAAAGTGTAGAACTCATGTAATGTTCACGAACCAATCTCTTGAACACGAACTTGCTAGGGGCGCTTCGAACATTCACGGGTAAAGCGTTTGTGGTCCAATTTAGATGAAACTCAGTTTGGGGCACTATTTTGACAAGAAAACAGGTATACAATGTAAAAAATACAAAATCCAAGATAACGGCCAACTTCTTATTTGTTCTCCTTTTTTTCAACCGAGTAACATCGAAATCAACCTGAAAACAGAGTTGACTGCCCCTTTTGTGTTTTTTACCATTGCGTTGCTGTTTTCTTGTCAAAATAAATAATAAATATTTGACAACATCACATACATTGCTCCAATCCCAAAGTAAGTAGCTACAGCACTTGTGCTATGGAAATCAGAAACAACGGTGGTATGACACACACCCAGACCTGAGACAATATTGAAAAGTTCATTTTCTATATTGATCCAGCCGGGGATCGAACCCGGGACCTCAAGAGATGGTGACGCCTTGAAAACCGGCGTGCGAACCACTCAACCACGGAGGTCGTCGAATAAAAAATAGAACCCAAAACCGGGTTTCATCGAAATAGACCCACAAACAGCAAAATTGGCCGCCATCTTTAATTTTTTATAATTTTAACATTGCGTTGTCGTTTTCTTGTCAAAATAGTGCTCTAAACCGAGTTTCATCGACACTGGCCTACAAACAACGCAGCTGGCCACCAACTAGGATTTTTATATTTTTAACATTGCGTTGCTGTTTTCTTGTCAAAATAGTGACCCAGACTGAGTTTCATCGAAATTAGATAAAATTATAATTATCATCTATAATAATTGCAAGAAAAACAAGAAAATAATAATAATAAATGAAAGTTTGACGAGTGACGGAATTTTCTTTAATTCGGCCGCTTTTGCCCTAAATTCGAAAATTTTTATGCAATGTTGTTAAAAATATAAAAAATCCAAGATAGCGGCCAATTTTTTATTTGTTCTTCTTTTGTCAACCGAGTTACATCGAAATCAACCTAAAAACAAAGTTTGCTGCCTTTCAGAGAGAGTCTCAACCTTTTGTGTTTTTTACCATTGCGTTGCTGTTTTCTTGTCAAAATAGAACCCGAATCAAAAATTTATTTGCTAGACTGCGATACATAAGGGTCTTAAAATATTTCATATGGTCACATCACATTCACCAGGAGCTGGCATGCAAAATATAATAGTGATAAATATAATATGTCAACATTAATGTCATTCAAAATTACAAGTCAAACCGGGTTTCATCGAAATAGGCCAACAAATAGCAAAATTGGCCGCCATCTTTGATTTTTTTATAATTTTAACATTGCGTTGTCGTTTTCTTGTCAAAATAGTGCTCTAAACCGAGTTTCATCGACACTGGCCTACAAACAACACAGTTGGCCACCATCTAAGATTTTTATATTTTTAACATTGCATTGCTGTTTTCTTGTCAAAATAGTGACCCAGACTGAGTTTCATCGAAATTAGAGAAAATTATGATTATCATCTATAATAATTGCAAGAAAAACAATATAATAATAATAATAAAAAATGAAAGTTTGACGAGTGACGCAATTTTCTTTAATTCGGCCGCTTTTGCCCTAAATTCGAAAATTTATGTCCCTGAATTCGACATAGAATAAAGGAAAATGAAGTCAGAAACTTTTGATGATATTACATAAATTTTAGAGTGCAAAAATTTACGTCATTATTATTATCAACATGCTTACAAAAATAAGCTTAGCTACAATAAAATATACATTATTATTACGTGGCTGAAAATAGAAAACTTTTTACTTTTGCTTAGAAATAAGATTTCTATCGGTATTAATTACTAATGTTGTTTTAAAAAAAATCTTTACGTTTTGTAAAATCTATGTCTGGTACCACAACAGGAACAAATAAGTCAGTGTCAATTCCAAATCTAATCGTCAGTTATTTTGTTATTTTTCGAATAAAGGCAGCTGCTAAAATAAGGTCTAGCATTTGCTCATGATTACAATATATTTGACCAAGAAACAGGGTCGATATATTATGAAGAAAAAAGCCACGAGGTGAAAGCGAGCATTATTATTATTTCGCTGTAGTCCATCAAAAATGTTTGCGACAATCACACAGGGTTCCATTCCATGCAATTATGCGCAAAAAACTTGCTTCCCTACTGCGGCGTCAACAGTGGCAATGGCATCCTGAAGGTGTTTGCATCCAGATTCCAGACCAACTGTCCCATTCAAAGGCAGAGGGCTGAAATAGCGACAGGGCTAAAAAGTAGGTACGGTATTGCTTACTAACATAGGTTTAAGAAAAAAAAAACTAATTTAATGTTGAATTCATTGTAGTAGCATCAGAGATTCAAAGTTGAAAACCCTTGGGGGGCTGGTATTTGGCGTATTCACCCTACCATATCATCGAAATCGACCAAAAAACAAAAAAGTTGGCCGCCATCTTGGATAATTTTATATTTTTAACATTGCGTTGTTATTGCCTTGTTAAAATAACACCATAAACTAAGTTTCATCTAAATCGGCCGAAAAACAAAAAAGTTGGCCGCCATCTTGAATTTTTATATTTTTTACGTAGCTTTTTTGCGTAGCTGTTTTATTGTCACAATTGTGTTAAAAACCGAGTTTCATCGAAATCGGCCTACAAACAAAAAAGTTGACTGCCATTATGGATTTTTCAATATTTTCAACATTGCGTTGCTATTTTCTCGTTAAATTAGTTCCAAAAACCGTGTTTTATGGTAATCGGCCCACAAACAAAAAAGTTGCCCGCCACCTTCGATTTTTTTTATCATTGCATGTTGTTTTCTTGCCAAAATAGTTCCAAAAACCGAGTTTCATTTTAATCGGCCCTTAGGCGACGGCTACACGTCGTGGTAAATATCGTGATCCAACGCCATAGAGCAAATTTTAACCATGGAAAGTAAAATATTGAATATTCCATACAAACTACTTTCAATGGTTAAAATTTACTCTATGGCGTTGGATCACGGTAAATACCACGCGTCTAGCCGGCGCCATAAACAAATTGGCCGCCATCTTGGATTATATGTTCTTAGCATAAACTTAATATAGCGAAAAATTTTCGAAGTCTATGGTTCTTAGTAGGTAAGGTAACTCGACGTATAGATATCCCGAAACATTTTAAGTAGTCGCATTAGTTAAAAGATACCCTGGAACCGGAAAAAAACAGCCGCTATGCGTATCGGAATAACCGCAAGCATTATACTGCAGCCCTATTACGTAAATAAGTAAGCGGCTTCATTATAATGAACCGCGCTATTTATAAATAGCTCGGTTACTTACGTCGTCGTACTGCGCATTTAACGTATTTGGGGTTGCCATCACATTAAATTATGTTGTTTGGTGGTCATTAGCTACTTTATAAGTTTATTTAGCGTATTTGTGTTTGCTCTGTTTTTACAACCAAGTGGGCAACCACTTAAGTTGACTAAAAATATAAGCGAAACTAAATAATTCTGTTTCTGGCTCCAGGGGGGGCTCGGGGGGCTTGAGGGGGCTCGAGGGGGGCTCTGGGGGGCTCGAGGGGGGCTCGGGGGGGGGGCTCGAGGGCGGCTTATTGAGTTTGGAACCGAACCTGCTTTACTCCTGTAGGTCCCGGGTTAGGTTAGAAATTTAAGGTGAGCGCGTAGCGCAGCGGAGCGTGAGCCTTAAATTTTGAGGTTATTTTTTTATAACAGACAACAGAAATAAACTTATTTTACACATTGCCGGTGGACTACCAGGCATTGTATACAATGCCTAGGCATTGTATACAATGCCGGAGAATACACATTGCCGGTAACACATACATTTTACTATGAAAACCGATGTTATCTGACGGCGTGTTAACGCGTGGCGTCAGACAAATGTGCCCACACCTTAAGTCTGATGTGCTGCTTGTTGTCCATTATAATAATATCATTTAAGTATTGTTTTGTAAGATTATATCCAAAAAAATATGCTATTGTGCTAAACGACAAAATAATATGCTAGACAGCAAGAAAATCTACCTTGAGCATATATTATGCTGTTACCTAAAGCAACCCAATAAAACTTTGTGTTAATTATAATCGATGATATTGAAAGAAAGCTGTAAGTTTATACAATAATCAAAATGAAAGAGGGAGTTGCTTCCTTTTACACCAACGTACCGCAGTATTGCCGTGGCGTTAGTATCAAATCAATGAAATAAAATATCTACAATACTAATTATTAGTAATAATATGTTAATGGTCATTCGAATTATTCGAATGATTGAGATAATCGAATGATCGTTCATAATCGCGCATCGGTAGCATCTGGCAACACCGGATCTCACTCTTGCTTGCCAAAAGGTCGCGTCGTTCGTCTTCGTCGTAGCAGCGATGAATTTTGAACAAGAGATTTGTGAAGCTGGTTTACAAGATTTACTCCCAATCCTTCAAGGTAAATGTCTCGGTTTTATTTAGTCATGATTTTTTGTTTTATTTAGACATTGAAATGTATGTATTTAGATTATAAATTTTTGTTAGATCTGTCGTACTCGCACTGAAATATGTATGTTGCGTCATACATAAATTAACTCTTCGTTTTCACCAAGAAACAGGTATTAGTTTTCTGAGATTATCTAAGCTAGTTTTATGCAAAACTTGTAGAATTCTCGTTTGTAAACCAAAGATTTAAATCGTCCGTCCGTAAACATAACAACGCATCACGCATGCGTGCGCCATCAGCGCCATTGCACGCACGCGCACTTGCTTTTTCCAAGACCTATTTGGATCATGTAAACGAGCAAACCAAGTGAACTTTGACGTCGCCGTATAGGTACAATACAAAAAGCTACTTTGTCCAAGTTTCTTGGTCCAAGTTTACTTGGATCGTGTCAGCGGGTATCCAAGTATACTTTGATCAAAGTTTTTTCACCCACAAACAACAGACATACGTATTTTACAAGTAGGTATTTGTTTGTTTTATTGAAAAAATCTGTATAATACTAATTACAAACAAGTTTAAAACCTTTTCTTGTTGAAAACTAGGAGACCGCCCCGACTGAACGCATGTAGGTAATTACAAGTAGGTAGGCACCTACATAACTAGTTTTGTACATATTTGTTTTATTATTTGTATTTTTCAGACAATCTTATAACAACACTGGAAACAGCCATTTTGTTAACCGACGTGGATTTGAGAGAATTGTTTCCCCAACTTGGCCCCAGAAGAAAACTAAACAATTTCCTATTAGAACATAAAAAAGTGACCGGTGTCAATGTACGTACCTACTTGTTTATTGTACATCTTGTATTTAGTTAATAAAAATGTTTTCTTTTTTTTCCCTTGGACCGATGCTGTATACTTTGTAATAAAGTTTTTTATTTATTTTTCTAGGACCTTGAAATTAACAACTCTACTGAAAACGCTGAACATGATGATAGGACACTGGACACTGATGATGATGATGATAATGCAAAAATATCTGCAAATTGTACTTCTACTGCAGCTAATAACACTGTGAGTTACTCATAATCATAACATTAGGTACTCAGTTTGATAACATAACGTACTTAAAAATTTGTCAAATTGTAGCCACCATTTAACATGTTTCTCTTCGAAAGATTTTTCTGTTCCAATAGATTTTCTCTTGATGGGCAAAAATTTTTCAGTCATTGTAGTTACAAGTTTACAAGATTGTAGAATTGTAATACAATTCTGACAAGCGGCCTCACCCTTTTTTGGTGCTCACTCAAATTTTTATTTTGTAGCTGAATTTGTTAGGTACTTTATGTTTGTGATATGGACCAAAAGCATTGTTTACACAAGGCCATCACTGGCTTGAATAATTGTTTAGACAAGGCCAATACCAAGCCATCGCTGTGACTGGCAGCCAGCGATGGCCTCGTGCAAACCTTACTTAAGATAAAATTGCCCGTCATTAAGATAGGACCGGGTACCTATGTATGTATGTTTGTAATAATTCTAAGATTAAATTTTTTTGTTTCAGGTATTGAAACTATTAAATGTAATGTTATTTTCTTTTAGTAGCTTGTATGAGTATTTAGAAGGCACAAGTCAAAGTTAGTGTGCTAGTAGAGTTTAGGTATATTGTTTAACCAGCAAAATGTAAGTACATCCGTATGTATAGTATTAATTTAGTACATTATTAAAACCAGTATTATTACAACCCGTATAGTTATGCAGGTCACACACCATCAATTCGATCCTCCATTTGGCATGATACTGCCGATTGGATCCAATCGAATTGACCGTGTGTCAGCGGTGGATCGGCTTCGGATGGACAGATCGAATTGACGGAACAATCAAAATTCAATCCTTTTGGCTGGATCATGCCGATTGGATCATGCTGATTGGACCGTGTATGTCAGTGGGCGATCGATCGTATGATTTTCTTAACCGACTTCAAAATAGAAGGAGGTTCTAAATTAGATTGAATATATTTGTTTTATCATTGTTTGCGGGTATCTTCGACATTTGTAGACCGATTTTGATGTTTCTTTTTCTTTATTTTTTATTTTTAACCGATTTAAAAAGTAGGTTCTCAGTTTGACCAGTATATCCACGATTATCTCACGATTGGCTGAACTGATTTTAATGCGGTTTCTATAAAAGTATTTGTTGCATTAAGGAGGTTTTAGTATTTTAACCGACCTTAAGAAAGAAGGTTCTCAATTTGATTGTATTTTTTTTTTCTCGTTGTTCGTGCCTGTCTTAGATATTTAAAGACCGGTTTTGATGATTATTTTTTTCTTTCTAACCGACTTCAAAAAAGGAGGAGGTTATCAAGTCGACTTTGTATGTTTTTTACCCACGACGGACGGAACGGAACGGAGACGGTATATGCGTTTGGGGTTAGGCTGGCCCCAGACCTACCGGTTTCATTTCTTTGCTTTGCTGTTCTACCATGGACCGCCGGCCAAGAGGCTCATTTTCAATTTATCGCATATTTTGACCAGACCACATTGGCAAGATAGCCATTAGTTTGGTGTTATCAAATATCGTCATCTGGGTTGCAATGCGAAGTTTTAGTTTAAAAAAAAACTGCTGTTTCATACAAAAATTAATAACAAAATTATCAAAATGTATGAAACAGCTCATTTTTTTTCTCGATTTCAGATTTGGTCCCATAGTAAAAGTTGTTCAGTTTATGGTCCCTATCTACCATATTCAGCTTTATAAGGCTTTACCAAACATCTTGTATAAATAAGCGATCGATTTATTTTTAACGATTGGAGTCCATGTTCAGGGTGGCATATCTCCTAAAAGCTTCCTACTTCGCAATCCAGGCGATGTTATTTGATAACACCAAGCTAATGGCTATCTTGCCAATTTGGTCTAGTCCCAAAATGCGATAGATTGAAAACTACCCTGGCTGGCCGGCGGTCTTTCAAGCAAGGTAGAACAGCAATGCAAAGAAATGAAACCGGTAGGTCTGGGGCCAGCCTTAGAGGCATTGGCGGATCCAGGGGGGGGGGGGCATGGGGGCCATGGCCCCCCCACGAGGTTGGTTACCTTTGCGGATTGCATTGAATTTTAGGCTGAATAATGGAGCTCTCGTGTTATCCTGCTGACTATCGCTCGAATTCGGAACAGTTATTATTACGTTAAAATTTATTTATTGAGATATTATTAAAATTATTATTTTCCGTTTACTTAATTAAAGGCTGTGTGCTTTGTAGGTTATCGGCAATGATTCTCAGATAGGTGTTTTGGTATTAAGCCGCTAGAGGGCGCTGCAGTTATCATTTTCCTATTTATCTTCAGAGCGATTTGACTGATGAGCCAAATTCACCATTGATTTTAAGCGCGATTAATATCACGTTTTACGTAATGTAGTTTAAGTGTCGAGTTTGATACCCCGTTCCCCGTTTATTCCAAAAATAAATTTCACCAGGTCATTAAAAAAATTGAATCAAGATTTAACAAGACATTGTTTATAACATAATTGTACATTTTTGTAACAAATTTTACTTTGTTGTTATGACAGTGACAGCCTTGAACTTGTTTTTTGACAAAGCGCGTTTAAAATCAATGGTGAAATTGGCTCTAAGATGCGGTTTTCTGTAATAGAAATAGGTTTGTAGTGTGTCGGCGATGGCTTTTAGTTTTATGGTGTTGAACCGCTAGGGGGCGCTGCAGTTATCATTTTCCCATTTATCTCCAGAGCGATTTGACCGATTTAGATGCGGTTTTCTGTAATAGGTTTGTAGTGTGTCGGCGATGGTTCTTGGTGTTATGGTGTATAGCCGCTAGAGGGTGGCAGTAATAATTTTCGATACGGTTTGACTGATTTAGATGCGAGTTTTAGGGTACTTTGATAATCCCTGGACCTTCTGGGATAATTACGATGCGGTTTTTTACATTCAAAAGGTTTCATTTCAGAGCAGGTTCTTAGACATGTTTCATGGTGGTAGACCACCAGGGGGCGCTGCAGCAACCAGATAAGTCATGTTTGTCTATTACCATTTTCCTCGGAAACTACTGAGCCGATTACGATGCGGTTTTTTGCATTCAAAAGGTTTCATTTCAGAGCAGGTTCTTAGACATGTTATATTGTGGTAGATCACCAGGGGGCGCTGCAGTAGCCAGATAAGTCGCACTTTAAAAGTTCTCAAAAACTACGCAACTGATTTCGATGCGGTTTACTTCTGTAATGGGTTTGTAGGTTATCGGCAATGATTCTCAGATAGGTGTTTTGGTATTAAGCCGCTAGAGGGCGCTGCAGTTATCATTTTCCCATTTATCTCCAGAGCGATTTGACCGATTTAGATGCGGTTTTCTGTAACAGGTTTGTAGTGCGTCGGCGATGGTTCTTGGTGTTATGGTGTATCGCCGCTAGAGGGCGGCAGTAATCATTTTCCGTACGGTTTGACTGATTTAGATGCGATTTTTAGGGTACTTTGATAATCCCTGAAACTACTGGGCCGATTTCGATGCGGTTTTCTGTAATAGGTTTGTAGGCTATCAGCGATATTTCTTAGATAGATGTTACGATGTTTAACCGCTAGGAAGCGCTTTAGTTATCTGTTCCCATTCATCCCGAGAACGGTTTGAATGATTTGATCAGAGCATTAAAATTATAGGTTTCTTAGTCTTTCTAACTCTTGCAACGCTACGTTTTCTTTAAACCTTTTTCTTTATTTTATCTTAATAACCAATTAAAAAAAAGTAGCTTCTCAGTTTGACCTGTATCTGCGATTATCTCACGTTTGGCTAAACTGATTTTAACGCGGTTTTCAGAAAAGTATTTGTTGCATTTGAGAGAAGGTTTTAAGTATTTTAACCGACTTCAAAAAAGGAGGTTCTCAGTTTGACCTGTATAATATGTATGTTTGTCCGCGATTACCTCGTGTATGGCCTGCATTACTAAGTAGTATACTGGGTGATCCAGATAGTGTCGTCCAAGATTTTTTTTAGATTATTCACACCTGGGTGCATCTAAAAATACCCTATGTATGTTCCGCGATTTTTCTTAGTTTAGAAGTTATGATTTTTTAAATGTGTTTTTGCGAATTTTCTACCGGACGGACCAAAAAAATTCATAACTCCTTTCATATTAATTTTTTTTGGGTTTTATTTTTGCAACATAATTGTCTTAAAACACTCTTCGACACATAAAATAATCAATTACATAACATCCAGATAAGTTCCTGAAAAAAGGGTCGAAAGTGAAAAAATTTTGGTTTTACTTTAGGCGAGTCTGACTCGCACTTGGCCGGTTTTTGTTTTATTTGCTAAGCTAAGAAGCCACTTAAGTTTTTAAAATCAGTTTGAATTGATGAAATATCCATTTTGTATTTTTAAAAGAATTGTTAAAATGTTACTTCGTCGAAGTAAAACCAAAAATTTTCACTTACGACCCTTTTTTCAGGAACTTATCTAGATGTCGTGTAGTTGATTATTTTACGTATGGAAGAATGTTTCAAGACAAATATGCTGCAAAAGGAAAATTCAAAAAGTTCTTAATATAAAAGGAGTTATGAATTTTTTTGTTCAGTCCGGTAGAAAATTCGCAAAAACATTTAAAAAATCATTACTTCGAAACTACGAAAAATCGCAGAACATACATAGGGTATTTTCGGACCTTTGTTCGCAAATACACCCAGGTGTGAGTAATCTAAAAAAAATTCTTTGACGTCACTGTCTGGACCACCCTGTATATTTAGTATTCAATAGTATTCAGTATTTATCATTAGCTAGCTTAACTCAATAACTGCGCGGCATTTAACCGACATTAAAAAGGAGGACGTTCTCAATTCGTCGGAATCAGTTGGAGTGTTGCCTTTGGGGCGCTATGGGAAAAAAAGACTTAGTTTTTTTTTAAATCGGTGACCGATGACTGTTTTTGGTCTTATTCGATTTAGGGCATATATAGGAACATGTTTAAACTTGTAAACTGTTTTTGTTAAATGCATATTCAGTGAGTTGTATCAATTTTCGATCATTGTCCCCATCAATTTATGTCATGGCATAAGAATAAAATTAAATAAACTTTTTATTCTTATGGTCATGGGCATGACTTATCCCCGACTTGTGAGTCGGGGATACGTCATATTTCATTATTAATTATTAAAAAAAGTAAAAAAATCTTTATAGTTAAAATTACTCGAAAAATATACATTTTACGAAAAAAGTGTAAAAAGCCTAAATTGTTTCTACGGGTATCATTAATTGAATAAGAGCAAAAAAAGGAGGTATCATCGGCCCTCAGGACGACTTTGTCATTTTCTTAAACTTGACAGTTTCCAAACTTGTCTCATTATTAACTCGGCTCTTTCTAAGTTGATCTCTTTCTTAAACTTGACACTTTCCTAACTCGTCTTATTTTTAACTTGGCTCTTTCTTAGTTGGTCTCTTTTGTAATATTGACACTTTCCTAACTCGTCTTATTTTTAACTCGGCTCTTTCTACAATTTTCTAACTCGGCTCATTCTTAACTCGACTCTGTCTCTTTCGCTGTTTTTCCTCTCTTCTTAGCCGTGGTCCACCGGATCATTTCACCTAGGTGAACTACGGACCATTATTTACAAAATAATGTTTTGATATAAAACAAAATAAATAAAATTCAGTCAAAAGTACCAGGGCAACATAACTTAAAAGGAGTTATTTCGATTTATATTTTTGATAGATTAAAGAGCTAAAAGAAATCTTCGCGGCATGAAATCAAAATAACTCCTCGTAAGTTATGTTGCCCTGGTACTTTTCGTGTATTCTGAATATAACATTTCGCATGCCCTACCCTACCTACCTTATGGTACTGGTAGTGGATCGAACTTCGTTCGCAAACTTTGTGGACAAACAAACAAACAACCAATCAAACAAACTAACAAACGAGAAAGCAACCTAATAAAAACGTGTTAAAATGACGAAGTCATCCAGACAAGTTTAAGAAAGAAACCAAATTAGAAAAAGCCTAGTTAAAAATAAGACAAGATAGGAAAGTGTCAAGTTTAAGAAAATTACGAAGTCGTCCGGAAGGATCATCGGTCATCGAAAAAATATTTTTTTACAATTCTAATATTTTTTGGGTTATATTACTGCTTACAGAGCCCCGAATGCTATACTCCGACTGGACCATTTACTCATTAATTTATTAATTTGTTCAATAACTTTAAAAAGTTGGTATTAATAGTGTTTGTGTTTAACATCATACAGGATAGTTTAGACGGCAGAGCAATACTCAAAGAGGGAAAAGGAGGCTTACTGACGGAGGGTTCCCGACGGAAATTGAGCCAGCTGCTAATACACCACAAACTAGAGAAAAATTGTGCAAAGAAAATTTCCAGTGAAGAATTTTATAAATTAGCTACCGAAATTGTGGAAATATTCCACAAGGAACGCGTTGTGGTGTATTATTCTGCATATTTATCAGCTACAAATAAATTAGCTAAAAAAAATGCGTCCGGAAAGCTGTACGAAAGCTATATAGCTCGAAGGAGAAAGTTGCGAGAAGGCGGACAGTTGCCGGGAACTAGCCGTTCATCCTCAAAGTCGTCCAGATCATCGCTCAGATCCACGCCAACTATTACAGATGATGACATTTATAGCCTGGAATCTCTGGAAAGTGGTAAGCAAATAATCGCTAGTCACTTTTTTGTGATTTAAATGTGCCACGGGCGACTGTACGTACTATGATGCCCTTCTTCTAATTAACTTATCCCACCATACACATATAAATGAATTACAGGTATTGTACATGAAGAATCGTTACTATGGCTGAAAAACAATGTCGATCCATGGAAGTCTGTTGAAGAAAAGTGGGCAGAAACTGCAGATCACCGCCTAAATCGCATCCAATGTGGAAAAGGTGATATAGCGGATTACTTCAAGGATTTCCCAGCCTTAAAACAATCACAAGGCTATACCTTGGTAAGCATAATTATACCGTAGCCTTATTTTTTTACATAATCCTTCTGGTTTTTCTATAAAAACGTACGCAATGATATGATTATAAATGACAAAAGTTTGTTTATTTCTTATAAGACAAGTGTCTGAATTACAAAGGCACTAAAAGAGTCAAACGAACAACCCAAGCTCTGGACGTAGCGATCCAGACCTTTCTAACCAGTGGAAATAACATAGCGTACATTTATTGTATTCTTTTTTTCAGCTAATGAACGATTTCAGTCAACTGTATCCGGGAAAGGAAAATAAATTATTTTCCTCTATCACCCTCAAAAATGAAGAAATTATAAAATATGCTTCATTAAAATTACGAAAAATTAGGGACCAAGATACGAGATCAAAAATAGCAAATATAATTGCACTGATTGACGGTAAGAAGTTTTGCTCAAATATTAGTTCTTATTCATCATATCAGCCACACGACACCCACTGCTGGGTATAGGCCTCCCCTAAGGATCTTAGTTCTTATTATTAACCTTTAACTAATCTGGGTCTGGTTCATCACATTCTAAATTTGAAATACAGTGCGGAAATGAAATTCAATACTTACTTCGTGCGGGAAGTATTTCAAACCATCCTCGACAATGCAATCGCTAGCTACCCGTTCTTGGATGTAATGTACTATTTCTTTAAAAACATCATGAGAACTACAGTCATGAAATACAAGGATCTCAGATCAGAGACTCCACGACCATATTAGTGTATTGAAAAAATGACGTCCATAGTTGAAGGCTAAAACCTTCATAAAATTAAGTCTCAAAAATTAACCGAAACTTTTTTTTCTTTGAATACAGAAGATGAACCAGAGACATCTAGCAATGTTGCTTTGATGTTGCTGGCTTATGTCATCAACATTTCACCTGCACGGAAAATAAAAGGAAAGCCAGCGTGGAAGCCATCTAGAGCAGAGGTCTGCGACGGCTATATAACGCAAGCTGCTTCTGAAGCCGACGTTACCAACAAGATCATTCAAAAAAAGGAGAACCTGCAGAGGCTAGGCCGCACAGTTCAACCCTACGTTATTTTTGTTGGCCCTACCGTTACTGAGGTAAAAGTAGCATATGTAGTAATAAATGACACATTTTATAGTTTCAACAAATTAGTAACAGCAGTAGACTGTGCATTTAAAATATTTCAATCGATAGGAGCTTGTTACCCGGAAGAAGCTGGAGACATATGGCTTTTTATTCAATTGGGTTTCTACGATATTAAAACTAAATTTGACAGGCCCACGCAGGCTGTGAATACTCTTTTAACTGATCTAGAGTTAATACTTTAAAAATGTTTACCTGTTACTATTGCAAAAAAGCCAGTGCGTCTCCGAATTTACTTATTACTCATGTGCGAACTTTCTGTAAATTAACGGTAGGATTTTCGGGATTTCGGTGTGGTGAACAAGGGTGTTATCGTCATTATATTTCCTCTGCATCTTTCAAAAAGCACTTAGTTAGAGACCACCAGTCATTATTGTCAACCTTGCGTCATCCAAATAGTAACAAACCGATCGATACAGATACAGAAGCCAATATCTCAAATTTACCTTCAACGTCAAGCAAAGAAACTTACAAAACAGCAAATACGATGGAATCTCTACCAACTCAAAGAGATGAAACCTCTCTTGGTCACCATGCTGCATGTTTTGTCTCCACTCTATATGCTAACCCGATAATACCGCGTAAAGCCGTACAAGTTCTTGTAGAAAATCTTCAATTATTTCATTCTAAATCACAATGCATTATAGAGCGACAGTTGAATGATATGGTACCACCAGATCAAAATAATGTTCATGTTAAAAATGCTTTCAAAAAAATATTTAGCGCGTTCAGCGATGCTTTTGAGAATTTAGATTCGGAACACAAACGTTTAAAATATTTTAATAAAATAGGAACTTATTCTGAGCCCCTTGAAGTGGTTGTGGGTCAACGTAACGAGGCTAAAAAAACAGCGGCTGGTTCATTATTAGTACAAGTAAATTGTACAATGCAGGTGATTCCGTTAAAAGAAAATTTAAAACGAATTTTTTCATCAAAAAATTTCATGAAGGACACTCTTGAATATTTGGACATAGTACAAAATGACTCTTTCGGTATTGAGAATATTGTTCAGGGTTCAGTATGGAAAAAAATGACAGAAAGTTCTGTAGAGCATGATGCAATGATTTTACCATTAATAATCTACTTTGACGATTTTGAAATAGGCAATCCCTTAGGAAGCCACGCTGGGGTTCATAAACTTGGAGCTATTTATGCTTCAGTACCATGTCTTCCACCTCACTACGTGTCGCTTTTGCAAAATATTTTATTATTGGCTCTTTTTCACTCATCAGACAGAACAAGCTTTGGAAACAACATAATTTTTCAAAAAGTTTTTGATGTTCTTAATGATTTAAAGATCAATGGTATTCATGTTGAAACTGATGTGTACACCGGCAAAATAAAGTTTTATGTTGCAGCTGTGACCGGAGATAATTTAGGATTGAATGCTATGTTAGGTTTTGTTGAAAGTTTTTCTGCAAATCGGCCATGTAGAATTTGTACTGCTAATAAAGAACAAATAAAAACACTGCTTTATGAAGATGACACGTTGTTGAGAAACAATGTCAATTATGAAAATGATTTACATTTAAATGACATTTATATGACTGGTCTTAAAGAAAAATGCTCGTGGCTTGCTTTAGATGGGTTTGACTTATTTCAAAACGTCGCCGTAGATGTTTTACATGACTATCTCGAGGGTGCTTGTCGATATGTAATGTCATTTGTGATACAAAATCTAGTATGCACTCAGACTCTAATTTCTTTTGACAGTTTGAAATCAAGAATACGATATTTTAATTATGGACCTGATTCTGCTTCGACACCATGCAATTCTGTAGCAAAAGAAGGCTCAACATTAAAATTAAAATGTTCGGCTTCTGAAATGCTTACTCTTGTTCGATATTTTGGACTAATTGTCGGACATAATGTCCCAGATGAAAACGAAGTTTGGTTCTTATACATCAAATTAAGACAATTGTTGGATAAACTTTTGAGTCATAGAGTCCATGAAAACACTATTGATCAAGTAAAATTTTCAGTAGCTGAATTAAACGAGCTCTATCGTCAATTTGCTGAAACAGACTTAAAGCCAAAGTTTCATTTTCTTACACATTATCCAGAAATGTTAAAAAAATTTGGCCCACTTACCCAAATCTGGACGATGAGGTTTGAAGCCAAGCATCGTATATCAAAATTTGTGGCCAGAGCATCGCACAACAGAGTAAATGTTTGTAAAACAATAGCTATTAAGCATCAATTAATTTTAAACGATACTTTTCTTAAAAATGAAACTTTTAAGACGATCTCTTATGGCAAAAAGGCAAATATGACAGAAGCGCAAATTGAAAATGTAAGACTAAACTTTCATTCTCGAGGTATAATCGATAATAATTGTTGGTACTCATTATCGTGGGTGAAACTGTATGGTGTCCGATTTGAGCTGTCGTCAATTATAATTCTAGATATTTCAGAATCTTCAGGCTTACCAAAGTTTGGTGAAATAAAAAATATTTATTTACTTGACAATGATGAAGTTATATTTGAGTCTGTTTCATTAGAGTGTATAGATTTTAATCAGCATTACTATGCGTATCAAGTGCAGAGAACCAACGATTACCAATTACATAATTATAATACCCTTGTTTCACCTGTACCGGCTACAATTACTATAATGTCAAATTTAAAACTTTATGTCACTGTTCGATGGACTTTAGAATAACAACGAACCATTACACATCACATACGACATACGTACCCTTGGGTTTCGTACACTTACGTACACTTCCCATCATATTAGCACCAACAGTCTTTGTTTATTTTTCTCTCATCACACACTTACATGCATATGTAGTCTAACCCCGAAGTCCCGGCGCTCCTAGGTTTGCCTAGTCAGACCTCAGGTTTGACAAGAAGCCTTATCCTTAGTTCGCAAAATATTACATTCGCAAAATATTATACTTTGTACAATCACAGTCAAAGTAGTTTCTGCTTCTGCAAATGCCAGATTTTAGTAGATATGGAGAAATATTATTTTCAATCACTTTTTTATTTTTTTATATATATTTTATGTATATGTTACGGCTAATACCCGAAGTGCGGCTAAAACTAGGTGTAGCCGCTAGCTGTTGGCTAAAACTAGGTGTAGCCGATTTGCTCGCGGCTAATACTAGGTGTAGCCGGCTAAAACTAGGTGCAGCATGGGATATAAAGAAAGTTTTTTCTGTTGTCTGTTAAAAAAAATAACCTCGAAATTTAAGGCTCACGCTACGCTGCGCTTCGCGCTCGCCTTAAATTTCTAACCTAACCCGGGACCTACAGGAGTAAAGCAGATCGGTTACACCTAGTTTTAGCCAACAGCTATCGGCTACACCTAGTTTTAGCCGGCTAGAACTAGGTTTAGCCGCACTTCGGGTATTAGCCGTAACATATATAAGGGAACGTACCCATACTACGTGACTCGTTAAGGGGGGGGGGTCTTTAAAATACCACGCTTGGTCACGGGGGGGGGGGGGGGAAGGGGCCTATGCTTTGTCACGTTTTTTCATCTTGATACATTTTTTCACTTGTAAATTGTATGTAAAAATAAAGTACACACTCTTGGTATTTGTGGCAAGCGCCTTACTAATAAAAAGACAAAAATGAGCAAAATTTTTGTAGCTTTCTGTTAAAAATAAGGTAAAACCATTATCTATGAAATAGTACGTGAAAACCAAGGGGGAGGAGGGGGTCTTGGAATATACTACGGGTGGTCACTAAGGGGGGGGGAGGGGGCTCAAAAATTGTAAAATGGGTCACGTAGTATGGGTACGTTCCCTAAATTATATATTTTTATTTGTATGTCACCAAAGTACTAGGGTCACATAAATATGGCGAATGTTTATTTCTACAATCTTCAATCACTTTTCGTTTTTTTTCTTTTTTCCGTAATGCATCAACTTCTATAATTTTCTTCCCTTCCTCACTTTTTTTTTCCTTTGTAATACGTCACCAAAGTACCAGGACCACATAAATATGGAAAAGGTTAAATTCTATATTTTATTTTAACACATAATTTAAAAATATCAAAATGTTATTTACAGAACTTAACCCATGCCATATTTATATGATTCTGGTACTTTGGTGACGTATTAGGAAGTAAAGAAATTAAACAAAAACACTTAGGTACCTACTCTATTTTGTTTGTGTTTGATTGTATTTATAATATTTTGAGAATATAATATTTTGCGAATGTAATATTTTGCGAACAAAGGAGACCAACTTGGTTAGTCAAACGCCGAAACTCAATACGATCAAATCGGGGTTTGATCAGGACCTAAATTAGGGACAGAATGAGTTATATGTATAAAAAATACGTTCTATAGAGAGAAAATTTAACTAAATCAGCAATCTTCCGGTGAAACAAAAATTTCTGTTGTCTGTTAAAAAAACTAAATATGTATGAAAAACATCTTTCAATTCCGATGTTACATTTAGTCAAAACTGCCTTACTCCTGCAGGTCAGGTCACGTGGTCCTGCATGCAGGTTGGAAATTTCGCAGAGCGTAGCGATCGTCTTAAATTTCGTGGTTATTTTTATAACAGACAACAGAAAGCTTTGTTTCACTGGAAGATTGTTAACTTAATTTAATTTTCACTCTAAAGAATGTGTCTTTCATACATTTAAATACAAAAAAACAAACTCTGTACCTAATTTAAGTCTGACTGGCCAAACCCTGATTTGATCAAATTGCGTTTCGACGTTTGACTTTCTAAGTTAGTCTCTCCTAGGTTTGGACATAAATGCGTTAGGCAAAGGTCGAAAAACGCTATTAGTTTTGGACTTTGACTAAGCCTTCTTGTCAAACCTGAGGTTTGACTAGGCAAACCTAAGAGCGCCGGGACTTCGGGGTTTGACTATAATACATACAACACGTGCAAAAATTCACAAACACACCCACCTGTGTGGATCTGTTGCCCGCAGGTGATACAGTATACACATCTTACTTACCCGTAACTTACCGTTTTACAAAAGCGTGAATACGGGCCCACCACCAATTTGTTTCTTTAACTTAACTTCAGATTAAACATCAGTACTGAGTTTCATTTGTTGTTTGTATTATTTCATCGTATTGTGTCATTTATGCTTTTAAAATCAGTCAAATTTCTTAAAAGTAGAAATATCGAAACTCGGTACTGATGTTTAACCTTCACCTAGGCCCTGGGGTAGGGGAGCACCGCCCCTACTGCCAAAAGGTGGCTCTCGGATCGCTACCGAAACGGGGCGATCTCCACATTTTATATATTTTTTTTGTAGAATACCGGTTATATCAGTATAAAGTCGGGCCTTGCGACATAGGTTCCGCAACTAGATAGGTTTATGCGTTCGTACATACTCGTTCACATGAACGAGCTTTAAGTTAAGTTTACCGTAGGCCTAGACGCATTGGTTTCCAGCGACGACCACGCGGACTCCATTGACGCCAAGGTACCCTTACTAGTGATTCTTTGGTCGGGAATCCTAGGTTGCTCTGACTTTCCCACCTCCGGCTCGCGCTACAAATAACTGAGATCTGAGACATTGTTAATGTTGATAATGGACTGTCTATTGTTGTACCTAATTAATCACACACTTACATGCATATGTAGTCAAGCCCCGAAGTCCCGGCACTCCTAGGTTTGCCTAGTCAAACCTTAGGTTTGACCAGAAACCTTATTAGTCAAAGTCCAAAACTAAAGCGTGTTTCGGCCATTGGCAAAAAAAATATGAATAATCCTAGGGGAGACCAACTAGGATAGTCAAACGCCGAAACTCAATACGATCAAATCGGGGTTTGACCAGTCAGACTTAAATTAGGGACAGAATGGGTTATATGTATAAAAAATACGTTCTTTAGACTGAAAATTTAACTAAATCAACAATCTTCCGGTGAAACAAAAATTTCTGTTGTCTGTTAAAAAAACTAAATATGTATGAAAAAAATCATTCATTTCCGATGTTACATTTAATCAAAACTGTCTTACTCCTGCAGGTCAGGTCACGTGGTCCTGCATGCAGGTTGGAAATTTCGCAGAGCGGAGCGATCGTCTTAAATTTCGTGGTTATTTTTTTAACAGACAACAGAAATCATTGTTTCACAGGAAGATTGTTAATTTAATTAAATTTTCACTCTAAAGAATGTATCTTTCATACATTTAAATACAAAAAAAACAAACTCTGTACCTAATTTAAGTCTGACTGGCCAAACCCTGACTTGATCAAATTGCGTTTCGGCGTTTGACTTTCTAAGTTAGTCTCTCCTAGGTTTGGACATAAATGCGTTAGGCAAAGGTCGAAACACGCTATTAGTTTTGGACTTTGACTAAGCCTTCTTGTCGAACCTGAGTTTTGACTAGGCAAACCTAAGAGCGCCGGGACTTCGGGGTTTGACTATAACACATACAACACGTGCAAAAATTCACAAACACACCCACCTGTGTGGATCTGTTGCCCGCAGGTGATACAGTATACACATCTTACTTACCCGTAACTTACCGTTTTACAAAAGCGTGAATACGGGCCCACCACCAATTTGTTTCTTTAACTTAACTTCAGGTTAAACATCAGTACTGAGTTTCATTTGTTGTTTGTATTCTTTCATCGTATTGTGTCATTTATTTTTAAAATCAGTCAAATTTCTTAAAAGTAGAAATATCGAAACTCGGTACTGATGTTTAACCTTCACCTAGGCCCTGGGGTAGGGGAGCACCGCCCCTACTGCCAAAAGGTGGCTCTCGGATCGCTACCGAAACGGGGCGATCCCCACATTTTTTTTTGTAAAATACCGGTTATATCAGTATAAAGTCGGGCCTTGCGACATAGGTTCCGCAACTACATAGTTAGGTTTATGCGTAAGTATAAGCGTTCGTATGCGAACGAGCTTTAAGTTAGGTTACACTCAGACGAAATCTATATAAGATAGGATTTCTACTGACGCCCTTATTTTTGATAAATATCTAATCGCCAATCCTCTCGTCCTTCCCGTATTACGTATTGTAAAGGCCTACTCAAACCTGACCGGTATCTTGTACCAGTGGCGGGGCTCCGTCGCAGAATGTCCTTTTCGCAAAATGTCCCCTGGTCGCAGATTGTCCCTTTCGCAAAATATTTCTTTCGCAAAATGTCCCATTCGCAAATCGTCTCTCGCAAAATGTCCCTTTCGCAGAATATCCCTTTCGCAGAATGTCCCTCTTGTAGCTAAAATATCATATCACACTCTCGCCAAATTGCCATTTTGTTCAAAATTTTCTATGAAAATGAAAAAATGAAAGTCAAATATGTAGGTCATTATGTATATTATTAATCATATAAAACTAGTAAATATGTTCATTATGTTTAAAAAAAACAGGTTTTCTAAGTAAATACGCATATCTTTAATTCAACTTATCTTACAATAAAATTCGTCACACATTAAAACATATTTTTACTTTAAACACTAGGTACATGTAATTGCAACCATACAAGATTTATTCGCAATATTCGCTGACAGAAACAATAAAAAATATTTTCATAAGTACCTTCCTATCTGATGATTATTACAATTTAGTGTTGTCAGTAGCTTAAAAATTCTCCCAAGCAGTTAGTATATTTTTGACTTTCATAGAACATTTCGAACAAAATGGAAATTTGGTACGAGTGATATTTATTTGATACCAAGGGGACATTCTGCGAAAGGGACGTTTTGCGTAAGGGACATTTTGCGAAAGGGACATTCTGCGACGAAAGGGATGGCGGTAGTGGTATACCCGACCGATATCCCGACCGGTATTTTGTATGGCATTACCGGCAGCAGTTGCGGAACACCTTTGAACAGCGCGTTACCGCCACCGGTATCGCCACCGGTACAGGATACCCTGTCAGATTTAAGTAGGCCTTAAAATCTTGCAATGGTGGATGCCTGTCAACAACCGACAGACAGTGAAATTCATCGTTCATAGTTGACGACCATGTAATTCTAGAATAGTATGATTAATTAAGCTTGTTGTGGTTTGTTATGTCTCAGTTTTACGATTGAAAATAAATAATATGAAGCTTTTATTATGTTTAGCGAATACGCCAAGTTGACGACTATGTAATTTTAAAATAGTATAATCAATTAAGCTTGTGTTTTTTTTGTATGTCTCAATTTCACGATTGAAAATAAATAATATGAATCTTTTATGTCTTTTTCCTTTTAAGCATTTAAAGCTATAAAACTTGTACAGGGTTTGAGAACGGAATTTCTTCTGTTAATAACCTTGTAAAAGTTAAAAAATAAAAAATGTTGTATCATGGCTGACTAAATGTATATGTATCGTGAAGTATGATTTTATCTAAATTACCAATTATTATATGCTTTTCGCTTACAGGTCTGGACTTTGGTGCTATATCGGTGCAGCTGTTAAGTTTGCTATAAAATTATTTTGCATAATAATAATAATAATAGCCGCACTAATATCGTACAAGTTCAACAAAAGTAGATAAAGCTTGACCAGAGTTTAAAAAAACCCTGCAATGAGGACGCGACCTTTGTGATTTATTTATACGTAACTATTGCCAGTAAAAGAAATTAAATGTGAAAAATGCCGCATGCGGGTTTTTAAAACATCTGGTCAGCTTTAAAATGATACATCATTCTTTATCGTACCCGCACCAATATTTATAAGTAGATATCTATGTAATCAGTGCAGGTTATACTACAAAGAAGCATAATGTTGTATAAAACTTATTAACTGTTATAGTAGAGGTATGAACGGGAAGTCGAAGCGTGGGCAGACCGCCATTCCTAAGATGTCAGGGCCTACCTCAACCAGATACGCCGCAACAAGGACGACATAGAAAAACCATGGGATAAGCATATCTCCAGCAGTGGACAAATATATATGCTGAGAAGACAAATAGAAGGTATGATACTAGTGTGGGACAATAAGGCACCATACCATTCACCATACGTATGTACATAGATAGACGGCTATTAGACATACTTGATTTTTAGGGTTCCGTGCCTCAAAAAAAGGAAAAACGGAAACTTAAAAATCAAGTGTGTCTAATTAGACTCACGCCCGAGTACATGCGATACTGCTGCGGGTATAAGGCATGATGCACTATTGCACTACGTGTTACGTATTGCACTCTATGCCTTACGATAATTGCACCTGTATTTTCCTTATGTTGGCATGGTACAGTCAGTGTCATTTATATACATATATACAGCCATTGAGTCAAAATATGTAAACACAAACCTTATTGTCAGTGACATAGAGGTGTGTAGATATTTTTGAGCTCTTGTTAACGTATATATATTTATGACGCTGGCCGTACATACATAGGTGTTCAGATAATTATTTTGAATATTAACCAATCAAAGTCAATTAAATTTTGTAGACATGGTCTAGAAAGTAATACCTAGGTCTGTGGTTTAATACATTTTCGTAAAAATTTATAGTTTAAATATTACAGGGGGTTTTCATATTTTCATTAAAAACTCCCTGCAATATTTAAACTATACATTTTTACGAAAATGGAATAAACTATAGATATTAGTTTCTCGATCGTGTCTACAAAATTTCATTGACTTTGGTTAATATTCATACTAATTATCTGAACACCTTTGTATGTACCATGCCAGCATAAGGAAAATACAGGTGCGAGTATCGTAAGGCATGGTGTGCCATACGTAACACGTATAGTGCACCATGTCTTACTATACCCGCAGCAGTATCGTACGTACGCTGGCGTGTTACATAAGTATGGTTCACCGTGCTTTACTGTTCCCGCACCAGTATCGTACGTATGCTGCCGTAGTATATACGCACGGTTCATCATGTCTTACTGTACCGGCAACGGTACCTTACCTCTACTACGACAGTTAATACGTCTGGCACATCATGCTTTACTGTGCCTGCCACAGTATCCTACCTATGCCGCCATGGTGCACACGTATGGCGCACCATGATTGACTGTGTCCGCCATAGTATCGTAAGTATGCCGCCGTGGTGCAAACGTATGGCTCACCATGCTTGACTGTACCCGCTACAGTATCATACGTATGCCACCATGGTGCACACGTATGGTGCACCATGATTTACTGTGCCCGCCACAGTATCGTACGTATGCCGCCGCGGTGCACACGTATGGCTCACCACTATTTACTGTGCCCGCTACAGTATCATACGTATGCCGTGGCGGTACACACGTACGGCTCACCGCGCTTTACTGTGTCTGCCACAGTATCGTACGTATGCCGCCGCAGTGCACACGTATGGCTCACCATTATTTACTGTGCCGGCTACAGTATCGTACATATGCCGTCGCGGTACACACGTACGGCTCACCGTGCTTTACTGTGTCTGCCACAGTATCGTACGTATCCCACCGCGGTGCACACGTATGGCTCACCATTATTTACTGTGCCCGCTACAGTATCATACGTATGCCGCCGTGGTGCAAACGTATGGCTCACCATGCTTGACTGTGCCCGCTACAGTATCATACGTATGCCACCATGGTGCACACGTATGGTGCACCATGATTTACTGTGCCCGCCACAGTATCATACGTATGCCGCCGCGGTGCACACGTATGGCTCACCATTATTTACTGTGCCCGCTACAGTATCGTACGGTTGTCGCCGTGGTACACACGTACGGCTCACCGTGCTTTACTGTGTCTGTCACAGTATCGTACGTATGCCGCCGCGGTGCACACGTATGGCTCACCATTATTTACTGTGCCGGCTACAGTATCGTACATATGCCGTCGCGGTACACACGTACGACTCACCGTGCTTTACTGTGTCTGCCACAGTATCGTACGTATGCCACCGCGGTGCACACGTATGGCTCACCATTATTTACTGTGCCCGCTACAGTATCATACGTATGCCGTCGCGGTACACACGTACGGCTCACCGTGCTTTACTGTGTCTGCCACAGTATCGTACGTATGCCGCCGCGGTGCACACGTATGGCTCACCATTATCTACTGTGCCCGCTACAGTATCATACGTATGCCGTCGCGGTACACACGTACGGCTCACCGTGCTTTACTTTGTCTGCCACAGTATCGTACGTATGCCGCCGCGGTGCACACGTATGGCTCACCATTATTTACTGTGCCGGCTACAGTATCGTACATATGCCGTCGCGGTACACACGTACGGCTCACCGTGCTTTACTGTGTCTGCCACAGTATCGTACGTATGCCACCGCGGTGCACACGTATGGCTCACCATTATTTACTGTGCCCGCTACAGTATCATACGTATGCCGTCGCGGTACACACGTACGGCTCACCGTGCTTTACTGTGTCTGCCACAGTATCGTACGTATGCCGCCGCGGTGCACACGTATGGCTCACCATTATTTACTGTGCCCGCTACAGTATCGTACGTATGTCGCCGTGGTACACACGTACGGCTCACCGTGCTTTACTGAGCCCGCTACAGTATCGTACGTATGCCGCCGCGGTGCACACGTATGGCTCACCATTATTTACTGTGCCCGCTGCAGTATCGAACGTATGCCGCCGTGGTACACACGTACGGCTCACCGTGCTTTACTGTGTCTGCCACAGTATTGTACGTATGCCGCCGCGGTGCACACGTATAGCTCACCATTATTTACTGTGCCCGCTGCAGTATCGAACGTATGCCGCCGTGGTACACACGTACGGCTCACCGTGCTTTACTGTGTCTGCCACAGTATTGTACGTATGCCGCCTCGGTGCACACGTATAGCTCACCATTATTTACTGTGCCCGCTACAGTAACGTACGTAAGCCGCAGTCGTAGTTTCAGGAGTATTCAGTGCGACTTGCGCACTACGTATGTACGTAGCCGGATGTCGGGCTACGTACGTACGTACAAAAATCGACCACTCGTAAATTACGTAACCCGCCCCATGATGAGCGTCAGTATGCCGACTACGTATGACTGACTACTTACGCGTAATGTAGCGGGTTACACACGTCATAGTGGTCGATTTTTATCCTTATTTTACGTAGTGCGGCAGAGGAAATTTTTCTCAGTGCAAGACTGGTTTTATATGGCCTGGGACCTGGCCACGCCCCCGCCCCCCGAATGTCATTACATGCCAATAATATATGTAGTCGATTATGACTACATTACATTCTGACCATTTGATTGAAGATTATCATGATCTGTATTTTTTCCATTTATGAAGGGACAATTTCTTTAATTGCAACACTTTGAACGCAACTTCATTCTTTGTCAAAGCTGAACTACGTTTATCAAAATGAAAACGGTGAAACCGGTGCAACGTAGACCGCGATGAAAACGAATTTCTGAGCTCGGTTAAGTATAACCAAGTTCAATTTAACTCGGTTAACGGTGAAATCGGCACTTAACCTGTTATAGTCTGATCATTGATTTATCATTTGGAGAGTAATTTAATTTTTCTTCTAACATTTTTAATTATTTTTTTTGTAGCTTGTTATTTTTTAGCGACCAATTTTTAAGGAGTACTTTGATATCTTTTTTACCGCCAAAAGCTTTTTTTTCATAGTTATTTTAAACTAACGATTGTAATGCAAAATATTTCACCAGCTTACAAAAGCAACAACAGATTCCATATAAAAAATTTAATCAAAAAGATTAAGGCATCGTTTTAATACAATAATTTTTGCCTTCAGAATATGGACAGCGGTTTAATTAAAAGTTTTCCGACGAATTTCCATTTAATACTCCCATTTATCTTACCCTTGAATTCGTTTTAAGTCTGAGCCTGAAACGAGACGCAAGCTATCTTATCAATCATTTATAAATCCGTTAATCGCAGTAATTCTCCTAAACAACATTCGCAGCTGCCAATTGTCACCAATTTTACTCGTATTGAGTTATGTGGCCTTAAGAGAACCGTCTTATGCTTGATTCAGTAGAGAAAGTTCAATTTCGAGTGGGTTTTTTCAAATGAGGATCAGTAACGATTTTTGTTTAGTGGCTAATTAGAAAGCTTATGCCACCACATGATTAACTGTGATTTTTTTTTACGATATCTCTTAAACCTGAGAAGTTATAAGAGATAGTTGTTAGTTCAATACTGTTGCATGTCTGCTAATGCTAATTGTGGAAACTGTATTGGCTATTGCATTGTTATTCATACATGTCATCCTGTGTAAAAGCAGCTGTTTGTTTCCCTTAATAATAAATAAAATAAAAGAGTTAAAACCACTGGTATTTTGGGGGTGCTTATGACGTCATCGCGACGTACGCAAACCTTATGTCGTACGTGTATATATTGCATTGAGCTTGGCATTTCCTTCAAACCCTTTTAACTCAACCATTTCTAAACGGATTTCAAAAATTCTTTCACTGGGTTTCATAGCTACCAATATATATATATCAATAAAACTATAAGATTCAAACATGTTACTGATCCTCATTATAAAGGTAATATAAACTTTAATAAACGAATGATCTACAAATAAAAAGATCTATTTCTTACTGCCAAATGCATCGAACTCTTCACTACTGAAGAGTTTCGAAACTAATTAAGTAGTTAAAACTTTCCGATGGCTTGCTTTCAGACAAATTGATCATTATGAATTCTAATCAGAGATTTTCTTTTATAACTATCTTAATAGAAGCAACATAAAAAAATAGTGCTTTTCGATCTTTTGATTGATCTATAAAACTGGTGCTTTAGTTCAAAACTTTTAAATTAAAATCTATAAAACGCACGTATTGGGTAAAAGGATTCGGTTGATTTGTCTTTGCTAACACCTTTTTTAAGAAAAAAGGAATGAAATCTTATTTAGATCGAGAAAGTTTAGAGAATTAATAAGTTCGTTTAATTTGATGCTTTTTTTATACACAACGGGATATTGCTTGGCTTTCATCTCACCTAATGTAAGGATGACGATAAGGCCGAAGGTGGAATCGCACTACACCCGGAATACTGGCTATCTTACCTCTAAGTCTAACTGCCGGAACACAACAATTTTTAAATTGTTGTTATGGCGTCAGACTTAGGTAAGATGGTGGTAGCTAGCCAGGCGGACTTGAAATAAGCCCTACCACCAACCAAGGGTTAGTGACAATTCCATTTCCAAATTTATTTTCTATCATCCATTCAATCTTTCCAAATTCCAAAATATAATTCAATCCGAATGATTACTTTATCGGTGCCCATACCTACAGCTACACCGCGTGTCTCCTCCATAAATCTGTAGCGTCTTGCTCGATGATAATTTATGTACGATCAGATACACTCGTGTTCTCCACTCACACACCAATTTGAACTCTATTTCTTATAAATCAAGGGACATGGTTAAAGTTAGAGTAGTGCTTAATTTGTGACAAGCTGCTTGATACAAACTTATTCATGTTCCCGAGTTAATCACTTGACATAGTCGGGAAATTCATGAACAAACATTCATAGTGAATAAGTCTGTAATAGGGTAAGCTTTAGGTATAATAGAGTTGGCTTTATAATAAACGAAGGGATTAATAATGATTTTACAATGTGCATAACGAATTAACACGTGTAAATTAAAGGAGATTTAGTTTAACTGAATTACATTCAATAATAAGTTTGTAATAATGTTATCTAAAATAAAACTGTGTGGTTTTTATCAGACAACAGTAAAGTGATGCGACGTACGTAGACCGGAAGCTTTTGTAGATAAATACACAATGAATGTACTTACAACTGAATAGCAGGTTTTATTGCCTTTATCAAATTTCATATATTTTTAAGTATCTGAAAGCAAAACATGCTTACATTGTTGAAGTTTTTACGGCTTCTACAAAATCACGAACAAAGAATTTCTGCCAACAAAAGAAAGTATGTCACATGTTTCTTCCTTTTCCGTAAGTAACACCTCTCACATATATAATTCAGAATCCACATAAATCTTTATTTTACAATGTTACAGTGGAACAGGAACGATGTTTATATCAAGCGGCGAATCCCTCTGAAATCCTTCCAATCCCTTTTTAATCCGCATTCTCCAATTTCGTGAAATTTCAAAGACATTAAAGCGCGAGGTAATGTTATTGATGAATCTGTCCGTCATTATTTTTAATTAAATAAATCGATCGTTCCTATCGCTCTATCACGGCGTTTTCACCGCACCATTAATCACAAGATACGTATATTTCTGACCCTTACTACAAAACAGAAAAAAAATCACAGATCTCGTGCGTTTCACGACTTCTGGGTACATTGAAAATGAATTTATTGAATTTTATACAAAATATATTCCTTTGTTTGAATTGGTACTTACAATACTTTGAAATCACAGCGTTACAATACTTTGAAATCACAGCAAAGCCATGAACAACTTTGGATCTACTTTTCTGTGATTCGAGTGTATGAAATTCATATAAAAATATTTCATTGTTAAAAACATTACAATTTTATTGAAAGGTTGAACTACTATAACCTAAAATATATAAACATTTCTAAGATTTGTTTGAAGCCCTTCGCCTCGGGCTTCAACTACGTCAATCCTCCATAGCAACTCGGCGACGACGCGACGCGCATCTAAGGAGCGCGCTTCCCGAAATTACGCCACCACGCTACATATTGTAGCCCTCGTTGATACGCGTCTTTTGAGGTGGAGCCTCATGTACCATTAAAGTAGCCTTAAAACTACGACACCAAGGCGATATCGCACTCTGACCGAAAATGGGGACTATACTAAAGCGATCGAAAAAACATTTAAGGTTAGAGTTAACAAAGGTTAAGCTACAGGGCAAACCCTTAACTCGATCGTCTTTGTTTTAGGCTCAAATTGTAGCTGACTAAATTGTTCAGAGGAGTTTTGCTCAAAATTTTGATATCATTCTTCGTTTCTAAAATATCGAGTGCCAAAATCAAAAAATCGAACCACTATTTCGGCCATAATTTTTTTCGTTTTTTATTTTCTCGAATAATTCTTTTTGCACCTTACAGCTCTCGTGAATACGCGTCTTTTGAGTCTTTTTTGAATACCACATCTTCACAACACCCTGTGATATAAGGGGATCGCACTTTTTCGTGAAATCGGAGCCTATACTGGAGCGAACGAAAAGATATTTTCAATGTCAAAATATGATGCATCTTTTTCTAACTTGGACGAATCAACCACTTCGTCAAAGATTTCTCACAATGTTATGTTTGTAAGCCAATTTAAAGGACGTCGAGAGTCAAGTTCGAGTTCATATTTAAAACAGGAATAAAACTCAAAATAGCAACATGTCTTGCATTTTCTTTAAAGGAAAATCTGTCTAGACTTTTTAAATCAAACACTTAAAAACAACATTATATCAAAACAAAAAATAGTCCGTTTTTTTAAGTTTCTCCAAACGTATTGTAAAATAAATGTAAATAGTCACCTCCACCAAAAACTACATGTTGTATACAGGTAAAAAAGTGGTACTAAAAAAAAATATTGTGCAAGTCTCGCTAAATACCTACATGTTACGAATGTTTACTTGAATTCATCATAATGTACAAAGAGTTCAGTTATTTTATTCCCTTTGAATATTCTTCAACTTTACTTATAACTTGAAAAAATATATAAACCTATTTAAAAACGAATGAAACCAGAGGTAGGAGAGATGGAAATACCTCCAGCGATCATCGGAGGGCGTCGATTAAGTGTGTTTTATCTTTGAAAGGAGAAAACTGGGAGTTTTTATTTTGTAAGTAAAAGGTTTTTACGAGTGATTTGTATCTACAGTTGGGAGCCGTTAAAGGAACGTTTTTATTTATCTTTCTTTCAGAGATTACTAGAAGGGCAGGTAATCGTTTGGTGCTCATTAAATAAAAATATTTTGGTTGAAATACTTCGTGCCTTCTAGAGTTAAGTATTTTTCTTTATTTTAGTTTTTAGTGACTAGTTTTTAGATTGACGCAATTTAAAGACTTGAATCTTTATCAGCAAGATTCTTGATTTAATTTTTAAGTAGAGTCAACTTCGTGTAGAAAAAAATGTGTCTTTTAAATAATAGAAGCGTCATTATAAAAACTATTTTTGTTTTCAAAACATTTCTCGCCGTTTTCCTGTTTATTGCTAATAAATTAGTTATCGCTTAAATCATCAACAACACCCTGAAAAATTAGATATGTAACATAATAAGGTTTCGCCGAAGAAATATTGTTTCCACCTGTAATTAAGTTATGACGCGAATCTCATCTAGTACGCGAGGGTAACAACAAATTTATCTTGTCTTATTACGCCAGATTACACGGGAAATGTATCACTTGTTCCATAAACTCTTTATTTTATTAAATAAGATTATTTGTTTCTACAGATAGCAAGTACAGTCCTTTGAAAAGTGGAATCGTCATCAACAACCATTTTAACACAACAACCAATTTCTCCCTACAAATCAGCCAAAAGTAACTCCACCACATTTTTTTGCTGGTTTTAACTTAATCAATTCTTCTTTATTACCTACGTACTTCTTGGTTACAGTATTATGAATAAAATAAATTGGTGCCACACCCAATGGGGAATGTCTGAATAAAATCAAATTGGCTGAATATTTTTTATAGGTAGGAATAAGCTCCCTTAGTAATAAAAAAAAAATTCCGAATTTTCCGTTGAAAACCGGTTCCGTACCCAAAGGGTAAAAACGGGACCCTATTACTAAGCCTCCGCTGTCCGTCTGTCTGTCTGTCACCAGGCTGTATCTCATGAACCGTGATAGCTAGACAGTTGAAATTTTCACTGATGATGTATTTCTGTTACCGCTATAACAACAAATACTAAAAACAGAATAAAATAAATATTTAAGGGGGGCTCCCATACAACAAACGTGATTTTTTTGCCGTTTTTTGCTCGATATTGATAACGACTGCAGCTAGACAGTTGAAATTTTCACACCAGGCTGTATCTCATGAACCGTGATAGCTAGGCAGTTGAAATTTTCACTGATGATGTATTTCTGTTACCGCTATAACAACAAATACTAAAAAAAGAATAAAATAAATATTTGAGGGGGGCTATACAACAAACGTGTTTTTTTTTTGCTGTTTTTTGGTACGGAACCCTTCGTGCGCGAGTCCGACTCGCACTCAGCCGGTTTTTTAGTATACCAAAGGAGCTGAAGCCGAATAAATACAATATTTTAGTCAACTGGATTAAAATATTGTATTTTCCAATGCAATTAATAGGGAATATGCATCAAAGAATATGTGAGAAAATCAACTTTTTTCTTGCGTTTTTGTCTCGTGATATAGTTACTTGAAGTTAGCACGCAGCAGCAACCGCCGAAAACGCCCAAAACAAAACGGACATGATATATGACGTCACATGTCACGTTTCAGGCGCGCGATTACTATGGAGTTAGCAAATATTTTCAAATATTTTCAATTATCTCCCTAAATTTTGCGTTTAAGTACATATGTGTCATCCAAAAAAATATTTCTTATTCGATCTATCCGACTGTTAAGTTCATTATATCCGAAAGTGAAAAAAAATAGTTATTTTTCCCTGATTTCATCTATCTATATATATAAAATTCAAAGTCCTGACTGAGTGAGATATCAACGCACAGCCCAAACTACTGAACCTAGAGACTTGAAATTTTACACACAGGTACCTTATACAGTGTAGGCATCCACTAAGGAAGGATTTTTGAAAATTCCATCCCTAAGGGGATGAAATAAGGGATGAGAGTTTGTATGGAAGTCCCTCAGTTTTGATGCTAGGATCTTCAAATTTTGTATTCAGGCTGATGATTGAAAATTAATAAATACGTGTATCATCGTTTTTCAAAATTCTACCCCCGATGGGGTGAAAAGGGGGATGAAGTTGAGTATAGAAGAAAATCCTTAATTTTTAAAGTAAAAATCGTTAAATTTATAATTTAGACTTATGGATGGAAATATAACGCAACGTATATGGTTATTGGTAGTATTTTAACCCCTATGGGGATGAAATGGGGTAAATAAACCTAAAATAGATATGGATGTCGTTATTGGGGTTTTCTGGGATGACGATTGCGAAAATGACATTCATTTTGAAGTCTAACACGGTCGACATGATTTAACCACTAAAGGGGTGAAAATTGGGTTCAAATTTGGTATGGAAAACAATATAAAATATACTTTACAACTTAAAACTTCGTACGAGCATGTCTAAAAATAAATAGACAAACATATATATTGTAGTTTTTAAAATCAACCCCTTAGGGTGTAAATGGGGTAAGTAAACATAAAAATCGATATGGATGTCGTTCTTGAGGTTTTATGGGATGGTGATTGCGAAAATGACATTTATTTTGAAGTACAACACTGTGGACATGATTTAACTGCTAAAGGGGTGAAAATGGGGTGCAAATTGTGTATGGAAAAATAATATAAAATGACTTACGGCAGTGAAACGTGGTCGCTAACTATGGGTCTCATAAGGAGGCTCAAGGTCACCCAGCGTGCAATGGAGAGAGCCATGCTCGGCGTTTCCCTGCGTGATCGAATCAGAAATGAGGAGATCCGCAGGCGAACTAAAGTAACCGACATCGCTCGAAGGATTGCTCAGCTAAAGTGGCAGTGGGCTGGACACATAGCGAGAAGAACCGATGGCCGTTGGGGCGGAAAGGTTCTTGAATGGCGACCGCGCACCGGACGGCGCTCCGTGGGTAGGCCCCCGACAAGGTGGACCGACGATCTGGTGAAGGTTGCCGGAAGCCACTGGATGTGGGAAGCGCAGGACCGATCGTCATGGAAATCCTTGGAGGAGGCCTATACCCAGCAGTGGGTGTTGTGCGGCTGATATGATGATGATGATGAGACATTACAACTTTGAAATTCTAAGAAGCATGTCTAAAAATAAATAGGCAAATATATATTTTGTTATTTTGAAAATCATCCCTTAGGGGGTAAATGGGGCAAGTTAACATGAAAATCGATGTGGATGTTGTTCTTGAGGTTTTATGGAATGAGGAATGCGAAAATGACATTTATTTTGAAGTCCAACACGGTGGACATGATTCAGCCGCAGGGGACGGGAACGGGAACGGGAACGGGAACGGGAACGGGAACGAGAAAGGAACGGGAACGCAAACGCGATCGCTCGAAAGCGAACGCGAACGGGAACGGAAACCGGGGACAGGAACGGGACCAAACGGGAACGGAAAAGGGTAAAGAAACGGGAACAGGATACTACTAATATCTCTGGACCCACTTCTGATTGTTGTAATAAACTAGCTTCCGCCCGCGACTTCGTCCGCGTGGATATTAGAGAAAATCCTTAGGGAACCTTCAACCAGAATCCGACCAGCCGATTTTATGCGATTAGGCCGGTCCCCACCAAGCGCGCAGCCTCGTGCGAGGCCTGCCACACGCGGCAAACGTTTTGCCTCGCGAGGCAGCGCGCTTGGTGGGGACCGGCCTAATCGCATAAAATCGGCTGGTCGGATTCTGGTTGAAGGTTCCCTAAGGATTTTCTCTAATATCCACGCGGACGAAGTCGCGGGCGGAAGCTAGTTTATTACAACAATCAGAAGTGGGTCCAGAGATATTAGTAGTATCCTGTTCCCGTTTCTTTACCCTTTTCCGTTCCCGTTTGGTCCCGTTCCTGTCCCCGGTTTCCGTTCCCGTTCGCGTTCGCTTTCGAGCGATCGCGTTTGCGTTCCCGTTCCTTTCTCGTTCCCGTTCCCGTTCCCGTTCCCGTTCCCGTTCCCGTCCCCTGCGGCTGAATCATGTCCACCGTGTTGGACTTCAAAATAAATGTCATTTTCGCATTCCTCATTCCATAAAACCTCAAGAACAACATCCACATCGATTTTCATGTTAACTTGCCCCATTTACCCCCTAAGGGATGATTTTCAAAATAACAAAATATATATTTGCCTATTTATTTTTAGACATGCTTCTTAGAATTTCAAAGTTGTAATGTCTCATCATCATCATCATATCAGCCGCACAACACCCACTGCTGGGTATAGGCCTCCTCCAAGGATTTCCATGACGATCGGTCCTGCGCTTCCCACATCCAGTGGCTTCCGGCAACCTTCACCAGATCGTCGGTCCACCTTGTCGGGGGCCTACCCACGGAGCGCCGTCCGGTGCGCGGTCGCCATTCAAGAACCTTTCCGCCCCAACGGCCATCGGTTCTTCTCGCTATGTGTCCAGCCCACTGCCACTTTAGCTGAGCAATCCTTCGAGCGATGTCGGTTACTTTAGTTCGCCTGCGGATCTCCTCATTTCTGATTCGATCACGCAGGGAAACGCCGAGCATGGCTCTCTCCATTGCACGCTGGGTGACCTTGAGCCTCCTTATGAGACCCATAGTTAGCGACCACGTTTCACTGCCGTAAGTCATTTTATATTATTTTTCCATACACAATTTGCACCCCATTTTCACCCCTTTAGCAGTTAAATCATGTCCACAGTGTTGTACTTCAAAATAAATGTCATTTTCGCAATCACCATCCCATAAAACCTCAAGAACGACATCCATATCGATTTTTATGTTTACTTACCCCATTTACACCCTAAGGGGTTGATTTTAAAAACTACAATATATATGTTTGTCTATTTATTTTTAGACATGCTCGTACGAAGTTTTAAGTTGTAAAGTATATTTTATATTGTTTTCCATACCAAATTTGAACCCAATTTTCACCCCTTTAGTGGTTAAATCATGTCGACCGTGTTAGACTTCAAAATGAATGTCATTTTCGCAATCGTCATCCCAGAAAACCCCAATAACGACATCCATATCTATTTTAGGTTTATTTACCCCATTTCATCCCCATAGGGGTTAAAATACTACCAATAACCATATACGTTGCGTTATATTTCCATCCATAAGTCTAAATTATAAATTTAACGATTTTTACTTTAAAAATTAAGGATTTTCTTCTATACTCAACTTCATCCCCCTTTTCACCCCATCGGGGGTAGAATTTTGAAAAACGATGATACACGTATTTATTAATTTTCAATCATCAGCCTGAATACAAAATTTGAAGATCCTAGCATCAAAACTGAGGGACTTCCATACAAACTCTCATCCCTTATTTCATCCCCTTAGGGATGGAATTTTCAAAAATCCTTCCTTAGTGGATGCCTACACTGTATAAGGTACCTGTGTGTAAAATTTCAAGTCTCTAGGTTCAGTAGTTTGGGCTGTGCGTTGATATCTCACTCAGTCAGGACTTTGAATTTTATATATATAGATAGATAACTACTGCAGGTAGACAGTTGAAATTTTCACAGATGATGTATTTCTGTTGCCGCTATAACAACAATTATTAAATACTGAATAAAATAAATATTTAAGGGGGGCTCCCATACAACAAACATGATTTTTTTCCGTTTTTTGGTACGGAATCCTTCGTG
This sequence comes from Agriphila tristella, assembly GCA_928269145.1. Taxonomy (NCBI): domain Eukaryota; kingdom Metazoa; phylum Arthropoda; class Insecta; order Lepidoptera; family Crambidae; genus Agriphila; species Agriphila tristella. Next base: position 10,711,068 of record OV743431.1, read on the forward strand.
CGCGAGTCCGACTCGCACTTGGCCGGTTTTTTTTATTATTCTAAAGCAAATGGGAATCAGTTAAAATGCAATTACAGAACTTTGTATTCATGTCAGAGCGGTGCAAATAAAGTATTTTGTGCGCATAAAAGAGCGCATCTAGCATAAAATATTTATTGCACATTTTGTGTTCTTTTTTCAGCAGTGAGTTTCACGCAAACTTTTTAATAAGCACAGGCATTTATTTGATCGCGTTTTTACTTTCGAGAAAAGAACATTTACCCTAAATACTTAACAGAAAAAAAATATCAAGCGAGCGATACTTAGATTCTTATAATTGTGGTTTAAAATGCCTAGTGTTAATCTAAGTATTCATAAAAATTTGCTACCAGTATGTCTTTGGGGACTTGAAGTCTGAAAAAAGCTATTTACACATAAATTATTTAACTTTATCATCAAAAGAAAAAGAACACTTCAAAAGTGCCGCCGGGTGCCAAAAATAGCGTAACTGCTTTAATTTTATTTAAACTCGTTTTTTTCACAGACGAAACACTGTTAAAAAGCTTCCATTGTGCCTGGCTGAAAATAAGCCCATAGTTAATATTATTTTTTAATTTCTTCAACCGAGACAACGGCAGCTATAAAAGGAATAAATCTGTTAAAGGAACAATACATAACTTTGGTACTTTTTATACAGAAAGGATTTTTCAACCTAAATCGTTGGGGCACGAAATGGGGTGGCCTTTGTTGTCAAAATTACTTTTATATGCCAAAAAGCGACTACAGACGACATTCCCTTTATGTACAGGTAAAAAGTTTCCAGCAACATATTGAGAAAAAGCTTAACATCAAACAGATTTTTATTTGTTATGGACTTTCATATAAGTTACACGAAGGTATACCCGATTTTACGATAAAATTAATGCAATATTTTTTATCCAAACCACGCTGTTTCCAATCAAGCGAAAGAAAGTGCGCAGACCACAAAAGGTAGGCTCAAAGGTAAATGTATTTTTAAAGTTAAAATAGGTATGGAAGTAGCATAAAATATTTAAGTACAAAGATAGTTTCTATACGTAATTATTCTAAGATTACACTTGCATGAGCGATTCTAGTGGATTTAGTAGTGTTGTGAGCAAAGCTTCTAATCAAGAGGTAGTGGATAGCCTAGCGATAATAAATAGTTAACCTTCCACGATTATTGCATTTTGGACTTTTCAATCAAAAACTTATTGAAACCCACGTAGACATCGTTGAAGTCAAGTTGAATTTGAAGTTCCATGAATTTCTTTCCCAAGTTTGGTATGCACGTGTTCCTATTTTGTACACACAAATGTCACCAGTTTATAACCGTATTATGGCTACGGCTACGGCTATGGTCATGGCTACGGCCACTGACTACGACTGTGGCTACGGCTACGGCTACGGCTACGGCTTTTGTAGTACCTAAATATTGGGCATTTTAAAAGTTGTTTGTATGCTATGGTGGGAAGCCGGCTGGCTGGATGCGGGCAGCGCAGGACTGATCGTTGTGGAGATCCTTGGGGGAGGCCTATACTCAAAAGTGGGTGTCGTGCGGCTGTTATGATAGGATGATATATACCTACTTACATTTACACTTTCTTTATTTACCTATATTTTTATCAGTGTTTGACACTAACTATAAGCCTGCGCAAATCCAAACGTCATTTGGCAGCCTGCCATCGAATTTTCAACGCATGAGCTGACAACCAAGTTGATTAAATAATATTCTATGATTAAGAATTCTTTTTTTTTCTCAATTCCATGCATGTATAATTTGAAACACAGATCGTAACCTTGATAATAATTAAAATTTTAACGAGTTTTAGTATTTGATTGCATTTTGTGTATTACTTAAAATAATTATTGACAGCTTTTCTTATGCGATATACTCGAGGATCATGCAATAAAAATGGATACTAATGCAATTATTATTTGAACATAAAAATAATCGCATAAAATTTATATTAAATTATGCTGGAGCTTCTAACAAGTAAAATTTAAATTGAATTTTATCTTTGAACTTCGGTTGTGTCGGTCGGCCCATCTGAATAATTCAACTATTGCCATATAAATCAACATTATGAATCTTTAAAAGCAATGTTATACGTATAACATGAGCAAATTGGTGCAAATGTTAAAGATAAAGTGGAATTTATGTGTAATGATTTCGACTCCTGGCCTCGCATCAGTATGTTGTTTCGATAGCGTAAGTAGATATGCATTAATTTATAGCGGTTCACAATTTGTACCCGAACTGACCAGATAATGTGGTTGTGAGTTATGCGCACGTATCCTTTGGGTGCGTTTTAGCGTGGAATCACTGATAAGCTTAATAACTTTGGACTTATTAAGAGTGGGAGAAAATTGGATTCGTTTTCATAATGCGCGGGTTGGAATAACTAATGGATGAAAAGTACGACTTTCTATATAGAAGTGAGGTTAAACTGAAATATAAATATCATATCTCGGTCCAAATATATCTGAAGACTTAAGGTGCGTTGACCAGCGCTACTCCTACGCGATTTGCCCGATTCCCTATGTTTCGTAGAAGATAATTTACGTGCAAGCTAACATAAGATTTTGGTCACACTGCTGTTAATGTTGCACACATTACAGACAGTGTTGATTACAAGCAAACAATGTAGAGCGTCTCACTAGCGCGACATCTTGCTTGACGGGTCTTAGCACAAAAAGCTATCGGGAGCGGGAGCAAATCTAAAGTATCGGACTAAAGACTTGATGTTAAATTCTTGTATTGGAAATGTTAGTTCTCTAAGATGGTAAGAGGCGCTGTATACCTAGTTGGTTACTAAGTTCTGTAACTATGGAAAACATGAATAATACTAAATTTACAAATAATGCTACAATGAATTATATACCAAATGAAAGCACAAATATTTAAGATTATCATGTATTAAAATTATTCGAAATGACCGCCTCTGGCATGAATACACGCCTTTAGACAACGAGGCCAGTCATCGATGGCAGCACGAACTACCACCATATCCAATTCTGCGACTGCCTTGAGAATAGCGCGCTTAAGAGAGTCGAGATTCATGTGGGGCTTAGCACATGCTTTCTCCTCAATAAGTTGCCATATGGCATAATCCAGAGGATTTAAGTCTGGGCTGGAGGATGGCCATTCTTCCTGCGCGATAAAATCAATTTTGTTAGCCCGAAACCATGCTTGTGTAGATTTTGCTTTGTGCGCAGGGGCAGAGTCCTGCTGGAAGACCCATGGCTGGTTTTGAAATAAAGTGTGGCTTAAGGGTTTGACAACAGGTTCCAGAACGGTATCTTGATAGACTCTAGCGCCAGTTTTCACACCTTTTTCACAGAAATGAACCTTACTTAGCCCTGAATAGGACACCCCCAGCCAAATCATCACTGATGAGGGGTGGTGACCTCGTTGGACCCTCGGAGCAATCATGCTGGCTTCTTTACTATTCTTAGCGTATACTCTATCATTTTGACGGTTAAAATTTTCTTCGACTGTGAAGATTTTTTCATCAGTAAACAAGATTTTTCGATGGCCGTTTTGTGCGTACTGCTTTAGTAGAGCGCGACTTCGTGCTAACCTCATAGCCTTCAATCGTGCGTTTAGCAGATGGCCCTTTCGTCTACGGTAAGCGTGAAGCCCAAGGTCATCATTGATAATTTTTTTAAGGGAACTTCTCTTCACAGTCGTCTGTATTGCCAATAACTTTTGCTTCCGGACGGGATTTCTCGTGATTCTCGCCTTCACTGCCTTGATCACAGCTGGTGTCCGAACGGTGCGTGGTCTTCCTGATCTTTTTCGGTCATCGACGGTCAAGGTATTACTGTACCTATGGATAGTGCGATAAATAAATTGCTTGTTGATTTTCAACTTTTGTAGCAACTTGAAAATCATATTCGGTGGCTGCCCACATTTGTTCAGAGCAATTACAGCGACACGATTCTCCTTCAACCCCCATTCCATGGTGAAATAAACAAAATATGAAATACGTGTGGTATGGAATTATCTATATATATAAAATTCAAAGTCCTGACTGAGTGAGATATCAACGCACAGCCCAAACTACTGAACCTAGAGACTTGAAATTTTACACACAGGTACCTTATACAGTGTAGGCATCCACTAAGGAAGGATTTTTGAAAATTCCATCCCTAAGGGGATGAAATAAGGGATGAGAGTTTGTATGGAAGTCCCTCAGTTTTGATGCTAGGATCTTCAAATTTTGTATTCAGGCTGATGATTGAAAATTAATAAATACGTGTATCATCGTTTTTCAAAATTCTACCCCCGATGGGGTGAAAAGGGGGATGAAGTTGAGTATAGAAGAAAATCCTTAATTTTTAAAGTAAAAATCGTTAAATTTATAATTTAGACTTATGGATGGAAATATAACGCAACGTATATGGTTATTGGTAGTATTTTAACCCCTATGGGGATGAAATGGGGTAAATAAACCTAAAATAGATATGGATGTCGTTATTGGGGTTTTCTGGGATGACGATTGCGAAAATGACATTCATTTTGAAGTCTAACACGGTCGACATGATTTAACCACTAAAGGGGTGAAAATTGGGTTCAAATTTGGTATGGAAAACAATATAAAATATACTTTACAACTTAAAACTTCGTACGAGCATGTCTAAAAATAAATAGACAAACATATATATTGTAGTTTTTAAAATCAACCCCTTAGGGTGTAAATGGGGTAAGTAAACATAAAAATCGATATGGATGTCGTTCTTGAGGTTTTATGGGATGGTGATTGCGAAAATGACATTTATTTTGAAGTACAACACTGTGGACATGATTTAACTGCTAAAGGGGTGAAAATGGGGTGCAAATTGTGTATGGAAAAATAATATAAAATGACTTACGGCAGTGAAACGTGGTCGCTAACTATGGGTCTCATAAGGAGAATAGAATAGAATAGAATAGAATAGAATAGAATAAGCTTTATTTTGCAAGAATGCGGTACATGAAATAAGATCTTAAAAATAAATCAAAGAACAAGACACATTCACCCAACCTGGGCATGCAAAAAGAAAAAAAATACAATATATTCAAATTAAATTAATACTTAATGTCAAGTTAAATTAATAATGTCAAAATTCAATTCATTCAATAATACATTACTATTGTTACATTTTATGGTCAAAGTACTCACTTAAACTATAAAAACAATTTTGAATTAGCCACTTTTTAAGTTTATGTCTGAATTGATTCTTTGTTAGCGTCTTTAGATCATTTGGTAGTCTATTATATATTTTAACAGCCATAGCATGACTGTTCTTAGAGGCCAGTGCTGTTTGCCTCGATGGAATTATTAAGTTATTTGGACGTCTACAGCTATGCGTCCGAGAAACATCACACAAACGTGGAAACAGCTCTGGATGGTTTTTAACAAAAATACACATCTCATATATGTATAAGCAGGGAACAGTTAAAATGTTTAGTTCCTTGAATAGAGGTCTACATGAAACCAAGTTGTCCACGTCATATATGGCACGAATGCATGCCTTTTGAGCAATGAGAATCTTTTTCGTGTAGCAAGAGTTGCCCCATAGAACTATACCGTATCTTAAAATTGAGGAAACATGTCCGTGATACGCCTGAAGAGCAGTTTGTTTGCTTGCGGTTTTACCCAGTTTCCATAAGGCATAAACGTAAGAGTTAATTTTTTTACACAATTTGTTTATGTGTTCTTCCCACGTGCATTTATCATCTAATATTATTCCAAGGAAAATAACTTCTTTTGTTTCTTTTATTTGTTGATCGTCATAAGTTATTTTAAGGTCTTTCTTATTTCCATTTGTATTAATAAATTGAATGCTTTTTGTCTTCTCTAAATTTACTCTTAGGTTATTTTGATTAAGCCATTTTATTATGAGTTCTACCGTTTTATTTATTTCTTGATTATAATTTTCTACTTTTACGCACGGCACCACTACTGACACATCATCCGCAAAAAGTACACAGGGATAATTTGTAACTTCAGGAAGATCGTTGATATAAATCAGAAAAAGTAAGGGCCCCAAAATACTCCCCTGAGGCACACCAATGCTGGTCACCCAGCGACGATGGCTCAAGGTCACCCAGCGTGCAATGGAGAGAGTCATGCTCGGCGTTTCCCTGCGTGATCGAATCAGAAATGAGGAGATCCGCAGGCGAACTAAAGTAACCGACATCGCTCGAAGGATTGCTCAGCTAAAGTGGCAGTGGGCTGGACACATAGCGAGAAGAACCGATGGCCGTTGGGGCGGAAAGGTTCTTGAATGGCGACCGCGCACCGGACGGCGCTCCGTGGGTAGGCCCCCGACAAGGTGGACCGACGATCTGGTGAAGGTTGCCGGAAGCCACTGGATGTGGGAAGCGCAGGACCGATCGTCATGGAAATCCTTGGAGGAGGCCTATACCCAGCAGTGGGTGTTGTGCGGCTGATATGATGATGATGATGAGACATTACAACTTTGAAATTCTAAGAAGCATGTCTAAAAATAAATAGGCAAATATATATTTTGTTATTTTGAAAATCATCCCTTAGGGGGTAAATGGGGCAAGTTAACATGAAAATCGATGTGGATGTTGTTCTTGAGGTTTTATGGAATGAGGAATGCGAAAATGACATTTATTTTGAAGTCCAACACGGTGGACATGATTCAGCCGCAGGGGACGGGAACGGGAACGGGAACGAGAAAGGAACGGGAACGCAAACGCGATCGCTCGAAAGCGAACGCGAACGGGAACGGAAACCGGGGACAGGAACGGGACCAAACGGGAACGGAAAAGGGTAAAGAAACGGGAACAGGATACTACTAATATCTCTGGACCCACTTCTGATTGTTGTAATAAGCTAGCTTCCGCCCGCGACTTCGTCCGCGTGGATATTAGAGAAAATCCTTAGGGAACCTTCAACCAGAATCCGACCAGCCGATTTTATGCGATTAGGCCGGTCCCCACCAAGCGCGCAGCCTCGTGCGAGGCCTGCCACACGCGGCAAACGTTTTGCCTCGCGAGGCAGCGCGCTTGGTGGGGACCGGCCTAATCGCATAAAATCGGCTGGTCGGATTCTGGTTGAAGGTTCCCTAAGGATTTTCTCTAATATCCACGCGGACGAAGTCGCGGGCGGAAGCTAGTAGCTTATAAAACTGTCAATAATATGTCATTTTTATTTTTTCTTTTCATTTGTTTTAATGGCCAGTAATCGATAAAGAAACTCAGTAACAGAACTTTTGACCAACCTGTGTAGAATTCTACAAAAAAAATTTTTTTTTTACTCAATACGATAGATGCAACTGATAATTAATTTCACTTATAAAAACATAAAAAAAAAACAATGTGACATCACCCCGTTTCCAATATTAGCTATTTGGCAGTGTAACCCTAAATAGACTTGGTAAAGTAACATGGGTTCTCAATACACGTTTGGCGAAAAGCCATATGTGGGACTTAATCTTATTAAGCAGGGTTGTGGTCGGAGCACATGTTTTCATTTGAATCGAACAATTTAATTCACTCCTTCTTTGTGAGAAGTTTTGGGACAAAACAGTATTGTCCTTAAAAGGGTATGATTGACCATTGATACTTTTTATGAGACGTGTAATTCTAAGCATTATTATAATGCTGGTAATACTACATAACATTCACACGGCTGAATGTTTGCCAAAGATTTCAACTACCTAATGCTTTATGGTTCTTTGGAATCCTTAGTATATAAATGTAAAAAAAGTAACTACTAATATACCGAAACAAGCGATAGTGCTATTAAAACTGAAAAACTATTATTTTTCGCCTTTCCAAAGTAGGTTGGTCAGTGAACCAATACATTTTGTATGGGTGTATGATTTTTTTTTAAATATTTTATTAGTTTTTTGACCTATTTTCCTTGAAGAAGAGTTAGTCGGTTTTAGTAACTCTATCAACTGTTTCAGTATCCTTCCTGATATTATAAATGCGAAAGTCCGTTTGTTTGTTTGTTACGCCTCCACGTCTTAACTACTGAACCGATCATGAAGTTTTGCATACACGTTGTCAGGGGTACAGAGAAGGACATAGGTAGGGTATCTTTCATCCCGAAAAAAAGTATTGTTCCCGAGGGATAGCAAAAACCTTTCCACGCAGACGAAGTCGTGGGCGGCTGCTAGTAGTCACATAATTTTGTTACAGATTGAGTCAATGTTTATAACGCGTATTTATTTATTTTATATGGACTATGGAGTACGTTACTTCATTATATTGAGGGCACATAATTGCCCTGTAGACAAAATAAAAAACCTTGTATAAATCTGACTCAGTATGTCAGTATATTTTTATGCTTACTTCGTTTAAAGGGGATTCCGTTGAACAGATGAGTTCACGGGGATCCCCTGGGGGATCGGGCTGGGGGATCCTGGTGGACGAAAGGGTAACAACCTCGCTGTTATCCTTGATATGAATCACTTTATTCGAGCACTTTTAACACTATCACGTTACACTACCACGTGAAACATTCCTGCAACTCCTTTTATGAACATACTAACAAAACCTCTCTGCTGCGGTGTGATTTATGGCTTATCTATAGCCAAAGATAGAAGTGGCAGCACGGCCACTAAATATTTTATTTAACTTAGATAATACAGTATTTTTTTACAGGATTGTTACCTTAGGCCTTGTCCACACTTGTATCATTTGCGCGTATCAGATCACCGTATCTTTAGCATACATCGCTAGTTTGGTTGGTGGTACGTTGGAGTAATACTGTATTAAAGCGACGATGTATGTCAAAGATACGGTGATCTGATACGCCAAAATGATACAAGTGTGGACAAGGCTTTAGGTTAGGAGGCGCACTTTGGATGTGTTTTCGTATGAATTTGATTCTTACAACTACTTCTTATAACATTCCAACCTTCCAAGTACTACTCGCACACTCTGGGTGCGAGCACGAATAAAATTCGTATAAAAACGCATCCAAAGTGCGCACGGCCTTACTCTCTAACAATTTAGGTATTCGAATTTATTTATTTATCTATTTATAAGCTTTCTGATGTAAAAAGAAAAAGAGATTAAATAACAAAAGATAGTTCATGGAACAACAAACGGCTGCTATTATAAGCGTTTAAAGGCGAGAACGAGTTGAATGCTCGCAGGTAATGGAGATAACCATTAAGCAAACGATGCCTGTTTCGGAAATTTATTTTATCCCCGTACTAAAGCGTAGATTAAGAATATAAGTTGGAAATATTTTAGTTACATGCTACAATGCGGATCAGTAACAGGTTTGAATCCTATAGTTTTATTAGTATAGTATTGTATAAAAACTTTTTCATAGCTATGAAACTTAGTGAAAGATTTTTTGAAATCCGTTGAGTTGAAGGTTAAGTTATAAGGGTTTTGAAGTTAATGCCAAGCTCAATGCAATATGTGTTTTATCACATACGACATAAGGTTCGCGTACGTCTTGATGACGTCATAAGGACCCCCCAAAATAACAGTGTTTTAGCACGTTTTAGCTCGTATATCTTCTCAGGTTTAAGAGATATCGTAAAAATTTCTTCATAGTTAATCATGTGGTGGCATAAGCTTTCTAATAAGCCACTAAACAAAAATCGTTACTGATCCTCATTGTTTTGAAAATTTACAGCAAAGGTTTAATTCAAAAAATATAGACATCTTTTTATAGACACTTAGACAAAACCTATTGTTACAATAAAATATAGATCGTCTGACTCTAAAAACCGATATATAAAATCAGTACACATATGAAACAAAACCCTGAAAGCTAAAAAAAGATCAAGAAGCCACTTGTTATAAATCTAGTGATAAAAAAGCCACAATAAAGACATAGGTACTCGTATTCTCAAACAAAAGATAAAGCTATACGAGTCTCTTATTAAGATTTAGGCAAACAATAAAAAGAAGGCACCTTATCAAAACACGAAATATTCGCCATACAGTCTCTTGACCTTGCTAAGGTCACGTATCCGTAATAAAAATTCATACCATGATAAAAGAGGAGTCGGTTCCTAAGAGGGTGTATGAATCACGTAAAACAAGCATGGAGGTGTATAATGTTACTGTAAAGCCCGTAAGTTGGTAAATCTTAGATTTTACTGGTAAATCTTAAAATTTATCAATACGGGTAAATAAAGATTATAAGATATGAAGATTAGGTTTAAGATAAGATTTATTAAAACGAAATGTAAGGATTTTCTACAAGAGTAATTTTTAGGGCAAATTACTATCAAAGTTTGGTACATCCTAAGTTTTACCAATGACTGTTGGTAAATGCAGGATTAAAAAAAATAAAACAATGAGTTAATTTACTTAACTAAATCATTTATTTCTGTAACGTTCGGCCGTTCTTCTTAGGTATCTATAGGGTGAGGGAATTACAGGAATAAAATACAACTCTTACACATATTTTTATGAAATTATCATCATGGTACATTGAATATTTTGACTAGATTAACCAAGCAATTAATGGTGATAAAAGTTCGAAATTAACGATTACATAAAATTTCGGACTGATACCGTTAAAAGTTGGTAAACCGTGTTTATTTGAAAGGTTCGGGCTTTTTCAGTACCTAACGATGATTAACAAACATTTCGGAATGTTACCGTTAAGTGTCCGGACACGAAAGTGGCGGCGGCCGAGCGGTGGCGGGGCGGCGCGGCAGCGGAGCGGCGGCGGGGCGGGGCGATGAGAACGTGGGCACGAAACTTAGCGGCCGGTCAGCCGCGCTAGTAGTGTTGTGACAGATGGGCTAAATACCATTAATTTAAATAATTAGAATATCGTAGTGACAAACCTAAATTGTATGTTAAATAAACTTATTTTTTTTTTAATTTCTATTGATGTTTTAAATGTGATGTTGCTATGGAAACAATTTCTTGTTAAATTAATACCGAAAAATATAAAATTTGATTAGATATATCACAGTGCTGAATTCTATAGGTTATTATGTCCCGTAGAATAACTGACCCTATTAGATATATTTATTGTAAAATATTTTTAAATAAATAAATAATAATAAATAAGTACCGTACAGTAATCAAACAGACACTATTATATGTTTCAACACAACACTACTGTCATCGCGGGCTACCAAATCAAACTAGTTTGTTCATTTGTTTTCGTCGCTCTCCTCCCGCCCGTGCATCGCTCGTCGCCCCGCGCCGCCACCGCCCGTTTCGTGCGCGTCTCCATACTGTGCCATACTGTTGAATGCATCGCCGCCGCTCCGCTGTCGCGCCGCCCCGCTGCCGCCCCGCCGCCGCCGTTTTCGTGCCCGGACACTCAGGGTTGGTAAACCTCAGGTTTAACTGGAAAATTTTATGATTTCCCTAAGTTCGGGCTTTCACAGTAGCATTATATATACTTCCATTGCGCAGTAATTCAGTGTTAGCGTCGCATTATCGTTAGCATAATCAACGTACAGCTGGTACCGCGCCGTTTTTACATGGAAACATCGGAACGAGAATTTAAAATGTGCTCTAACGCGTTTCTTGTCGGGAGAATGCAAAAAATTGGTTAACTGCTGGCTATTTTTGATATTATCCGCATTAGTTAATTTTAAACGCATATTTTTTTTGCTTGAATTAGAACGCTTTTACGGTTAGCAAACTTTAAGAAGAGCGAGTGTAGTGTAGAATTAGATACATGAAATATGTGTCGTCGTTATAAAATGTATTTTTTGCAATTGCATTTTGCAATTGAATGAGTTCCGAAACCTCTTGTGTCATTTACGTTAAGAACTAGTAAACCAATGATGTTTCCGTAAAGGAAATATTATACCGCATTGAAAAGCCTTTCAGTCTATTCTGAATACTAACATCTAGTTTTTTTATGCATAACAAAAATATACGAAAATTCAAAGGCTCATACGAAAAAGGACAAAAGGATCAAAGACAAAAGTTTTATTTTTTATTTTATAAATATTTTAATTGATAGAACTACTAGTGGCTGTATTTTTGAATAAGCGTGCCCGCAGACTACAGACAAAACTGTCGGCCGATATTTGGAATCAGTATGAAGAAGTATGCAAGTGCACACACTACAACGATTTGGTATCGGCCGATTCCATACAAAACCAACTACTTATCGGCCGACAGTTTGGTCTGTAGTCTGCGGGCACGCTAACCGCAACAACTCGCCCATTTTTTTATGCATAACAAAAATATACTAAATATCAAAGGTTTATACGAAAAAGGAGAAAAAGATCGAAGAAAATAGCTTTTTTTGTAATATTATAAATTTCACATAAAAGAACTACAAGTGGTTATGTTATTGAATAAACGCTACAACTCATCTGTACTCGGTCTTCGCGGAGGCTGGGCATTTCTTCCGCAATCTTTGGGAGCACCACCGCAGCATCCCATTTTGGGTATGCTTCCGAATGCTTCCGAATGCATGGCCCTCATATATCATTTTATCGTTGCTCTTGGTCGTCTTTGCTAATAGCGCTAAATGGAAAACAAGTCGTTAAAAATGTTTTTTACTGTTATTATCATTTTGGCGATAAAAAAATATATCTAATTTATAGATTTCCACGCACACTTTTCTGTATAGAAACTAAACTCGGTTTTACGGTTTTATTGGCTTCAAAAATCTATTCAAGAACCTATCTGAACATTAAAAACTTATAATAAAACTGAGTTAGTATCAATAAGTGTTTTATTTCAAAACATAAAATGTATTGAATGCTCTAAGTAATTGGTAGATGAACGTCGACGTACAGCAGAGTTGAGAAAACTTTAATCAATTTTGCTTGTACTTACCTTGTCAAATTGAGCTACTCTAGTCGCCTCTGAGCGCACTTTAATTTAAAACACGAAACTTTCAAAATTACAAGGTTCTACTTGGACCATTCTAAGGTACTTCTATTTAGTTTACGTTTACTTGCTTCTTCTGCAGAAGTAAAGTGCTCAAATTAAGAGTTTAAAAAACAGAGAAAATACAAAATGCAAATGTCACTTTTTTATTTTGAATGAACTAAGTGTGTTTTCTCGTTAAGGTGCTTGTAGGTATCCTCTAGCGCCGCCAATTCATTTATTTTTATTGTATGTAAACCAGGTTAATATTAAAAAACGTGTCAAAATATTCAAAAAGGCCCTCTCAAATTGTCTCTAATATTTTTTTAATAACTCTTCAACAGTTTTAATTCTTTCTGTTAGTTTTAAAATCCATTTAAACCAAAACTGGCCACCATCGTTTCGATTGCATTTAAAAACTAGTTAAAAGAATAAAAAAATGTTAAGGAGTTACTCAAAAAGTAATAAAGATGATTTGAGAGGGTATGGTTGTTTCCTTTTTTAATGATGACTTGGTTTACGTTTAATATAAATAAATGTATTGGTGGCACTAGTAGACCGCTATAAGCGCCTTAAGTGGGTATATAACTCGAGAACTAAGCAAACATACCATGATGTATTAATATTTTCACTATCACAGAAATATTTACTAGACTTTTTAATATATTTTTATTTAATTTTTACAGACGCGAATAAAACATTTTTATTGACCTGTCTCTACATTTTGTTGGATCGTAAATACGATAAATTATTCACTTTACTTTTTTTATCAATTTACACATTTTATATGCAGGTAATTTTATGTAGGTAATAATAATATTGTTTGTTTGGAATGGAGGATAGTTGAATTCGAAAATTATTTTCACCATATATTTGATCAATTCAATGCTGTATTTAACCATGTAACAAGGTGGCATAAATTATTATGATTATTCAATTTGTAATCCTTAGATCTTTAAAAATAATCTTAGTCTCTTACAACTCTAATAAATTGCATCTTAAAAGCAAGCTGCTCCTAAGGCATTGTTTAAAATTCACCATACACCGTTATTCATAATTACTTACACCAAAATTTATTAACGTCCGACGTAACTGGAGCCGAAATGCGAAGACGAAACCAAGAGTAATGTCGGTTTTAAGGTGTATAATGGCTTACAACACTTCGCTCTATGCGGTAATGACGGCCATTCCCTTATAAATGAAAACAAGTGGTCGTACTGTGACACTGCCTAATGAGATTAACAGCCACGTGTGTCGTTGGCCTTGCGACCGCTTTTTGTTTTATCTACGACGTGCTTGATGTTTACATAGGCATGTGAGGGGCTAGTATTTGAGCTGCATATTTCTAAACAATCATTTTACAATTATATTAATCTTTTTTTGTAGTTATTAACCTGTTTCTAATTCTAATCATCAATTACTTACTCATATTTTTATGAAACTTGTATGTTCACCTCTCAAGTTTACGCGCTCACTAGACGTGAAATAAAACACTTTTAACAGATACTGACGCAGTTTTATTAAAAGTACTTTGGTAAAAAGTTTGATTGGTATTGGTATTGATTTGGTATTTAGTTGATTTTTATTTTCCCGACGATTCGGCACCTTTGCAGCTGCCGTAGTCACGGGGGACTGTAGCTGCTCGTGAGCCTACCCTCAAGCAATGATTTTATAAAGATGTTCAACTTGTATTATGTCTTTATACGTTGATATACATAATCGCTACCAAAAAATAATAATTAAGTAGGTTCCTAATACCAATATAAAAATCAAAACACAGTAGCTTAAAATCCACTTATATTTATGATAGTAAACGGTTACACAAATACACATTGCTAAGATTAAGATCGACAAGACAAACAGCTACTTTTTTCAATATTTCTGCAATAAGTACATCAGAATGAAAAGTTGCAATATGTTAATGCTAAAACACATAAGAGGGTTATGCCTTTCGAAAATAACAGTGGCAGTATCAGATTTAAATCTAGTGTTTAAGAGTAGGAAGGTTTACGTCATAACGATGCGATCATAGACATTAATATCTAAAATCGCAAGAATAGCTCGGATGTTTAGTGAAAATCCATGATATCACGTGCTTGAGTGCAGGTGGCAATTGCGAAATGGCGAGAAGTACCGATCGGGAATCCTGGTCGGCCCCCTTTATGCGAACAAATAGATTCAACGCTGGAACCCGTCCAAATGTAGTCCCCATTTTGTGGTTTAGATTTGAGGAAACTTACATAAAAGTTATTTTATGCAATTTTTTAGCTCTTAAAACGTGCTTTTGAGCGCTAAATTATTTATTATTTAAGGAAAATGTAAATATTTTGCATTTGGGAAGCAGTATGTTTTCCTTTCTGACGTAGCACAATTTTTGTTTATGAATACCAAAGCGATATACTTACTTAAAATGACACCACACTAGAATTGTACCCGTTCGAAGTTAAGGCGGGCGGGTCTCTGGTTAGGAATAAAGTTGAGAATTAGTGTAATAATTGTGATTTTGAATGTCTAAATTTACGGTCTAAAACTAAAATAGAATTTTTTTCATATTTCTGGTCGTCTGTATTCGTATATACAGAAAAACACACAGCGACGTTCAATGAAAAGGTTAGGCCGCTAGTTGAACGGCTGATTAAGCCAGTTGCTTGCGAAATATATATTATTTGCCTGATCAAGGGCTTTCCATGAACTATTTTAAGAGTATTATGGCAATGGTGTAAAATGTAATTATCTATGATAATATTAAAAATCTTTATTTTCTCATTTCTCATCATACTGGGTACCTATATGTATGCTCAGGTGGGGCTATAGCTCGGAGAGCGCATGTCTGTGTGGTATTTCCCCCAATTATTAGACAATGGCTTATCTCGATCATATAGACCAGGGGTGCCCATACTTTTTCTTAAGGAGATCGACTTGGCAAAAATGTATGACTAAGAGATCGACATTTTGACCATTTCACCTACCAAATATTTAACAAGAAAAAAAAATGCATATGTAAACATACTACATTGGGTGCAAAATGTCAAATTTCTTATCCTTGGCGATCGACCTTAAAACCTCTCGCGATCGACCGGTCGATCGCGATCGACCGTTTGGGCACCTCTGATATAGACGATTCAAAAGTACTTAATAATTAAGTTCATTTGAATAAGCTTATAATTCGCATCCTCCAAATGACAACGTTCTAAGTAACTATAGAACGAAATCGATTTTATAACGGAAATATGCTATTTTAGGGGCTAGTTTCTGCTAGAAAAAAAAACATATTTTTTGAAAGTATAGTTTTCAAAATAGCTCATTTATAAAACGTCATATTTGAATCTCCCTCCCAGTAAAAGCGTTTCAAAAACTTTCAGTAACGTTTTGTGTTGTCGTTGACGCAGGCAACCAAACGCGTGAGCCGCGTTCCACAGTCATTCCCTACGTTTTTCTGTGGAAAAGCATAGAAGGGTCAATTTATGCATTATTCTATAATTTTACTTCATTTTATGAGATAACTTAATCTTTTCACCATAATATAATGCTTAATTTCAACGATGAAATGTGCGTGTCATATTTACATATAGAACGTTTTTTAATGAAATAAATTAGGAAAATTTGAGTTCCATATCCATGTAGAACGTTTTTGTCTGGAATTAATCGGAAAAATTTGAGCACCATATTAATATGAAACGTTTTTGTTGGGAAATCGAAGCAAATTATAGTGTGTCTTAAACATATGTATCGTTTTTCTGTAGAATATTCGTGAATAATGCTTGTTTTGATGGCAATCCTTAACGGATACATCTGTTTTTTTAAGGTTTTAGTATTTTAAAATGACTAGCAATTATGTGGTAATTTTATCAGTAGGTTTTGCTCTAAACTTATAGTTTTTATTTCTATTTCAATAAATAATTTTCTTTTTCTATTTATTTCTATTTAATTTTAGACTGCTTAACTTTTTTATTATTTACTTAATTTTTATTTTCTACTTAAACGACAATGCTTAAACGAGCTAAAATCTGACGGGCTTGTACGATTTTACTACAGAGTTCTTATGGCCTTCTTCCGGCTCCATCATCAGACCCTGGATGCTGTCTCCCATCGGAGTATACTTTTTAAGAATAATCAAACGGACCCAGCCTTGATGGGGTTGTATGGTTTTATTACAGAGTTCCTGTAGCTATCTTCGGGCTCCATCATCAGACCCTGAACACCATCTCCCATCGGGGTACTTGTCAAGACGAATCAAAAGAACCTAAACTCGATGGGGTTGTATGGTTTTATTACAGAGATCCAGTGGCCTTCTTCTAGCTTCATCATCAGACCCTAGACACCATCTCCCATCAGAGTACTCATCAATATGAAACAAATGAGCCCAATGTCGATGGGGTTGTATGCTTTATTACAGAATTCCAAGGGTATCAGGAAGGCTCGTTGTCAGAGCTCCTTTCGCGATCAAGTCAGAAGACATTTCCTCTCTTCGATCTAACGTACTTCCTTTCCTAATTATCGCTTTTAATCTAGAAAACTTATTTTCTTTCTATATATTCTTGTATAATCTATATCTGTTCTCCTCCCCATATTTGCACCCACTCCCCACTGTCCTCTTCCTCTCTCACTCTATTACTCAAGGTTGCCTGGAAGAAATTGCTATTTTAGCAATAAGGCCGCCTTTTGTGTGCTTTCTCTGTTTATTGTTTTTCTTTGTAATATGTCCTGTCTTAGTGTGCAATAAAGTGTTTTTATTATTATTATTATTATAATTCCAGTGGCCTCCTTCCAGTTCCATCGTCAAATTAGCTAAATGACACCATATTATGATATATCATATTATATCATCATATTTATAACATTGCAAAGTCATCCAGTACTAAGCTATGTTTAAAGTTTCAAATCAATAGAGTTCCAAGTCATGTCGATCTCTCTGCTCTGCTACATCAAAATAGAAGCCTTCCTTATAAATAGAAAGGATGAGATATATTGGTGGGTATCGACTGCAAAGTAGCTGGAACTCACGGCTAAACGTGCCTTTTGACGTCCAGAGAAGCACAAGAAAATAGATACATTTTTGGTCAGTACTTATTGGTCATCTATTTTGAACTTATAGTACTTATTGATCATCTAAATGGCCAATGCATACTGGACACTGCCTAGTCGAGTTTCAGAAAACCAAAACAATCAATAAGTTCCTCAGTAACCAACAAGATAAAATAACATTATAATAATAAGAGATCAACCGCCACATCGATGCTTCAGGAAGTATAACTGCACTCAATATCGAAGTAACTGTAATCTTTGAAAAATTTCCAACATTGCCAGTGTTTGAGTTGGTTGCTTGCAGATGAGCAGGTCTATGGATCATCTTTAACCCAGTTATTCGGGTATGAACATTAAAGCCTACCTACATAAAATGAACTAAAGCTTGACAACAACACCGGTTTAACAAAACATCCTAGAGGTATCAATATACTCTTGGATTATCCCTCATTTGCTGATGATCTGCTTGTCACTATCTGAAGATACAGAATCAACATTAGTTACGCACAGCCCCAGTACCTTTATTTGGAGTATCAAGCACACAGTCAATGAGAGGGTTCATTACCATATAAACGACACAATATAAAGGTGCTTTATCTAGTAACTTTTCTTTAACTTTTATGAAGATAATTTAATTGGTACTTATTTTCCTTGGTCTTAAACTAAGCACTCCTGTTCTCCTATAAGCTTCAGCTTTATATTTTGAAAATTGCACGCAATCGGATGGCAGTGCTCATTCAAATGGTTATGGTCTTTGGTCAGCTGTTTCCCTATTATAAGTTTATAACTAACCAATAGACCTATTATTCGACATGTTCAAAGCAACATTACCTCTCTGTAACTTTTTCAACTGCAAAGTATGGTTAATTGATTTAAATTTAAATGAAATACATATTATTAAAAA
Source organism: Agriphila tristella (assembly GCA_928269145.1). Classification (NCBI taxonomy): domain Eukaryota; kingdom Metazoa; phylum Arthropoda; class Insecta; order Lepidoptera; family Crambidae; genus Agriphila; species Agriphila tristella. Next base: position 10,729,787 of record OV743431.1, read on the forward strand.
ATAGTTAGTAATCTAGTTATGGAAGATTATTCGTGTTTTACTAATAACCCAGTAGTATATATTTGTTTCTTATAGAAAAGGACCTTAACCAAAGTAAAAGGATTTATTAATTTAAGCTGTTTATTGCTTTATTTTAGTTTATTCTCTAAAACAATTTTAGTTTGATTCAGGGTGGCTATTATTTCAGTTAGTTACTATAATTAGTTATAGTAGGGTATTGAAAGCTGCACTGTATTAATTTATCTATCATAGTGTTTAAAATGTTATTACAAAATGAACGCGAAATCTTAATATTTACAACCATTCGTCATTAAGTAGTAATAATTAAATTTATTTTATAAATACAATGTTCGACAAAATAATACCTATTTAAAAGGTCAAATATAATACATAGTTGTATTTTCTTGTCATTATGCGTTTAAATAACATTTTTTTGTATATCGAACTACATTTTGAGTAAAGATAGAACGTAGTTTTCTTCCTCATAGTCCCACGAACAGCGTTTCATTTTACTATGTGTCCTATATTTTTTTAGAATCGTATATCATTGTAATCTTTATTTGCAATTAAATATAGTTAATAAAAGAATAAAATAAGTAATAAAAATAAGCACGAAAAAAGTTTTCCATATATTCCGTAAAAAGTGTTCTACCTGCACTAATGACTGTTATTTTTCAGTTGATTTCCGTAGAAAAGTGTCACAAAGACACATGGATCCCCTTATTTCCTAAACTATGTTATTAATTTAACTAAGAAGTATACTATTAAATGTCTCCTTACCCCACATTACTAATTCCAGAAGTTGAGTTGCCTAACTTTAATACAAAAAAAGCTAAAATTAATTTTCGAGTTCTCAAAACTTTAAACGGCTCTCCTGTAAAATTAGGTTAGAACGTTGTCATTTGGAGGGTGCGAATTATACCGAGTCGACACGCGAAGAAGAAGAATGTTCTCATCACAAGCAGGGAATTTAGATTATTGATCCTTCTATTATTCTTGGCTACAATATGCATGTTGAGATATTTTTCATAGAAAATTCTACGTTCCATTCCACCAAAATCCGTAACTATGTTACACCTACTCTAGCGTCGGTCGTTCATTTTAATGCAGCACATAATCTTCATCTAGCACTAGACTCTTTGCCATGAGAGTGTCTGTTTAACTTCAGAACCATATCAGACCATTAGGTTAGAGCAGGGATTCCCAAACTATTTTGTGCAAGAGACCCCTCTTTCAAAACGAACTGATACCTCAGACCCCCATAGCCAAATTACTCTAAAAATCCTATCAAATATCAAGTGTAATTAATAATTATTCGTATATGTCGACCCCTGGGAAACCGATTTCGACCCCAAGGGATCGATTTCGACCACTTCGGGCGTCCCTGGGTCAGACTAATGCTGCACTAAAACTTGAATGTAGGTAATTAATAATGTTGAAACTTTCCAATGGTGATTTTATTTAATGCGATAGCTAGCTTGAGATATGCAGATCTGATGTTCAACATTAAAGAAATGCTATTGTTTATTTAACTCTCTTTAATTTTAGGTTTTACATTTTATTTTATCTGCATGCCGCATAAAACAAGTTAAGTACCTATGTATTGAATTCACGAAATGCCAAGTAATCCAACGGTAACGTAAACATATAGCATAGCAAAGAATATGCCTAAATGCCTAATCCGGAAGTGTAGTGACGAATGTAATCTACGAATAAACCTTTCTGGTTTTTTTGTTGCACTATTTAGATTAGGATAAAAATGTAAATTTTCTTTATTTACATAAATAAAAAAAAACAATACAAGTTAGCCTAAACGATATATTGTTCTCTATTTGTTATTCTCGGTTAATCCTTACTAATATTATAAATGTGAAAGTCTGTTTGTTTGTTTGTTACGCCTTCACGTCTTAACTACTGAACCGATCATCATGAAATTTTGCATAAACGTTGTCAGGGGTACAGAAAAGGACATAGGGACTTGTACTATTATGTATTCTGTGATAGGGTACCTTTCATCCTGGAAAAAAGAATTGTCTTTGAGGGATAGCAAAAAATCTTTCCACGCAGACGAAGTCGCGGGTGGCCGCTAGTTTATTTATTAATAGACGTTATGTTGCCAGTTATGGCTGGCATATTATCATTGACTAAATAGAATAAATGCAAAAGCACTTTTTAAAACTAGTTGGACTATTTTTTCCATTGTAAGAACTACATTAGTATACATATGTTTGCTTAAACAAATGAGTAAATTAAAATACCTACTGTTGTCATTCAATTTGGTATGAAAATTAATTAAATTTTTAGGTTTTAAAAGGAAGTTATAGCAAATCTGCTTGATAGCTCTGGTTGAAAAAAGGTAATATGTCTCAACATATTACCTTTTTTCAACCAGAGCTATATTAAAATTAAAAATCAAACATATTTTGATTTTTAAACTGAATTATTAAATAAACCACTAATAATAAAATAACTTACCATAAATTAATAGTGTACCTATCTAAAGTTGAAACGTATCATTAATTCAATTCAAACTGTTAAAAAAACTTTCAACACTCGACATGCAAAAGTGCTTTGAACAGTATTATTAAAATTCACGTAAATTAAGCTAATTACAGAATTTTGTTTTAAATAGAGGAAAAGTTTTCAAAGTGTGCTACGAGAAGAGTCAAGTTTGTAACTTGCAAAATTCCCAATTATAAATTTTGAAGTTCTCAACTTAATTTTGAGATCGATTCAGAAAGTTAGCAAGCTGTACTTTTTGGGTGCAAAGCCAATGTCATTATAAACAGTAATTAAATTAATCTGTAATTAGTATTATAATTTATTTGAGTTGTGTTTTGTTGTAGCGCTTCCGTAATAATTTGTCTAGTCCAGTGTAATGTGTAATAAAGTAATTAATTGATGTTTTTACGACAGTTAAACTTTCAATCTGTCTCTTTTTCGTGTGTTTCTTCACTTTCTTTTGTATCTTAAATACCACATAGTTTTTTTTTTAATTAGCAAAACAGTTATGTATCAAAACCGCTGTAGGTAAGATAGGTATTGGGTTGGTTTTTGGAGTTCAGTTTCCACTGATTTGGAATACAGGATACATTGCAATAAAATTACCCTGAAGCTGTTGGTAGGTACATGTTTAGCAAGATGTAATATTTACGATATAGTGCTAAAGATTTTAATTTACTACCTTAGAAGCTCAATGGCACAGTGGGTTAGCGCATTAACCTGCGAGTGTTGAGGTTAAGCCACTTTCGCAAGGTGCGGTCATGAGATGGGTGGCTAAAAATGTATCATTTCGATCTCCTCCGTGCTTCGGAAGGCACTTTAAGCCGTTGGTCCGTGGTACGTGGACGTACGTTGGTACGTGGGCGTTTCATTTATCCAAGGGTGCGACGCAAAGCGGAGATCCGTTAAGTTGTGGAGCCAGTACGAAAAGGGCGCAATTAAACCAGAACTCACAAAATGTTCTGTGGAGGAAATCCTCACACAAAACATGATTGCCATACAAGGAATACCGGAAAAAATCCGTGAATTTGTTGGCATGAGACGGGACATCAAATCATACCTTGAAGATCTATCGGATGCCCAAATGCTTGCCCATTTCGAACTGGCAAAACGCTTCGGACAAATGAAAGGAACGACACAGGATGTACCAGCAACCTTACCTTCTCATAATCCCACCGGTAATCCGGAGGCGACAACGAGTGATTCGATAGAATCTCTTAAGGCGGTAGTTAACGATCTTTATATAAATCTTACAAAGATTCATTTCGATGGAATGAAAATTATATCGCAAAATTGTATGCTCACCAAAGACGTATATCGAGAATTAACAACCGCAGTCCAAAACCAATCACAACTGGCAGAAAAACTGGCAACAACATCGAGCCAAGAAGGAAAGGTGCTGCTGGAAAAACTGCAAGGGATAGAGACCAGTCTAGGCGACATCACATATGCCAACAGTAAAGAACTTAAAAAATTGGATAGCATGGATGGGACACTCAATACGATTAATAAAAATATCTGTGAGGCACACAAAGACCTTAGTGAGACGCTGGGATCAGGCTTAACAGACCTTAGTGTCGTAAATGGTGTAACGGAAAACCAACTCAAAGAAGTAGTCCACAAAACAAGTGGAATACAGACACTTCTTGAAAAGGCAGAACAACAGCCCAAAGTTGCGACTGAAGACCAACTTAAAGAAGTAGTCCACAAAATAAGTGGAATACATACAATCCTCGAAAAGGCAGAACAACAGCCCAAAGTTGCAACTGAAGACCAACTTAAAGATGTAGCCCACAAAATAGGTGGAATACATACACTTCTTGAAAGGGCAGAACAACAGCCCAAAGTTGCAACCCCTGATCCCAAGCCAACCTACGCCAGTGTCGTCGCTTCCTTTCCACCTAAGATACGACCGGCGCTCCACTCTGTTGTGGTAACATCGGACGACGCTACAGAGTCAAGCGCAGAGATCCTCGACAGAGTGAAGGGCGCGGTCGATGCGAAGAAGGAAGGTATAAGGGTGGAAAAGATTCGCAAAGCCAGGAATCAAAAAGTTATCATAGGCTGCCGCACCAAACAAGATTTAGACATGGTAGTAAACAAAATAGAAACCAAAGATAGGAAATTGAAGGTGACTGCAATAGCGAATAAAGACCCGCTTGTCGTGATGAAAGATGTGCTGCTGGGTGACGACGAAGACGAGACAGTCATCGCAGCAGTAATCCGACAAAACGAGAGCATTTTTAAAGAAATATCGGATGATGAGAAAAGAATAAGAGTAAAATACAAAAAGAGAACGCGGAATCCAATGGCAGTACACATCATCATGCAAGTAAGTCCCGTGATCTGGCATCGAATGGTGGCGGCTGGTGCTCTCCACATTGACCTTCAGCGGGTCAAGGTGGAGGACCAGTCCCCACTCATTCAATGTTCTCGCTGTCTGGGTTATGGTCACGGCAGAAAATTCTGTACACAGACTGAGGATAGGTGCAGCCACTGCGGAGGACCACACTTGCAGGCCAAGTGTGAGCTAAAGATCGCTGGATCACCTCCGGAGTGCTGCAACTGTGCACATGCTGGGCATAAGGTCTCCAACCATAACGCATTCAGTGAGGACTGCACAGTCCGCAGTAAATGGGATTACTTGGCCAGGTCGACCACGGCATACTACACAGATTAGGAAAACACTCCACCCACAATTATCCACAACATTACACCACAGATCCCACAAATTAAATCTTGTGATTTAAAGCGAGGCGATAAATGGTACAGGACTATTAAATAGGATTAATATATTTTGAAAATATATTACTCTTGATAAAATATTAACTAAATTAAATAAAACATTATTAAAATAACCTTTTCAAAAGTAATTAAACATAATAGAACCCTTTAGGTAACATATATACTAAAGTTAGAACTCTTTAAAAATCTTTAAAAGTAAATTATTTAAACCAACTACTATCAATACTGATATTTTAAATAACATATGGAGTGTAACCTAAAATAATAGATTGCATCATACAAAAAAGTTAAAGAAAAGGGAAAGTACTATGTATCTGTAGCATATATAAAATACTACCCTAGCAAATAAGATAATAAAAATGGCATAGAGATAAAATGTGTAATATTGGCCATAAATAAAATTTTAGAATAGATAGTTAAAGTGAAAAGATAACATAGAATAAGATTAAATTGTACTGTCTTGAACAAACGCTAGAATAAGAATAAAATGTTAATATTGTTAAAAAATAGGAACGTATAAATATACAAAATGTAAATTGCAAATGTTTAAATTGCTCTAAAAACTTTGTTCAAAATTGTTACATGTAATTGATATAGAATTTATAGAAAACGTAAATGTTAAAGAGACATAAAAGTGATAGAAAAATATAGTAAGAAATAAAAGGAAGAAATTTTGTACTATTAAGTAACAAATAGAGCTAAGAAATAGAATGATAAGATAGAAGTAAGCAAAATATTGTAAAACTATGCTGTAAAAGTAATAGTTAACTACAGAAATAAGATAAAAATTAAACATGTTTCTATAAATAAGTAACAAATAGAGCTAAGAATTAGAATAATAAGTAAGTAAGAAAAGAAAGAAAATTGTAAACCAGATTTATTTTGAAAAATGTTTACCTTCATTTTCCTGTGTTGAAATAAAGAATAAAAATAAAAATAGTAGTAGAAAGTAGAAAGATTAGGCGGGCATCCCACCCGTTATAGTATGAATGTGGATGGATAAAAGAAAGATACAGAATGCAGCATAAAAGTGCGAGAGGCATACTTGAGAGAACTGGCTTGAATGAGAAGAATAGATATCTAAGGACTTGGACTTCGTCCGGGGAGAAGTAGAAAAAAAAAAAAAAAAAAAAAAAAAAAGCCGTTGGTCCTAGCTGCATTAGCAGTCGTTAGCACCCATCAATCCGCATTGGGCCCGCCGGGTGGGTTATCCTATAATGACTTATATAACCTTCGGTATAAAAATAAAAAAATAAAGTAAAATATAGTTTATTACCCAATAATTCAATTTCCAATATGCGTTGAGACAGCCTCAGAGAGTAATATAAATACTCGGTATCCACAAGGCCTGAGCCCCAGCAGTGGAGACTTTAAAGTGGCCGATGCTGACTAATAAACATTGGAAGGTAACATTGAAAGCATCAGCTTTAAAAGAGAATCAAACGTCTTAAAAAACCTAATTCAGAACAATAAAAAGTTCACATTGACAATAATAAGATGAACCGGTTATCGGTGAATAACGCAATTACGCAAATCTAATGAAATTGAGTTTACGCGACACTCGCGACATGCGACATGCCAATATCATTACCGTGCTGCGTACAGATCTATCTGCTCAAATGTAATTTGTTAGAATGCTCTCGGCTCTATTTTGATGTGTTTTCTTTGAGGGTGGGAGGTAGGTACCTCTGGCAATTTACCGACGCCTTGGAAGATCGCTAGATTATTAATTTAATTTTGAGACTTGAGCGCAAATTTACGAGGAATCTGAAGTGTGTTTTCGCATTAGCAAATATGATTAAGTATTTTTTGATGAGAGTAACATTTACTTGGAGATATTAAACTGTGAAGTGTATTCTCAAATGCTGATGGATGTCTAAAGCAAGCAAACAGTACCATTGTTTACTGAATTTTAATTAAAATTAAATATGCTTACTAATATTATAAATGCATAAGTCCGTTTGTTTGTTACATCTTCATATCTTTACTACTGAACCAATCATCATGAAATTTTACATAAAATTTGTCAGAGGTATGGAAAGGCAGGTACCTTTTATCCCGAAAAAAAACATTGTTCCCGAAGGATAGCAAAACTTTCCAAGCAGACGAAGTCGCGGGTGGTCGCTAGTACTATAATAAAATTAGGTACTAACAGATTTGTGATGATGGATCATAAGTGATAAAAAAATAAGCTGGTTGATATTAAACAAAAGTTTGATAAAGATATTCGTTCATTACCAAACATCTTACTTGATTTCCCTTACTTACAAGTGTACTCTAAAACATTCGTCAAATAACAAAAGTCCACTGTTGGTTATGATATCGATAGCATGCATTAAAAACTAGGCCCTCTAGAATTTCAGAGAGTCGAATCAATCAGTAATATGAAGCGAGCTCTGACCGAGCGAAAACAAACAGCGAGGCCCCGGGCCTTTTCTGATAAGCCTAAAACAAATTGAGCTTTTTTTTACAAAACCACGGATGATGGAGGATATTCAAACTTTTTATAAAAACCAATTTAATTTTCAATAATAAAAACATTTCTTTCGAGGTTACCTAAAACAACAGTAGTGTGAATGACTACGAGTATAGTTTCTAATCATCATCATCATATCAGCCGCACGAAACCCACTGCTGGGTATAGATAGGCCTCCCCTAAGGATCTCAACGACGATCGGTCCTGCGCTGCCCGCATCCAATGGCTTCCCGTATCTTTCACCAGATCGTCGGTCCACCTTGTCGGGGGTCTACCCACGGAGCATCGTCCGTTGCGCGGTCGCCATCCAGAACCTTTCCGCCCCAACGGCCATCGGTTTTTCTCGTTGTGTCCCGCCCATTGCCACTTCAGCTGAGCAATCCTTCGAGCGTAGTCGGTTTCTTTAGTTCTCCTGCGGATCTCCTCTTTTCTGAAACGCCGAGCATGGCTCTCTTCATTGCAAACTGGGTGACCTTGAGCCTCCTTATGAGACCCATAGTTAGCGACCACGTTTCACTGCCGTAAGTCATCACTGGCAACACACACTGTTCATAGACTTTCGTCTTGAGACACTGAGGTAAGTTGGACGCGAAGATTTTTCGAAGCTTCCCGAATGCCACATAGTTTCTAAAGGTCGCCGTAAAAGCTCTCAAAAACTATTAGGTACATAAAACGTAAAAGTTTGTAAAATAGAAATATTAAAACAGACGTTACAAAACTGAACGTCCCAACGTTTTCCATTTGACGTTCAAAAGAACGGGTTTTGTCAGTGTCCTCGCGTCAATCACCTTTTTTCAAATTCAATTTCAGCCGCTTGGCGTTCACGGTACGGTAAAATGTTCCTCTGAAAGCGCCAGCAAGTTTTGTTTGTTTTCACCAAAACCTAGTTTAAATAGGCTTTTGACCTGTCGAATGTAGGTATTATTTTGATATATCATTTTTATTAAACTAAGGCTTTATAATATACACCCGGTATATCCTCATAGTATTAAAAATGTGTTGGTTGTTACGTTTTTACGCAAGCAACTGAACGAATTTTAAAAACTGTCAATAGAGATATATAGGTTGTTTGCGATACCTTTATACATATAGCCGAATATGGTAGATATAGGGTACTATGCATAAAAACCTGGAAAATTATTATTAACCATGAAAATAACACTTTTATGACATAACAACCATAGTGGCAACCCTAGAACGAATTTGTGTTTGGCTTTTCCCCATTAATGGGTTATCGAATACAATGGTGTTTTTGCGTCTAGGGTATGCAGTTTTCTATACAAATAAAAACAAAATTTCTCAGCCAAGTGGTAGTTTTCAGGGTTTATAATCATTTTCCAGGGTTGAATGCATCGATCATATTCGGTTTTAAAAGGGTATTGCCAAACATGTCTGTATGTATATTGGACTTTGAGGTTACTATAAATCTGAAATTCCTAGGGAAAATTAAATTTCTCGCGGATGAAGTTAATATTTTTTGCAGTTGTGGTTTTACAACTCAAGTTGTGTTAAGAGAACTTAAAAAAATATAAATTAGGTAATTATGATGCAGCGTCCCACTTGGATGGGACTTACGGGTATGATTAAACGTTACTTGCCCGTGGTCCCCCAGTCTAAGTTCCCTTTGAGGTACCACGAGCAAATATTTTAGCCTGTGGGGTACCCCGGACAATAAAAATATATTTAATAAGGAGATTGTTATTCAGGGGGTTCTACGGGCAAAAATATTTGTTATGGGAACTTAGACTGGGGGACCACGGGTGACTGGGGGATCAAAGGAACTTAGACAAGGGGACCACGCGGGCAAGACTAAGTAACCACTAAAAATAGTTGTACCAGATCTAACGAAGTGCTCCGTTTATTCGTTTTTTTATTTTAGCTGGTGTTAGCCACACTATTGACAATTTAGCCTTTATTACGTTTTACCTTGAGATGGGTACCCTATATTTTACAACTTTTTTTTATAAATTAGTGGTACAAAATGTTTTGCGCCAGATGGTAAACGGAAACTTTAAACCGCTTTCCATCTGTAGGGCTGTCAGCTATCAGCACCCGAACATTTTTATTGCAAGGGGAATCAGAAGCAATTTGTTAATTCTTACATTTCTGACCGTGTTCAGACCCCATTTCAATGCTCTTATAGCTCATTCACCCATAAAGGTACTTCTGAAGTTCGGAAGCGATCTGCGTGCGTAACCTTGTAAATAAAAAAAAATGAAGTGAGGTATTTAGTAATGACGAAGTAAATAAATGCATGACCATCAGCCATTATTATTCATAATGTCCCACTGCTGTGGCACAGGGCTTTATTATTTGTAGGGCGCAATGCGGATTGGTGGGTTTTAACGACTACAAATGCACCCGGGACCAACGACTTAACGTGCCTTCCGAAGCACGAAGGAGCTCGAGATAATACATTTTTGGTCGCCCATCCCATGACCGACCCTTGAAAAAGTTGCTTAACCTCCGCAACTACTGCGCTATCGAGCTCTTCATCGAGAATAATTGCATATAAGTAACACGCATTTAGAAACTTGTGCTTTACGTTAGGAGTAGATACCTTGTCTTGTTTGCTAAGTTTTTTGACGCTTCAACTTGCGTCAGATTGAATTGTAGCGTTAATATTGGAAATTATAATAAAAGTAGATAATTTCAACTCATATTAATATGCGTCAAAAAACTTAGCAAACAAGACAAGGTATCTACTCCTCATATTAATATGAGTTGAAATTATCTACTTTTATTATAATTTCCAATATTAACGCTAAAATTGTCACACTGAAACTGCTAACAAAACGGACATTACAGAAAAAAGAATTCCAAATGTTGTTTGAGTATCATGAATGCGTGAACTACACTGCAGAAGCACAGAAGTATTTCAAGAGAAAAAGATTAAACTATTTACACCCTTTCGTAGCATTACGATTCGCAAAATGCGCACCTCTTGCAAAATGTACAATACGCCCAATGTACGATACGCAAATTGTAAAATACGCAATTGAAAATCAAAAACCCGTTGATAAATTTTCCAGTGTCGTAAAACAACTTTGCCAATCCTTCCTAATCTTTGCACAAAAAGCAAAATTAACTGAAAACCTACGCTTTAATAATTACAACTAATTACGATATTATTATTTTATTTTATATTATTATTATTAACAACTCTTTGTTAATTGGAAGTTGTGTTGCGTTTCTTTAATACAGATAGGCACCTTATTTAAATTAGAAGGAAAAATAGAAAAGTGTTAATTATTATCAAATAAACGTATAATAAAATGAAAAATAACTTAATACATCCGTACAAACGTTATCTCAAATAAAGGCTTCTGCAATAAAGTGAAAATTACAAAAATATACTGACATACAAAAACAGTGCTTAAAATGTAAACAAACAGTTAAATACGCAAAAAAGTGAACATACATAAAACGACAAAAATAAATTTAACAAAAAGTTACATAAAGAAAAGTGATTGAAAAATGTGAAAAAGTGCGTTTCTTAAAAAATATACTCGTACTAAAGTGCGGTAGTGTTGGATCTGCCCACAAATTTTGATTATTACCATAATGTCTCTCTGCTTGGGTGAACTTCATTAATTTGCGTACTCATTCCGTGTTGTTTTAATACGTTACCTACGGTAAATATTTTGGCACCCTTTATCCGAGCTCAGTTGACACGCGCGGGCTGGAAAAATGGCCCAGTCACAGGTCACGAGCGGTGAAGTGCAGATCTCTGTATGCCGTTAGCTTGAGTGATTTGAGCTCGGTTTGTCCGAGATTTTTCACCTTTGCCCGTGGCTTTCTCGTTTATTTACCCGCTTTTTCAGAGTTGACCCTTTGCGGGTCATTTTTATTACGCACACACCCCGCAAACGACTCCGAGTAATTAATCGGTGGACAGCGTACTTCAATTAGTGTAATTGACTTATTTGCGCCAATCTGTGAAATTAAGACATTTGTGAACAAGGAGTTTATTTTGGTTAAGAGCATACGTTTGGCATTGTGCATGTTCTAAATTATAATTATTCGCTCTATCCTTTTTTTCGAAATTAAGTATTTAAATATTTTTTACGATTTTTTTTACTTTAATAATTAGAACAGGGCTTAGATAAAAAAAACTTATAATTATAAGTAAACTAGCGGCCGCCCGCAACTTTGTCTGCGTGGAAAGTTTTCGGGATAAAAGGTACCCTATGTCCTTCTCTGTACTCCTGGCAACGTGTATGTAGAATTTCATGATGATCGGTTCAGTAGTTAAGACGTGAAAGCGTAACAAACAACAAATAAACAAACGGACTTTCGCATTTATTATATTAGTAAGGATATTTAAAATAATCAAATGTCATTAGGTTCTCTCAGAATGATTGATTAGATTATCTTAAAATAAGTTTTAATATGCCAATTTTATTTAAGTTACAATTGCTTGTTAACAAGAAAAGTTGTATAATATGATCATTCATGGCACTTTGAGTTTTGCTACAAACTATCCTTTGAGGCATCAGCATGCACAAGCGAGTGAAAACCCAAAGATACAACGGCGAAAGTGCTTACACTATTTTAACGGGAACTTTGTAACGGAAGCTACTAGACAACACGGAAAACTAGGAAACTGCCAATCCAGTCCATCCGAGTACCACATATCTTACGGAACAGTATAGAGAAGTTGCGGCGACACTTAATTAACTTTAAAGCTACGTGGAACTTTGGCAATGGAGGCTTCTATAGAAGGTTAAGTTGCTCAGAGTTTTGGGGTGTATAGTTCCCGTGCACGAAAAACTATCGAATTACAATCGAATTCACTCGTATCGAGCACATATTATGTCTAATTTTGTTTTACAAACAGCCACCTACAAAACATTTACAAAGCAAAAAATATGAAGGCAATGTATTTTTTTGAGAATATGAAAGCCTGGGTCAAACCCAATGCAGCACAGCGTTGCGTTAAGGCTCTTATGTGAAATCATTTGTCTCTGTATTTTTCTTTACGTGTATGGAAAATAACCTCACTTCGACACTTTTTCGATGTTTTTCGTTGTTTTTTAATCATTATCTTTAGCACAATTATCTTTCTTGAAATAAGTTATCGGAGCAACTGCAAAGTACGTGAAAGTGTATTTTGAGGTAGAATTCAATACGTTTCCGCTATTATTTACGCCAAAAATATGACCCGCGACAAGCGCTTTTGATGATATTCTGATTTTCTTTTACAATCATCAGTGAGATTTATACGCAATTTAATACTTGTAGCTACTAGATAATCTCTTTAGCTTGTCGTATGTTTTTTGTGGCTACAACTTTACGTTTTATATATAAAAATATGGCCCGTGCAAACCATGTTTTCCTATTATGGAACCTTAATGCGTAGCGTGATGGCAAAAAACGTTGTAATAGTTATAATGTATGAAATGATATGGTATAGGTATGCCACACCGTATGCGCGACTGATGCACAGCAGCTTCGGATTTCGGTATGATATTATATTGTCATATACATATCTACATAGCCATAGGTGTATAATTAATTTACACCTATTTGGTGTGGGTATGCCCCATGCTTAATTATACACTCACATTAAAATCTAAGGAGCTCTAAGCTAGCGCTACGTAAACCGTAGTTCGAATGCGTTCTATGCGTCTTATTTTTTATTGGCATAGAAGTACTTAATACAGGTAAAAAGTTCGAATAGACCCAAAATTCGAATGTACCCACATTGTATACTAGGGTAAGCCAGAGCGTTATTTGCCGGTCTTTTTCGAGGTCAAATAGGAACTTGCCCCGCTTCTTAAGTGTATTGCGAAGTTCACTCCGTCTCCTCGAACCGTACGTTACGTTGTAAACCATTGTACTGCACCTTTCGTTCGAGTGACTTGCTACAAGCTCATGACTGCCTGGTACTTTTGCTTGTAGTATCAAACTGTAATGGACTGAAAAGCTTTCTTATTACGAAATAGCTATATTTTTTTTCTTCCGGTAAATAAAACCGCTGGACAAAAATATTATCTAGACAGAAGATGTGATCAATATACAAAGGAATTGAGCTGAAAATCAAATACAAAAGCTTGCTCCAGTTTGTAATTGAGGCAGCAAAAGATAAGCATTCAACGTTACAAAATATATATTATAAACATATCTCCATTGGATATTTTCTACATAATAAGCTTATATATGTGACATATTCATGCAAGAAGCATGAAGCAAGTAATGATGCCATCGTTCCATAAAGGTTCCATAGCTAATGATACTAGAATTTATCCTTACTATTATTATAAATGCGAAAGTCCGTTTGTTTGTTTATTTGTTTGTTTGTTTGTTACGCCTTCACGTCGTAACTACTGTACCGATCATCATGAAATCCTTACTAATTATAAATGCGAGAGTCCGTTTGTTTGTTTATTTGTTTGTTTATTTGTTTGTTTGTTTGTTACACCTTCACGTCGTAACTACTGTACCGATCATCATGAAATTTTGCACACATGTTGTCAGGGGTGCAGAAAAGGACATAGGGTACCTTTCATCCAGAAAAAACGTACAGTTCCCGAGGGATAGCAAAAAAAGTGTCCACGCAGACGAAGTCGCGGGCGGCCGCTAGTAAGAATATAATGTTCAAAATTATTTTAAAGCTGACGGCGTCCATCGAATTTTAAGTTTAGGTACTACCTTTTTACTGTGCATAAAATAGTTTTGCAACAAATTACTGAGAATTGGATTAGTTTAAGACCGTTAAGGAAAACGCAACATTTGTAAAAACCAATGATCTCATATTTTTTTTAAGGTCCTGGAAAAGATTTTGGATGACGATCTCCGTGGTCGAGTGGTTTGTACAACGGTTTTCAAGGTGTCGCCATCTCTAAGGTCCCGGGTTTGAGACCGGAGTTCGGACCTAGGCTGGGTCAATTGAGAAAACGAACTTTTCTATATTGACTCAGGTCTGGGTGTTTGTAGTTCCACCGTCGTCTTTGATTTCCATGAGACAAGTGCTTTAGCTACTCAGAGCAATGTTTGTGCAATGTTGTCTAATCTATCTTTATATCTTTAAAGATACAAGTCATTTGTTTGAGTTAATTAAAGGCTTCGTTATTATAACTGATTATTTCCTCTGTGATTATAGCTAAGACCTTGACCTAAGTAGAATAATCCTTAAGTTAAATTAGATAGATATCTGATTTCATTGTATAATATGGAAAGAAAAACCATTCAACTCCCGCGACCGTCCATTCCGTTCATTGTTCAATAAACATTCAATTACAAATAAAGTTCTCGTCGCCATGTTGTATTTCGTATTTAATCATGTGGCCACGCGAAACAGGAAAAGGCAAAGCGACACGCGAATTCCAAATACATAGCGTGTGAAGCCAACTAAACCGTTGTAAGGTGAGCGGTTCGACTGCACCTTGAAAAAAAAAATTAACCGCCTCTGTGGTCTAGTGGTTTGCCCACCCGTGTAAGACGCAAGGGTCCAGGGTTAGATTCCCACGGGGGGTACCACAGAACATAGAAGTAGATAGAAGTAGTATGAGCTCAATTTAGTATGAAAACCAGTGTAACCAAACAAACACATTAAAAATCGAAGCCAAGCCCCCCAATAGTTACATGCTACGCACACACATTTTGTGAACACATAATTGTATAAAAAGTAAAAATTTATAATATCCAGAAAGCCATAAATCACAAAGTTTATTTATTTAGATTCAGTCGTATTACCATAGCAACTTGGTACCTAATTAAATAATACGTATATTTATAATGCTGCTACTCAGCCGTTAGATGGCGTAAGCTAATTTTAATAGTGCGATTTACCACCTTATTTATTAACACATAAAGTACTTTAAGAAAATTTCAGGAGATAAGGGAAACCGGGTTGGTTAGCATTCTTCACTTAGCTTATCCTAAATAGTTTCATATCAATAATTCATGTAAATCCTATTTCATAATTCGGTGGAATCCTGACATTTCTTAATTACTAGGCAAAAAATATTTGAATATCAAAATTCAGAAACCCAAATAAAATAAATATATTGGATATCGGATGTTTCGAAAAGCAACACTTACAGATAGATACCTCAATGGTGAATTCCACCACCATCCTTTACAGTTAGCTACCTACCATAGGGAAATCTTTGTTTAGGAGAGTACGCGGGAATTATAAGTAATCACCCTTTTTACAGCAAATAAAGTTATTTGTAAATATTTGTATTTGGGATCTGTGACCAACAAGACCTGACAGCTGAGCTTCAGCATGTCAAGCACGTTCTGCGAAGTAACAAATTGCCAGTACCACGCCTCCCCTCCAACCCAGAAACCGTGTCAAGCAAGCCATAGTAGAACGACGACCTGCCATTCTACCTTCCATGAAAATACAGATTGCTTAATATAAATTGAATATTTATTATTGGCGACGATGCCATTTGATATAACAAAATGTCGTCGCACGCGAGGGACTCTACGCGCCCTTATTACAAAAACGCAAACCCTGTTCAATGAAGAAAAGTCACACACACAAGAAGAAATTGAAACCCGATTGACATCTTTACAGAAAACATACGAAAACTTATGTAACTTACAAACTCAAATAGAAGAAGAAACGGAAGATGACAAATTAGAAACGGAAATACAATACAGGTTTGAAACAGAGGAAATGTACACAAATTTACGAACTAAAATGCTGACAATTTACAACCAAGTGAGGCTTTACAACCAAGAACAATCATTACCCTCTACATCGAACCAACTGCCAACTGTAAGTGCCCCTATAATATCTGAACCCCAAGGTCGTTGCCCGAAACTCAGTCTAATCCCGTTCCAAGAAAATGAAAGCTTTAAAAATTTTACGAAACGTATGACAGTATACATATTAATGAACAACATCACTGATCCGAAAATGAAAGTATACATATTACTATCTACAATACCTCCAAATCTACATGAAAAGCTATACGATCTATGCTCTCCTGAAGAACCACTGAACAAAAGTTTTGAAGAACTTACAATAATATTAGATAACTTTATTGACCCAAAACCAAGCATCTGGGCCGCGCGGCATACATTCATCTCCCGACTACAATCCGCAGACGAAACAGTTGCAACTTTCTCCTCAGAACTAAGAAAATTATCTTCAAAATGTGAATTTAAATGTCAACATTATTTTTATAAAACTTTATGGCTACATAACCAATTTCAAAATTACATTTTAACTAAGAATTTTTTTCCTCTCATTTCTTGAGACTTCGCAGCCTTGTAGGGGAAGCAATTTTCATTAAATTGCCTCGAATGATTAAAATCCTTGACAATAAAATGCTAGCTTCCCGGACTCGCCTATAACGTACTATTTAAGTTGACTAAAATTCCGTGCTGTTTTTGCGTGTTTTCAGTGGTGAGTGTATCAAATGAACTGTTATTTAGACGTTTATCATTTACTTATAAATTTTTTGCTATGGTGATAATACTTTTCAACTCTTCACAGTCACATCTTTTCTCGGTCTCCCCTATTGAGTGACATTTCCGCCATTTTATATTTTAGTGTTTATGAAAGTTCAAGAATATGTCAAATTGTGCGTTGGAATATGGATCATAAGTGTATACCGCATAAAGGTGGATATTTATTGTTATGAATTTTAAAAGGAAAATATCAGTTGAATTTTTAATTAAAATCAAAATTAATTAAATAAAGCTCGCCTCCGATATTTAATGCACCCGCTTGCTAAATGATATATGTGAATATCGATTTTGCTCTTTTATATAATGCACCTCGGCGTTTTTATATTATTTTTGAAGATTTTTTTGTTTGGCGTTCGTTCATACGACTGACGGAGCAAAATTCAAAGATGTGCGGAGCTCCGCAGGTATGATGTTACACGGGTGCCGCCCACATGCGACTTCTACTGGGGGAAAAAAAAAAATCTTTGTTCTGTGGGGGGTACAATTTGTACTCGGTTTGGTTGGTGGTAGGTAGGGTGGTCCTTATTTTTCAACTTTTGAAATGTCACCGCGGCACCTTTTTATGTGATTCTCTACTATGAAATATGGATAGGATATTTATTTCAAAATTTTTAGACGACATTTAAAGGTCGCTACCAGCTGTCAAACTTTTAACAAAAGTTTGTATGGGCACTTCGACTATGAGTCTCAAAATTGATCTGGACAAGTGTTTATGTAGCATTTTTAAAGTTTCATATGCAGAGACTGACACAGGAAACGTCCTCCTCTTCCACTACCCCTCTCCTGCACCTAAAATTTAGAAAATAGATTCATTAAATTTGAGCGATGAAGTAAATTGTATGTGTTTTAATAACATCGCTTTAAGAAATGGAGTTTGTGTTCTTTTGGAACAAAAACTGAAGAAAGATATGCTTTGACTTGTTTGTCAACATAAAATAATGGAAATTACGTTTAGCAGTAGTGGATCAATTACTGGTGCGTCTAGAGGTCTTAATATACAGTTATGCAAAAGACTTAAGGACAGATGGGTACGCGATTGACCACAGCGACTACTAAACAATATTATTTATGATGCCGAGATGCCTAAGATGCTAGATCCTATTATTGGTGGCCGCAGACAAGATATCTTTTGCTGGAAAGCCACAAAAGTACATTTACCCCGAGGTGACTACAGGGAATTGTTGAATTTCACAGTCATTTTCATAGGAGCTGTTCCCGAAAAAAGTCTTTCATTTGAGTCTTACTGGCGTATATTGAGCTACTAGATTAAAGGTTAGGGCCTTATACAAGGTGTTTGGTAAAAGCCTTATAAAGCCGAATATGATAGATAGGGACCATCAAACTGAACAATGTTTACTATGGGACAAACTCTGAAATCCCGAAAAAAAAATCAGCTGTTTCATACATTTTGATATTTTCGTTTTTCATTTTTGTATGAAACAGCAGATTTTTCGCGATTTCAGAGATGGTCCCATAGTAAAAGTTGTTCAGTTTGATGGTCCCTATCTACCATATTCGGCTTTATAAGGCTTTTACCAAACACCTTGTACAACTTGAATTTTTTCCAATTTACATCAGTTTAAACTGTCAAAAATGAAGAGAAAACTGTGGAAGAAATATGCTCACAGTGGTTGACATGATTTATATATAAAATATCGTTTGCAAGCCTCTACAACACCATGAACATCAGTTCAAGATAAGAAGAAAATGGTAGATGTGCTGAAACCGAAGGCATATAAGATTGCCCAAAAATAAAAACGATTGTCAAACACATCCACAAATAACCATCGAAGACTTTATGATTAGCAACTCTATGATTCTTCCAGATCATGGGTCTCATCAAAGTTTTTGAAAAGACCTGGTTACTGGGAACGATGACGCTTTTCTTTGCGAGTTGTAAATGAATAATAATACTAAGCTGAGGGTGGTGTTTGTTTGATGGAGGAATTAATAAACTGTTTAAAACCAAAGAAATACAAAAAGCAATATTTGTTTATGTTGGTGGAAGAATCTAGTAAAGTATACCTCTGTATCTTAAGAATAAAACAGTTTAATATTTCAATAATGTCTCTTAGTTTTGAACAATAACAACAATTTATAATTTTTAAGGTCCTGATTTACGAATAAAAAAATAAATTAGTAAAGTGATTTTGAGTTTTTATTTAAAATTCAAATCTTGGTAGCGACCCTTAAATATTACTCAAAAATCCTGAAAAAAATACTCAAATAGTTTCATAGGGTATATATTCAAATTATGTGGTGCCCCGTGAAATTAAAGAAAAAAATTTTTTTTCTTAAGAATAAGGACCACCCTAGTGGTAGGGGTTATTTCAAGTCCGCCTGGCTAGCTACCACCATCTTACCTAAGTCTGACGCCATAACAACATTTCAAAAATTGTTGGGTTCTGTCAGTTAGAGGTAAGATAGTCAGTTCCTCAGTGATGAGGATTCCGGGTGTAGTGCGCCAGCTTCGGCCTAATCGTCACATAATTAACATCAAGTGAGGTGAAAGCCAAGCACTATCCCGTTGTGCATATAAAAAGAATACGCACGTCGCGCCGCTAGTCGCCCCTTCGCGTGGTCAGGCCATAAGGCGTTATAGTCCGTGAGCCCACGACAGTATTGCCTACGTCATATGACATCACGGTGAAATGCATGGCACACGGTTGGAAAAGTTGTGCTGAGCGAGGATCAGAAGATTATCGTAAATAAAATTGGCCGGAAGCTTGAGAAAATCTTCCACTTCCGGTCAAAATTTTAAGATTATATTTACGTCATGTGGCATCAGTAAGAGACCCGTGTCATCATTTAGGTTTCAATCGCATAGAGAGTAAACATAAGTCTGTCAGTTCTGAAATGACTAATAAACAAAAATTTTAAGTTTAAGGTATTCCGGCCATTTCAGAACTGACAGACTTATGTTTACTCTCTCTACTATTGAAAACTAAATGATGACACGGGTCTCTTACTGATGCCACATGGCGTAAATATAATCTTAAAATTTTGACCGGAAGTGGAAGATTTTCTCAAGCTTCCGGCCAATTTTATTTGCGATAATCTTCTGATCCTCGCTCAGCACAACTTTTCCGACCGTGTGCCATGCATTTCATCGTGATGTCATATGACGTAGGCAATACTGTCGTGGGCTCACGGACTATTACTTTCGTTGTTAGTTACTGCATGAAAGTATAGTGCATCGGTTTTAAGTGACTGAGCTCAGCATAATTTCCTTTGTCAGACGTCGGGGAAAATAAAAAAGTTACGAGACTCAAAAGGTTTCAATTAAAAAAGGTTCGTTTACTTTGTAAAAAGGTAAAGTAAACGACTTTATATGTGTTTTAGCTGAACAATTTCCATGTACACTTTTCATGCTAAGCTAAGCAAAGTGTTTGGTTATTCAAGACCTTGTATTTTTATAGAAAACTTGAATATACAATGTTATGATTGAAATGTTGGAATTGGAAGTTTCACGTCTCACATCAATTTAACTACATAGTAAGAGTATACGAGAGTGGATTGATAAGTCCATGACTTTGTAATGAAGATACACTTTTTTTTCGGAATATTTTGTGTTTTTCTCAACACAATCTTATTATAGCTCTGCGTATTCAGTCCAACGAAGTTCCTACCTCTTTAACCCATTATTTTTTCTTTCACCGCCTCAAAACTGGTAACTGAAATGAGGGCCCATTTCAGACACCACCTTTTGGCTTGTTGAAAATCTTTGGCCGCCTTGGCTTGACATTTATTCATGTTTGGTAGGAGAAAAATCTCAGTGGGTTGAATCTAGAGAATACGAAGGGTTCGCATCTTCATTCGATGAGTTTTGATTTCTTGTGTGCCGCCGAGAGGGTCGACAGGGTCATTAAGAAAAGTTAGAAGTCGCTTGAGCGTTTTGTTTCAAAAAGTAATAATCTTTTGCGGAATTTGAAAAAAAAAATTGTGTAAAGACTTCTTAAGGAGTTTCTTTTTAAGATACAAAAATAATTTATGAAAAAAAGTATTACTTCTTTTCAAAGTCATGGACTTATCAATCCACCCTCGTATTATGTAGTTCATGGGGGTTTAAATATTATTATTTTACCGATTATCTTTTCCAAGGGAATTTACGGTGATTTAGAGGACTTTTAAATGACATTAAGGCACGTATTTATAAATTGCTCTCAACGTTAAGAGCGATTTATAAATACGGGCCAAACTGTCAAATTGTTTTTAATCACACTACAGTCTTTTATGGCGGTTTCTTATCTATCAGTAAACTATATAGTAATGTAGTACAGATGTCTCTATGGCTGTTTTTACTATATTGCACCCACCTTACATACACCTTATAGCTGAACTGTTACAACAACGTAACAGTAACAGCAAATAAGCGGTTGATTCGTTTTCATTGAAAATATCACGTACACGCCAGCGCGAACGTTCCAAATGTTCGCAAATTAGATCTCGCGTACGAAGGTAATGTTTTGTCGGAAAACAGTGGCTTGCAGGTCTAAAAAGGCAACATCGTATGTTAACACTAGCTTCCGCCCGCGACTTCGTCCGCGTGGATATTAGAGAAAATCCTTAGGGAACCTTCAACCAGGATCCGACCAACCGTTTTATACGCGATTAGGCGGGTCCCCACCAAGCGCGCTGCCTCGCGAGGCAAAACATTTGCGACGTGTGACAGGCCTCGCACGAGGCTGCGCGCTTGGTGGGGACCCGCGTAATCGCGTATAAAACGGTTGGTCGGATCCTGGTTGAAGGTTCCCTAAGGATTTTCTCTAATATCCACGCGGACGAAGTCGCGGGCGGAAGCTAGTTTATTACAATAATCAGAATTAGGTCCAGAGATATTAAGAGTATCACGTTCCCGTTTCTTTACTCTTTCCCGTTTCCGTCCCCGCCCCCGTTCCCGTTCCTGTTCCCGTGTCCGTCCCCGTCCCCTTGGGCTGAATCATGTCCACCGTGTTGGACTTCAAAACAAATGTCATTTTCGCATTCCTCATCCCATAAAACCTCAAGAACGACATCCACATCGGCTTTCATGTTTACTTACCCCATTTACCCCCTAACGGATGATTTTCAAAATAAGAAAATATGTGTTTGCCTATTTATTTTTAGACATGCTCCTACGAATTTTTAAGCTGTAAACTATGTAATGTCTATTTTATATTATTTTTCCATATATAATTTGTACCCCATTTTCACCCCTTTAGCGGTTAAATTGGACTTCAAAATTAATGTCATTTTCGCAATCACCATCCCATAAAACCTCAAGAACGACATCCATATCGATTTCTACGTTTACTTAGCCCATTTACCCCCTAAGGGGTTGATTTTCAAAACCACAAAATATATGTTTGCCTATTTATTTTAAGACATGCTCCTACGAAGTTTTAAGTTGTAATGTCTATTTTATATTGTTTTCAATACCAAATTTAAATCCAATTTTCACCCCTTTAGGGGTTAAATCATGTCGACCGTGTTGGACTTCAAAATAAATGTCATTTTCGCAATCTTCATCCCAGAAAACCCCAATAACGACATCCATATCGATTTTTAGGTTTATTTACCCCATTGCACCCCCATTTCATCACCATGGGGGTTGAAATTATACCAATACAATATGCGTTGCGTTAGATTTCCATCCATAAGCCTAAATTACAAATCTAGCGATTTCTACTTCAAAAATGAAGGATTATCTTCTAAACACAACTTCATCCCCCTTTTCACCCCTTTGGGGGTAGAATTTTGAAAAACGCTGAGACACGTATTTATTTATTTTCAATCATCAGCCTAAACACAAAATTTGAAGATCCTAGCTTCAAAACTGAGGGACTTTCATACAAACTTTCATCCCTTATTTCATCCCCTTAGGGATGGAATTTTCAAAAATCCTTCCTTAGTGGATGCCTACACTGTATAAAGTATCTGTGTGCAAAATTTCAAGTCTCTAGGTTCAGCGGTTTGGGCTGTGCGTTGATATCTCACTCAGTCAGGACTTTGAATTTTATATATATAGATGAAGCTGTGACTACGG
Organism: Agriphila tristella; assembly: GCA_928269145.1. Classification (NCBI taxonomy): domain Eukaryota; kingdom Metazoa; phylum Arthropoda; class Insecta; order Lepidoptera; family Crambidae; genus Agriphila; species Agriphila tristella. The sequence goes on from OV743431.1 coordinate 10,752,967, forward strand.
CTGCTGCAAAGGTGCCGAAACGTCGGGAAAGTAAAACACAATCCAAATACCAACGTACAACATAGTATATTTTCAATGAAACCGCACTAGAATCCTTTACAAAGTGTTTTATTTCATGTCTTGTGAGCGCGTAAGCTTCGGAGGTGAATATAACATTAAGCTGTTCATAGTTTCATATTTCAGAATAGCTTATAATGTCTATCTCTATTTTTTCGTACGGTTGTGTTATAGAGGAGCGGGGCCTCCTGACAGGCATTTCATCTGGGTTTGGTCCCAATCACTGTATAAAGCTGTAACTTGCGATAGACTAAAATAAATGATTTTTGATATTTAGGATATCAATCAAATTATTTAAAGTCCTGTTATTATATTTAAGTAGGTAGCACTATATTGGGGTTTGATTTAAAAATGTCTTGAAAAATAAAATTAAACAATTATGACATGAAATGAACTATCAAAATAAGGTATCCAGAACATATGAAACTTGTCCTAAATTTTTACTATCTTGCCTTTTTAGACCTCTATTATCTCGATGATACTATTGAATAAACGTTGGTTGTGAACCTCACCGCTATATTTTGAAAAGATTCTGCGTGTGTTTGGAATATTTCAGTAATTATGTTTTAGATCTAAAAAAACTTCGTGTTAACCAATCCTTGTGAACTCTCATCTACAATTTTATTGAATTTTACTACATAAATAAAATTCTAGGAGTACTTTTTTTTTTGATTTCTATTATCGTAAGTTCACTTATTTCATAGTAATAATGATTACTATGTTTATAGTTTCGTAAATAAGCAGTTTCCAAACCATTTATTTTCGAGTGTTAATATTATTGAAACTTTTACTTAAGGTGGATAGCCCACCGAAAGTGGCGCCCTCAGAAGAGGATTTTAAGAAAACTACGTGGATTTTTTAGGGCGCATAGACTAGTATTTTTAGAAGGTATCACTACACTACATTCCTTTGTATACATTCGTAGAAGTAAACAGCAAATGTGTCAAAAATAGCCACTTTTAGCAATTTTTGCTATCTTCTTCTAGCAGTAACTACGAGGAAATGTAATGATACAGTTTAAAATACTAAACTACGGGCCCTAAAAATTCACGAGAAGTTTTATTGAAATCCTTTTCTATTAACTACTTATTAAATAAAATCGTCTGTGAGCGCCATTTTCAGTCAGGGAAGCGCCTTAAGCTTGAAATAGTATTATTTCTGTCACTGACCTTCATCACAAAGAGAAGTGTCGGACTTACGGACTGAGGAATACAATCCCCTCTATTAAGCTAGGGTTTCCTAGGATAGCGGTGCCGTCATATTACGGCCGTAATATAGAGGCGTTGAATGTTGTCTATGTAAACAATATGGCGACACAGTAACGTCGCCGCGACGACGTATTGTTTACATAGACAACGTTCTACGCCGCTAAATTACGGCCGTAATGTGACGGCACCGTCATCCTAGGAAACCCTAGCTTTATAGTTATATATTTAGCGTCAATATAGCTTGCAGAATTTCCTGAACATTATTTTTGTATGAAGATTGCAGTTAAAGTTACTTTATCTATAGGTACATCGCGCAAAATATCTTGACCTAAATTTTAGTACCACGTGACCTACACAGTAGCAATTTTAAGTACAAAAACCGGCCAAGTGCGAGTCGGACTCGCGCACGAAGGGTTCCGTACCAATAAACGGCAAAAAATCACGTTTGTTGTATGGTAGCCTCCCTAAAATATTTATTTTATTCTGTTTTTAGTATTTGTTGTTATAGCGGCCATAGAAATACATCATCGGTGAAATTTTCAACTGTCTCTGTTGTCGTTATTAATATCGAGCAAAAAACGGCAAAAAAATCATGTTTGTTGTATGGGAGCCCCCCTTAAATATTTATTTTGTTGTATTTTTAGTATTTGTTGTTATAGCGGCAACAGAAATACATCATCTGTGAAAATTTCAACTGTCTAGCTTTCACGGTTCATGAGATACAGCCTGGTGTCAGACAGACAGACAGACAGACGGTCAGAAAGACAGACAGACAGCGGAGTCTTAGTAATAGGGCCCCGTTTTTACCCTTTGGGTACGGAACCCTAAAAATCATCCATCACTTATGTCACGAGACCAGGGAATGATAACGTTATTTTTTAATATAACGTTATTTATTACTTTTTTTACCGTTAATTTTAAAATTAACGTTATATCAATAAATAACGTTACATTGAAATTAGCGTTATTTCAGTAAATTACGTTAATTTTAACGTTATTTCTTAAATTATTTACCGTTAAACTTTAAAATTAACGTTATTCCAATTAATAACGTTATTTTTTTAGCGATAATTTTACTAGTATATTGTACCGGTAAAGTTTAACGCTATATTTAACGCTAATTTTACCGGTAAAATATTTTTAACGTTATTTTAACCTGTAAATTTACCGTTAAAATGTTTTAACGGTATTTTTAACGTTATTTTTTGTTTATCGTTATTTTTTTTAAAGGTATTTCAATCCCTGCACGAGACTTTCATTGTTCTTTACTTTGAAGTAAGTTCTATTAGTTCACTCTTGACAATGTGGATCAGTAACAGGTTTGAATCCTATAGTTTTATTGATATAATATAAACACATATTGATATCTATGAAACCTAGTGAAAGAATTTTTAAAATCCGTTTAGAAATGGTTGAGTTAAAAAGGTTTGAAGGAAATGCCAATTTCAATGCAATATGTGCTTTATCACGTACGACATAAGGTTCGCGTCCGTCGCAATGACGTCATAAGGACCCCAAAAAAATCAGCGTTTTACCTCTTATAACTTCTCAAGTTTAAAAGATATCGTAACAATTTTTTCACAGTTAATCATGTGGTGGCATAAGCTTTCTTATTAGCCACTAAAAAAATATCGTTACTGATCCTCATTGTCTTTACTGGCTAGATTAATAACAACATGGAAATATATGGTGGAATCAAATTATTTAACAATACTGAAATAGGTAAAAGTTTTGCTTAAACGGAACCTTTCTCCAAAGAGCAAATGTCGAATCAAAAGCTGACCAATACATTTTGTATGAGAGTATGATATATTTTTCGTATTTCGACAATATGTTCCTGGGAGAAAATTGTTCAGTTAAAGCAATACAATAGAAAAGTACAACATCGACTCGACTGAAATGTATGGAACAGCTGATTTGTTTTCGCGGTTCCGTGGTTGGCTCCATAGTAAAAGTTATTCATTTACGTGGTCTGATATCCCCATTTCATTTTTAGATATTACTTAAAAATTAACTTTGTATAAATTAGGTACATATAACACTGGCAATCTTTACTTTGTAAATCGATTTGTTTTGTCTCCCAAAACAAATTCCTTAAAGAATAGACGAGGTTTAACCAAATCCATACAGTTGAAGTTACATACCCACTGGGATCACGAAGCAATTAATGGTGTTAGCTGGATCATTCTGCCGTCATGTGTCTAAAAAGCGGCTAACCCACATGTGGCCGTTTTTCACTTTTTTCATTCATACTGAGTAATTTTGAATTCTCTATCTTTGAGTATAAGAACCATATTTCTAGCATTAATACTTTTGAAGATACGAAAAGCATGTCAGCCGCTAAGTGGCGGTTTTTTATACTAATCCTTTGCTAAAAAGCGGCAACTCAACAATACTATACTTAAGCAGTTAAAGCGCCATAACTTCCCAATCATGTATTTGTTTTGCAAAGCATTACTTGTCTAGAAATACGTTATCCTGTCATGTCACACTTATCTAGAAAGCAGTTACGACACTTTAACCGCCTAAAAGCCTTTTATAATTTATGAGTAATTATGCAATCTAACTTAGTTATAAAGCGGTTATTAGAAATATTTAGACTAAAAAGCAGTTATGCGACACTAACCGCAAGATAAGAATCAATTTAGTGGATGTTTGATCAAAACTTGACTAAAAGTTCAATCACTGCTTTTTTACTAAAAATAAATAAAAAATTATGCGAGCGATCCTAAGTAATAAAGCGGTAAAGCCACAGTACTAAGCTATAAAGTGGTTATCCGCACACAAACATAAACCCTTTCCTTAGCTATAAGGAAGTTAAGTACTTTTAACTGCTTTTTAATTTAGCATATTAGGATAACTTCTATAACAGTTCCGAAATGTAGCAGTTATTGAGAATTACTTGGCTAAAAAGCAGTTAAGGTGTGGTTAGCCGCCTTTTAACAAGTATTTCATGGTAAAAATAAATAAAATTACTTAACTACACAGGAAAAACTTAAATTACAAAATGCCTGAAAGACTTTTCAGGACCCGAAATGTCAAATTAGTCAGCCACTTAAAACTGCTACATAAGTGTATAAAATGTTTTGGTGTAAGTTGTATACTTTTCTAGAGAAATCGTTTCCCACGTTTTTTGACGTTTGTGCGAAATCAACTGTTTGGGGTTAGCCGCTTTTTAGACATAGGACGGCAGCATTGCGCTAAGCCCAAGATTGGGTTTAGCGGTTCCTTTGCCTGGTACGGCAGTAAATTGTGGCACTTGTGTACATACGGCATATCAGGCTATACATGTTGATCTTGAGATCGTCTGTATACCTTACGTTTTTCGCAGTTCAACTGTTCAACTTGTTGTGCTGTCGTGTATACTCAGCGACATATTCATGGTAGTACTTTTTGGAAAAGTCAAAGCCAAATTGACATTTTAGCACTGTTTGGAAAAGTCAAAGTCAATCGATAGCCTTAGGTACCTTATGATATGGATATTTTAAATCCTTCGACGTTATACATTATGTGGCACTACACATATATGTTCGTGTGTATTTGCCATATTTGTCTAAACACGATCATGGGTCTTATTTTTTAGGGTTCCGTACCCAAAGGGTAAAAACGGGACCCTATTACTAAGACTCCGCTGTCCGTCTGTCTGTCTGTCTGTCCGTCCGTCTGTCTGTCTGTCTGTCTGTCTGTCTGTCACCAGGCTGTATCTCATGAACCGTAATAGCTAGACAGTTGAAATTTGCACAGATGATGTATTTCTATTACCGCTATAACAACAAATACTGAAAACAGCATAAAATAAATATTTAAAGGGGGTTCCCATACAACAAATGTGATTTTTTGCCGTTTTTGGTACGGAACCCTTCGTGCGCGAGTCCAACTCCCACTTGGCCGGTTTTTTTAAATTATAAGACGATCATTCGGCTAGCGTCGAGCGCTCTTTACTACAAATTTTTATAATTTATTGAAAATGAGTAGTAAAGAGCGCTCGATGCGAAAAAGGGGCCCAATAAGTCCCATGTCTGGTGCAAAAAAAAATATCTATTTTGCTTTATTTCCACGAGCAAGGCATACCTATAGACAAGTCTATATTGTGAAAAGTGTATTTGTGATGTTTGGTCATTTCACAAATATTTGGAGAAACATGGTGAATGCGAAAGCGAATAGCCATGTAAAGTGCCACTATATTTGACTAATAAATCAGATACTATACTAAAACATTTGACGTCTATGTACATTTGAGCGTACAAATATGAAAACTTGAAGAACCACCAACAATACCGTTCGATATATTGACTTCATAAAGGGATTACAACGCTAATAATGTTAGCCTTTTGAAGGGTATTGAATTGAATATACACGCTTGAGAGCTCACTAAATATAATTGACGTATAAAGATAAAGACGATGTCCAATTTTAATAATATTCAAGCATTAGGTGACAATGTTATTATTTTAACCAACAATGTAGTTGAAATTAAGTTTTATTAATTATAAAATATTCTATTAGATGATAAAGTTAGTATGCAATCGAGGAATCTTTTTTCATTTTAAAATTTGTCTTAAAAGACAAACAGATTTTTGATGCTACGGACTAAGTTACATTCCTTTACTTTTGTATACACCGTCATTTTGTAGTCGGAGTATTATTCTACCAATAACATTGACAAAGAAACATGGATTGAAATACCTACGTTTTTTTTTACTTTCCCATAATAATACAATATTTTAGCCGCCTAGTTAGTATGGGAGGATCAACATTTTTTGACGTTTTTCGACTCATGTTTCATTGCAAAATTTTTTAGTTTCATTGGTAAAACACAGTTTCAGTTAGTTAAAATGACTACAAAATGACGCTCGAAAAAAAACTTTATGGCATCTACATTCATTCGATTTCGAAGTCTGACTCAACATTCGATGACTATTCATAAGTGAACACCTATCCGCCTCGAATAATTCTCAGCTACAAAACCCACCTTAGAAAAGATAGCTTCTCGGTCACAGTAAATAGTTCTTGAATAAAGTATGAGAGTCCGATCCGCTGGAGCTTCCGATCTGCGGCTAGGGTTGTCAAAACAAGCACGCCGATGTGTTTTACGACATCGCTATTTTAAAACGGGTGCAAGTTGCAAAGTGCCGTTTTATGCAACGTGATTGCTCCTTTGTTTGTGGATTCGAATTTTAAATCTGTGCTAGAATAAGAATATTTATTTTGAAACGTGGCTAACACAAGAATCTTATATTCATAAAGGTTCTTGGGCTAACATTATTCTGTCACTTTCGGAAATGCCTCTAGTTAATTAACGTAACAATTGTCAATGACAAATTTGGTTTAAATTGCGGTGTCTATGAGAAGTTTGATCAGTTTTTCTATTTTCAAATTGGTTTACGCAATGGATACAAAATTGTCATTGTAATTTACAATTGTCACGTGGTCACGTTTATTAAATATGTATATAATATATAATAATTTTATGACATTACGCATTTGGTTAATAGCGGATAGAAATCTGTTCAAACAGTTAATGAAAATTCTCAACTTTCAATTAAGCCTGAGATGCAACGAAAGTAGTTAAATACTCAACGCTGTGCAAACTTCCTGAAGTCAATCTGCATAAAAAATGAGGTGACAACCCTCGAGCCACCGAGTTTGAGTGGGTAATCTACTTTACATGCCAAATGTTTTGTATAATTGCTAACAATTCAACTACAAAAAAACCAATGGATAACTGAAACATCAAATAAGTATCAAAGTATCGTACGTAACAGCTATTTTGCAAGAATCAATATTATAAGATTTTCTTGAACTTTTACAATCAGCCGTACACATTACTGATCCAAGTGTACTTTTTCATATGAAAAAAAATATTGTAATTCATAGGTTGTGAAAACCAAGATTAGGTATAAATAAATTATCGAAACAATTTCATGATAATCGGTTAAACAGGTACGTAGGTATACCAATTTCGGAATTTTCGTGGAAATTTCGAACGCACTTTTTAAGTCATACTGATAAACTTTTTAATTACTATTTCGGTAGCAATAATATTGAGTGTATAATTTCAACACAACAACTTTTTAAACTGAACAAATCAAACATTTCAATATGTTCTTTGAAAGCTATACCCGAAATCGAAAATAATTCCTTTTGTTCATGAAAAAAAGATGGTAGATAAGCAAACCAGCTTTATAAATAAAAAAAAGACAAACTATTCTTGTTGCAGACTGTGCTTTTTCTTTTTTTTCTGTCGTTAGCATAGCAAACCCCTTGTCATTACTATGTTGGAATGGCATGTACTACTGATCGCGAGGGACGTTAAAATGAATGCGGGAGTGACTGCCAACTCTGAGGCATTTAGATGTGGCATTCTGCATGTCAACACATCATTTGGTGGGCTGGAACGTTCAGCGATTGTTTTATTAACATAGATAATGTTCTTGGGATTCCGTTTGATGTTATGTTCCAAACTTCGAGCATCGCGGCTTAAACAGAAGGCCGTCTTGCTCTAAGGTTCCAAACGTGACAAGATCTCGTTTGTACAAAACATAAATTCAGAGACAATTAGCTCTAACTGACGTAGAGCTAATATTAATATGAAATTAAGATGTATGTAGAACGTAGTTTTATAATAGTAATGAGACTAATGGGAAACTTCAATTCTGCAATAAAGTTTACACATAGTTGACCTAGCGAGCGCGAACCGCAAGCGAATCGTCTCTGCTTCAGCTTGGGCAAAAATGCTTTCGTATGATTGTCCCGCTGTCCGGCTGTCCGTTTGTTCTACAGGTCGCAATTTTCAACAGATTCTCGCGATATCGTGTTTTTACCCGACTGCAAAGAAAGGGTTATGTTTTTCGCGCGTATCTTGTATGTAAGTATGTTTGTATGTAATATTCTTTATTACCTCATATCTTTCAAACGGCTGAATGGATTTCTGTAATTAAGATATCTTTAGATTTGTCTTGTCAGCCCAAGTGTTCTTAAGAAGGTGAAAAAAACAACATGGCGGCTGTACGGTACTAATATACGTAGTGGAAAAAAAATGGTTTTTTTGAATACTGCAATATGGGTGTCAAATTAAAGGGCTTATTATAAGGATTTCAAAAAGGTATATCATGACCGTAATATATAATAACTAAAAAGATATAAATAAAAAATAAGTTATAAAAATTAAAAAACCCGCCTGTATAAAAAGACAAGTCCACTGAAAAGATGGAAACAAGATTAAATATTAAAGGCAACAATAACATGCAGTCGGAGGCATATAATTCAAATCGTTCATAACGTGCATGCCTCCGACTGCATGTTATTGTTGCCATTAATATTTAATCTTGTTTCCATCTTTTCAGGGGAACTTGTCTTTTATGCAGGCGGGTTTTTTTAATTTTTATAACTTATTTTTAAGCAACATACAATTTCAGCTACTTTTTAACGCACAAAGTAACGCGAGGTCTACAGCTCACTGAGCCACTAGTATGTTTATAATAAAATACAAACAATCAATGTGGAGTTAAGCTTCAGAAACTATTGAGTGTGACGATTACTTGAGTAAATAAACTTATTTTCCTTATATGAGAACATTTCTGATGTAATAAAAGTATAAAATAGAATTATTGAGTTATTATATTAGGTACATTAATATTGTGTGTGGCTTAATTGACAAAGCTTTGTGCTAATGTTACTAAGGCATTTCCTTTCCTTTGAATATTGAATTAACGGGGATTTATAAAACAAATCTGTTTATTTTGTCAAGAGATTATTGTAATTCTTACTCCTTACTAATCCTTACTAATATCCTTATCTCTTATATAAAAGTGAAGATGTGACTGACAGACTATTGCCCAGCCCAAACCACTGAACCTAGAGACTTGAAATTTTGCACATAGATACAATGTAAACACCCACTAAGAAGCGATTTTAGGAAATTCCACCCCCAAAGGGTTGAAATGGGGGTACAGAGTTTGTATGGAAAGCCCAAACCATTAAACCTTGAGACTTGAAATTTCGCACATAGATACTTTATACAATGTAAACACCCACTAAGAAGGGATTTTTGGAAATTCTACCCTTAAAGGGTTGAAATGGGGGTACAAAGTTTTTATGGAAAAGAAAAATTAAACAGACATTTCAACTTGAAACTTCGTATGGGTACTTCTAAAAACAAATAAGCAAATACGTGTTTCGTGGTTTTCCGAAATTCAACCTTAAAAGGTTGAATTTCGGACCTAAAGGGGGTGAATGGGGTAAAAAAAGCCCAACATCGAAATGAGTGTCGTTTTCGAGGTTTTTTTAGGATGTTGATTGCGAAAATGGCATTTATTTTTAAGTCCAGTATAGTGGCCATGTTTCAATCCCTAAAGGGAAAAAATGGAGTTTATGTTTTGTATGAAAACATAACATTAAATAAACATTTTGACGTGAAACTTCGTATGAGTACTTTTAAAAACTAACAACTTTTAAAAGCAAACACGTATATTGTGATTTTTGGATAATTAACCCCTTAGGGGCAAATGGGTAAATAAACCTATAGAATAGAATGGAATAAAATAGAATATCATTCATTTGATTAGGGTACACTGGAGGTCTTTAAAAGATCTGCCTTATCAACCATACCATTAACAACAGCATGCAAACATTATTTTAAATTAAAATTAAGAAATAGGTTTTTTTTCATAAATCGAAATGGATGTCGTTATTGAGGTTTCATGGAATGTTGATTACGAAAACGGTATTTATTTTGAAGTCCAACATGCTGTCTACAATTCAATCCCTGAAGGAGTGAAATGGGGCTTATTTTGTATGTTTTTTTATTAAAAAACGTTTTGACTTTGAATCTTCGTAGGAGTGCTTTTAAAAACTAAGCAAAAACACGTGTTTAGTGGTTTTCCGAAAATGTTTAGGTTTATTTACCCACTAACCCCTGACCTCTTGGGGGTTAGTGAATAAAACTAAAAATCGATATGGATGTCGTTAAAAGGTTTTATGGGATGTTGATTGCGAAAATGGCATGTATTTTGAAGTCCAACACGGTGCCATGATTTGACATTTATTTTAGGGTCCAACACGACATGGTAAATATTCAACACCTAATGGACTGAAACAGGGGTTCAATTTCTTTAAGGAAAAATAATACGGGAACGGGAAAAGGAATCAACGAGAACGGGAACTAAAATGTGAAAGTTTAATGTTTGGATGTTTGTTACTCAATCACGTAAAACCGGCTGAACAGATTTGGAATAGCACACAGATAGTTATAGCCTGAGGTAAAACATGGATACTTTTTATCTCGGTCAAAGGTTCCATAGCGAATGTCCATGCGGACGAAGTCGCGGGCAAAAGCTGGTCCTTAATCCTTACTAATATTATAAATGCGAAAGTCCGTTTGTTTGTTTGTTTGTTTGTTACGCCTTCACGTCTTAACTACTGAACCGAGCATCATGAAATTTTACACACACGTTGTCAGGGGTACAGAGAAGGACATAGGATACCTTTCATCCCGAAAAAAGGAACTGTTTCCGAGGGATAGACAAAATACTATCCACGCAGACGAAGTCGCGGGCGGAAGCTAGTAATATTAAAAATCCATTTGTTTATTTGTTTGTTACGCCTTCACGTTTTAATTACTGAACCGATCATCATGAAATTTCTGTACCTTCAGTGAAAAGAGGTATAACTCTAAAAACATGATTTTTGGGAAATTGACTTTAAAGTTTAAAAAAATCCTACTCTTCATCTGAGATAGATAAAATAAAATTAGTGCTTGTAGACTGTAGATAGTTATGCTAGCTTTGTTTTCTTGTATAATTTACAGAGAAAAGTCTTACAGATTTTTCAGTATTCAAGAAAATGTTCAGTTATATCACTTGGCACATTTATTTATTTTGTGTATATTGATATAATAATACTTCTATCATTTTACACCAGGCACATCTGCTTTTGTGTAAAATGATACCTTACCTTAACTTTTTGTGTCAACTTTTTTAATTTTAGGTTTTTTTTCAAGTTGTCGAAGAAACATTGTTAAACAATCTCTAAATATGAGTAATTAGAGTTTTGTTCTGTTGAATCGTTAAAAAAAATCGAATCATATCAATTTACACAATTATTTTGAAAAAAGCCGATGTGTAAATTGTTTCAACTCTTATCACTAACGATATAACTACTATATTTACTATGTGAATAGTGATATAATTCGTGAAAAATAAATAAAATATTAAATAGACACCAGCAAATTAGACTAATCATCTTCATATCAGCCGCACGACACCCACCGCTGAGTATAAGCTTCCCTCAAGGATCTAGCGGCTTGCCGCGACCTTCACCAGATCGTTGGTCAACCTTGTCAGGAACCTATACCAATGGAGCGTCGTCTGGTGCGCGGTCGCCGTTCCAGAACCTTTCAATCCCAACAGCCATCGGTTCTTCTCGCTACATAGCGGGACACATGTCCCGCCCACTGCCACTTCAGCTGAGCAATTCTTCAAGCGATGTCGGTTACATTAGTTCTCTTACGTATGTACTCAAGTTTTGGTTCGATTACGTAGAGGAAGGCCGAGCATGGTTCTAAGAAATTCATAGTTTCTCTGTTTCACGTTTCACTGCCGTAAGTCATCACTGGCATCACACATTGGTCATAGACATTAGTCTTGAGACATTAAAGTAAGTTAGTTAGACGGAAAGAGTTTTTCAAAACTTCCCAAATGCTGCCTATCCAAGTTGGATTCGACAAAAGATCTCTTTCTTGAAGTTCGACTTACCTAACTGGACTGCCTGTTCTTCCTAGTTATACGTAATGAACTACAACTTCGAGTGTAGTATTCCCAACATGAACTAGAGCTTGTTTGTACAACATGGGCAATCGACTTAATTTTCGTCTTATCCATGTTCATTCTAAGACCTAATCTTTGGGAAGCACTACGAAGATCTACGAGCATTGTGTTAGTATTCAGTTTAATTCAAACTAGATACTTTTAATACTCTTTTTTCGTTTGTCACGCCAAATTGCTGATCGTAGGAACCAGACTCTACCACCAAAAAAATAATACAGAAAGATCAATACACAATGCGTAGTAAATATACTTTTTGAAATCACTCGATTATTACCTAAGTACGCTATCGCGTTCATACCTCGTATAATCACAGGTTTGAGTAGAACTAAAAGTCAACTTTTAAGAAAATATCATCATTGTATTTATTTTATTGTATTGCTTTTCCATTCTCTGATTAGAGCTCGTTTATGTGGATCCAGTTTCAAGATTGGGTGATAAATACTTTCTACTTGCCCTGAGCTACAATTTCGCCCAAAAATAAATAATTCAATGGATTCAAATAAGAGCTTGACGACAATGGCCACTCATTCGTACCGATAGAGCCTGGTAAATTTTTAAGTACCTATTATGTAGTCATTGTCATTACCTGAAGGCGCAGAGTACTGATGGAAAATACAGTTTTTATTGTCAAAACAAGCAGGTTTCTGAAATGGTTTTGGTACTATAGACACACATCCACACTCTGCGGCAGGTGGTATTAGAACACCGAATAGTAAAAACTGCCACTTTGCTTGGCTTTCCTGGTCCAATCAAAGCTTTTCTCATTAGAAAGCTTTTAATTCGATCGAGACCTGGGCGGTGCTGCAGTCTCTCTCTCCAGAGGTGCCAAATGGACTAGATTTATATCGAGGTGCCGAGGTATAAGACTTAAACAAAAATGCCACCATATCGGACTGATTACAGAACCAGAGCACAAATCTCATCTAACTTTAGCATTCGGGAAGTTTTTTGAACATCTTTGCGTTGAACTTGCCTCAGTCTTAGGACGGCCGACGTCTTTGGCCAGTATGTGTAGTCAGTGAGAGTCATGACTTATGGCAATGAAACGTGCGAATTTGCGTGATCGAATCAGCAATGAGGAGATCCTTAGGGAAACTATCGCTCAAAGGATAGCTCAGCTGTAGTGGCAGTGGGTGGGAAACATTGTGAGAAGAACCGATGGCCATTGAAATGGAAAGGTTCTATAATAGTTACCACGCACCGGGATGAAGCTTCTTTCACTTCCGACTAACGTTTTGTTGAAAGTCGCGGGAAGCTGCTGTGTGCGGGCAGTGCAGCGCATGACCTATTGTTGTGGAGATCCTTGAGGAGGCCTAAACCCAGCAGTGGGTGTCATGAAGTTGTGTACCATTGATATTAGCAGCACGACACCCACTGCCGATGAAGAAGATGTTTACTACTGAAATCGAATACTAATTAATTTCTTGTATAAATACAACATACAACAGTGTGAATAGTTAGTGTATATTGATACAATTCATTTTATGCATCGAAGCAATCTCACCCTTATTTCAAGCAATATAGGTCAGATAGTGTCCAATCAATAACAATATAGATAATTATAAATTAAATGGCACAATCCATTATGCTTTGTGTAAAGTGATACAATTTACGTTTCGCTTCATATTGTTCGTGTCGCGAACTCTCGAGTGTCGTAGTCGTAACCAACGTCGGTGTAACACTGAGGCAAACAACACAATGTCGTGTCCATGCAGGCGCGGGGGAAGGGTACGAGAGAGAGGAGGGAGATTAAGAGGTTGCGGGGGGATTTTTAGGCAGTTATATCAATTTACACAAATAATAATCAAACGTTTTACTTCTTGTATTCTTGTATTTTTTGATATAAGTCAATTATATCATTTAACACCTTTCCCAAGTTTATGTGATTATTGATATAATTGAAATTATATCGATAAACACGAAGTAAAAATCATTATTTTTGAATTTTCAGTGCTATAAGTCGAGTTGGATCAATGTGCACAAACTAGCATACTCTGAAATTATATGTGTGTAATGATATAATTCTAGATAAATCACTACGCACAATTCAAGTCATTTGTTATTGAATTGTGTATAAAGTATTAAATCGAGTTATATTTATTGACACTATTTTTTTAAAAGAATAGCCTCGGTACACTTTGTTTTAAGTAGAGATATATTAATTTACACAAATTTTTCCTAAAAAAAACATAAAAAGTAAGCACTTATATCACTATGCACAAAACTTATTTCTGTTAATATAACTCCTATAAATATGCCAATTAGACACAAAAAAAGCTAATTTTTCAATGATTTGAATAGTGAAATAAAATCAAAATCGATACAACTCGAGTTAGATCACTTTTCACTGAAGGTACAGATTTTACATACACGTTGTCAGGGGTACAAAAAAGGATATAGGGTACCTTTTATCCCGAAAAAAAGTATTGTTCCCGAAGGATAGCAAAAAACTTTCTACGCAGACTAAGTCACGGGCGGCCGCTAGTATAAAGATAATTATATCCAATGCCAATTAAAATATTTGCACGGACACAGTAATAGGGATTATTTTGTAATCTCATTATTATCATTAAACGTTTCCATATTGAATAAATAAACTGTGGACTAATTGAGCCAATCGTCAGTACATGGTATTAATCATTTTAGTTGTTGGATGAAATCATTCGTCAGTTTATTTTAAAACTAGCTGATGCCCGCGACTTCGTACGCGTGGACTTTATGACTTCGGCGTATGCATATAAATGAACTAATGTAGTTACCTACCTATGTAGTTAAGAAAATACTTGTAGCAGTGTTATAGTTCTGCATCAGGTGTTCCAGATCTTCGATTTTTAAACCTCAACAAAAAATGCTCATCAGGCTGAACAACTTTTGCAAAGATGCCATTTTTATATCTTGTAAAGTTTAGCTGGACCATTACGGTTCTGCATCAGGTGTTCCAGATCTTTGATTTTTATACCTCAACAAAAATACTCTTCAGGCTGAACAACTTTTGCTAAGGTGTCATTTTTATATTCCTTATAGTTAAGTTGGACCATTATGGTTCTGCACAGGCATAACTTACACCCTAAGTTATGCCCAGGTTTAACAGCTATATAACAAAAAAAGTTTCATTCGAATCCGTTCAGTATTTACGGAGATTAGCGTGTTCAAACAGACAAATAAACGGACACACAAACAGACACGCTTTTTTTCAAATTCTTACTCTATTACTATGTCTCCATCGCCCCAGATTTTCGTTATGAAATACATATATATAATGTACAGACACACTTTTTACTGTTTTATTATATGTAATGATAAGGATGATTCAAATATCAAACCCAGGTTACAATCAAATGCGCTCAGTATTATGTAACATAATATACTGCTCAAAAGAATTGATTCTCCATACAAAAGAGCTAAGTTCTAAAAGGTATTTTTCTGATATATTCAATCTGATTTTATTTGAATTTGATATTGTTCGAAAGGTATGATAGTCAATTTACCGACTTTACTGACGAATCCTTACTAATATTATAAATGCGAAAGTCCGTTTGTTTGTTTATTTGTTTGTTTGTTACGCCTTCACGTCCTAACTACTGAACCGATCATTATGAAATTTTGCATACACGCTGTCAGGGGTACAGAGAAGGACATAAGGTACCTTTCATCCCGAAAAAAGTATAGTTCCCGAGGGATAGCAAAAACCTTTCCACGCAGACGAAGTCGCGGGCGGCCGCTAGTTTACTATAAATTTCTCCTATTGACCGTGTATCAGTTAGAATTATAAAATTTGGCGTATTTTTGTATGAAACTCTAATTTCCTTTTTTTTTCAAACTGACACAAGGCAAATGGGAAAAATTATATAGTACATTCGACAGTTAATTCAACAAATTGACTAGGTATTGCAGCTTTCGAACAATATCAAATTCAATTAAAATCAAATTAAATTTTATCAGAAAAATATACCCATAGTTAAAGTTGTTCAGTTTGATGGTCCCTATCCTTATTAATATTATATAAATGCGAAAGTCCGTTTGTTTGTTTGTTACGCCTTCACGTCTTAACTACTGAACCGATCATCATGAAATTTTGCATACACGATGCCAAGGGTACAGAGAAGGACAAAGGGTACCTTTTATCCCGAAAAAAAGTATTGTTCCCGAGGGATAGCAAAAAACCTTTCTACGCAGACGAAGTCGCGGGCGGCGGCTAGTCTACCATATTCTGGTTTAGCCATTAATCCTGTTACACATTGTTTAAAAACTTAAGTATGTGTACCTAATTTCAAAGTTGCTTATAGGTTGATTGTTCTCATGAAAAAATTTATCGAACCCTAGGTATTAAACAATGTACAAAATGTCATCCTTACTAAATAATATAAATGCGAAAGTCCGTTTGTTTGTTGGTTTGTTACGCCTTCACGTCATAAATACTGAACCGATCATCATGAAATTTTACATACACGTTGTCAGTGGCACAGAGAAGGACATAGGATATCTTTCATCCCGAAAAAAAGTGTTGTTCCTGAGGGAAAGAAAAAAAAATTCCATGCAGATGAGGTCGCGGGCGGTCACTAGTTTATTGACTAGTGGCTCCGTGAGCTGTAGACCTCGCGTTAAAAAGTAGCTCAAATTGTATGTTGTTTAAAAAATTATCTAAAAGATGTCGCCACCCCTTTTTCCCACTTTTCAAAGCACTACGTGCTTTGAAAATGTATGTGCTGTTTGTGATCTAGCTGCGAACATACTACATGTTCGCAGCTAGATGGCGCTTCTAATTTTAAACATTTTTCGAAATGGTGATTTTTGGCTAAATTAAAAAAATCTATATAAGTATCGAACCTGCTCACAAAATTTCACGCGAATCTGTTGAGAAATGCGACCTGTAGAGGAAAATGGACAGCTGGAAAGTCGGACTGAAATATGTTTTTTTACATTTCTCCGTCATTATGAAAAATTTCAAAAAATTGGCGTGTCAAAAAAAATCTATGTAATTTTTGAACATGCTCACAAAATTTGACGAGAATCGGTTGAGAAATGCGACCTGTACAGGAGAACATCCAGCGCCAAAAAGTCGGACTGAAATACATTTTTCTTACATATCTCCGCCATTACGAAAAATTTGGAAAAACTGTCTCAACTTAAAAAAATCGATATGATTTTCGAACCTTCCCACAAAATTTCCCGAAATTCGGTTGAGAAATGCGACCTGTAGAAGAGAACATACAGACATACGAAATAATTTTTGCCTAAGCTGAAGCAAAGACGCTTCGCTCGCACTTCGTGCTCGCTCGGTCAATAAAGTAAAAAAATATGAAATGTTATTGCCTAAATTAATATAAAATAGACGACTTTTTTGAGCATTATTTTATAAACTGACTAGCGGTCGCCCGTGGTTCCCGTTCCCGTAGGAATATCGGGATAAAAAGTATTCTAAGTTTTAATCCAGGCTATCTACTATCTGTGTGCCAAATTTCAACCAAATCCGTTTAGTAGTTTTTGCGGGATTGAGGAACAAACATCCAAACATCTAAACATCCAATCATCCAAACCCACAAACTTTCACATTTATAATATTAGTAGGATTTTCCTTAAACATTTGCTCATAAAAACAGCACAAAGTGAACCAAGTTTTGTATCGGACAAAGAAACAGATAAAGGTTGGGACACAAAGTATTCATACAAATCTGTCATACACGCGCCATCTAATAAATCGAAGCGTCCATTGAATATTCACGGTCGGGTAACGTTCAATACATTACGTCATAAAAGTAAGTCCTACGATAACTTGCCATAATACTGCTCTATGTAGTTTCATAACTCTTATAGAACGTTCTGGAACCATTTTTGGTAGGTACGATCGACCGCAGAAAAAACGTATAGGTACTAGCTAAACATATTTTACTGCGATGCTCGCGCGCGACATATTATGCAAACTGCATACTCTTCTTTACGAAAAAAAAATCTTTGATACGAAAAAAAACATTAGCGTTGATATAGAAAGTTCATTCATACACACGTCACGAACCCTGCAATTTTACCAGTGATATTTTTCTTTTTAACATCAAGATACAAATAGCATGTTCTATGAAAATTTCATCAAAACCAAACCCAATTTTCTGTTCCTCGAAAACATTCAACCCTCCTAAGTAACACTAGTATTTTCAATAGAAAACCATTATCCCTTTATACCCATTTTATATATTAAAAGCACATTATTCAATATAAACAAAAGCTCGCTAATAATGGTTTTTAATTAAGCCGTCAATAGAATTCCCAAGTCGTTCCCTCACAATAAACTTTAATTGAAATATAATTGACTGATCTCGGTTTAGTTCTGTAACATGACTGCGACCGACAATACCTTTACTGAGAACCGTTCATATTTTCAATTATTGACTGCTAGTGAAAAGGTATTTTCATTTGTTTCTTATGTTCGTTTCGCATTTGTTTTGTTTTTAACACGTTTTTATTATTACTGAAGTACAGTACTTCAAGATGGCAAAGGCTAACTTCGTGTTTTTGCTTTTCTTCGAAATGAGGTTTACATTTATTTCATTGCAATAAAGTTGAATTTGTAAATGACTTTTAGGGCCAATCTACTTTTTGTTAATTGTCTTTGTGTAAGACGATTGTTTCAAATGCTTTCCGATGCCCATTCTTTATTTCGATTCATTAAGTACTGTATTCTTAGTTTATTTTCTGTTTGACACTATTGTATTTGCAAAGAATTTTAAATCTTTGCAATAGAAAAGTATTTGTTCAGTAGAAAAAAATATTTGCAAATCGTATACTTAATTATTATAATTAGTATATTTTCTTTATTAAATCTTCAACATAGATTACAAAACGGACAGACATAGATTACGAAACATAGTATTTGGGACCAAACTTCAACCCCTTCGTAGCATACAATGAAGCATACCCCTCCTTGCATACGACAGGCGGTTGGGTAAGGCTAGGGTTTCCTAGGATGACGGTACCGTCATATTACGGCCGTAATTTAGCGGTGTAGAAGGTTGTCTATGTAAACAATATGGCGCGGTTTCTGACGTTACGATGTCGCCGTATTGTTTACATAGACAACATTTAACGCCGCTATATTACGGCCGTAATATGACGGCACTGCTATCCTATTAATAGCCTTACAAAGCCGAATATGGTAGATAGGATAGAGGATACCATGCATACAACTCCTAAAAAATATTATAAATAAACCATGAAAGCCGTGACATGGCTGAAAGTCAATTTATACAGCGTTGTGTGATTTTTATAATGTTGTATTGTTTACTCTGCTCAGAGGTTCACGTGTCGTCTACCACATTTTTTTTCTCGTGAAACGCAAGCTTTGTCCTAAAACCTAAGCTTTGTTTCTGAACTAACTTAAGCCTGCTGAAAGCCTTAAAAAGGTGTTCCAGGTTATTACATAATATATGAGCAACGCGGTATAAAGTATTTAATCTTTTTGATATGATGAATGGAATAAAAGGTTTATTCCATCTGTGCGTAAATTGGAGTAAACTGTCATGTCATGATGAAAATATTAAATGACATGATACAATATTATGTTTTCATTTTAACTTATCTCTATTTTAGTACCTATAGTAACTAATAGCTATAAAAAATATATAATATTTACTATTCAGTGGTTTTATTGATTAAATGGATCATTTAATTGATTCAAACCAAATTTGAAAATAATTTAGTTATGTCTTCAGTTATAAAATACTTAAAAAGCAATGGTACTGGAGTTTAGATTAGTACCCGGAGCAAGAACATCTATAACAAAAAAAATACGCACATAAAAACTCGAGAGTAATTTTGTATGGGCACTTTGTAAAGTGCTATCTACCGCGGAAAGTGAAGAGAGAGAGAGAGAGAGAGAGAGATTTTTTCCACAGAAAAAAATTCTTTGATCTGTGGTTTTTTTCTCATAGACAAATCGCCGCCCTAGTACTTGAATGGCCAATCGACCAGTGAGCAAATTTTACAGGACACATTTTTATAAGTTATTAAAAGATATTATTAGAAATTTTCTAAAATCTTTCTTGCATTAGAAACATGCAGTAAGTATTTAAGTTACATTCGAAAAAAAAAAAAAATTGTGTATTGCGTGTAATCAGAATTCCTATAGTTTGAAATTAAAAAAAAAACAGTTTTGGTAAAATTGGTCGGTTAGCCATTCAAGTAGGTACCTACTAGGGCGGCGAAATCCTTAATCGTGTACTTTTACGCGCGTTTTTTTCTCAATATATGTATGTTCCTGCTAGGGGCTATATAGTCGCTACTCAACATTTGTTTATTAGATAAGTATTAAAATTATATTCATACAGAATCCAAGATAAGTATTAAAATGATATTATAGTCCATAATAAAGCTATGTGAAGTATTTCATGAACTCATTTCAAATCCTTTAGCAAATATGAATTCAAAAACTTTCTATAAAGTTATTTTGATATTGAATATTGATACAGTCATGGAAATACTCGTACTAATCTATTATTGTACAGAAACATATAGATAGCCTAATGCTACAGAAGGCAGCACGCACAATGAAGGTGTCTAATAAAGAGTTTCTATTTAATAAATATGCCATTATCCGGGGTCTGAACAGTAGAGTAAAAGTAAATAGAGAAATGGGCAATCGTTCGCGTGAGGAGAACGGTCCCATCTGGCGTTTGGCGGATTATGCTGGTGGAATTCAATAACCTTTATAGCGCCATCTGAGAACCTTCCCTTGCAACTTTTTCGGCCTCTCCGAGGAGTTTCGACGACTTTGGTAATCAAGTTTAGTGATGTAGCCGACTCGTGATAGACTTTGGGAATTCGGTATTCATTTGTTTTGAAGAACTGAATTTAATTAAATGAAGTATGTTGAGTGTTGAGCTTGTTTGGTTTTGGAATACCAGCATACATACTTATACAAACAACTACTATACGTGTAGTTAAAACTTAATCGTAATTAAAGATTTGTAACGAGAAGCGTTTTAATTACTTATCGAAACTATAAAAGTTATTTGTTTGTCTAAAATAAATCATCACGTTTTTCAACGATCGAGGCATTTACGATTATGACGTCCTAAGTTTCAAATGAAAATGTTTTAGTATAGGTACCTACTTTATTTCTTTACACATTACAGTATTTATTTTTACACAGACATGAACAGTGTTACTTACTTTAAAATAAACAAAACTTTACATAAACAATACAAATTTCAATTGGAAAATTCAGAAAACAAAATTAAATAATGATACAAACATTAGAGAGCTTATCAAAACACATAATTTATTTCGAAGTGACAAATTGCTTTTGCTGGTACACAATGTTGATACTTATTGATTTTGAACGGCGTACCGTCAAATGTCAATTACTTTGTGTGACTCGACAGTTTTCATAAAAGCCTGTGTAAGTAACACGGGCGCTTCTCATATTTTATTATAATCTATTAGAAATAAACTTTGTCATTGTTTGAATAAACAAATCAAATTGTTCTTTTAAAGCACCCGATTTTTATTTAATAGAATTTATAACGTTGCCGATAAACAAGATAAATTGTGAACACGAATATTTGGTTCGTAGTAACCTTAAAAGCCAATCTAAGAACTTATTTTCCAAGTTTTTGACACAATTGGTATCTATAGTGGTTACCTACCTCAAAATATGGTGATTGTGGTTACTTCTTACTTGTACTATTAAACCTGTCATTAACAAGTACATTCTTTGCTAATAATAATAAATAATATTTCGTCTCCTCTATCGCATTGGGTGTACCTGTAAAGATAGATTTGTGCTATAAATAAATAAAATTAAAATATAACTCCAAGTTAATTTGTTTCGGTGAAAATCGTCGTACTTTATAAACAACTAGCGGCCGCCCGCGACTTCGTCTGCGTGGAAAGGTTTTTTGCTATCCCTCGGGAACAAAACTTTTTTTCATAATGAAAGGTACCCTATGTCCTTCTCTGTACCCCTGACAACGTGTATGCAAAATTTCATGATGATCGGTTCAGTAGTTAAGACGTGAAGGCGTAACAAACAAACAAATAAACAAACAAACGGACTTTCGAATTTATAATATTATACTAGCGGCCGCCCGCGACTTCGTCTGCGTGGAAAGGTTTTTTGCTATCCCTCGGGAACTATACTTTTTTTCGGGATGAAAGGTACCCTATGTCCTTCTCTGTACCACTGACAACGTGTACGCAAAATTTCATGATGATCGGTTCAGTAGTTAGGACGTGAAGGCGTAACAAACAAACAAACAAATAAACAAACAAACGGACTTTCGCATTTATAATATTAGTAAGGAAGTAAGGATGTACTTTACTTACCCGTCAAAATCTGACATAATTGACATGTTTTCATTTTTTACAAGGTACCTTAAATCGAAAACCATTTCGAGGTTTTTCAATTTCTGACACCGTACATAATTTTTCGGGGCTTTTGATCAATAATTTAACGAAATATGTAGAAAAAAAACACTGTATCATCGAGATAAAGGAATATTAAATATTTAACTCCTTTGCGTGAAAAAGTTGTGTGATTTTATCTTAAAAAAATAATAATCATAAAAACTGTCGCTGTCAAGGTTACAATTTATGTCAAAGTCTGTGTCAAGAATTAAAATATTTTTCACTTTGATTAGTTTTGTTTTGAATGTATTCATGATATTTTTAACTTGAATTAGTATTTTGGTTAAATTTAACATCTATCGAAATATAATATCAAGTTTTCTGAAGGATTTTTAATAGCAGACAGTCGCAACCTTACCAAAATGGACTTCATCATGCTGCAAAAGCTGAATTCTTCTGCGAAACATTTTATTTTTAGAAAAAAAAAGATATTGTGTACGTTCGAATTTGTTAAATAAATACAGTTTGTTTTGAAGTGCATTAGTTTCAATTTCCATAAAACTTTAAAGCAACACACCACTTGTAAACGTGTAGACTTTGGTTTGGCACGTAACAGTGTTTGTTTGGCCATTCAATCACAGTATTTTTGCAGGCAGGAACTACACATGAGATTAAAGAATCTAATTTACGAATATCTTTATTTATTATTGTTGAAAATAAGGTAAAAATAGCGACAATAAAAGAAAACAACCTCGAGCAAAAGATAAACAAACGTCATTACCGTCCGTAGATTGGCAGGTTGACGTCATAATGATTTTTTTTATCCATATGGGCAAAGGATATTGTCCGCCAAAAATCCTTTAAACGGCACTTACGCTCTTTTAGAATAGATAAGTTTTCAAATTAATATTACGTTGACTTAAAATAAAAATTTTGGAAAATAAAAAAATACGTGTCTCATGTTTTCACCAGTAATTTCTAAATAACAAATAAAAAACAGGATAAAAATTTTGATATGTTGTCAATTGTATAACAGTCAGGATGCTTATCGTGAATAAGAGCTTTTTTCATAGTTTTCTCCGATATTTAATAAAAAATATAAGTTAGAGCTTACTTTTCTTGAATAGAGATCACTGTTCTTTCGAGTTAGCAGCTTTTCGTAGTTGTTTGACTGGTTTCACAATATTTTCCGGTCTAACTTGGTCTAGGTAATCTTACTGTCTTCTTATGGCGACTATTATGACGGCCAACGGCCTTCAATATCTGTTTCTTGGAAAATGGGATTTTTCTTATTTTACATATAATATGGAAGGGAAGTACTCGTATTTTGGCAAATAAATTATTTAAGTAAAAATAATAATTATCGGTTACCTTTAGATACGGAATCTACACCGTCATTTTGTAGTCGTTTTAATTAACTTAAGGGTGTGTTGTACCAATGAAACTAAACATTTTTGCCCAAGAAACATGGGTCAAAAAACGACAAAAAATATTTTGGTCCTCCCATACTAACTAGACAGCTAAAACATTGTATTTGTATGGGAAAGTTCAAAATTTTTGTCGTTTTTCGACCCATGTTTCTTTGGCAAAAATGATTATTTTCATTAGTAGAGCACTCCCTTAAGTTAATTAAAATGACTACAAAATGACGGTGTATAGGTAACCTATAATTATTATTTTTACTCAAAACGACAAACATAAAGAAAATATCTTGAAGGAGGCCTTAATATTTAAATATTTATTTACTTACTATGCCTGAAGCCACAGAGGGTGTCATGCGGCTGATATGATGAAAGAATATTATGAATTTTGGTATAGTTTCTAAACATTGCGAATTTATTGCCCTGTTTAAGTATTTATGTACTGTTTCATTCTGGTTTCATTAATGTTTTATCTTGAACTAAGTTTATGAAATTTTATAGATAAGTAAGTAATTTATCTATTCGAAATAATCTTATAAAATATAATTAAAAAAATATAAAATTCGACTACAGCTTTTACTCGATAAATATAAACTTAAAACAACGTAATGGAAAAGGTGTTCGCTAGCGAGAAAGTCCTTTAAATATGAATGATAGCAAAGTGCTCCCAAAGGAAACACTTCCTTATTTTCAGATGCAACAAGTAAATATTAATTTGCAGTAACCTAAAAATAGATTTTGTTGACCAAATGTACAAAATGCCTTTTATTTATTGGTTACATGTTCAAATTCTTTAGATGGTGAGTTACACAAGACAAGTGTTGGACATTCTATTCCAAGAAGTGTTAACCTGTAAAACAGTTTGTTATTAGAAACTACACTCGGCGTCAGAAAAACCGCACCTTTTCTTCAAAGTTAATTTAATCCCATATAATTTAATGAGAAGTGTTATTATATACTTCTTCGGTCTTCCCCTTCGGACATAGCCAACAGTCTTTAGAAACCGTTGGAATACTCGTCGAACGGAATCAATTACTGAGATTGAGTTTCCGAGCACATTACATTGCCTATTTTTTTTTGCAATATTTGAGTAACTTCATGGGCAATAGTATCCATCTTGGGTATTCCTTTTTTTAATTGAACTGTTGAAGTGTGTTTTCTCCATCATCTCGATAGCAAATTTACCCGCATTTCCTGAATTGACCCCTTTTATTTCCCTTTTGTGGTGGCGCTAGCAATAACGCTTTAATCGTTTAATTATGGTAACTGTTATGTTAACTAAATCAAACAATTATCAAAAGAAAGCTCATTAAATGTACTTTCAATAGATATCAATATTTACACAATAAAACGTTAGCTAGCAATAGCAGATGGCCAAGTCTAAATTTAGTGTCGAAGAGGGGCGGTTTTTCTGACGTCGAGTGTATTAGGAAACAGGCCGTAGCATGCATTTTTCTGAAAGTGTCTAAGTTTTTATAATGCAGAAGGGCTATTTTAAGTTGAACTTGTGTATCCTGACGCAATTTCAGCGCCATAAAAAGGAAACCTACTACGGTTCGATCGTCTAAATAAGGTCGGAGGTCCGTCCAAATTGATGTGGCCTGTATCAAAGTGTGACGTCGAGACACGTCACGATTGACGTTTTAATTAATGCCCTTCAGTTACGTAGGTACCTGTTCGTAGCAGTATGTTAAATTGGTTTTAAGACTATTCTATGTAAATTTATGGGTAGGTACTTGTGCGGACTCTTTCCAGTCAAACATTACATAGACAAAAGGAGTTTTAAGGTTTGTAACAAAAATAGTCAGAGAAGAACTAATTCGTCTTCCGATTTTGTGATTTTCTTTCTCACTTCTAATTCGCAATTCTACAAATGAATGAACCAAAAATGGAAAACCGTTTATTCAATCCATCAAACTGAACTCCTCTTAGGTACTATGGGATCAACTCTGAAATCGAGAAAGAAAAAACAGTTTTAATTTTATTAACTTTTGTATGATACAGATGATTTTTGTTATTTAAGAGTTTGTCCCATAGTAAGAGTTGTTTAGTTTGATGGTCCAAAGAAAAAGGTTTTACTATTTTGGGTTCAATCATTATCACGTTGCGTAATCAAGTCAAAAATCAAATAAAAACTTGAGAGCTTGTAAATTTAAAATTGCTGTACGTAAATTGTTTTCTCTATATGCAAGGGAGACATTGACAGTCAAGAATATAATACGAAAATGTTCGTTTAAAATTTACAAGCTTCGAGGAATGTTTGTTAATGAGTTTTTGTTTTTTAATTTGACTACGAGCTACGAGTAATATATAGAGAAGTTCAGAATAGTTTCAGTTCAGCAGACTCTGCAAGTAAAAAATTTACATTGTCATTTTGAGTTCATAAATGTTTTTTTTATTTCTTACCTCTGGTTAAACTCCATTGACTTTGGTATCTGTACTATTTAGGTACTGTACGAGAGCTGGTATAATATATACTGTTGGGTCAGGTCAAGAGACAGGAATGACAGTTTAATTAATGTCCTGCTGTATTCGCCTGTGATTGAGATTGACCTCAGTGGTGATCGGATTTTAATTCCAATCTAAGTTAA
The DNA here is from genome assembly GCA_928269145.1 of Agriphila tristella. NCBI lineage: Eukaryota > Metazoa > Arthropoda > Insecta > Lepidoptera > Crambidae > Agriphila > Agriphila tristella. The sequence continues at coordinate 10,779,408 of OV743431.1, forward strand.
AAGCGGTTTCACTTCCAAAGAATTATGAGGAAAATACGGCCGAAAATGTTTTTTTTTTAAGTTAATGACGATAAACAATTTTGATCAAAGTCTTGTCTGAATATCAAACTAACACGATACCGAAATAATTACGAAACATTGGAAAGAAGTGTGTAAAAACAGGCCAAGTGCGAGTCAGACTCGCGCACGAAGGGTTCCGTACCAAAAAAACTGCAAAAAAAAAACACGTTTGTTGTATGGGAGCCCCCCTTAAATATTTATTTTATTCTGTTTTTAGTATTTGTTGTTATAGCGGCAACAGAAATACATCATCTGTGAAAATTTCAACTTCTTAGCTATCACGGTTCATGAGATACAGCCTGGTGACAGACAGACAGAGGGACAGACAGACAGACAGACGGACAGCGGAGCCTTAGTAATAGGGTTCCGTTTTTACCATTTGGGTACGGAACCCTAAAAAATGGCTGGCGGCCGAGCCAAAAAGTAAGTTAGTATGTGAAGGATGGTTTGATTGTTACAGTTTCTAAGCTTTTCACAAAATTCCCTTTAGGTAAAATTATACCCTATTCACCTAAGTGTTATATAGCTAAGCAACAACATGAAAACCAATAAAACGAGCATCATCTTGCTAACCCGTTCGTTATTTTCTCCCATTACCACCAGAATCACCTTAAATTCAAAGATTGATCCGCCTCAAGCGTTTAATTTGCTTTTGCTCTTAACTATATAAGGGTATGAAGAAATTTAGTTCTCAGACTGGCGTCGTTAAACGCAAATTTCCAAATAGTTGTTTGCACGAACAGACGATGCTGTAAATGGTTTTGTTAAAGTGCTGTGTTTACTTTAAACTATGTTTGACTAGGTTTCACTAATGCTGACTCTGTCTTCCTTAATTTAGTCTTCGAATAATTTGATCAGCGTAGAGGTATTCTCAAAATTTTTTTTGTCGAAAACTTTTTTTTTAGTTTGAAGATAAAAATTACAGTGGGGGATAGGGAACAAGAATAAAACGTGGCAACAGTGTAGACGGGAGGTTGTTATTTACATAATTCCTGTGCCCTTTTCAGGGTTTACAATGTAGGTACTTTGTTATTTTATTTACTTATCATCTTGTTTCCATTGTGGAAAGCAATAAATTGAATTGAATCTAATACCTATGTAATAAGTGCCGATTATGTAAACTAGTAAGTGATACTTTTGAAAACAGACTTTTTTGAATATTAATATTTTCTTAAGGTTCGCGTTCTAACCTTTATATTTTTTCTTGCCAACCTTTTCGTTAGTATTACAAATTAAAAAGTGAAAATATTATACTTAATGATTTAAAATCGTGGACTAAAGTTTGACTAGGTTTCACTAATGCTGACTCTGTCTTCCTTACTTTAGTCATTGAATAATAATTATATGCCTTAAGTATAGTTTGCAGGAAATGTTATAATTTATTTTATTGTAAATTGGAAATGTAGTTTTCCTGATAGTCGCGAATGTCGCGTTGTAAGACAATGCACATTAATAATGTTATGGCGGCATCATATAGTTACGACCGACATAGTTGTTAAAATAATTGCTGACATTAAAGGAGAATGGCAGGTGCCCATATATTTTCAGAACCACATAAAGGCTTAGCGTGCCAAGAAGTAAATAGCATGACTTTAATCCTCTTTTAAAGCCTAACTAATTATGTAATCGTAAGATACACTTTAAAGCTGGGGATAAAAAGTTGATTTTAAAACTTAACCTCAAAACAGCACCTAGTAGGCAAACCAACTTAATAAAATTGCCGTTCTTAGACTGCTGTCATGTTGGCTATCCTGGATATATATATTTGGGTGAATCTACGTTGTCTATTACTTCCTGCGTCATTGTCTGAACTCGAAAATCCAATGCATCGCAATAAATAAAATAAAAATATGCTAATAAATACAATGTATTAATGTACTATAATGTAAATGATGGCATATTTTTGATTTATCCCTAGTGATGCATTGGATTTTTAAAGATTTTCGAGCTCAGACAATGACGCAGGAAGTAAGGAACAACGTAGATTCACCCATTTACGTGACGTGATTGTTTCCGTCTTTTTTTTCTAGAGGGGCCAATATAACAATAATAAACCAAACCTCACAAAAGCGTTTTGTTTCAGATCAATTGCGTTTTGTTTCTAGCTAAGAAGAATATTACGATCATGTTTTTCTAAATGTTGCCTCCTTCTTTACGAACACTTTAAATTGAAAAGTAACCACCAAATTATGACCTTTAAATCTCATAAGGTCCGAATTGGGCACGCTCAGTATTTATGAATTTGGAAAATGGTTCCCAGTTTGCCATTCTCCTTTGATGACAGTCGAGTAACAATCTACAATTATGATTACGATATTGGTTAACAGAGTAGCTGCCTCATCTTTCAACAAAGGGAAGAGAAGGGAAGGGAAGGACATTTGATTACTGATATTGGTATATATTTATGGTATGGTATGGTATGGTAGAATGGTATATAAATGAAGGGGTGGACAAAAAAAAATTTTTTTTTAGATTTTAGGCATTCACAATCGTATTTTCATAATATCCATCAGCCATTGTTTATGTCCCCACTGCTGGGGCACAGGCCTTCCTTATGGGTGGATAAAGACGACGGGCAATAACCCACCACGCAGGCCCAATACGGATTGGTGGGTGTTTACGACTACAAATGCAGCCGGGACCAACGGCTTAACGTGCCTTCCAAAGCACGGAGGAGCTCGAGATAATAAATTTTTGGTCACCCATCCCATGCCCGACTCTTCCAAACGTTGCTTAACCTCCGCAATCGCTGAGCCAGGCACCACTGCGCCACCGAGCTCCTGCATCCATAGTTATATTACGATTATTATTAATATATGTATTAGAAAAAATACTAGATTAAAATAGACTCACCCGTAGCACCTCAGACAGACGGGGAAATTAGTTGGTATGAAGTTAGCGGTGGGCCAAAACTATGTGGAGCTACGACTCTACGAGATATTTATTTATTTGGTCAGATTGATAAGTCAGACTTGTCTGGCAAACGGGATTTTTTTCCCGTGGAGCTCGATAGCGCAGTGTGCATTCGCTCTAGGATTTCGGTAGGTAGTTAAGCAACTTTCCCAAGGATCTGTCGTGGGATGAGTGACTAAAAATGTATTATCTCGACCTTATCCGTGCTTTGGAAGGCACATAACACCACCAATCCACACTGGGCCCACGTGGTGGGTTATGGTCCATCATCCCTATCCATCTATAAGGAACGTCTGTGCCCTAGCAGTAAGAACATAAAAAATAGCTTTGATGACACTTTATGATAACCCTTAAATGCTTTCTTGGCAAAGTACTTACCATTATCTGAAATAGTCATTAAGATATTGGAGTTTCAATGAATTTTTAAAGAGGCCAGAGCTATAGTGTTGCTTTCCTAGAACTGCAGTCGTATCTCAGTACCAGATATATCTTAGACTAAGCTGGCAATATATCAGCGGGAATATGTGTCTCTACGAACAAGCACTTGACCTAAAATATTTAGATTGCAGTACTAGTATACTACCTAGGTATAGAGAAATGTAAACGCCATTTTACTTTGACTATTATTTGATGAGTTTCAATCAGATAAGTAGATTGATTGTGTCAAGACGTAGTTAATCATAAAAATAATGATAAAATGAAATTCAGAATGAATGCCATTTTGGATCAGTAGGTACAAAGGCATTGCATACCTGAGAATAGGGAAAATGCATAAGTCACCGATTTTGATAAATTTGAGCTTGATCGCTTCGGACACGTACAAAAACGTGATGGAACAGGAAAATAAAAAAAAGTATAATTTAAGTTTTATCACACGATGAAATCAGGGAAAAATAACGACTTTTTTCACTTTCGAATATAATTAACTTAACAGTCAGAACATCGAATAAAAAATCATTTTTTGTATGACACATATGTACTTAAACGCAAAATTTAGGGAGATAATTGAAAATAATCGAAAATTCTTGGCTAACTCCATAGTAAACGCGCGCCTGAAATGTGATATGTGACGTCATATATCATGTCCGTTTTGAATGGAGCGTTTTCGGTGGTTGCTGCTGCGTGCTAACTCAAGTAACTATATACACTGGAACTTAAGCTGAAAAAAACTTATCTTAATTTTTTTATTACCTACATAGCAAAACTTAACTGAACATTAGCATGTAACTCGCTGTTGTAACGTCGTTTCCCAGGATTAAGGCTTTTACGCAATATTTTAGCGTGTTCCGATAACTAACGGCAATATTTACTATGAACGTTGTAGTATTTGCCAAATACAACTTTCGTGTGTACTTATTCACTTATTTGTACACACTAAAGTTGTATTCGGCATATACTACAAACATAATATTGCATTTAATGAGATAATTTGGCTTTGATAAGTAAGTTCATAGTGAACAATGAGGATCAGTAACAGGTTTGAGTCTTATAGTTTTATTGATATAATATAAACACATATTGATAGCTATGATACCTAGTGAAAGAATTAAAAAAAAACCGTTTAGAAATGGTTGAGTTAAAAGGATTTGAAGGAAATGCCAAGCTCAATGCAATATGTGCATCACGTACGACATAAGATTCGCGTACGTCGCGATGACGTCATAAGTATCCCCAAAAAACCAGGGTTTTAGCTCTTATACTTCTCAGGTTTGAGAGATATTGTATATATTTTTTCACAGTTAATCATGTGGTGGCATAAACTTTCTAATTAGTCACTAAATAAAAATCGTTACTGATCCTCATTGCCGTTAGCTGTCGAGACACGCTAAAATATATTGTGTAAAAGCTAAAATCCTGAAAAAGAACGTTAGATGCCTACAATTGCGAGTCACGTGCTAGTTTTTAACCTTAACCTCCATAGAACAGTGAAAATAATTTATTTTATTATCCGTTATGTCCAGAGCACTGGGTTCAGTCAAATTTGGCAACGAACGTAGCAAAATGTTATTTTGAAGACTTTCCCAAGTACGGCCTTTCATTGACGTGGCAAGGCATGACTATTTATCGAGTGTGATTATTGTTACTTACACCTATAAAATGTCGGTGGTCACTTATCATCAGCGGTAGTTAGTTTTGAAGATGGCCTTTCTTAGCTGAAAGAAAACAAAAGACGCGGGTCCCAAAATCTGGACAGATTTAGTTTTCCAACGCGGAAGTACGTTATCTCAGCACCGCAATCTTAACCGTCCGATAAGGGGTATTTTTGCACCCAGCACCACTGACCGCTACAAAGTGTTGAGCCCCGATTCCAGCGCTTCTTTATCACGGTTGTTTATCAAATAAATTCAGAGGGCGAGTGAAATTTATTAGTTTGCCAATGGCCACCGCCGCGATTGTAACGCGGTTTATGGAGTCACACATCTTGGTATTATTTTTATCGGACGCCCCCAAAAACGCTTAGGTGTGTTGAAAATTCTAATGCAGATTTGGGCTTTTGGTTGCTCTTCGTTTTAGAGATGTGACTTAAAATTGTGGCCATTTTGAAAACTTACCCCATTACTCACATAAAAAACAGTCGATGTTATTACAAAAGATTTTTGTTTAACTTAGGTACTATTTAAATGTAATGCTGTCACTTTTTGACAATATTGTTTGAAAGATACAGCATCACATTTAAACAGAGTCTAAGTTAAACGAGTGCTTATAAATCTTTTGTAAAAACACCGAGTGTGTTTTGTCTTTTACGTTCAAACTCAATTCATAATTTGAAAGAAAGACGGAAAATGTTTGATGAAGAATTATTTTTAAGATAGGCCGAGTTGCACCACCTAACTGTAACGATAAAAAGCTTGTTAAAGTACCGGTTAAGCCTAAGTTAGCCAAAATAGAGGTTGCCAGCCAGCATGGTCTCCTTTGACAAGTTTGACGTGACAAATAGGTAGCATTTATCAATTGACGACAACCGTAACTTTGACGGTGCAACTCACACTTAGTCGGTTGGAGTTAACTATATTACCTACACCACCTGGCATGGCCACGCATTTCCGTTTTTCCATAGCTCTATCTCTTTCCATCACTCGAAAATATACTTGGCTCGAGCAAGAATATCAATCAGCGGTGACCAGCTCACCAATGTTGAAGAGTGCGGACGCGGTCGAGTGGTTTTCTCGCTCCAGTAAACGATATTCTTGAGTGACAGAGAAAGAGATACAGATATCGCAAAAATGTAACATACAGGTCTTTTGTAAAACTTGTAAGAAAAACCACTAGTAAGCAGCGATTGTAAGTATGAAAATTGTTAAACGATTACCTACTATACGGGATAAACAATAAAAACATAACTAGTAAACTCAACCTACTCCCAGCTAAAATCATCCGCTCACAAAATATATCTAAGTTCTCTATTGCAGTATACCCAATAACTCAACAAAATTACTGTGAAAATCCGGACGTGGGGCGTCTCAAGAATTTATAACGCGATCCTGATATGAAATTCTATCGTTCATAGCCGTCGAATAGGAAGCTCGGCACCTGAAAAGGCATCAGAGAATACTTGCATCGTACCAACCTTTGCGGGGAGAGTTTAACTAGATAATATAACAATATGACATGTAATGGCAAGGAAACGTAAAGGTGAGATGCAAATAACGTCTAGAGCTTGAAACGTGCCGCGCGAAGTTTAAGAACGAGACTTGAATACCAAAGTTGGGCACCTCTGCACCAGGATAACTGCCGCGAGTGACTACAATATACTTTAAAGTCGGTGTAAGCCGGGAGAAGCGGTGGCCCTTATCGCATGCGTGATTTGAATGCCGGAGATTTTTATTCGACCAATATGACAAAAATGTTTGCGACGTCTGCGTTTTGAATACATAAATTTACTCGTAGCACAAAATTGCCGGTGTCGTTGCAAAGATTAAAACTGTTTTGTTTTTGAATACGAAATGTAAGCTGTTTAAATTGTAGTGCGCTAAGAGGATTTGTATCATAAACATTTCTGTTGGTCTGTTAATTCTTGTCTGTGACAAACGTATTCGTAACTTTGTTTAAGCTCATTTATTCTCATGCTGCCCTCCCAAAAACATGATACGACATAATGCAAAGTAGAGCGTTTGCTTTAGTTTAGAGGGATGTAGGAATTTATTTTTTATTTTTTCGTATCTGTTACAAGATTATTCACTAAAAAATAAAGTGTAATTATGAATACCTACGTGAAAAACACGTTATTTCAACAGAAACTGACCCAAGCGAAAGTTGCTTAACCTGTGCCGTCACAGGCCGATTGCGCCTGTTGTGAATGTTGGTAAAATAACCTTATAAAGCCGAATATTGTAGATAGGGAATCATGCATACAACCCCTCAAAAAAAAGCAATGTAAACTACTACCTTTTGGAAAAAATATGTTATTATCTTTAATGAAACTGCTTAGTGGCAATGAAAACCCTAGAACGAAAATATGTTTTGCTTTTGCCCATTAATGGATTGTTATCAAAAACAATAGTCTGTTTGCGTCGAGAGTTGTCACTTTGCAGTTAAAAAAACATTGTGGTTTTTGGAGTTTATAATAAATTTCCAGGGTTGAAATGCAGTACTCTATCTTCTACCATATTCTGCTTCGTAGGGTTATTACCAAACGGTCTGTATAAGCACATTGTGTACGTCAATCGAGCGGAATCCATCTCAAAAACAATTTGTCTGAGTGCCTGGAATTGTCAAGTATCTTGGCTTGAATTTATGGAGCATAGCCTTCCTCTGACAAGCGTCCTAGACAGGGGTCTGATATGCAATGGTCAGGCCGATACAGCGAAGATTTCGCACTTTAATCAATCCTCCGCTCTATCCAGCTGTAACATTATTTGTAAACGAGATATTTGGCAGGACTGTACAAAGTGTACAACCCTATGCTTGTATGTCGACAATACTTCAGAAAAAATACGGTTGCCATGAAAAAGGTATTTTAAAACATAACGGATTTCAGTGTCAGAATTGGAGATATGTTAGTAATACTTTGACGTTTATAATTTTATTATAATTCTGCCATATTTTTTCCCTTCATTCTCAGTAGATCCATTGGCCAGATCCATAATGGATCTAGTGAGATTTTTTTTTCTCATAAGATCTATAATGGATCTAATGAGAACTTAAATCTCATAGAACTTAAATTCAAAGTATGGGCACAGAATAGATGATGGTATAGGGATTGAGGAGCTATGGGTACTTGATGTTACACAGGTACCACCCACATGCGACTTTTTGGGGGGGGGGGGGAGGGGAAACTCTTTGTTCTGTGGGCGTCGTACATATTATCTTCTCGGTCACATGCTATCGCTCCATTTTCAATCCTTTTTTGAAAGCTGCATAGATTTAGAGGAGGTAAACTTTATCGCCTGACACTATACGGTGTGACTATGGGTCGGTCGTAAGAAAAAACTTCACTAGATCTACCTATCATGCATCTGGCCAATGGATCAACTAAGAAAAAAACCTTTCACTAGATCCATTATGGATCTGTACAATGGATCTTCTGAGATTTAAGTTCTCATTAGATCCATTATAGATCTTATGAGAAAAAAAAATCTCACTAGATCCATTGTGTATCTGGCCAATGGATCTACTGAGAATGAAGGCTTTTTTCGTTCGCCATTACACATCTAAAGGTAGGGTTACCAGATCTAATAATGAGATTTCCTGACTTTTTTTTACTGAAAAGTTAGGACTTTTCAGTAACTGTCCTGACACTTTGTACGTCTACATTTTTATTAGTTGACGTTTGATATTTTTTCTCACTAAAATGATAAACAAATTAAGTGTTTTCATCAAGACCCTGACAACTACAGTTTTTCCTTTGACAGATGCCTAAAATTCCTGACATGGCAGGAAAATTCCTGTCATCTGGTAACCCTATCTAAAGGTAGCCTAGTAAAAATTGCAATTTTACAAGTACAGCGGGGTAGTGCTTGTCCTTCATCACCTCACCTGATGTTAATTGACGATAAGGCCGAAGGTGGAAGCGCACTACTCCCGGAATCCTCACCACTGAGCTAATGATACGATAAAGCATTTCATATTGTAATGCACAGTATGAATTGACCTTGACCATAAAAAGTGAATATTGGAGTAATAACTTAGTAATCAGGATAAGTAAAGTACCATAATTATTGTTAAGCAACGGCGAGCAGAGGCAATATAAACATAGTAACATTCATATACTCCACACACAAGAAAAATACTTTAAAGACCAAAGTCTCGTCGTACCATAACGTAATACCTCAAGTGTACTTTCAAAAGTCCTTTAATCTAGACGCAAAAGTGAGAACAACGGGTGTTCAGGCTCAATTTACACCGCGGGCGAAGGAAAGCGTCTGGAAGCAGAGCGAATTTTATGTTACATTACATAATAATATAATGAGACTTATGTCTATTGTGTGAAGTGTAAACTATCACGACTACAATCCCCCGAAGACTCTTTTTTTAAACTCTTTTTTGGCTCATATCTAGTTTGGACTTTCGCTTCGTTTCCAGGGCGAATTCCAGTGCTAATTTTCATTGATAAAACCAAAACTAAATCGCTGCTGTTTCAGTTTGGTTCATAGAAAAATACTCGCAGTAGTTTTGTTTCAATTGTCCAAAGCTATGCCTACGAAGCCTAGGCAGAGAATAAATAGTACAAGTGCCTAGGATGCCAATCTTGGACAATTTAATGAGAATTCTATAGCTAAACCGAAGATTTTTAGCAAAGTATAGGTTACCTAAATGACAACTTGGTTTTATCATTCAGAATTAGCTAGATTGGGCCCCAGACGCTTCCCTTTGACTTTGGTGTAAATTGAGCCTTAGAATTCCCAACGAGTGAGGCCTTCAATGCGGTGGAGACGGAAAAACACGCCATGACAATAACACCAGGCAACAATAGTGTTTGGGGGAAAATCTACTGCATAATGTTTCACGTAAAGTATACGACTTGTTTTCTTAACGAATGGGGACGATTAACAAATAGAGATTGTAACAAACAAAGCTTGCCACTGTGAGTTTAAAATAATAAATATACAATTCTGAAAGTTTTCACAAGTTTACAATAGGTTTATGCAATCAACAAAAGTAAATCAGTGTCACTGGATTGTTCATGAGCGTAAGTATTATAATTAGATAACCCGTAATAAGTAGTCACATATAAAACGATTTCGTTGCTAAGAAATTGGATTAAAATTTTGTTTCTTACATAAAAACTTGTTAGACCCGACTGTTCGATAAACTAGAATGTACCTTTTGTAACAAACCGTGATATACCTACATAAATTATGATTATTGGAATAGGAAAATTACTGCGTGGATCAGACACTTTTGAACTATCGTATATTGGCAGTGTTAATTAAACAATAAAAACATAATGTTAACAAAACGGTCGAACTTAGTAAGTAAAATTGATACAAAAGTTCGCGTTTTGCAGTACCAAAATATGAAATAAGTAAATAAAATTCCGCTCTGTACTCATCTGGGTAATATTAAAATGAAAATTTTATAAGACTACGTGTAACAAGTTTCTATGGCATTTTAAAGTTACCAAACTCTAACTTTGCTTAAAAGTCGAGAACTTGATAAGTTAAACATGAGCAAAGAAGTTTTGTAATGGATAGTAAAGTGTTTTCTTAACAACTTCAATGATAAATCAGATGTCGTTCAATAATTAAGTACTTAAGTTCTTACTTTAAGTGTAAAATTTCACTGACAAACTAATTTGTTTCTGTGCTTAATGGATTTTCATTCGTTACCACTTTAATTTCAAATAATTTTCATTAAGTTATTAGCTTTGATACATTTTGTGTTTAATTTAATAAAACTATAGTTTCTAATTCGCAGTTTTAAGACTAATGTGAGTGTCTTTATAGTTCAAAATGAAGTCATTTTATTTATTAAAACTAATATATTGTTAATTAACAAAAAACTCTAGTTTAATTTGATACAATTTAGGTCATGATCAATCTGATACATATTTACGATAAAAAAAATTGTACATCTTTAGGTAGGTTGTGTAGTTATCAAATTTTCTCTTAAGAACTAGCAAAAACTTAAAATAAAATAGTCTTTGATTCACCATAAGTAATTACGAGAATTTTAGAATTTTTACTAACTACGTAGAGTATAGCTTCATCTAAACATGTTGGTAAAGTAATAATCTCAGTTTCTTATTTCATAAAAGAAATAGCGGCATTTTCATGAAATATCTTAAGCGCTTCTGAGATCCTAAACGCCCTAAACGCCTTAACAAAGTGGTCATTGTCCTTTTCAAGAATGGCTCCGATAATATGTTGCTGAAGCATCCATTCCCCTGTCCGACCTTTTTCAATGCTTCGCGAAATCTCAATAGGAAGCTTGGTGGTTACATTTTCTTTTAAAAAGGCTGATTACAAAGATTTAAAGTATCCGATATCGGATACTCGCGTCGCATGAAGGTTTATTAATGGTTCCTTAAAAAGTTTAACCTTAAATTAATTTGAAGAATATGTAAACTCAATTAAAACGTAGGCACGTAACTTTATTCTTCACAGGATCTGTAGGCGTACCGCCTAATTCTAATAGCGTTAAAATCACTAAAGTTTATAATAATAATCCTAACTAATATTATAAACTAGCGGCCGCCCGCGACTTCGTCTGCGTAGAAAGGTTTTTTGCTATCCCTCGGAAACAATACTTTTTTTCGGGACAAAAGGTACCCTATGTCCTTCTCTGTACCCCTGACAACGTGTGTGCAAAATTTCATGATGATAGGTTCAGTAGTGAAGGCGTAACAAACAAACAAACGGACTTTCGCATTTATAATATTAGTAAGGATGCGAAAGTCCGTTTGTTTGTTTGTTTGTTACGCCTTCACGTCTTAACTACTGAATCGATCATCATGAAATTTTGTATACACGTTGTCAGAGATATAGAGAAAGACATAGGGTACCTTTCATCCCGAAAAAAGGTATTATTCCTGAGGGATAGCATAAAACTTCTCCATGCAGACGAAGCAGCGGGCGGCCGCTAGTTATATAATATTTATAAAGTTTATATAATAATTTGGTGTAGAAGCGCTCATGGCGGAGCTTGACAGACTGATCGTATTCAATCACGTTTATTAAGCAACGTTCGGTCCGGTCAGGTGTTGGATGGGTGACCGTTAGGTGGCATTACAACTGAGCGCTTCCGTGCTTAGAAGGGCACGTTAAACAGTCGGTCCCGGCTGTTGTCATCTGATAACAGCCGTTAAGCCAAGTTAAAGGCCTCATTGATAAATTCTAACACCAGAGGTGACCACATAACAACATAACAAGATGAACTGTCCGTCCTTGTCTTTGTGTTATGATATAACAAGGACGGACAGTGCATTGCTATCGCTATCGCTATTATCAGATAGAACGATATTTACAAATATGTATATCGTTTCCAGACATTATGTTAAGATAGATTAACAAATAACATTATATAGCTCATTTCTTAATGAACCAATTTACAAGGTTCAAGTAAGTTAAAAAAAATCAATTCATACAATTCAAAATGCATTAAGATAGGTAGTCAGAAGCAAAACTGACCTATTCCCACTTGCAGCACCCGTTCACGAGCATGACGCATTAACTATAGTCTGTTCACGGAAACGAGTTAGTGGAGCGCTATCTCACTCACACATTTTTTTTACTGTGATTGGTCAGTGATAAACGCTAAGGCGGTGTACACAGTACGAGTACTTTTTAGTCTCCTCATACTCCCCGCACTGTGCAGACGTGCTCTTAATTGTGACTGTATTCTCAATTCGTTACCTGGCTTGTGTATTGAATTTTGAATCTCAAGGTGGCGCAGGTGTGCTAATGACCCGTATTGTTCTTTTGTCATAAATGAGCAATAACTTAAGAAAATACTTTTTTCCAAATTTTTGTACAATAAAATAGCCCAGTGCCTTGATTACGTAAAGCTGTTGCTAACAATTCTCGATTGAAATCGATTGAAAGCGCGGTTGCATTGCTGCTTTAGTTAAGATAGTTGTCACATTGGTTCTTACTAAAGCAGCGATGTAACTGCGATTTCTGTCAGAGTTGATTGCAACAAAGTTACGTAATTACCCCCCTGGTGTGCTAGTTCTATTGTTATTCTCTGTAATAAATGGCTCTCAAATAGGTTAGATGAAGCCGCGGGTATAAGCTAAGCGAATTTTTGAGAAGCGCAGTGTGAGCGCGTTTACTTTTCTAAGGTATTGTTAACGCCCACTGACCCTAAAAAAGTTTTTTTTGTCTTTGTTATTTGTATGAAAATGTGTGATAGAGAAGGCGCTATACTAACTCGTTACCGTGAACAGAGTATAGCCATCGTTGCGCTCAACCAAATTTCAGGGAACGTAACGACATGAGACAGAAAGCACGACATACTTAGGCTACCCATGTTAAGGCATCGAATTGAAAAGTAATTTTATCCAAAAGCTTTTTATAAGCTTTTTACAAAACTACCGACTATTGAGAGTAAAAATATTGCAATTGAAAAAATCAAAACGAGGTAGGTATACCTAAGTTATGAATTTTATGTTTCGAGTAAGAAGTGCCATACATAAAGACAATATTAAACTGATTTTTCTTAATACAAGCATACAGTACAGAAGCAGACCCATTCCCACTGGCAGCATCCATTCACGAGCATGACGACATGAAGTTTAAAGTACTTTCCCTCCGTGTTGCAAAGTTTTAGAATACCCTATACACTTAGAATAATTACACCTAGAAGCCGTGTCCTCGTATGCAAAGTGAGGCAACTAATACTGAGTCAAAATAGCTCAGTATTCAGATTTATATCCTTCATATACCTAATCGTAACTAAAATTCAATAATAATAGTAACTAATCTCTTTAAGGTAGGGAAATTGAAACTGTTTTGTACTTATTAGGTATGATTATGTAATAATGGACAATAACAATCTGATTTTTGAATTTTAGTTGCCTCACTTTTGACAGTGCGCTTTGTAGGGAATTATCGTTCTAGGTATTATTATTCTAAGCGTATATTCAATTAAAACCTAGGTAGGTAGGTACCTACTCCGTTCCTGGAAAATATGAATGTGAAATCTGATTAAGCACAGTATTTTATTGCAGAATTTATACACTCGATGTATTTGTTCAGTTCAGTTTAAATTCAAACTATTAATGAATTTTATTCTGAATTTATTATTTACATTTGTACATATTTTCAATTGAAATTCAATTCTCTCTGATGTTGCTACTGACAAAACGAATATTAATAATATGTATAAATGTAGAGTGAAATTATTATTATTGTAACAATCATTATAATTAAACAAAACAACCTTTATACATCCTACGTTTCTTTATTTTAAATGTTCCCACATCCAGTCCATACAACAAGTAAGTACTACGTCTATGTCAGCCTACAAGACTCAAAGGGCCTATTAGAAAAAGAGAAACGCAAAGTTAAACAAGTTCGTCATTGGATTTACTCAATTTTGAACCTAAAAAAATTGTTTAAAAACAAAAAACCGACTTCAAAAAACCTGAAAACAAAACAAAAACAGCTTCAAAATTAAATACCTCTAAAAAGCAAGAAATAATTTTCAAATCACTAGATACCTACGCATATCACTGTAATAAAACACGTCTATTGAAGTCGGGTGGGGCTAGAGGACAACTTCTTTTTTTTATTCTAAGAGCCCCACCCGACTTCAATAGACGTGTATTATTACAGTGATATGCGTAGGTATCTAGTGATTTGAAAATTATTTCTTGCTTTTTAGAGGTATTTAATTTTGAAGCTGTTTTTGTTTTGTTTTCAGGTTTTTTGAAGTCGGTTTTTTGTTTTTAAACAATTTTTTATTTTATTCTTTTTAGTGTAATCACTATACGGTTCCTATTTGATTTTGAGGAGTTCCCTTGTGTATCTTTGAAATACAAGGTCCAATAACAATGAAATCAAAATGGTGTCATCTCTAAAGTATCTTCTTTCAAACAAAAAAAGAATCATCTAAATCGGTACATAAACAAAGAAGATATGGTCGATCATCCGTATAAGTTCACAAAATGGTAACAAAAAACGACAGTATTTTCAGGTTTTCCTGAAAAGTACTGAACCGATTTCAAAATTTTAAAAAATGGGACCAATTTGGAAACAAACCTGATCTAATAAAGTTTGAATAATTTCAATCGGTTCAGCCGTCTTCGAGTAATCGCTGTACATACAAAAAACAAAAAAAAAAACGGGTCGAATTGAGTACCTCCCTCCTTTTGAAGTAGGTAATAAACGAGTTAATAATGGCACGGAGTGGGACGAACATGGTCCGATTATCGCGTATCATTATATTGTAATTGGCCCTCGGGTCATACATTTTCAATATACTTCGGTAGGTACTACTTTTAACTTTCTTATTTGGCTCAAAATATAAACAATGAATAAAACCAATTGAAAGTCCTAAAACATAAAAAAGTCACTGACCCAAAAGTATCGCGTTTCTTTCGCGATACTTTTGGCTAATACAATCACCGTAACCGTAATGTTTTATTTGGTGTTTTTATTAAAGATAGAAAGCAAAGTATACACACTGTTATCGTGATTAAAATTAAAATCCATAAAAATACCGACGACTTGATAACCTCCTCCTTTTTTTGAAGTCGGTTAAAAAGAGTTTCAATGTTTTCACTAAATAATTTCCAAAGGTTAAGGCTTGCTTGTTATATTAAAACAGGGACCTAGTTAAAAGTTTATCCTGTACAATATGTGGCCTAAAGATACCAACACATAAACGTAGGCAACTTTTTCCGATAAAGTTCAAGCTCCTCAAGTCTTAATAATCTCGTTAGCCTACCTTAATTAGGTTTTGTGAACATACTATTACATTGTAATAATTACTTCTAATGGAGCGTTTGCTTGCGTCTATACCTAATAAGTATGTTACTACTAAAGACCAGCCTTTCTATTGTCTAATTTCAAAATCTATCGCAATCGCTTTCAAGGATGTAACACACTGAAGCATCTTTTGGCACAAATAAAAACTTACCAAAGAAATGCAGCAAGCAATGTATCACATTCATCTGTAAAGGAAAGCGATTGCGATAGATTTTTAAATTAGACAATCAGCCCCTGGGTTATATGCAATATAAAAAGCCCAAAATATGCATGCAAATATACAAGATCCATAAAAAGAGCCAAAATATACAACATGAAATAATAAAAAGATTTTTTATATATTTTGAAATGGTAAACAATATAAAATTATAAAGGGGTACACAACGATAACAATCTTATTTGCGAAAATATCAATTACAAAATATATTTGAGATTGAAATTTACCTCTAAATGCGGTTCGCGGCCTTCGCGGGCTTTCGCGGCGCGAGTGTGGAGCCCTCTTTAAAGGAAAGCGATTGCGATAGATTTTTAAATTAGACAATCAGTGCCCGGGTTATATGCAATATAAAAAGCACAAAATATGCATGCAAATATGCAAGATCCATAAAAAGAGCCAAAATATACAACATGAAATAATAAAAAAGATTTTTTTATACTTTGAAATGGTATACAATATAAAATTATAAAGGGGTACACAACCTCAGATCAAATAAAAAAGAAAGATGGAGCGTTGCGAACAATGAAGTGAGGCCGGTTTTTGATGGTACATGTGTGCGTACAAGGGGGCGGGCGGGGGCCGGGCGGCAGGGTTTTATATGGAAAGCCACGGCGTAGTTTCGTTACACGTGTGTGCGTGAACTGTGTATGAACACAGCCATGGCGTAGTTTTATAGGCCTCACCGCTTCGTTCAGAAGACTCCGTCTTACTTTTTTATTTGGTCTGAGTACACAACGATAACAATCTTATTTGCGAAAATATCAATTACAAAATATATTTGAGATTGAAATTTACCTTCAAAAATGTATACGATTAAGTAAGTACTGTTTTCCAAATGTTCTGCAGACAAATTGTGTCTATGATCTCTTAATACATTTTTGTAAGCGGAAAGTACCGTTCTACGTCCACTGAGATGACTGGGCAGAATTTAAATTTGGGTGCCATGTTTGGACATATTAGATACTAGCGGCCGCCCGCGGTTTCACCCGCGTGGTTCCCGTTCCCATGGGAATATTGGGATAAAATGTATTCTATGTTTTAATCCAGGCTATCTACTATCTGTGTGCCGAATTTCAACCAAATCCGTTCAGTAGTTTTTGCGTGATTGAGGAACAAACATCCAAACATCTAAACATCCAAACATCCAAACCCACAAACTTTCACATTTATAATATTAGTAGGAAGTAGGATCTGAACGATGTACGAGATCGTACGTTTATATGCATGTTTTTTTTGCTAAAATATGCAACTACCACTGAAAAGGGGTTAAATATGCAAATGAACATTTTGCAATATGCATTTGCAAACGTTTTGAGGACTTTGCCATATTTCGAACATGGCAATTAAAGATTTTCAGTAAAAAAAAACTCATTAAAAACCAATCCGTTTTCTTATTCTATTCAAAACTGCAAACGTTGTCATTTAGCAGAAAAGTATTGTAAGGTCCGATTTTCATGAGGACTCATTTGTTCTATAAGTATACAACCTATACGTTGTCCGTAGTAAGAAAAGAAAAAAGATAAAGCTCCTTCAGGAAATGGGCCATTCGGTGCCCTTTCGCAGAGCTATCGGGTATTAGCAATTTGCTTTGTGTTAGACATTCCGCCTCTAAAAGTATCGAGCGAAGATAAGGAAAAAGGGGCTTCGATAATTAACCCTCGAGCCGTTTAGAGTAAATGTGAATTCAACGAGTGCGTTCGGAACAATTAGTGTACTTTTTGAGGACATTCGATGGGACGGAATCTGTACTAATTTGGTTTTATAAATGAAATCGACGTTCCGAATGTCGCTGTATTTTTAATCAGGATGTCTTTTATAAGATAAGATTTCCAATATAAAGAGATAAAGATATCACCCAACGGTTATCTTATTACTATCAACGATTATGCAATCTTATTAATTGTTGTTTCATTGTTTACCGAATTTCCAGTCGCACTAAGACGCGTCAATAAGTTTTAATAATCTATTGAAATTGCTATATTATCTTTATTTTCCTTTAGTGTACCTAATACCGCGACACATAATGTATCATTAACATGAGTTGACTCTTCAGATTCAGAAAGTTAGGCAATCCACATAGAACAAAAATTTACAACTCTCACTCCCTGATACACATTCGCGTTTCTAACAAACAATCTTTACTAGTTTCTAACATACAAAAAAAACTCTGCCATTCAATTCAGTTTTACCTTTTCTATTATAGGGACACTTCAATTACTTCACGTCTATTTACTATTAAGGTTAAGGCTTATCAAATAAAATATTAGCAATCTAAGCTATATTCTTTACCTTAACACTTCACCGAGTCATTGAGCACATTAGGGGGCTTTCTCAGCTGCCAGACCCACGTCAACGCGAGACGGCCTTTTTGGTCACGTCCTCCTGTCAGACGCAGACGAATTCGAACCTTAGATAGGCTTATAGGTATGTGATCCATGGGATAATCGTTTGTAATGCACCCTCGTAGCGTGGCTAAGAAATAGAGTTATATTTGGATTTCGCTGGTCCTCAGGAAGGCGGTCGTTAACCACCAATGGACTGTGGAGGGTTGATCTTCAAACCTTCACGCAAATGCCAGAGTCTAGCAAGAAGATATATTATTTCGTTAGTAACGCCATTCCGGCCACAAAATAGAATGTAATATTTATCGCTTTTTTCCTTTTTTATTTTATAAGGCATTTGTTTTGATCACGCCTAAAGCATTTAATCCTTTTAGCGTGTCTCGTTTTTTCTCATCAATTTGAGATATTTATGGCTTACTTACTGCCAGTCAAAAAAAATCTGAAAAGAAAATTAAAAAGATGAAATTTTGACTACACTACGTTATTTATATACACTTTTAAATTTTCGCGTTGCATTTTATTAGATTTGGAACACAGGTTTTAACGCGATTTTAACTAAAACATAGGTGTTGAGCACACACCTTTTACATACACTACGTTACTTACTTTTACTTTACACTATTTTACAAAGGTACATTAAGGAGCACTTAGTTAAGTAGGTATTAGATTTATTTAATCTGTCTGTCTAGTTACGTCATTAGTTACTTGAAAACAATCACGTCTTTGTCGAGATTTTACATGAAATTCGAAAGAAAATTACTATTTTGTTCTCATCGCTAAAGTTGAGATAAGAACTTACTGACAATACGTCTGTCTGTCTTCACAAAAGTAATGGTGACCTCTGCCTCCAAAGCTTTAAGTTTTTTGTCAGTAAAGTTTCTGACACGTTTCATGAGGCATTTTTGTTTGCTGGTGATTGATTGCTGAAACAAGCAAATTCTATTATTATACAAAGTTTTGTGAAACAAAAGATAATAGAAAGTTTTTAGGATTCACTGAATCGTATGAATAGGTAGTTGATTCACCATTTTATTCGTACAAATAAATCTATTCAGAAGAAGTTAACCGTGAGTTTTAGGATTCTAACAAGGATCAATTTAAACTGAAACATATTACAAATTTTGATCAAATAAATCATATTACAACTTTTGTTACATAAAAAAATTGCTTTCAATAATTCCACTTGAATAGTTTATAGATTATTCAAGTGTTATTTTATCCATTAATTTTACCGTAAAGAGACAAGGAAATATCTTTGCTCCATTTACTTCTGAAGTCTCCGTTCCATTCGAAGGAAAGAAGGTGAATATTAATATTAATAATGTGCATAATGATAACGTTAATAAATTATGTATCCACACAGTTGCCAAAGCAACAAGGTAGTCCATTTTAATGAAGAACAGAGCGTTAATGACAATCACATTAAGCTTTTTATGTCCGACTATTTCGTATTCGGTCGTGTATTACTTGAAACACGACTTAATTTGTCAGTATCAATGTACAAGAAAAATTCGTAGCCCATTCGGATTTTGGGAACTGTACCAATCATGGAAAAAAATATTCTCAAATCAGATTTTTTATAATAAGTACAAAAAAACTAGCTTAAGTCCACGACTTGTGGCTAAATGAGACTCCAATTTCATTGAGACTGCAAAAATTCTATCTTAGTTGATGCGAAATAAAATGATTGATATATCAAATCGTAAAAGATACAAACCAACTTGTATTGTTACTCAAGCTATTTGCTTATAATGAAGCATTGTGAAATAGTAGTTATGTTAGAACCGCTTAAGGATACAAAGGAAAACAATAGGAAAGTGGGAAAAGCGATGGTCTTTTTGATTTATATCGGCGGGCGGTCGCCTCCGCCCGAAATAAGAAGTAAACCACAACTCGATCTGGATTCTTGGTGTAGTATTTTCTCATTTCTTTTAAAGCTATCCCTATCCATCTTATTCTGACCACTTGTGTGTATTAGTCAATTCAAAGTTTATAAGCTTTTTTAGCTATGACGACCGCCCGTTACTTGAGTAAAAGAGCAGCTGTTAAGCCCAAAAAATATTTATGTAGGTACTTATCTATTTTATCACAAATGATATAATACCAACCAGTACAAAGCTACTAAGGTTTTTGATTTATTTAAAGTATTTTACGCTCCGTTAACTGTATCCTACAATGGAGTACTTGCCTAGTCTGACGCCATAACAACAATTTAACATTGTCGTGTTCCGGCAGTTAGACGTAGGACAACCAGTTCTTGAGTGGTTGAGGATTCCGGGTGTACTCCGCTTCCACCTTCAATCTTATCGTCTCACTTAACACCAGGCGAGATGAAGGCTAAGCATTGACCCAGAAGAAATAAATTACTTACGCAATGAACACGAATTATAAAAAGCCTAAAGCTAGGGTTTCCTAGGATAGCGGTGACGTCATATGACAGCCGTAATATAGCGGTGGTGTTGAATGTTGTCTGTGTAAACAATACGGGTGCGGATTCCTAGAGAGCGGTGCTGGACACCGTGACGTCAGAAAGCGGTGTCGCTATTTTCGTGACGGCTGTCATGACGGTGTAGAACATTAAGTTTTCTTAGGATATAGCATCGGCACCGAGACGGTGAAAGACAATGAGTCTAAACTAGTGTAAAGCAAAAGTATTTCCTGAATTTCTCGTCGTTACAGATCGTAGTGACAAGCAAGTAGGCAATATAAAAACATGTGGGGCGAACAAGTAATATGATGTGGGGCGAATCAGGGCAAAAATAATAATATTTTTAATAATTTCTAATTTGGCCACAGAATACATAATAGTATTTGGGGCGAAGGAGGCAAATTTTTTAGGACGTATCATGATTTTTTTATGTGGGGCGAAACTCGTGGGGCGATCGAGGAATAAATCAAAATCTCAAATGCAATACATTTGGGTTTTTTTTGCATCTGTACCACGAACATGGAATAAATCATCTTCCTCCATATAATTACTTTCCTGATGATTGATCATGCTCCAAGTATAATTAATGCTAAATCAAATACGTCTATTTTCTTCTCAGATAGGTAAATACGTTTCTGGAAAAAAGACGGCCGTAACGGTATTGTACGGTGATGTTACTTTCCACATGACTCCACCAAAAAGACGGCCGTCTTTTTAAGTCCGCAAAATTACGGCCGCTATGTGACGGCACCGCTTTCTTAGGAAACCCTAGCTTAATAAAACATTCATTGATGAAGCTCTGGGTGATAGTCATTTTGATTTATTCCATTCAAAGATTGAAGTTGCCACAGTCGAGTCGCGATTAATCTCCCACAGAAGCCATGCTGTTTTGCCTCGTTTTATTCTCATTGCGATCATCAATCCGATTGGAGAGGGAAATGCAAGCGGATGTGTTTTGCAATTTAAAGCTTTAGCTGTAGCTGTAGATACGATACAATTTTAGGGATTTATTTCAAATAGGTTGTAAATATGGTATAAACAAAATACTTCTACTTATTCCAAGCTGTTGTTAAGAAAAAGAACAAGAAGAAAGTAGGACATTTCCAAAATGAATTAGTAGCCTATAAGGGTTTTTTAACAATCTTATTTGTTTTTGGTACTCTATTCAATAAATTTAAGAAGAGGCGATTGATCTCTATTTGACTGAGATATACCTATTGGACCACTGTTTGCTATTCCAATATAGTTAAAGGCTTCTCCAAACAGAACCCGTTTAACGCCGCGTTAGTAGCGCGACGTCAGGTTAGCGCTCTAACGCGGCGCTAAAACGCGTTTTGTTTGTATGTACCTTAACATTAGGCGAAGAAATTAAGCATCTTAAAACTTGATCAAAATATTTCAAACATAACTTATAAAAAACCTTACAGAATTGTCTTTTATTTGCTGCCTTAATGTTTATCTTTATACTTGTCTCGTTATTCCACCAATATATTTGATTTGATACTCTGCAAAGTTATTTGTAACGTGGTAACATCAGATTCTAAACGATCTCAAATGACGTTAATGTATGAAGTGACACGCTACTTGCTGTCCCGCAACATCGAGCGCTGTCAGCAAATGCGAGCGACAAGATGGATCTATTCAGCGAACATTGCATCAAGCTGAGAGCAACAATAAAGCCAACTAGTTTGTGGAATTTCTCTGAAAGTTTAATGTTGAAGCTTGAAAGGTGGTGACAAAGACAATATTTTTATAATCCATCTAAATGCTAATAATACAATAAGGAATATGCATAAGTCACCGATTTTGACGAATTTGAGCTTGATCGCTGCGGACACTTATAAAAACATGATGGAACAGGAGAAAAAATAAAAAAATGTGTATTATTTTAGTTTTATCACACGATGAAATCAGGGGAAAATAACGATCGTTTTTTTTCATTTTCGGATATAATGCACTTTACAGTCAGATAGAATATCGAATAAGAAACAATATTTTGTATGACACATGTGTACTTAAACGCAAAATTTAGAAAGATAATTGAAGATTATTGGCTAACTCCATATTAAACGCGCCGAAACACACCTGAAACGTGATATGTGACGTCACTGTTTTGTATGGAGCGTTTTCGGCGGGTGCTGCTGCGCGCTAACTTCAAGTAACTATATCACGAAAAAAAAACGCAAGAGAAAAGTTTTAATATTACAGTTGATTCTCTCACGCATTATACTTTTGATTAAGATAAAAAAAAAATTGATGCAAATTCCCTATTGTTACTTATGTTTATTTGTTACTAATTTATACCTAAAATTCCCACTTGAAGCGAAATTCAACGTGGATGTAGTATGTACTATGGGCAACAGCGACGCTTAACCAGTTTGCAACAAAATTCGTGTGCGCGTGTCAGAAATGGTCAGAAACATGGAGAGAATTAAAACAAAATAAATCAATTTAAGTAAAGTAATGTTTATTAAATTGAATCGTCCAATTTCTTTTAACCTACCACCTGTTCGGACGTCTTTTTTTAGCTGAGAGAAGAACAGGCGGAAGAAACTCGTCAGCTTTATCAAATCAGATATTTACAATTAAATCGTTACAAACTACAACAATATAAACTTAAAGTTATCAGTTAATCTCTTTATTAAACTATGATACTAGTTACCAAGCAAATGCAAAAGAAATCTGTCTATAATGTACTTTACTTATTATTACCACAAATAATCAGAATAATCATAAAATTGGGAATGAAAATTAACAGCGGATAGCCTTTGAAAAACAATCAACTCACACACAAAACAATTAATTCAAAATAACACAATACAATGAAGAATTTACTTAACTTAAATCCCGTAGTGCTCCAAACTTAAAAGTGAAACGTATGCTCAATTTTCCATTCCTTAAATACCCACTAAATTAAAAACAAAAAGTTTACCCCTCACACCACTTTTCAACCAATCACAATCGACTATACTATTTGTACGAAAAAGTAATATCAGAGATAATATTTTATAAAACAATTACGTTGTAATCTTTTTGAAACTAAATCCCAATGAATTACAATAATTGTTATATTCATTACTGTAGTCTTACTTGCTTAAATTCTTGAAAATACGTTCAGCCAATGATAGGCGTTACGACTAACTGTCGTGAAATTATCAAATATAATAAATGGTTACTTATTTAAAACTTGCTAAGATATGTATAAGATATTTACATTATTTTTATAAAAACTGAATCAAAATTAAATGTTAAACAATACATGATTTGATCATACTATTAAAGCAAATGCAAATGCAAAGGCAAATGTTCATACAGCCAAAAATACAATTATTGGAAAAAAGCTTTACTTAAAATCCGTCACGGCCATTCTGACAAGTACTTCGCTCCCGAAGTACAATTTTAAACTTATATGTTAGGTATATTAATAACAATCATAATGGTCTTAAAATTTACAGAACAATCACTGTTAAAACCATTACTGCCAACAATGGGCATTAGTCTTAAAAATAGTCACAGTCAAATATGGCTCGCAAGCTTCTTAATCATGGCTCGCAAGCCTTTGCAACATGGCTCGCAAACCTCTCCAACATGGCTCGCAAACCTCTCAAACATGGCTCGTAAACCTTTCGAATTTGGCTCGCAAACCTCTCAAACATGGCTCGCAAACCTCCGCCCGCAGGCTAAACAACCCCACTCTACCGCTACCCCTGGGCGGTGGGCAATTACAGTCATAAGTCAAAAAGCAATAGACCATCATGATTATTACCAATAAAATCTCCAACTTGTCCCATTTAACAAAAATCTTCACCCAACTCTTTATTGGAAAAAAAAGAAATGGCAATTAGATATAAAATATAACAATTTAATTAGTGACAATTCTGATTTAATAAGACAATATACAAATATTATATAATATAAGTCGACGAAGACAACTGTCAGAAGCTGTTTGCTAAATAGGACAAGCAGCAAGATAAACACACTATCAATATAACTCATCATAATGTCAATTATTTTTAATCAATATGATCAGAAAACAAACCTACTAGAACAAGTATTTGGTAAGATCGATCATGTGGCTTCATCAATTTGCAAATAAATTATCATAACCATTATCATCATCGAAATCAGAATCGGAATCGAAATCAGAATCGTAATCGAAATCAGAATCTAAATCTGAAATCAAAATCGAAATCAGAATCTAAATCGAAAACAGAATCAAAATCGAAAACAGAATCAAAATCGAAAACAGAATCAAAATCGAAAACAGAATCGAAATCGAAAACCAGAATCGATACCAGTATCAAAATCAAAATAAGAATATAAATCGAAACTAAGTGTAAATTGAAACTCCAATACTATAAATCAAATTTCAAAATCGAAACTAAAATGTAAAATGAAAATGGATATCAAAATGTAAATCGAAGTCAAAATATACATCGAAATCAAAACGTTAATAAAAATCAAAATGTAAATAAAAATCAAAATCAAAATGTTAATTCAAATCGAAATCGAAATAAAAATGGAAATCGTAATCAAAATGGAAATCGTAATCAAAATGGAAATCGTAATCAAAATGGAAATCGTAATCAAAATGGAAATCGTAATCAAAATGTAAATCGTAATCAAAATGTAAATCAAAATATAAATGTTAATCCAAATCAAAACGAAAATCCTAATCAAAATGAAAATCCTAATCAAAATGAAAATCCTAATCAAAATGAAAATCCTAATCAAAATGAAAATCCTAATCAAAATGAAACTCCTCATCAAAATGAAAATCCTAATCAAAATAAAAATCCTAATCAAAATGAAAATCCTAATCAAAATGAAAATCCCAATCAAAATAAAAATCCTAATCAAAATGGAAATCTTCAACAAAATGAAAATCCTCATCAAAAACGAAAATCCTCATAAAAATGAAATCCTCATCAAAATGTCAATTCAAATCAAAATATCAATCCAAATCAACATGTAAATCCAAATCGAAACGTAAATCCAAATCGAAATGTAAATCCAAATCGAAATGTAAGTCCAAATCGAAATGTAAATTAAAATCATAATGTAAATCCAAATAATAATGTTCATCGAAATCAGCAAAATGAAAATCGAGATCGAAACCTAAAAATCGAACCCTTAATATAATCTATACCTTAATCGAAATTTAAATTGAAAATAAAAAAAACTAAAATCGAAATTTAATTTTCAAGGTTTAGACTTTATCCTAGATTGAAATCTAAGTTGAAATCTAACCCGAAATCTAATCCAAAATAAAAACCAAAATCTATCAAAATCTAAATTTAAAAACAAGATTGAAAATCGAAACTGAAAATCGAAACCAAAAATCAAATCTTAAAATCAAATTCGAAAATCAAATCCGAAAATCAAGTCCTATAATCAAATCTGAGAAACAAAACCAAAAATCCTAATTATAAAAACAAAACCAAAAATCGAAAATATAATCTATAATCAAAATCAAAAGTATAAAATCTAAAGTAAAATCTTAAATCTAAAATCAAAACTGAAAATCAGAACCGAAAATCAAAACCGAAAATCAAAACCGAAAATCAAAACCGAAAATCAAAACCGAAAATCAAAACCGAAAATCAAAACCGAAAATCAAAACCGAAAATCAAAACCGAAAATCAAAACCTAAAATCTAAATCGAAAATCTAAAATCAAAATAAAAATCTAAACCGAAAATCTAAACCAAAAATTTAAATCAAAAATCAAAACGAAAAATCAAAACCTAAAATTAAAATATTTATCATGAATTTGGGTACAAACCAAAGTCTCTGAATAAATTACTCAAAACATACTTGTCTGTTGCAATTTAAACCCACCCAATAGTAAATAATAAATCCGAATGACATCGAATCATACATTTTAAACTTTTAACTTCTTGGCGTAGCAAGATTAATGACTTAGGAGACAACATAATCAAACCTAAACTATTTAACTAAATCTATATATTTTAGATTATACACCTGAACAGGTTGACTAACTGTCGTGTTATCAATAACAAAATAATTGAAAATTTATCAAATTTTTACCAAAATTATAAATATAAAGCAATAATATAAGCAATAATATATAAAGCAATAGTAAAAAGTAATTAATATAAAGTACAATTATTAATTATAATTTTTAAGTAATTATGATTAATAATTGTGTTATTGTGTGAACATTAGCATAACAGTGTGAACATAGCATTTAAGCTTATTTCTTATCGGAAGAAAGCACAAATTAAAAAGAAACAATATCAGCCTTTTAAGTTACACATAAATTGCTTATCATTATTTGAATTTTCAATAATGCTAGGATTACTCTGCGCAAACATTACTGAGCGGGATTCTATTTTATAGATAACTTTTCTAAGTAAAAGAAATATTATTATATACATTGCTCCGATTCTAAATAAAGAAACTAAAAGCATTTGTATCGCCCAAGACAGCGCCTACAGAAAAGTTCGTCGTCTAAGTTGAGACAGCCAGGAATCGAACCCGGGTATCTCGAGAGACAGACACCATGAAAACCAGTGTACTACCCACTCGACGTTGTTGGTCGAAAAATAAATAATAGAATACGATATCTACCCAAAATAAAAACTTTCAATAAATTTAAAATGAGAATGCTAAATACTATGGCAGGGTAAAAAGTTCAAAAGTAAAGACACTCTGCTTTAAATAAGAAAAACAAAATAAACCCTCAAATGAAAAACATTAAATTCTTACTTAAATCTTACTACCTACTTTGCCATCCGAAACATACGTAGAAAGTAAAAATTAAGAAATGATGTAACTATTAAAAATCTGGTAGCAATGAATAATATTTTGTACTAGTGCAGAAGTAAATAGCTGTGCTTCAATAAATTTTGAATTTTCTAAAGCTAAAGTATCTACAAACCCAAATGTTTCATTGTAAACTTTATACAGACTTAGTATAAAAAGATCTACCTACTTATAACGTACCTACAAATGAACAATTTAAACAAGTTTAAATCGCATTTACTTAGACGCCAGACCAATTACTCAGGCTTTTGATAAAACCACATCAGTATCACAAATACCGTCACAAATTAATTTTATAAACATCTTTAGTTAATATTGATTTCTCAATGTATTTGATGTTAATTTCGTCGTAACAAATTTTATTCTTTTTCCACATCAAAACAATAAATAAGTATTGAACTAGCAAAGTAGCAACCTCGTAAAATAAATTATTAAAACAGCCACTAATGGCCTTACCGGCTAGCGGACTTTGAAGGAAGATCTCTGAAGACTTCTCCTTTACTTCTCATTCTTCTTTCACTGACACCAGCTGGCTGCTACTCAGGTCTCAGGATCGCAATGGCAGCGGAGCGAGTTCTCGTCAGCATCCACCCTGAAAATCATCAGGAATTGGTGTTAATATTTTGTAAATGGACCGAGTCGATACCCACTTCTGATGTCAGAAATGGTCAGAAACATGGAGAGAATTAAAACAAAATAAATCAATTTAAGTAAAGTAATGTTTATTAAATTGAATCGTCCAATTTCTTTTAACCTACCACCTGTTCGGACGTCTTTTTTTAGCTGAGAGAAGAACAGGCGGAAGAAACTCGTCAGCTTTATCAAATCAGATATTTACAATTAAATCGTTACAAACTACAACAATATAAACTTAAAGTTATCAGTTAATCTCTTTATTAAACTATGATACTAGTTACCAAGCAAATGCAAAAGAAATCTGTCTATAATGTACTTTACTTATTATTACCACAAATAATCAGAATAATCATAAAATTGGGAATGAAAATTAACAGCGGATAGCCTTTGAAAAACAATCAACTCACACACAAAACAATTAATTCAAAATAACACAATACAATGAAGAATTTACTTAACTTAAATCCCGTAGTGCTCCAAACTTAAAAGTGAAACGTATGCTCAATTTTCCATTCCTTAAATACCCACTAAATTAAAAACAAAAAGTTTACCCCTCACACCACTTTTCAACCAATCACAATCGACTATACTATTTGTACGAAAAAGTAATATCAGAGATAATATTTTATAAAACAATTACGTTGTAATCTTTTTGAAACTAAATCCCAATGAATTACAATAATTGTTATATTCATTACTGTAGTCTTACTTGCTTAAATTCTTGAAAATACGTTCAGCCAATGATAGGCGTTACGACTAACTGTCGTGAAATTATCAAATATAATAAATGGTTACTTATTTAAAACTTGCTAAGATATGTATAAGATATTTACATTATTTTTATAAAAACTGAATCAAAATTAAATGTTAAACAATACATGATTTGATCATACTATTAAAGCAAATGCAAATGCAAAGGCAAATGTTCATACAGCCAAAAATACAATTATTGGAAAAAAGCTTTACTTAAAATCCGTCACGCGCGTATCGCCCCTACACGAACTAAACGTATGGTTGTGACGGCGCGGCGTGCAAGCGATTTTGACCTTAGCAGTGGTTAAGCGTCGCTGTTGCCCATGGTACGTGGACGAAAATGCCCATTCT
This sequence comes from Agriphila tristella, assembly GCA_928269145.1. Classification (NCBI taxonomy): domain Eukaryota; kingdom Metazoa; phylum Arthropoda; class Insecta; order Lepidoptera; family Crambidae; genus Agriphila; species Agriphila tristella. Next base: position 10,808,768 of record OV743431.1, read on the forward strand.
TCAATAGGTGGAAAGTTCGCTGATTGACTGGAGTCAAGCTAAGGATAGAACAATGCTTTGGCAGTTGGCTAAAACCAAAACGATATTCTACTTCTAGAATCATACTTAATACAAGAACACGTTACTGGTGCTGCATGCAGTTTGTGCGATGACTGTATTACTTCTCCAGTTTTCTTCAAAATATCAGACACGGCAACTACGATAGTTTGCTTTACCATCAACATTAATTATTGTATTCGTCTATTATATAGCAAGAAGTAGTCCTGCCTATTTCAGGACGATCCGAAAACATTTTTTTCCAGCTTCCAACCGCCACATTTTTCTTAAGCTGACAGCTATCCGTTACGAAACCCGACAATCAGAAGAAAAATAAGGATTCACGACTCCACCAAAAATTGCCGCTGCTAATTATCACGGAAAAAATTAAAACACGGCTGTGATACAATACCCGACATCAGTCAAGTCACAAACAAGATTACAATGTAATCAATCAGTCAGGAGTGGGGATGGGGGAGCCTTGTAGGGCAATTAATCAAGTGTTGTCGTAGAAGACATTGGTACTTCGCACAGACTAAAAATTACCCGTGAGTTACATGCACAAAAATGCTAAGCAACTTTCGACCTTCAATAATATACTGCCGTTAAACTAATAATGGCGATTTCGACACCCTTGTCTGTCACAAAAACAAATAAATTTACATTTTAAATTGCTTTTACATTAGTAAAGGGAGAAACGAGTGTAGCAGGGAAATAAACGTTAATTATAGTAGATTGTATTACAAGGGAGCAAAATAATATTTTTACGGCGAGGGCGCTTTTTTTGAATTCAGAGCGAAGTGAGGGATTCTAGAGTAGAATCTCGAGCGTAGCGAGGGATTCTTCAGTAGAATCCTGAACGTAGCGAGGGATTCAAAGTATGTCGCCCTCGCCAAAAATATTTAGCGCCCGAGTCATATACTCTACTTTTCATCCCCTTTCTATGAGAAAATAAATAGGAGACTGTGTTTATGTAATTAATGAAAATGTTCTTTATTTAAAAAAGACACGTGAAAAGTAAAAATAATTACAAATTTATAGTTACGTTTGATACACTAGCGCAATTTTCAAAAGTTATTGTACTAAGTACGTAAGTATGTACTAATTACAAGAACACAGACTTAATTCGCGCGCTTATGTTTTTTTTTCAGTTTGCGGTCTATACAGCCAGTCAATACATACCAGCCGGCGGCGGCGTTCGAATTCTTTGAAAGATACATGTTCTAAATTCAAATCTCTTTTCCTCCCATTAAAAAGTTCTTACCAGAAAAGAGCTATTTTGAAAAGAGTTATATTGAAAAAGTATTTTCATCCCTTCTATTTGAAAAAGGATGCATTGTTCCTATATAAGTGGGACCAAAATAGCTCTTTTCTGGTAAGAACTTTTTAGTGGGAGGAAAAGAGATTTGAATTTAGAACATGTATCTTTCAAAGAATTCGAACGCCGCCGCCGCGCGCCGGCTGGTAGGTATGTATTGACTGGCTGTATAGACGGCGCGGCGAGGTCGCCGCGGCGCGATAACCCGCGCAAACTGAAAAAAAAAACATAAGCGCGCGAATTAAGTCTTGTGTTCTTGTAATTAGTACATACTTACGTACTTAGTACAATAACTTTTGAAAATTGCGCTAGTTTATCAAACGTAACTATAAATTTGTAATTATTTTTACTTTTCACGTGTCTTTTTTAAATAAAGAACATTTTCATTAATTACATAAACACAGTCTCCTATTTATTTTCTCATAGAAAGGGGATGAAAAGTAGAGTATATGACTCGGGCGCAAAATATTTTTGGCGAGGGCGACATACTTTGAATCCCTCGCTACGTTCAGGATTCTACTGAAGAATCCCTCGCTACGCTCGGGATTCTACTCTAGAATCCCTCACTTCGCTCTGGATTCAAAAAAGCGCCCTCGCCGTAAAAATATTATTTTGCTCCCTTGTAATACAATCTACTATTTCAACACACTTACTCGTAAAGTGAGCCCTAATACATCGCTTTTTAGGGCCATAAACCGAGCGCGTGCAATAATATATAAAACACTAGTTGGTTATAGAATAATTATCGCTACAAAGTTAAATAGGTACCTTACTGCAAGTTATATGCGAGTAAACAGAGCATTCCCAATTTAACCGGGTAATACAGTTATTTTTTTAGTAACAATAAAGAGGTTTTATGCCGCTGAAAATTCATAAACATTTTTGGAATAAATAAACGTGTAAGTCCTTAATTAAGTCAAACAAATATTTAATATTATCAAATTATTCATAATTCATAATATTTTGTTATAAAATATTTAAATATTTGCATTTTATCACTTAAAATTATATTTTGAGGTATAGGCTGTATGCTCACTAACCCTGTTGTTCGCAAAATATTCTTGCATTGGGCGTGTGAAAAAAACAAAAAAAACCTACGCGGCTTTTCCCATCATAATTATCATATTTTGTTTTTGTCGTATTTTTTGCTGTGTGGTAAATTACTTTGTTTTTTCCTCGCAAGTGTGTTAAAAAACGTCGTATGAACCTCGTGAGCTCTAGCTTATTGCACACTCGGCTGAGTTACGCCCTCGCCTGTAGCTCGGGCTGCAACCCACAGCCTTGTGTGCAATGAGCAACCTAAGCTAACTTGTGTCATAATGTACTATTCCAATTTAATGGTCCCAGAGTAACAAACATTAATAAAAGAAGCGTATACGGTTAAAAGTACAATTTGGGAAACACAATAAGTACTTATTTTTGCACATCAGAGTTTTTTTTTATTATCCCTACTGCACACTGCACAGGCCTTCTTTAGGGCGTTCGCTGCGTCCCGGCGCGGTCGACATAGTTTAGAGCTTACTCATGCACTGTAAGCATCCTGTCCGTCAGAAAACCAGCAATCTATATTCCTGCGCCATGTACCCGCACCGAGATCCCGCTTAACGCAGCGGAAGCACGGTGCGTGATATCACGGCCCCGTAGGTCCTGCGTGTTAGTGCGGGAAGCAGTAGGGGGTTTAGTGGGTAGGGCCTTGGCGAATCCCACATTCCTTCGGGATGCATAATCGCATTCCCTCCTACTATAACTATTGTAAGTCTCGCGCTTGTTAAATTTTTGAACATTTTTCGTAATGGCTTAAATGTGATTCTTTTCCAAAAAATTTTTACAAATTCTTTCGACAAAATAATCTGTATGATTATCGAACCTGCTCACTAAATTTTACAAGAATCGGTTGTAAAATGCGACCTGCCCTCTTCTCAAACGGCCAATTTTCTATTCATTCGCTTACTTAAAAATAAGCCATAAACTCTAAAATTACGGGTCGTAGGTTGTCATACAAATGTGATTTACATAAACTTAAGACATGTGACATGATGGTCTAATTGCTTATTTTTAAACTTTGCGTTAGAGAACGTATATAAAATTGACCATTTGAGTAAGGAGGCTGTAGAGAATTAAGAAAAGACGGACAGGCATACGAAAACATTTTTTCCCAAGCTGAAACAAAGACGCTTCGCTCGAGCTTCGTGCTCGCTCGGTCAAAAAAATAAAAAAAAGCCTTCCTCGTGGGCGGATAAGGAGAATGGACCTCATGGACCATATGCGCATCCAATTGGTGAGTGTTGACGACTGCAAATGTGCCTTACGTTACGAAGAAGCTTGAAAAAGCAAATATTTGGTCACCCATCCCATGACCGACCCTTGCGAAAGTTGCTTAACAATCACAATCACAAAGCGATCGGCGAACGCGCTGTGCCATCGGGCTTATCAAACTGACTAATCAGATACTATAAAAGGAAAATGGAATATAGAATACGAGTCACTAGATTTCACGATATTTTATGTTATCTGGTTATATACTAAGAGCTGGCCCCGGAAATAGGTGGACAATTTACAGAACGACGAAATCCCTCTAGTTAGTTTGCCATACTATCATTATTAACAGATCCGGGCACCTAGAACATTTTCAGTGGTGGGGGTGAGTGGTTAAGCAACAAAGGGGCCGAAAAAGCAATAGAAGGTATTCAATTTACAGAGCTCTGGATTCGGTGTGGTATAAAAGTGCCAGGCGGCATCAAACTTAACTACTTTTTCGCGCACCTTTGATGCCGCCTGGCACAACTTTTCCACCGGTCAAAATGCCTGGCAATGTTATATTCGATTTAGATACATGATTGGCTTGCTATTATATCACACCAAATCCAGAGCACTGTAAATTTTTTACCTTCAATCGCTTTTTCAGCCCCTTTGTTGCTCAACCAATCCCACCCCCACCACTGCAAAACTGCCAGGTGCCCGGATCTGTTAATAATGATAGTATGGCACACTAACAAGAGTGATTTTGGCGCTCTGTAAATTGTCCACCTATTTTCAGGGCTAGCTCTTAGTCCATTTTGTATGACGCATTTCGCCCGTGACGTAAGTAACGTAGGTAGTAATAAATAATTTGCAACTCATATAATGTGACTCGTTAGCTCAGCTGGTCAGAGCACCGAAATGAATACCAACATACGGCGGTCGGAGGTTCAAATCCTTCACGAGTTAATTTTTTATATTGTAGCTTTCACAAATTATTTATTTTTGTTCAGTTAAGGCTGATTAAAAACTCTTATAAAAGTCAGTAGCTACGTCATCGTCAGTTTGAAAATAAGTTCGCATAATCAACCTTACATATTAAGAGCTGGCCCCGGAAATAGGTGGACAATTTACAGAGCGACGAAATCTCTCTAGTTAGTTTGCCATACTATCATTATAACAGATCCGGGCACCTGGCAGATTTTCAATGATGGGGGTAGGAGTGGTGGAGCAACAAAGGGGCTGAAAAAGCGGTTGAAGATATACAATTTATAGAGCTCTGGATTTGGTGTGGTATAATAGCAAGCCAATCATGTATCTAAATCGAATATAACATCGCAAGGAGTTTTGACTGGGGGAAAAGTAGTGCCAGGAGGCATCAAACTTTACCACTTTTTCGCGCACCTTTGATAGATAGACATTAAAAATGCAAGAGTCGAAAATATAAAGAAAATGGGATGTAGATAATATTATGAGTCATTGGATTTCAAAAAAAATTATGTTATCTGGTTATGTATGACTAATTTTGCCCGTAACGTAGATATTGATCCATGATTTGCAATTCTTTTAATGTGACTCGTTAGCTCAGCTGGTTAGAGCACCGAAATGAGTGCCAACATACGGCGGTCGGAGGTTCAAATCCTTCACGAGTCAGTTTTTTTAACATTGAAAATGTCTTTTCGTTCGCTGCAGTATAGGCCCCGATTTCACGAAAAAGTGCGATCCCCTTATATTTCAGAGGGTTGTAAAGATATGATATTAAAAAAATCACAGATTTTACAGTCCCCGCAAGAATCGGAGCATTGAAAATGAACACAAAAATTTAAGAAAAATTAAAATCAAATCAAATGCAAAGTTCTATTATATTTTTAAAGTTACCTAGGTATAGTACCCATTTATTTTAACGATTGTGACACTCGGCTCCGCCTCGTGTCACAAAAGCGCCCGCTGACTGCCTCGACACGGACGAAATAATTTTAACCAATTTTCGAAATCCCAACGAATGCACTTCCCATCCGCTTCTGCATCTTTTAACACTATTACCATGACGATCGGTCAATAATCATAGAAGATACATCACTTTTTATGTACGGAAACAGCAGTTTTTCTACAATTCCAAATCTAAAGGGACCACCTACAGGTCACAATTATAAACCGATTTTCAAAATTATTTCGCCATTTCATAGCTAAACTAATGCCCTAGGACCTTTTTTTTAATTTTTTCTTAAGTCGGTTTTTTTTCCGAAATATTTACAATTTAGTAAACAAACATCCCCCAAAAAACCCGGAATTTTTGGAATTTCGCAAAATTCCAAAGAAAGTTACCAGTAGATTTTCAAAATTCAAACGTTCACATGTGTCTCGATAAACTCCTCAACTTTTGGTACTGTTTTTATTTCGATCCTCTCAAAATCCTCGGAGATATGGCCAAAAATACGTTTCAGGCGATTTGCATCTGATAACCATTTTCAATGGTAAAATGACTCAAAAAGACGCGTATTCACGAGAGCTGCAAGGTTTAAAAGGAATTATTCGAGAAAATAAAAAATGAAAAAAATTATGGCCGAAATAGTGGAACAAAAACTATTTTTTTCAGATTTTTTGATTTTGGCGCTCGATATTTTGGAAACGAAGAATGTTATCAAAATTTTGAGCAAAATTCCTCTGAACAATTTAGTCAGCTACAATTTAAACCTTAAACAAATACGATCGGGTTAGGGGTTTGCCCTGTAGCTTAACCTTTAACATTGAAAATATTTTAAGATCGCTTCAGTATTGCCCCCATTTTCGCTCAGAGTGCGACAATTGCGACATCGCCTTGGTGTCGTAAGTTTTAAGGCTACATGAATGATTGGAGCCTCAAAAGATGCGTATCAACGAGGGCTAAGTATAATATGCAGTGTTGGCGTAATTTCGGGAAGCGCGTTCCTTAGATGCGCGTCGCGTCGCTCAGTTGTGTTACGTCTTTTTCTCTCTCTTATTGCCTTTTGGCTTAAGAAACAGTAAGTAATAAATAAACTCATGCGAATGACTCACCTTAATGACAACTCAAGGGAAAATAAATAAACACTTAACGTACATTCAACAGCAAACTATAGTTTTATTTAAATAGGGTTGATTCTATACAATAATAAACATCAAACGTTGTAATCGCAGATCTGCAAATTTACACGGTGATTTGACACGAAGAAAAACGAAGCTATGAATCTAATCTTTTTCCCAAGGGGTTATTTTAAAAGGTTAAACTTAAAACTACTCGCAGAGCGTTATGTGGGTAAGGTTTGACTGCCCTAGGATATCAGGTGGTGTGGTAATTATCTAACATAAATCTAGCTCGTAGGTTGTACTCGAAGGCCTAAGTACGGATAGCTGGATTCTTATACTTCGGTTAGTTTAGGGGTTAAAAAGATTTGAGAGTTAACTGGTACCTATTAGAATATCTCGCAGCGAGTCTGTTTAGTAGAGAAACGCTTCGATGGCTGCTTTCTATTAATTATGCCTCGGAGCCGTGGGTGAGAAACCAAAGTCCGGCTTATTTCAACTTTTTCCGCTTAACTGGGGTTGAATGGGCGACAGAGCAGGGGATGAACTCGTGGCTGGATACGTACGCCACTCTTCACCTGGAATGGTGTGCACAAAAACCATAATTTAACAACGTCGGCCTTAAATGGACTACAACTATTTACTACTTAATTACTCGGACCCAATCCCGAGTGAGATTCCATGACGGGGGACCCTGCAGCGTATGGCAGAACTGAGGGAAATCTATTCTTGTATGTTCATTCTGACAATAAATATTACTGATCCCTCACTTTTCTGTTAAACTATCCCCTTCACAGCAGACTAATCTACAGAATTTGAGATGTAGAAACATACCGTAGCTCTCAACTTACAAAGTCTCTTTTCACATGAAAAGAACTGAAATTGAAAGTAATAAATATATAGAGACCCCTTGCAGTAAATACTAGATAATGGATAGCAATAAATTTTGATATACCTGCGGCTCCTTGTTAACAATATATTTTATATGGTTTAGAATCCGGTCAATCAGTATTCCTCCTTCGATCGAATATCACGACTCGAATTAGAACTCTTCTCGGCGGCTTTTATTAGCCAAAACCCTCTGTAAATAACGAATATGATGATAAAAATAAATTTTAAATTCTCACACTGCCAACAGCTGAATGTCTAGGAAATCAACAAATAGGTACCTGGGCGAAATTCTATTGTGCCGACGAAAATTACAATGAATAGCTGCAAGATATTATTTAAATCAGGAACAATTACGAATCCAATAACTTTAACAGCGATATAAAATCAAAGAGTAAAATAATATATTGGGAAAAGAGCGCCCACTCGTGGCAATTTTTTGAAACACTGATTTGAAAGGCCATCAGCGCCTCTGGAGGTTTGAGCGGAACTAATGACAAGAAATGCGTGAAAATATAATTGCTGAAAATGTTTTTTCATGTACATATTTTGTCATTTTTTGTAATATTCTTTATATAAAACAAAAAATATTAATTAAAAAGAAAAAAATATACACAAAAAACACAAAAAATAAAAATGTGACATTCGCTGGATTTGATATCGTTATTCCTAGAACGTTTGTAGTACTGTGTATGCGGTGGAGGCAGATGTGGTAATCCGTTAGGCTACTGGGTCATTACTTTGAGTGTTGAATTTTATCATTATATTGTAATGTAATTCGCTCAATGACCATACTAAAAAAACCATTTCATCTTTTAAAAATAATTTTGTTTTAAATCACTTTACTTACCCAGTTAAGAAGGCGAATTTTATTGTACTGTCCAAAATTTTATTTTGAACATTTTATATTATAAGTACGACTGTAGAGACATCTTTTGGCAAACTTGAAGAATGAATTTTTCATGTATATTTTTTGTCTTTTTTGTAATATTCTTTATAAAAAACTAAAATATTAATAAAAAACAATAAATCGAAATAAAAAAAGAATAAACAATAATGTGATAATTCCTAGGATCGAACTCGGTATTCGTCAAACGATGGCGGTATTGATGTACGGTGGTTGTGTAGTAATCCTCTACGCTACCAAGACATTACGTTAAGTGACGAATTTCCTCATAATATTGCAATTCGCATCATAATCAAAAATAATGATCAAAAATGACTTTTCTTTTCATCTTTTTAAAATAATTTTGTTTTAAATTACTTTATAGCTATTTGAAAAGGCGATTTTTATTGTACTGTCTTCTTAATTTGTTTATTTTATTTTGAATATTATAATTAGTCCGACTGCAGAGACATCTTTTGGCAAACTTGAAGACTTTGTTGTAAAAGTTGATGGTTCAAACTTAGAGATGACGCTACTTTTTTCTCCCACTTGGGTTGTTCTAAGTGTGCCCCCCCTGTATAAAATCAAATTCTTTCCAACCGAAAAAATTTGTATCAATATGAATCACAGCTGATATTCGCTGCGTTCCAAGTCTCGCGCCATCACGACGCATTCCGACTTCTTACACACAGGTCCAGCGATAGCTCATCGATGAGCGTGGACTGGACTGACATCGCGCCGCCGAAAGCGACTTCAATCGGATCGGACTTCCCGAAAACACGGTCAAACAACCTACGACATTACGGACAAAAAAAAACCCATTTCAGTTCAAAAGCAGGCCTTAAACACGACTGCTTAAGGCCTGCTTTCACAATAACCTTTGGGATCTAGTATGAAAGGTAAACAATTGAATAAAAATCCTTGCGATAAGGGCTCATCGCAAAGGCCCCTGAAGTGGGCGAAGGACGACCATAAGAAATACGATCTTAATCTTTCTTTTTTTTTTTTTTTTTAGTCGATGCCGCGAAATTTCAAACGGACTTTTTACGGAAATAAGGAAAAGGACATGAGGCATACTGCCAAAAAATAAATTTTATCATTAATGGAAACAAACTACCAAAAAAAACTACCCCTTTAAGGGAAATCGACAAAACAACAAAAAAACCCACGCTACAGTAGTCCCCCGCCACGCAAGAATTCACGCAGGGAATTCTCTGGACGCCCACGTCCAAACCACACTGCTCCATCGCCAAAACAAACATACTTTGTAAAAAGCAATTCATAACAAGCCAATGTAAATGGTTGTTACCCCTGACATCAATTTTAAAATTGAAAGAACCATAACTTATACTGACTCGACTGTTGTGTTATACAAATGCCAAATTAAAAAAAAAAAACTGATATAAAATATATAGTAATTGACTCTACAGTTACATACTCAAACTAACTAAAAAAAAAAAAAAAAAAAAAAAAAAGATTCAGATCGTATTTCTTATGGTCGTCCTTCGCCCACTTCAGGGGCCTTTGCGATGAGCCCTTATCGCTTGGATTTTTATTCAATTGTTTACCTTTCATACTAGATCCCAAAGGTTAGTGTGAAAGCAGGCCTTAAGCAGTCGTGTTTAAGGCCTGCTTTTGAACTGAAATGGTATTTTTTTTGTCCGTAATGTCGTAGGTTGTTTGACCGTGTTTTCGGGAAGTCCGATCCGATTCAAGTCTCTGTTCGGGCGCCAATTGTTACGTTTTTTCTCTCTCTTATTGCCTTTTGGCTTAAGAAACAGTAAGTAATAAATAAACTCATGCGAATGACTCACCTTAATGACAACTCAAGGGAAAATAAATAAACACAAAAGGTAAGCTGCCCTTTGTGGTCGTTTGAAATCCGCACCACAGAGGTAGCCCCCGGCTACGTAATACGCGGACCCGATGTTAGATTGCGCTTTTACTCCCGTAAGTCGGCTCTTACGACACACCGTGTGTGGGCGGTGCAAGAATACTCACACCGCAGTACTCCACTCTCTGCGTGTCGTAAGAGCCGACTTACGGGAGTAAAAGCGCCATCTAACATCGGGTCCGCGTATTACGTAGCCGGGGGCTACCTCTGTGGTGCGGATTTCAAACGACCACAAAGGGCAGCTTACCTTTTGTGTTTATTTATTTTCCCTTGAGTTGTCATTAAGGTGAGTCATTCGCATGAGTTTATTTATTACTTACTGTTTCTTAAGCCAAAAGGCAATAAGAGAGAGAAAAAACGTAACAATTGGCGCCCGAACAGAGACTTGAATCGGATCGGACTTCCCGAAAACACGGTCAAACAACCTACGACATTACGGACAAAAAAAAAACCATTTCAGTTCAAAAGCAGGCCTTAAACACGACTGCTTAAGGCCTGCTTTCACACTAACCTTTGGGATCTAGTATGAAAGGTAAACAATTGAATAAAAATCCAAGCGATAAGGGCTCATCGCAAAGGCCCCTGAAGTGGGCGAAGGACGACCATAAGAAATACGATCTGAATCTTTTTTTTTTTTTTTTTTTAGGACCTCAAAATTAGTTAGTTATATTTCAAACGACCACAAAGGGCAGCTTACCTACTTTACCTGCGTACTACATAGACTTCGGTTGCTTGTCATTAGGGTGCTACCCTGTGGTACGGATTTAGGTGCTACCCTGTGGTACGGATTTAAACGACCATCGGGCATTTATAGCGCCAACTACCATTTTACATACATACATACTATGTACTACTATTTATTTTTTATCTTTATCTTAGTAATAGGCTCTGGTTTCATTACAGTGCTACCCTACGGCGCGGATTTCAAACGGTCGTAGGTGGTGCTTGAATGTTATACCATTTTACTTACGCCTTGCGCGGTCTATCTTGTAGTGCGGATTCAAACGACTACAAGGCAGCACTAGCGCCACCAACTATCTTACTACGTACTACGCGTATCTATTTGGTTGCTTTATGGTGTATGTGATCCGGCGGGCTGATTATCTAATTAAAAACCACCTAGCGACTGGTTGCAGTTCACAGATGATCGTGATCCATTGCTACTTCTTTTTGGGTTAAAAAAAAACATTCCAAAGAAAAGTGGCAATGTATGTCAAATGCAACCGGTCGTTGAATGGTTTCTTTTTAGATAATCAGGGTGCGGATGTTTGTGTTGGGGCTTGTCTAGTTTGATGTTTTTCTTTTATGTCAGTCTTACCTGGAGGCTTGAAGGGAATTAGACTGAGGTAATTTAAGAAATTTTTTTTTAAAAGATTGGCATGTTTATCATATTCTATCTGTATCGTAAGGGTGCCGACACATTTTGTAGTCGGGTTGTTGATAATTTTTTTTTTTTTTTGGCAATTTTACCAGAGTCATGAATAGTAATGTTGGCATAGACAAATTAAGATACGTCTATTCCATCGATTGACAGTCTAAATTTTTGTAATTATTTTAAAGTAGTACAGGGAAGTCGAGCGTGTCTCGTTAGTCATGGCTTGTCAAGTATCACACGATAAGATCATGGGCTTGTCCAACATCGCTCGCTTAAGAAGCAAGTGCCCATCAAGCATTTTTTCAAGACAATAAAATAGGACTGACAAGCCGATGCAATGTGAAAAACTGACACGCGGGTTTGATTTATTTAAAAGGGGAGAGCTTTAGTAAAGGTATTACAGAATAGAGTATAGCATATGGGCAACCTCAACACGATCACATACCTACATTTTCTACTGGAATATGTTTCCTTTTTTTTTTTATAAGTCGATGCCGCGAAATTTCAAACGGACTTTTTACGGAAATAAGGAAAAGGACATGAGGCATACTGCCAAAAAATAAATTTTATCATTAATGGAAACAAACTACCAAAAAAAACTTCCCCTTTAAGGGAAATCGACAAAACAACAAAAAAACCCACGCTACAGTTGCCACGGAGGATTGACGTAGTTTAAAACAAATCTTAGATTTTTTTATATATTTTAGGTTATAGTAGTACTACCATTCAATAAAATAGTAGTGTTTATAACAAGCAATGAAATATTTTTATATGAATTTCATACTCACGAATCACAGAAAAGTAGTTCCAAAATTGTTCATGGCTTTGCTGTGATTTCAAAGTATTGTAATGTATGTACTAATTCAAACAAAGGAATATTATTTTTTATAAAATTCAATAAATTCGTTTTCAATGTACCAGAAGGTCGTGAAAGGCACGAGATCTGTGAATTTTATGTTGTAGTTTTCATAAACTATTTATTTTTGTTCTGAGTCTGATTCAAGAATCTTATTCATCATCATCATCATCATCATCATATCAGCCACACGACACCCACTGCTGGGTATAGGCCTCCCCTAAGGATCTCCACGACGATCGGTCCTGCGCTGCCTGCATCCACTGGCTTTTCGCGACCTTCACCAGATCGTCGGTCCACCTTGTCGGGGGCCTACCCATGGAGCATCGTCCGGTGCGCGGTCGCCATTCCAGAACCTTTCTGCCCCAACGGCCATCGGTTCTTCTCGCTATGTGTCCCGCCCATTGCCACTTCAGCTGAGCAATCCTTCGAGCGATGTCGGTTACTTTAGTTCTCCTGCGGATCTCCTCGTTTCTGATTTGATCACGTAGGGAAACGCCGAGCATGGCTCTCTCCATTGCACGCTGAGCGACCTTGAGCCTCCTTATGAGACCCATAGTTAGCGGCCACGTTTCACTGCCGTAAGTCATCACTGGCAACACACACTGTTCATAGACTTTCGTCTTGAGACACTGAGGTAAGTCGGACGCGAAGATTTTTCGAAGCTTCCCGAATGCTGCCCACCCGAGTTGGATTCGGCGAGAGATCTCTTTCTCGAAGTTGGACCTACCTAACTGGACTGCCTGTCCTAGGTATACGTAATGGTTAACAACTTCAAGTGTAGTGTTCCCAACATGAACTGGAGAGGGTACAACATGGGCATTTGACATAATTTTCGTCTTATCCATGTTCATCCTAAGACCCACTCTTTGGGAAGCACTACGGAGATCTTCGAGCATTGTGTTCAGGTCTTCCATGGTCTCAGCCATAAGGACTATATCATCGGCAAAACGAAGGTGTGTTAGGTACTCGCCATTAATGTTGATGCCGAGTCCTTTCCAGTCCAAGAGCTTAAAGATGTCCTCCAACGCAGCTGTGAACAGTTTCGGAGAAATAACGTCTCCCTGTCTCACACCACGCTGCAGTTGGATAGGATTTGTGTTCTGGTTCTGAACTCGGATCGTCATGGTGGCATTTTGGTATAAGTACCTCAACACCTCGATATACCTATAGTCCACTTGGCACCTTTGGAGAGACTGCAGCACCGCCCAGGTTTCAATCGAATCAAAGGCTTTCTTATAGTCCACGAACGCCAAGCAAAGTGGCTCATTATACTCCTCGGTCTTCTGTATAACCTGCCGCAGCGTATGGATGTGGTCTATGGTGCTAAAGCCTTTTCGGAACCCGGCTTGCTCGGGAGGTTGGAAGTCGTCGAACTTGCGAGCGAGACGATTCGTAAGGACTCTCGAAAACAACTTATAGACATGACTCAGAAGCGAGATGGGTCTATAGTTCTTTAAGAGGGACTTGTCACCCTTTTTAAAGAACAAGATCACCTCACTTATGTTCCATGTCTTTGGCGTTCTGCCCTGGACGATGACGGAATTAAAGAGCTTCTGGAGGACTTTGAGTATCGGCTTACCGCCCGCTCTCAGAAGCTCTGTAGTGATTCCATCGTCACCCGCCGCCTTGTTGTTTTTCAGCTGTTTGAGAGCCATACTAATCTCGTACAGGCTGACGTCCGGGATATCTTGGGTATAGTGTCGGGTAAGCTTGGCTCTGGGGTCTTTAGCCTTGCTTTCAACAGGTGTCTGCGTGGAATATAACTGCCCATAGAAGCTCTCGATCTCCCTCAGGATTTCAGGCTTAGATGAAATGATGCGTCCGTCGTCAGTTTTCAGCTTCGTCATCTGGCTTTGCCCAATAGACAGATCTCTCGCGAACACTTTGGAGCTTTTATTCCGCTCGATGGCCTCTTTAATACGATTCGTATTAAATTGGCGAAGGTCGCTCGTCAAAGACTTAGATATCTGTCTATTAAGCTGCCGATAACGATTAGCATCTACTGAACTCTGGAGCCTCATTTCACGTCTCTGATCCATGAGTAGGAGTGTGTGGTCGGAGAGTTTCTTTATCTTGGGACGGCGGGTCTTAAAGAGCTTGGACCCTACCGTACGGACAGTATCCACCACCATGTTGTTTAATCATGTATCATCATAAGAATCTTATATTCATATTTTAATATAAGGTTCTTGGTCTGATTAATAAGTTCTTATAAAAGTCAGTAGCTACGTCAAGTTCGCATAACCACCTAAATTGAACAAATTATATTCAGCTTATTCGATTTCTTAGCGCATTTTATAAAAACACTTTTGTATGTATGTACAGTATAGGCGCTGTAATCCCTAAAAAACGGCTAAGTGCGAGTGGGACTCGCGCACGAAGGGTTCCGTACCAAAAAAAACGGCAACAAATCAAGTTTGTTGTATGGGAGCCCCCTTAAATATTTATTTTATTCTGTTTTTAGTATTTGTTGTTATAGCGGCAACAGAAATACATCATCTGTGAGAATTTCAACTGTCTAGCTATCACGGTTCATGAGATACAGCCTGGTGACAGACAGACAGACAGACAGACAGACAGACGGACAGCGGAGGCTTAGTAATAGGGTCCCGTTTTTACCCTTTGGGTACGGAACCCTAAAAAGTGATTAATTTCTAACGAATGAAAGATAGAAGTGTACAAACAATTTTGTATTGGCCTATCGGTGTTTATAACTTCCATAATATACAAATTAATACTTCGCAACACGATGAACATCACTTGTAAAGTAAGGCAGTTAAAACATTAAGTAACTTTTGCAATAGGTACTTTAAACCCATTTTACTTTGGAATAAAGTGGTTGAGTGCTTAATGATAGAACGCCTCGCTGTTTCTCATCGGCCGCCAAATAGATAGACATTAAAAATGCAGGGGTTGAAAATGGGGCGTTGCATGCCAGCGGGCGGCGTGCGGCGTTATGACGTCATCAATGAAATTTCCAAACAGCTTTTAAGCGCACGGCGTGTACGTCATTTTGCTTGTAGTACGTACTAGGTTTGTCGCGTAGAGGTAGCATTCTATAAAATTGATATATTTTTATTTACGATATTAAGGTATTGTGATAAATTAAAGTGAGCTACTTTCAGCGTAATTTAGAAGCGCTATAACTAACTTAACCCAAGTTAATGATCAAGCTCGATTCGATTCAAGGAAGCGCCAATGTGGAATTGGCCGTAACTAGAGCTAACTTGAGCCGCAATCGGGATATAGATTAGCACGGATTCCATTTCAAAGCTCCTCTATTTACCTTTTACAGCGGCAAGTTTTCTTTTAATTCTTGATGGGAATCAGGAAAGCAGTCTCACGATTTTGGTTGACAGTAAGCGTCTTCGCTGACGAGCGATTAATCGCTGAGCGATTTTTTGTCGCTGAGAATAGAAGATACATAGTTGAATATGTAAACACCCACGACCTACTTTTTGTAGCTGCGATAAACGCGGCGATATTCGTGGCGCTTTTTGTCGCTGGCTAAGTAAAACCTTTGTCGTGTCATTTCGAGGGCGACTATCGCTGCGATTAGCGCTGCGATTATCGCAGCTACAAAAAAGCGCCCATCAGCGGATACGCTTTTATGTTCGATGAAAAGTCTTGATATTATTTGATACATGCCGATGTCAAAACATTATTGTGCGTTCATTCTCTGCGCGTCTTTCAATGACATGAGCAGTGATCCTAGTGATGAAAAGAGCCATTTTCATTTCCACATCGTTTTTAACGATCTTTTTCAGAAGCTTCAAATTAATTAAAAGAAAAAAAGGTAAGTATTGAAAAAAGCGAACTATATTACTAAAGAAATTTATGAAAATTCCAACCTGTATAGTTTTGAATTATCATAATTTTCTTTGGAAAATCTTTGAAAATAACGAAAATTTCTTTGAAAATAGTAAAAAAGATTATGTTAATTCAAAATAGTAAGTAATAATATGGTTCGTTATTTTTAATACTTATCTTTTTTCACTTTATTAATCTGAAGCATCTGAAAAATGACGCACATACATTTTAGCAATAGAACAATTTATTATTAGTGCAAATTATTAATAAAAAATAATTTACTGTTTGATGCTGTGTGTTCTTCGCACAAAACAAATGCTATAAAAATCTATCTTTAATACTGTAAGAATCAAGAACACCAACTATTCGTTTACAGCATTTTCAATACCTTTTATATTTATTTTAGTCCTCCCTTAATGCTTTTGAGCAATACGAGCGTCTGATTCCGAAAGTTCTCTTCACGCAGGGCTTTCCCTTTAATTAGTAAAATTACATCGGTATTTTCCTCACGTGTAATCTTTTCATGTCCTGAATACGAGTAATTAATAATAGTAATGGTTGGTCCATGGAATGGTTTGTAAATAATGTATTACATAATTATATCGTATACCTTCTTTGTGAGTAACTATTGCTTTTTTATAATGATATATTGTTTGTTTTCTGGACTTATTTTTTCATTTCATTCATCAGTAGTGTTTCCTCAGTTATAAAGGGGTTAGTGTAGGAAATGAAGCGATATTTTGTATGGAGACACCAACATTAAATCCTCAGTCGATGAAACTTTGCAGGAATGTAATATAGTATGAACTAAATCCGGGGGCGGGGGCGGGGGCGGGGACGGGAGCGGGAGCGGGAGCGGGAGCGGGAGCGGGAGAGGGAGCGGGAACGGGAACGGGAGCGGTAGCGGGAACGGGAACGGGAGCGGGAGCGGGAGCGGGAGCGGGAACGGGAACGGGAACGGGAACGGGAACGGGAACCGGAACGGGAACCGGAACGGGAACCGGAACGGGAACCGGAACGGGAACCGGAACGGGAACCGGAACGGGAACCGGAACGGGAACCGGAACGGGAACCGGAACGGGAACCGGAACGGGAACCGGAACGGGAACCGGAACGGGAACCGGAACGGGAACCGGAACGGGAACCGGAACGGGAACCGGAACGGCAACCGGAACGGGAACCGGAACGGGAACCGAAACGGGAACCGGAACGGGAACGGGAACGGGAAGCCTCGTGCGAGGTCCGCCACACGCGGCAAATGTTTTGCCTCGCGAGGTAGCGCGCTTGGTGGAGATCCGCCTAATCGCGTAAAAATGGCTGGTTGGATCCTGGTTGAAGGTTCCTTAAGGATTTTCTCTAATATCGACGTCGAAGTCGCGGGCAGAAGCTAGTCTCTTATATAAAAGTGAAGGGGTGACTGACATATCAACGCACAGCCCAAAGCACTGGACCTAGAGACTTGAAATTTTGTACATATATACTTTACACAGTGTAGGCATCCACTAAGAAGGGATTTTTGGAAATTCCTCCCCTAAAGGGGTGAAACGGGGATTCAAAGTTTGTATGGAAAAAAAATATTAAATAGACATTTCGACTTGAAACTTCATAAGAGTACTTCTTAAAACAAATAACTAAACACGTGTTTCGTGGTTTTCCGAAAATCAACCCTTTAGGGGGTCAATAGGGTAAAAAAGTCCAAAATCGATTGAAAAATTTAACGCACAGCCCAAACCGCTAGATCTAGAGTCTTGACATTATGTACAAAGATACTTTACACAGTGTCAGCATCCACTAAGAAGGGATTTTTGGAAATTCCTCCCCTAAAGGGGTGAAACGGGGGTTCAAAGTTTGTATGGAAAAAAATATTAAATAGACATTTCGACTTGAAACTTCATAAGAGTACTTCTTAAAACAAATAACTAAACACGTGTTTCGTGGTTTTCCGAAAATCAACCCTTTAGGGGGTCAATAGGGTAAAAAAGTCCAAAATCGATTGAAAAATTTAACGCACAGCCCAAACCGCTAGATCTAGAGTCTTGACATTATGTACAAAGATACTTTACACAGTGTCAGCATCCACTAAGAAAGGATTTTTGGAAATTCCGCCCCTAAAGGAATGAAATGGGGGTTCAAAGTTTGCACGGAAAAAAATATTAAATAGACATTTCGACTTGAAACTTCGTAGGAGTACTCCTTAAAACAAATAAGTAAGCACGTCTTACGTGGTTTTCCGAAAATCAACTCTTTAGGTGGTAATTGGGGCAAAAAAAGCCCAAAATGACTGACAAATCAACGCACAGCCTAAACTACTGGACCTAGAGACTTGAAATTTTGCACACAGATACCTTATACAGTGCAAACATCGACGAAGGAAGGATTTTCGATAATTCTATTCCTAAAGGGATGAAATAAGGGATGAAATTTTGTATGAAAGTCCCTCAGTATTGAAGCTAGGATCTCCAAATTTTGTGTTTAGGCTAACGATTGAAAACTTATAATTAGGTGTCTGAGCGTTTTTCTAAATTCTACCCCCGAAGGGGTGAAAAGGGGGATGAAGTTGTGTATAGAAGAAAATCCTTCATTTTCAAAGTAAAAATCGCTAAATTTATAATTTAGGCTTCTGGATGGAAATTTAACGCAACTCATATTGTTATTGTTTGCATTTTAACCCCTATGGGGATGAAATGGGGTAAATAAACCTAAAAATAGATATGGGTGTCGTCATTGGGGTTTTATAGGATGACGATTGCGAAAATGACATTTATTTTGAAGTCCAACACGGTGGACATGATTTAACCCCTAAAGGGGTGAAAATGGGGTTCAAATTTTGTATGAAAAAAGAATATAAATTGACATGACAACTTCAAACTTCGTAGGGGCACGTCTAAAAGTAAATCGGCAAATATTTATTTTGTGATTTTGAAAATCAACCCCTTAGGGTGAGTAAAATGGGGTGAGTAAACATAAATATCGATATGGATGTCGTTCTTGAGGTTTTATGGGATGGTGATTGCGAAAATGAGATTTATTTTGAAGTCCAACGCGGTGGACATGACACATCATGGACCTGGACCTGGACATGCACATCCAGGGAACGGGAACGGGCACGGGCACGGGAACGGGACGGGATGGAACATAAAAATGACTGGTCGGAAGGTTCTCTAAGGGTTTTCTCTAACATCCACGCGGACGAAGTCGCGGGCAGAAGCTAGTTATGTTATAAAGTGCTATATCTACAATGCATCGGACGCAGAATGCGAACGTGAAAGCCCGAATAAATAATAAAAAATAAAATTATTTATTTGCCCGTTCACAATAGTAATATTGTCTTCAATGAAGTAGTAACAACAGCGGTAGCAGATAATGACAGCTATCCTCCGCGCTTGTTATATACTGTGTTGAAATAAAGAATACACTGATTCATCTGGAATTATTTGTTTATGCGCGTTTCGCGAGTTGGTGGAGTCCGATGGTGCATTCGCCCTAGCAAGGGTCGGTTAAAGGATAGGTCACCAACGGTATTCGTACTCACTTATTATCTCTAGCTCCTCCGTGCTTCGGAAGGCACTTTAAGCCGTTGATCTCAGCTGCATTTGCAGTCGTCTTTATACCCACCAATCCGCATTGGGCCCGCATGTGGACTATGGCCTGTCCTCCTTATCCATTAAAAATTACCAATTTGCTGGAGAGTTGGATGCATTTTAGCCATTTTAGAAGCATTTTAGGACAAGCTGAAAAGAGAACGCTTTGCGCTCGCTCGGTAAAAAAATAAAAAAAGGCTTTCCTTATGGGCGGATAAGGAGGATGGACCATATCCCGCCACGCGGGCCCGATTGGTGAGTGTTGACGACTGCAAATGTGCCTTCCGAAGCACGAAGAAGCTCGCAATAACAAATTTTTGGTTACCCATCCCACGATCGATCCTTGCGAAAGTTGCCATCGAGATCCTCAAACTCAGTAATCAGATTAAGGAAAATGGGAAATGTAGAATACGAGTCACTGAAATTCACAATGTTTTTTGTTATCTAGTTATCTATAATATAACTCACTTTGTACGTAACGTAGGTAATGTTGTAATAAATGATTTGCGATTCTTATAATGTGACTCGTTAGCTCAGCTGGTCAGAGCACCGAAATGAATACCAACATACGGCGGTCGGAGGTTCAAATCCTTCACGAGTCAATTTTTAGTTTGTTGTAGCTTTCATTTTTTTTTTTGGCTGATTACAAGTTCTTATAAAAGTCAGCCTTTGCTCGCAGCTGTATACATATATAACGCAGTGTGTCTAAGTCGCGTTATGCCTAGACCAAACGAAATGTGGGTTAGGTCAATTCAGTTTTAGTTCATAGCGAGATAGGCTCAGTGAGACTAAGATTCATTGAGTTGGGCGAAATAGGCAAATAAAACTATTGTAAAAAATATTCAACATTTGCCAAAAAATATAAACAATTTAAAACTAAATTATAATGCTTATGCTATGTTAAACAAAATTAGCCTATATTCACCCCTTATAGGAATAAAAAAAAAATGGTTTTTAAATTTGAGATTTTTGTGTTCACATTGCTATTTTTATACAATACTAAATAATAAACTAGAAAAAAATACGACTCGCACCAGATCAATTCGGGTTCGATTACCATCCGAGGATTGATCTGGTGCGAGTTGTATTTTTTCTAGTTTATTATTTAGTATTGTATAAAAAAATAGGTATTATAAAGACAAAGTGACTTTTTTTATTTTGATGGTAATGTTTAAAAAAACAAATCAGAGTTTAAACGTGAAAACCAATGTAAAATTAGACCAATAGCGACAGAGTCGTACGGCGAAATCGGCAATGTACAACAGTTGCATAGTACGGACTTTAGTCAAAAAGGATAAGTTTGAAGCAATATAGTAGCCAAAGTAATTAACAAAGGAAAGGTCACAGACGTTAACTCCATCCTGCAACTTTTGAAAACTTCGTTATTCTTCACTTCACAGTACGAGGAGGAAAGGCGAAGTTGAAAAGTGAAAGAAGTTGCAACGTGGCACCGAATAATAAGAAAATAAAGTAATTAGTAAATTGTATTGCTTGGCTACGAATGCTACGATGTAGCTACAGTGCTACGCGACTGAGGGCGTATTAAAAAAACGCACTACTGTGGTAAAATGTTACACGGAAGAGGGGGGGGGGGGGGGGGTGAAAATCTCGAGTTGATATTATGCGTCTAAACAAAGGGAAGTGTCTCCCACACTCTAACAAAATTGTTAGCAAACGAATACTTAAATTGAAAAGTAGTCTTCACAAACCTACATTATTTATAAAATCCAACGACACCCCACAAGATTTTTTTTAATCCCCATCATCTAAGGTATAACATTTTTTTCCAAGATTTTATTCCACCAATCTTTTGGCGTGATTTTAATTACAGCTTTCTAGAGTTTCTTGTACTAAGGGCCATTAAGCTAAGCCGCGGACAGACAGACGGACAGCTGACGGTCATGGCGAAACTATAAGGGTTCCTTGATAGCTTGGCTAAGGAACCCTAACTAATTCAATAAAAAAGAATCGCGATTGTCGAACGATGTAGGTCGTACTATTTGCTTGATGGTAATATTATGCTTTTAATATATTTTCAGAGTCGTTCAAATCGATTTGTTTCAGATTTACGGCTTTCAAGCCCATTAGCGACTGTCATTTATTTTAATTACCATTGTTTACGTTTTGATTAGTCGGTTAATTGGCTGATAACTTTAATGGTTTCGCTGTTTGGCTCCTATAATTACGCCATTGTTGTAATCCGCTAATCTGTTTCATTGGTACTTAGTAAACGATTAATTGATCTAATTTTGGCACCATTAAATACAACGATAGAGAAACAGTTATTTAATAGATTTACCTAAATAAATATCAGTCAAAAACAAGTGAAAATTAATGACGATATTTTTTTCTTGGCTATAGTTCGCCGGAGTCCAGAGCACTTATTGTCTAATTTCAAAATCTATCGCTATTAGGATGTGATGGATGTGATACATTGTACTTCTTTATTGCACAAATAAAATCTTACCAAAAAAATGTTATAATGTGTCACATCCACCTGTCAAATGAAAGCGATTGCGATAGATTTTGAAATAAGACAGTGGTGGTTAACTTTAATTTATATACCTACATACCACACATACATTGGAGTTCTGCAAAGGGTTTTATTCAGTAAATTGTTATTTGAGTGATTCTCGAAAGCCAAAAGCAGTATAACGAGTTTTCAAATACATCCTCACCACAGTTTCACACGTTGTTTTCTTGTAATTTTATTTGTACGAAATCTTCTCTATTTTGCGACGTATACCAATTCTATTTCACCATGTACGCAAAACATCCTATCTCACGGTCAATAGTCACTCGAGACGACCTTAACGTAATATTTATTGTGGCGAATAATACGCTCAATGTATTCAAGTCACTGGTATCACTACGCGACACCTTATATTTCATCGGGACCTATGTCGAATTGAATTGTTATTACGCACCAAAAATAAATCAACCTTTGCGTCGGAAAAATGATATATACGACGATAAAACGACACCCGTGAATACATTGAAGATTCTTGGCGACTTTTATATTATTTATACTTGGTTGTACGTTGTACCGTATATGGAAATATGTGCTTTAAGTTAAGTGTAAGAATGTTTAAAGTCGTCAAGGTGGTGTGATGACTCAAAGTAGTTTCTACCCTATATTAATACTTACCTTATTTTATTAGTCGCCCGGTAATAAAATAAGGATTATTATTGATGCAGTGCTCGGTGTTATTAGTAAAAGTACATTTCATAATAATAATAATACATAAAATAAAATAACTACATTTAATTAAATAACTATTAAACTAAACTAGGTAAATTAAACTAAAGTACCTTAATTCGCTCGAAGAAGAACTTGCCCAACTGAAGTGCCAGTGGGCAGGATATATAGCGAGAAGAACCTATGGCCGTTGGGGCGGAAAAGTATTGAAATGGCGACCGCGCACCGGATGACGCTCCGTGGGTAGGCCCCCGACAAGGTGGACCGACGATCTGGTGAAGGTCGCGGGAAGCCGCTGGATGCGAGCAGCGCAGGATCGATCGTCGTGGAGATCCTTGGGGGAGGCCTATACCCAGCAGTGGGTGTCGTGCGGCTGATATGATGATGACGAATAATAATAATTTTTGTTGCTGTCTACAAGACACCATCATGAGTAATAAGACACAGTGCAATGGAGCAATCGATTTATAGTTTTCCTTGTCATTGAAACCGATGTTCTAACTTTTGATATTACATAGAAAACTGACCTATGAGAAATATACAATCGTAGACCAAAAACGCTTAAAACTACAAACAGTTCCAAAGAATAAGGTTGTATGTGCGCAATTAACATTGGCCGGGCCTCCATTCTGCAGTTGTATTTCGTACTTAGCAGTAAAGTTTTCCCTGGTAGCGGGCAGAGTTAGCGCCGAGGAGCATTCCCTGGCTAATTAACGGCTGGCTGCATTGTTTGCATTTAGCTTGGTTTGGGAACAATTAGCTTCATTCACAAATGTGACGGATGCTTTTCTGTTTTAGGTGTTTTTAGCGCGCGTGAAGCGCTTTTTATTGACATTTTAGGAGTTTTTTGGTTCACTACTTTCATACAAACAAACTCAGTTGCAGATTTTTTATTAAATAACTCATTTATAAGGTACCATGTTAATCCGTAATGCGAATCAGGTGTTGATTTTCTTATGGTAGAGATAGATTGACCTGCCTGGCTATGAAAAAGAGTTATACTGCGGATTGTAACATTATTTCACAATATTGCATGTCGCAGTCAAATTGTATAAGACGCCGTTTTGAATTACGGAAATTAAGAAATTAAGAAAATATGATAAAGAGTAGCGGCCGCCTGCGACTTCGTCTGCTTGGACAGTTATTTCTCTATCCCTTGTGAACAGTACTCTTTTTCAGGATGAAAGGTATCTTATATCCTTCTCTGTACTCTTCTCTTCTCTGACAACGTGTATGCAAAATTTCTTGATGATCGGTTGAGTAGTTAGGATGTGAACGCGTACCAAAACTTGCTTTCGCAATTATGATGCAAAAGTAAGTGTTCTAATTATAAGTAAGAGTTATAAGTAAATAATTATAATAATAATAAAGGGCCTATGAAAAGCTTTTGGATATTAGTTTTCAACTCGATGCCTTAACATTAACAAAGGTAGGCTTAGTATGCCATGCTCTCTTTAATCATTTTATATTTTTTTGAATTGAAGTGATGGCTAGTTCATGCGTCATGCTCGTGAACGGATGCTGCCAGTGGGAATGGGTCTGTTGTTGTTAAATATAATGTTTTTTTTCTTTGTAACAGCCTAGACTGAATAACATTGAATTTAACTTGAACCCTGTAAATTAATTAAGTAGATAATTTGAAATTTATTAAGAAATGAGATAATTAAATAATGTTATTTATTTGTTAATCTTTGTTAATATAAAGTCTGGAAACGATATACATATTTGTAAATATCGTTCCATCTGATAACGCTGACAAGTTTTTTGCGCCCATTTTTAATTCTTGTCAGCTAAAAGTCGTCATAATGGGTGGAAGGGTAAAATATTTGTCGATTTAAAAATGCTTATTATGTGAGCTTATTTAAATAAAGATATTCTTTATTCATTCATTCATTAATAATAATAATAATTCACTCTTTTAGAATACAGCGTTCTTCCACAATGTTCTTGAGTTTGTAATAAGATGAAGCTCATGAGTGTATACTTAGTTGCGTGTTATGAGGTACTTATAACCTCATCATGTCTAAGGAATGTATGATTCTAGCAGCGTAAGAATGTACTTTATTATAAATTATGAAACTGGTGGTAGGTAGATACAGGTAGGTATTACAAACTGTAGAGGCCTTTGATGTTTTATTGCATTATGTTGTAGGTTCTTATTATTAATAAAATAATTATTATGATTCAATAAATTTAATCTATTAGTCGTGTTAGTCATTTTCATGCAAATAATTTTAAGGCTAAATACTTTTTAGTATAATTTTACTGCAATATTCAAATATTGTTTGTCTGTTGTCTCGAATAGCGTTAAGTATATTATCGTTATCCTTTGTTTTAAAACATACAATTTAAAGCCTGCTATCTCCTATAATCATAGGCCCAGTAGCGAATTTACAAAGCCTATTCTATCAGAGTCAATTTGACAACTAAACTGGATTAGCTTTTGATTACGAAAAAGCTTGACAAAACCTAACTAAAAAGCAGAAGCTCAGTTATAGCATCCAAGTTTCAAACATTTTACAATGAGCAAACATATGAAACGCCCAGAGTCCTCCAAATGCTTTTAAACGGACAAATGCGCCCAACGTTAAAAGCTTGAATAAAACAAACTGCCCTGAGTATTTGTGAACGGAGATGCTTGCGAAATATCAAATGTTTTGCTCGTTTTATTTTTAAATTGGAATAAGAATAATGGAAAGAAAAAACCGGGCAAGCGCGAGTCTAGGTCAGACGAAAACTTCTATGTTGCGTACAAAATTGTTTGTTGTCAACACTATTAAAAAAATAAGTTTTTTTTGCTAGCGCTACTTCTTGCTTCTTTTCAGATTTTACAAATTGAGCAAAGATATTGCAAAAAAATATTTCTAAACTTAGAAATATTTTTTTACGACTTAGTTTTTTGTAAACTTTCAACATAGTCATTGCAGACAGACCACGGACAGGTAGATAGATTAACAACAAAGTGTTTTTGTAAGACTTCAAAACTCTTTCGAGCTACGGAACCCTAAAAAGCATTTCGAAAACAAATAACGAAAGAAACTAAAATACGGAACAGACGGGCTTGAACTATAAGACATTTGCATCCAAACGAGGTTGCTACAATAAGATGGAAATGCGCGTTGCAGTCAGGGGTTGCAGTTGGAAGTAATGCATACTGGCCGCATTATTTAATGGGCTTAATACTATGTATGAGACGTTATTCAGGCGGATAACTTTCCAACAACCATTTCTTTGAATCATTGAACAAAAACGGAAAGCGATAGCTTTTTCAAGCATTTTTTGAGATGACTGTGATAGTGTGATTATGCATTACATTATTTATGCGAGTTTCAGTTCAAAGATAATGGGTACTGGCCGCATTTAAATGGGTGAATACAAGTATGATGTATAATAGGCTATTCACATAGGTTGATTATAGTCATCTAGCAAGTCGCTTCCAAAATTGAATTGCAGGTAATCGTGTCGCTATGTAGTTGATGGCGTAACCTAGGTAATAATTATGTTATATCGTATTTCCAGTTTTGGCTACCGGATCAGATAATTTTATTCACTCACCTGCGTCCTAGGCCAAAACTGCCATTTACGCGGTCGATTTTCGCCGTGCAGCGAAAGTTGAGCGGCTTTAGTCGCCTATGTAAATACCACATAAGACTTTTTTGCTGTCGAATTACTTTTTGTTTTTTTTTGGAATATCTGTTTATACGAGCAAATAGTGATTGATTCGTTCTATTAACTGTCTGTGTAGTGTATGGTGCAATATTTAAATCAGTAAGTAATTCGGAATATAAGATTAGAAATATGCTATAAATATTGGAGTAACTCGTTCCTATTGACAGGGTAACGATGAGGTGGGGATGGGTGGCATCCCCCCATTGATACGTAGCAGTAGTGGCACAGAATATATACTAGGTACTCTAAGTACAAGTTAGTACCTAACTTTTTTAAATTTAAGATTTTTGCATTCACAGTGCTATTTTTTACAATACTAAATAATATACTAGAAATACTTAACTTTCTCCTTACTAAAGTGCGGCACTGTAGTACTAAAATAGTCGTCATTTGGCTGCATTCATTGCGAGATAAAGGAGTTAGTTCTTGGTACATCCAGAAGGAAGTTACATGGTGTAGCGCAACGGGTCTAAATGTTAGCGGGCAACAATGAGAAACATAAAAGTCATCTTATGTTGCCGTATTGCCGCCGTTGCAAAACGTTGCTCCACGAAAAATAACTTTAGTGTAGGTGCATAATTACCCTATGGAACTACCCTGTAAAGCAGTAAAAATGTTTTACAACAAAAAGCATCAGCATATTATAGTCACGCGGCATAAAACCTCTTTACCGAGTTGGCTGACGAGAAAACATCTTGTTAAAACACTTGAATAGACAGGAAGCAGTAGGAAAGCAGCCAAATTTAATACAGAAGCAGTCCCAACGGGGTGTTGCAGTATCCTCTCGCAGACTGATATTGTGAAACTTTTCTTCGACGCAATCTACATAAAAAATGAGCTGAGGGTTCGTGGTGACCCCCCAGTAAATGAGAGTCTTTTGAACTGTTAATTTTGTTTGCATACAAAATGAAATCTGACATGAAAGTTATTTGCGCCTTGATCTTTACAGCACTGTCTATTTTGCATTACACTGAGTTTGTTTTGTTTATGAGTTTATGAATGTTTTTATAAAACTCTTTTCATAAAAAGATTAGATAGAAGATGGAACGATATAGGTATTCAATGGGGAGGCGAAGGCAAAGTGAATTACAGATGGCGCTTCATTCTTTGGAACAATTGTCAGTTTGAGCTTATATTGTCTTGACTGTGTATTACGTGATTTTACTTTTAGATTGTATTTTTTTCGGTTTTGCGGACAAACAATGCTAACTTTAGCTCATATAAAAGAAGAATTACGGAAAAGAAAAGCCAAAACAACAGGCAAGAAAGTTTATAGCAACTTACAAAAAATTGCTAACAAGCATTACATTTCTTTAAATTTCGTGTAAGATTTACAAGTAATCTTTTTATTTCAGATTAGAAGCATATGATTTAAATTTTAACAAAGCAACTGAGTGTGAATTTCCGTGTTTATAGTTGCCTGATGATGCCTTCTGTGCAATAGTAATTTCAGGTTTCTGTACTGGAATTTCTGTACCATCCAAAATTACACGAACCGTTTTATCATATTTATTTTATTATTCTAAGATTCTTGAATGACTCTGGCATATAAAATTCTATTAATTCTCTGTTTGGCCCCAATATTGGGCTTATTCCATATTTGATATACCTATAAAATTCATCCAAGTTATAAATATGCTAGAAACTGCTGAGGTTGAAATATTAAAGAACAAAGCTGTTATAATTCAAATGTTGTTTTATTTTGGCGAAGCTTCATCAAATTCATGAAACATTCCTTTTGATTTATAATGTTTCTCAGGCTCAGCAAAGGAGAAAATCGAGGGAAAAGCATCTTTTTTTGATATTTTTTTGCCCAATATTTTTTTTGTTACTGGGAAATCGATGAACTCCAATAATTTACAAGTTACATGCATAACAATGCGGAATTTTCTCAGTATAAAATTAAAAAGTGCAATACTCCAAGAGATTCCCATATGTTTTGACACTTTCTTTGAGGCGGCCCGGTACCAAGACCAGACGCCACCTATCGGGATAAAATTGCGCTTTTCCTCCCCATTCAGACAAATATAATACAGACTAAATTAGTATAAGGTATAAAGGTCCTTCTTAAATAGTGCACATAATTTTAAGGGGTTAATGTACTCATGCATACAAACAACTTTTACTATGGTACCAACATTGAAATCGCGAAAAAAAAATCTGCTGTTCCATACATTTTGATCTATTCGATTTTAAATTTTCTATGGAACAGCTGATTTTTTTTTCGCGATTTCAATATTGGTACCTACCATAATAAAAGTTGTTTGTATGCATGAGTACATTGACCCCTTAAAATTATGTGCACTATTTAAGAAGGACCTTACATATTATGTGTGTAGATGTATGGTTGTAAAATCGGTGCATGTAAAATATCATTAATTCATGTAGTTCGGAGAAAATTTAATTAAGTATGAGTCATTTCCAAATGTTTCGTTTGCATCATGAATGTAAATTTTGTAAGGTTTAATTACATTTCCTTTCATTGAAATCATATCTACCATCTACATCTGTGTTATTCCATTTCATTTATTCATATAAGAGCTTGCCTATGTATTTGATAAATAATTTCAGATAGAGCAATAAAATTATCAGAGTGAGATAATGAGAAAATCCATATCTCAATGACATAACAAGTTCCTCAAATTAAATAAATTATAAAGATTATGATTGTACTAGCGGCCGCCCGCGGTTCCACCTGCGTGGTCCCCGTTCCCGTGGGAATATCAGGATAAAAAGTATTATATGGTTTAATCTAGGCTATCTACTATCTGTGTGCCAAATTTCAACCAAATCCGTTCAGTAGTTTTTGCGTGATTGTGGAACATACATCCAAACATCTAAACATCCAAACCCATAAACTTTCACATTTATAATATTAGTAGGAAGTAGGATAGGATTATAAAGAGTATGATTGTATAATTTGGCTAAAATATAAAAAAAAACTTTTTTTGCTTGAACATGTTAGTAGGTTTTGTTATTTCAATAAATTGTAAAAAATAATTAAGTACCCAACAGAATCAAACATCGCATTAGTGTGTTCATAAATATCGTTATTTAAGTTGTACGATAACTTTTAAATCACGTCACCAAGGAATTTTCTGTAACAAACTTTCAAATGACAACTTAATACAAGTCCCAACTCGTAGGTTCATTGCTTGTTCACTTTCGATAGCTATAATGAAACTTTAAAGGTAAACTTGAGAGAAATCCGCAAGTTAAAGCGAACAAGATTGAAGTACACACATTTCTCAACGCAAGGTGGCGCAAGCCCCAGGAAAGTTTAAATTATGACGTAAACTAACCACTACCTTAGTTTACCGTCAAACTATTAAAAGATGAAAAATGTTACCTTTTCTTCATTAACTAGATGACTCGACAGACGTTGTCTTGTCTTAGATATGAATATTAAATTCTTTATAACCAAGTATATATCACTAGTTATGTTAGTAACGTGTATGATAGTCTATCCAAACTTACCATAACTCCATATTAAATTGAACGTTTAATATAAGACGTGATGGCTTCTGAACTAACCGTGATGAGCACTAAGAAGTTCAGTTTTCTTAAATCCTTTTTGTAAGAAATAATAAATTAATTATTTTACATGTATTTTATCAATAAAATAACTCTGACCGAAGCATCTGTTTTAAAAGACATTCAGTTTTTTTACATCCTCTTTGACGATATTTGCAGCACGCATAAGGTAACATTAAAAAAGTTTATACTGTCCAAAATAATTTTATATGGTGGTTAAGTATTCTTAAATTTCCTAATTTTATGCGCAATTTTCTTATTTTTTCTTTCATAAGAATCTTTTCCTGATAATAAAAGACACAAAAAAAAGAATTGGCGAAATCGGACCAGCCGTTCACGCGTGATGGCGTGACCAAGGGAAATAGGGATTCATTTTTATAAATATAAAGATGTAGATATCAAGTATTGCTGCGAGACCCATAGCAGCGAGATGGGAAAGTGTCAAGTTTAAGAAAATGACGAAGTCGTCCAGAGGGGCAAGAACGTCCTATGGCGACTACACATATGGACCCGTAGCACGAATGGCTATTGAAAAAAATAACGCACGTAAAAATACTCGATAGAGTAATTTTGATGATGTATCATGCCCATGTAGAAATACTCTATCGAGTACTTTTACGCACGTTTTTTTTCTCGATAGCTGTTCATACCAAGGGTATAGACGATCTACCGTGGGCTGGCCCCGTACAAGATGTACCGACGATATGGTGATCTTTTGTCTTTTTAGGGTTCCGTAGCCTTGTGGCAAAAAAGGAACCCTTATAGATTCGTCATGTCTGTCTGTCTGTCCGTATGTCACAGCCACTTTATTCCAAAACTATTAAGATTACACTGTTGAAACTAGGTAGGTAGATGTATTCTGTGAACCGCTTTACGATTTTCAACAAAAATAAAAATATTAAGGGGGGTCCCCATACATGGAACTGAAACAGAAATAATTTATTTTCATCAAATCTATACGTGTGCGTGTGGGGTGTCTCTAGATAGATAGAGCTATCTATAGACAGATCTTTAAAAATGACATTGAGGTTTTTAAAACAATTTTTTCTCAAAGTCAACCGTTTGCAAGATAAACGGCCAAAGCGGTAAAATGTGTGTCCCCCCCTCTAACTTTTAAAATAAGAGAGTGAAAAATCAAAAGAAAATATATGTTGTAGATCTTAATAAACACTTTCAACGAAAATTGGTTTGAACGAGATATATTTAGTAGTGTTAGAGATATAGCATATTTTCCAATACTAAAAATATAACTTTGTCGTTTATAACGGGTGGCGCAAAAGTACTGGCACTAAAGAAAATACTTTTATTTTTTTTATATGACATTTTCTGTCATTCTGTTGTTGAAAATTGTGTAGTGAACAAATATAAAATACACTGAAAATAAACATGGACCGTTTTACTCCCCAAGAACGTGGAATAATTGTGTCAATGTTCTTACGGAATAATTCATCAGTGATAAGAACACAACGTGAATTTCTTCGACGATTTCCCCACCGTCCGGCACCGATTGGTCGCACAATTCGACGCTTTGCCACACGCCTTGAAGCAACTGGCTCAACATGGTGTATGTGAACAAGCCACAGACCAGGGGCTTTTCACTTAGTACTTGACTCACTACAAGGGAACTCGATCTAAAATTTTAGTTGCGGAATGATTTGCTAGATGGCGTTCATTTTTCGTTTATCAAACTGTCGATAGATGTCGCTATCCCGTGCTGAATCGCGGTATCGTGTGTCTTTCACAGTTTTATAATAGTGAAAGCTGATTGACGTAACGTAAAGTTTTCTTCATAAAATGAAGAAACTGACCGGCGGGCTGATTATCTAATTAGAAACCGCCTAGCGACCGGTCGCAGTTCACAGATGAACGTAATACATTGCTACTTTTCTTTGGGGTAAAAAAAATCATACCAAAGAAAAGTAGCAATGGATGTCAAATGCAACCGGTCGCTAAATAGTTTCTTTTTAGATAATCATGGTGCGGTTACATGTCTAAAAAATTACAAGTCAAATTATACTGAAGATATCTAGTTGTACCTATATATATTATCGTACACATTTTGTCACATTTCGCTAGATGGCGCTGATCATTAGGTCTGACTGATAACTCTATCTCTAGTATAATAATGTACTCTATGCCACAGACTCTCGCAGCTCTAAAAGAAAACATTCGTCAAGAAATAACGAACATATCGCAGGAAGTGTTACGGCAAGTTATGCAAAATGTCATAAATAGGGCTCAAATGTGTATCAACTCTGGAGGTCACCATTTAAAAGACATCATCTTTAAATCCTAATGGTACGAAATTTAATGGCACAAATATACATTTAAAAAAACCTAAATCTAGTTTTCTAATTTAGAAAAAATGTTATAGCTGAACCAAATAGGGTCTTTACTTTTGCGCCACCCGTTATAAACACTATGAAGAACAAAGTTATTTTTGCAGATGAAAAATGATAGTGGTATTAATATTAAATATTGGACAACATCAACGATCTAATCAAATCATTGTATGCTATCATGGCAGGACAAAGCTCTTCATTATATTGTATAACATCTGTATGTATGCACCTATGTTTCACAATAAATGATTATGATTATTATGATAATAATTAGTTAAACTCAATATGAAATTATAAGCATGTTTAAAATATGGTCATTCATGATCATGTTGTTTTGTTCTATTTTGTAAGATAAAAGGTGACCAAGCTCTTTTGAAGGCATAAAAAGACAAACCACTATGTACGCATTTATCTTTTAACTTAGCATGATGTATTCCAAAGTGTATGTGTTAGCAATCTATACTAGAAAAGCTTATTAAACTACTTAAATCTTAGCGTTAAATTATACAACATTGATCAATAATTAGGTACGCCCGTCGCGTTGACTCCTTCCGCTTTCTTAGCAGACTAATCCGCTTTTAAATTATTCCGTTGGCCTCTTAAGTAGAAAGTTGCTTGCCATTAAACACTGAATAAGTACTTAAACACTTGAACTTCAGAAAGCTGCGCATTAAGTTGTTGTACATGGTTATTTCTTCGATGTAAATATTGTTTAAAAAATTTATAATGTCTTTTATCTACACCCATGCTTTAAATCCTCTATAAAAGGTTCTGCAACGGTTAGCTTACTGCCTGGTGGTAATTTTTACAGTATCCGAGCGGGAGGAGGACCTGATGCGCCGCGCGACCACGCGCTCAGCGTTGCATTATGAAATTCAGTACAACATTATAACACTCTTGCGGAAGACATAATGACGAGGAGGGGGAGGAAGGTCAAAGTCAAAGACAAAGTCAAAGTCAAAACCTGATGATGAAAAAATAGATGATACATATCATGGGTGTAGATAAATATCATAGGTGTTTTTAATCCATATGTATTAAAATATTGTTGTTTCCCAACAAAAAAAAATAAAAAATTAAAATGGGTGTAGATAAAGTCTTGTATGCAACTGTACATAATTAGGTATAGTACAGTTGCATAAATAACTATTACAGATATTTCGGACTAAACAAGTTTTAGAAAATTGCTAACGTAGTGATAAAAACAAAGAATTAAGTAATACTATGTTAAAATTCTACTGTAATACTAATTAACACAAGCTTTCTTCGAAATTAGCTTTTGCTCGTTGCTCTAACCACGCGGGATGTAGTTTCCCGTGGACGGAAATTACTAGTAACCAATGTCCTAAATCACCCTATATACATATTATACTTACCAAATTTTTCAGAAATCAGCAGCTTACACGCGAAAACGAAACAAAAGACTGCTTTACTATAGAATAAGTTTCGTATTGCTAATTGCACCTTCCGAAGCACAAAAGAGCTCGAAATAACAAATTTTTGGTCACCCATCCCATTTCTGATCATGTGAAAGTTGCTTAACTGTCGCAATAACAGAGCGATACGCGTACGCGCTGCGCCAAGCTCCTCAAACCCAGTAATCAGATACTATATGGAAAATGGGATGTAGAAAATTATGAGTCACTGGATTTCACAATATTTTATGTTATCTGATATGTATGACTGATTTTGTCCGTAACGTAGGTAGTGTTAATGATTTGTAACTCTTATGATGTGACTCGTTAGCTCAGCTGGTCAGAGCACCGAAATGAATACCAACATACGGCGGTCGGAGGTTCAAATCCTTCACGAGTCAATTTTTTATGTTGTAGCTTTCATAAACTGTTAATTTTTGTTCAGTTAAGTTTGATTACAAGTTCTTATAAAAGTCAGTAGCTACGTCATCGTCAGTTCGAAAATAAGTTCGCATAATCAACCTAAATGGAATAAATAATATTCATCTTATTAAATTTCTTCGCGTATTTATAATAAAACACTTTGTATGTACAATATACGCGCTGTAATCCATAAAAAAGTATAGTCAGGTGGGGTAAGTGAAACATACTTTATTTTTATTTAACAAGGTGTAGTAAAGCTATAAAACTCGCAATTAAAGTAGCTTCATAGGCAATGTACTCTTAATTAAATCAGCCTTTAACGGTATGAATATAAATATCTAAAGACTTGCATTAAGCAACAAAATCACGAAAAGAATATAAAAGCTAAGAAGTGTTTCACTTACCCCTGACAAGGGGGAAGTGAAACAGTGGCCAAAATAGCTTTAAATCTTGTGTCCATTTAATTAAAAACAGGACTAAAGGATCATGTTTAACCGTTAATATCCAAAATGTATCAAATTCTCATAAAATAGGGTCCAGCTTTAAAGATTTATCAAAAAAACATCGTGTTTTGCGTTTTGACATCTAATGAATTTCTTTTTGGTTTACTAGCTAGTTTAATGATCGCAGCGATATCTGTGTTGTATTAAGGGAAGTAATTCGTCATTCCTACTTTATCGACACATCGCTATGAGAATAAACTACGATAGTTTCTTAGATATGGTTGGGTGTTTCACTTACCCCGGTGTTTCACTTACCCCACCTGACTATATTTCTTTTCTAATGAACTATACGCGCGGAAGCCTTAGAAGTGTATAAACAATTTTTTAACACACTTGCTCGTAAAGTTAGCCCTAATACATCGCTTTTAGGGCCATAAACCGAGCTATAACAAACACGTGTAATAATATGTAAAACGTTACGTGTACGTTATAGAATTATCCCTACAAAGTTATAGTACATTATGAGACAAGTTAGCTTAGGTTGCTCATTGCACACAAGGCTATGGGTTGCAGCCCGAGCCACAGGCGAGGGTGTAACTCAGCCGAGTGTGCAATAAGCAAGAGCTCACGAGTTTCATACGACGTTTTTCAACACATTTGCGAAAAAAAAAACAAAGTAATTTACCACACAGCAACAAAAACGACAAAAACAAAATATGATAATTATGATGGGAAAAGGCGCGAAGGTTTTTTTTTTGTTTTTTTTCACACACCCAATGCAAGGATATTTTGCGAACAACAGGGTTAGTAAGCCTCAGACCAAATAAAAAAGGGAAGACGGAGTCTTCCAAGCAATGCACTGAAGCCAGTTTTTTTATGCATTAGTGTGTGAGCCGGTGTTGCCATAGTAATTCATATTACCCCAATGTAATAAGAATAACGCGTTATGAAATAATAACGTTATATCACATATTAGAATCAAAACGCTATATCACGCGATATAAATCAGTCATGCTAGGCTGGATTCAAGAGATCATAATACGGCCCCAAGAGGGGTATTACAAGCTCTTAAAACTTGTCAGTTTTCTGAATGGCTATCAATGCGTCTCTTTTATTACTGATAAAAGAGACGCAGACGATGATAGCCATTCAGCCATTCTGACTCGAGGTGTGGACTTGTGAGGCGACGGCTACACGCCTGGTACTACTGTGATCCATCAGTATTAAATCAGGGCCTATTTCATAAAATATTAGTTTAGAATTATTACAGATTAGAATTATGTTTCTTATTAATTATAAAACATAATTTTACCCCAATAAACTACTACTATGGTAAATTACTGTACTTTTTCATTCTTTTATGAAATAGACGCCTGATAAAATAATACTGATGGATCACAGTATTCACTACGCGTGTAGCCGTCATTCACCTAATGATAGATAGATAAGGTGAGCTTCTCAAAGCCCTGCATGCAGGGCTGTGAGTAGCCCGCTTTAAAAGTAGTGGCGGAAGTAGCAAGGAAATAGGAAAAATGTAAAAAATAAAACTACAGAATAACTAAAGTTTCGTGTATTTAAAGCGAGATGTTTGTCCTGACATGTTAGGCTTTTTGTGTCAGCATTCCGGCCGGACATAGAAAATGTCAGGCTCTTTTGGCTTATTCACATTATAGAAAACAAATCTTATAAATTAGCTTTAATATAATTATTTTTCTTTTTTGTACCTAACAATCAACTAGAACATTTTCAGTAAAACAATCAACAAATTTTGTAATAAATAATCAATTTTAAACTAATTAACATTTAAAATTATAAATAATCAACTGAACAACTAAAGCTTAAAATACGAAAACTAAAACTTTATTTTTGTCTAAGTACTTGAAATTTTAATTTGACACGTCATTATAAAAGAAAACAACAATAAAATACTTATTTATAAAAAAAATGTGTTGTCGTGATTACGTCGCTCCGTGTGGTTGCTTTAGCAAAATGTCAAGACTTTTTAGTAAAAATCCGGATTTTTGTCAGCATTTTTAGATACACCAACTGATTACGAGATACACGAGGGAAGTCCAAAATTCAATAAAAAGGATAGCCGTAGTCGCTTGCCACTTTGTCCTAGACACGCACGACACGAACAAGCTGGGGCCTATTACATAACAAATTACAATCTTCTATTATTAGTGATTTTCTATGGAAAAATACTAATAATATCACCTTGTATTTTGTTATGCAATAGGCCCCTGGAGGTCATTTACATTTAACATTTACAAAAATGTACTATTTCACACACACGGTCATCTGAATTACTAACTAGGCGAAGCCTGTACTATGGGTAACAGAGGCTAATAATTTTAGTTTATTTTTATGTTGATAGATGGCGCTATTCAATTAGGGAGGTTTTTTTTAATTTTACTCCCAGGGGCCCTACCGCCTAACTCAAAGCGATAGCCAAAGTGACAGCTATGCTCTATCCGTCCTTGTCATATCATAACACGATGACAAGGACGGAGAGTGCACTGACGTCATAAACCAAAGCCAGAGTCAAAGCGATAGAGTTAGGCGGTAGACGCGCTAAGAGGAGTAGATTGCCAAACAAAAATAAGAAGAAGAAGATTAACTGTCAAATTGACAAAATCTTTTGCTTTTTTCTTAAAAAGTTACGTACTTAGTTGAACAACGACATCTAGCCGTCTTTTAGGTACTACTTTTGTTTTTTAAACTGCCTTTTGAAAACCGCTCATTATGTTTTATCATTATTAAGAAATAATTCTACCCTAATAACTAAAAATTTATTAAATAAATAAAAAATAAAATAAAAAAAGAATGAAAAAGTACATGTGGTAATATACCATTGTAGTAGTTTATTGGGGTAGAATTATGTTTTATCATTATTAAGAAATCATTCTACCCTAATAAGAACAATGGTAAATTGTTGTAGTAAATTTACTATTTTTTATGAAATAGGCCCCTGATTAAATACTGATGGATCACAGTATTTACCACGCGTGTAGCCGTCGCCTAACCCTGATCGCATATACCGCCTCCGTTCCGTTCCGTCCGTGTCGTGGGTAAAAACGTCCAGAAACAGAAATAATTAACGCGCTATTTTTAACAAGAAACAAATAACGTTATGTTACGTTCCATGTTACCCAATAATAGGTTTAAACTATAACGTCTGGCATGGCAACACTTGTAGAGGTTCTGTGTTTCAAGTAATACCTTAATGTTTATTTAGAAATTAGTGAAAATAATAGTTTCGAATTTTACTTCCGTGTGAAATGTGATTCCATCCTGCTTTTTATGTGTTGAAGATTGACTTTTACACCCTTTCACTACACAATTCGGCATTTTCGTTGGTGAAATTATATTTTATTAGTACGTCCTTGGTACGTCCGCTTCGCACGGTGGCTGTTAAGAAAAGGCATAGTTTCGTTACATGTGTGTGCGTGCAACTGTGTATGTACATGCCAAGGCATAGTTTTATCGGCTTCACTGCTTCGTTCTATGAAGACTCCGTCTTCCCTTTTTTATTTGGTCTGAGTAGTAAGCATAAACAGCCTACTTCAAAATTATAATTTTAAGAGATAAAATGCAAATATTTTTATATTTTATAACAAAATATTGTGAACTTTTAGATTTTTGCATTCACAATGCTACTTTTATATTAAGATGAATAAATAATGAAAAATATTAGAAAAAATCGGCTCACCCGTAGCAATCCCGTCTAAGTTGCTACGGGTGAGCCGATTTTTTCTAATATTTTTCATTATTTATTCATCTTAAAAATATTGTGAATTATGAATAATTTGATTATAATAAATATTATTGTCTGACTTAATTCAGGACTTCCACGTTTATTTATTCTAAAAATGCGTAGCTTCGAGCAAAAATGTATATATTTTCAGCGGCGTAAAACCTCTTTGTTGTTACTAAAAAAATAACTGTATTACCCGGTTAAATTGGGAATGCTCTGTTATTTAACTTTGTAGGGATAATTGTATAACCAACTAGTGTTTTATATATTATTGCACGCGTTTATTATAGCTCGGTTTATGGCCCTAAAAGCGATGTATTAGGGCTGTACCAGCAAGTGTGTTGAAAAATTAGTACCTTACTGCAAGTTCTATGCGAGTAAACAAAGCATTCCCAATTTAACCGGGTAATAAAGTTTTTTTTTTAGTAACAACAAAGAGGTTTTATGCCGCTGTAAATTCATATAAATTTTTGGAATAAATAAATATGTAAGACCTTAATTAAGTCATACAAATATTAATTATTCATAATTCGCAATATTTTGTTATAAAATATAAAAATATTTGCATTTTATCATTTAAAATTATAATTTTGAAATAGGCTGTATGCTCACTCACCCCTTTGTTCGCAAATATTCTTGCATTGGGCGTGTGAAAAAAACAAAAAAAACCTGCGCGCTTGTTACCATAATTATCATATTTTGTTTTTGTCGTATTTGTTGCTGTGTGGTAAATTATTTTGTTTTTTTCCTCGCAAATGTGTTGACAAACGTCGTATGAAACTCGTGAGCTTATTTTTGCTTATTGCACACTCAGTTGAGTTACGCCCTTGCCTACGGCTCGGGCTGCAACCCACAGCCTCGTGTACAATAACTTGTCTCATAAGTAATGTACTATTGTATTGGCCTATCGGTGTTTATAATTTTCATAAAAAATAATACTTCGTAGCACGATCAACATCACTTCCTAATGTAAATTAAGGCAATTAAAATATTAAGTACTAACTTTTGCAATAGGTACTTTATACCAATTCAAATGTTTAAAATATGGTAATTCGTGATCATGTCATTTTGTTATTTTGTAAGATAATAGTAACAAACCAAGCTCTTTTGAAGGCATAACTTTTAATGCCTTTAAAAAAACTTGATTTGTCTTTACAAACACTAGGTACGCATTTATCT
Source organism: Agriphila tristella (assembly GCA_928269145.1). NCBI lineage: Eukaryota > Metazoa > Arthropoda > Insecta > Lepidoptera > Crambidae > Agriphila > Agriphila tristella. The sequence continues at coordinate 10,848,656 of OV743431.1, forward strand.
TTTAACTTAGCATGATATATTCCAAAGTGTATATGTTAATCTAGACTAGAAAAAGAGAACTTAAATACTACAAACTAGAACTAAACTAGAACTTAAATTATAGAGTTAAAGATTCAGCAACCGTTCTCCTGGCTGATTTGTCATTGGACTGTTCGTCGACAGGACAATTCATTTATTTCCGTTTCCCCAGCAGAGTCTTTCACCTATACGGACTGTTCGCCGACAGAATCTTTGGTATATGTCACTTTTGACGACACGTCGTTCGAACCTACTGAATGTTTCACCGACGATATGACGATAAACCTCTCTTTTAACTACAAACCTTTCCATCTACGGAGAATTCGCCGACAATATTAAGGCAAGCGAAATTACAAATAATATTTTTTTTGTAAATACATAGAAAATATATAAATACATACTCATAAATATGCTTTTTGTAGTTTGTTATATTATTTATTTAATTCAATATATCACCATGAATTAAAATATTTTTGAAATTAACTTCAAACTTCCACCCCTCTTTTTACCCCCTAAAGGGATGATTTCAGGGATTAAAACTATGTTTGTCATTTGTAAAATATCACCATACCAAATAAAATTTGAATTAACCAAACTACATACATTTAGATATATTATAGCCTAGCTATAGCTAGGCTTGAACAATTGTATCAACGTCTCAAATGTTTGGGTTCAGGACACAGTATTCATTGAATTCAATTTAATTAATTTTAGAACTGGAAGTTGCTTCGCTAAAACATAAAGTGATGTGAAATTCGGAAGCCGCAAAGTCATATAACATGATCGCACGAGGCTTCCTCCTTCATTGTAGAGGTTGTATAATAAACAGACGAACCAAAACCACAGCCTTCGCTTTATTAATACCAAGTGAATTACGAACTTTGTATTGTTTGTGTGTGTGTTTACTAATTTTCATATTATTATTTTGTCTTTAGTTTTAAATAATTTTTTTTTATGATGGTATTTGTTTTTGTTTCTTCGATAAAGAACGCCGTTCACATGAAATCATTACGTACAGTCAGCGTCAATTGATGTAAGCGTGTAGAGTAGTCAAAATGATCTAAAAAAAAAACTATTTGAGCTATGCAGTTAGAATCATCATATTGTTGTAAGCACACAAGGTGTTCAAAATGTCTTAGCACTCATTGTTTCATATTTATATAAGCAGTCCAGAGTGATCTAAGTTATCTTAGCAAACAAAGCTGTCAAAGTTATCTGTCAACAATGTAAATGCATTATGCACAGATAACTTTGACAGCTTTGTATGCTTAGATAATTTTGAACACTCTGACTGCTTATCAGTGGCGAGAGGTGAAATTATGGCGAAGCCGCTCTACAAAAAATATGAAAAATGTAATGATCTGCACAGTGGATCAGTGGGTTCCAAAAGGTAAGCCGATGGAAATCGGCTTGTATGGACCCTCCGCCACTGCTGCTTATATAAATATGAAACAATGAGTGATTAGATATTTTGAACACCTTCTGTGCTTACAACAATATGATGATTCTAACTGCGTAGATCAAATTTAATTTTTGTTTTCAGATCATTTTGACTACTCTTGACGCTTATATCAATTTGACGCTGACTGTACCTACAAGATTTCCAATCACACCAAAGAAAATATTTTAAAATGGTTGTAATAAAAAGGTTGAGTGAACATTTCAATGTTACAAAACCTATATTTATCTACATAAATACTTATCTAAAAATTTTTTTTACAACGTTATTTTATCACTAAGTAAGTATATTTTTTATCATGAATTTTAATGGGTTTTTTGTGATATATAGGGTCATTTTTGGACCCCTTTTCAAATTTTGTCAAGTCATTCTATAACAGCAGTACAATCAATTTATGAAGAAAAAAAATTTTTTTTTTTTACATTTTTACCCCAAACTTTTCCCTACACAAATTGAAATTGTTGTCACTGTTTGCGCATCGTACGGTCGATCCGCGCGAGCCCCCCTCCCGCCACCTGCCTTCCCCCGCTCACGCCCCGTGCGCGAGAGTGAGCGCACGCGCCTAGATTTTTAGGATATAAACAGTGGCTGAAAACTGTGAATTTTAAAAGTAATAATTCAAAATTATCTCACCAAATTTTTTTTTATTACTTCCTTGAACATAATTGATTTTGTAAAGGGGTCGCAAAATTATCCTGTATGTTTGTTTGCAATCAGCAGCCTACTAATGCTATGAGTTGTGTTGACTATGGCGATTTAATGGGAAAATTTGAGCTAGAAAAACGGAACTTGTATCTCTCTTGACGTCATTAGTTACAATTACAATGATAAATAGAGGAATTTATTCACAAAATGTTTCAGCGTAATTCAGGCTTACCCTTGAAAGTTTAGGTCAACATAATTTCCCTTTTACTTGACGAAGGTGAGATTTGTCTCTAAGCTGTGTTCCACTCCAGCTTACAAGCATGCCGCGTGTTAAATCGTGTATAAAATGGTAACCACAAGTTAAATACCTACAGCCCGGTTAAAATGAGTCATTCATAAAAAAATGGTTCGTGAAAAGTAAAAGTACATTCGTTTGAATTTGTATACTCGTCGAAGTAACAAAATTAGCAAAATAAAATGCGTTGATATAACAGCCTTTGTAGTTACACTCTGATTCTTGAAATCTGTTATATTTTTTTGAAAGAAAAAAGGAATTTTAAAAGTACCTTTTGATTCACATTTTTATAAAACAACTAGCTGTTGCCCGCGACTTCGTACGCGTGGACTTTATGACACCAGCATAGCATATAAATATGAACTAATGTAGTTACATAAGAAAATACTTGTAGCAGTGTTAAAAGTTTAAAAAATGATATTATTTTATTTTTTATATTTAATATTGTAAACATAGTTTAAAAAATTCTTTATAAACTATGTTCGGAGTCTTTCCTTCGGAAGCCAATATGAAAAGACCTGAAGCGTTACTAACCCTGGAAAAGCCACATAAAGTTTGCCATGAGAAAAACAACCAGTCCTTAGATCGACACCAGCGGCTGACCCGTATTTAGGCAAGTCGATACCTAAAATTAAGTCCAAACTGTTACCGCCTTCACCACGTGGAGGTACTCCCAGCTTATGTTATTATATTATGCTATACATCTTTAACCTGATCGCTTAGATTTCCACATAGATGGTTTTCGATTTTTTGCACATATATTAAACTTGGTTCTGCATCAGGCATTCCAGATCTTCGATTTTATTCCTCAACAAAAAATGCTCATCAGGCTGAACAACTTTTAAAAATATGTAATTTTTATATTTTGTAAAATTTAGCTGGACCATTATGGCTCTGCATCAGGTATTCCAGATCTTCAATTTTTATACCTCAACAAAAAATGCTCATCAGGCTGAACAACTTTTGCTAAGGTGTCATTTTTATATTCCTTATAGTTAAGTTGGACCATTATGGTTCTGCATCAGGTGTTCCATTTTCCAAAATCTATTATACCCTAAGTTATGCCCAGGCTTAACAGCTATATAACAAAAAAAGTTTCATTCGAATCCATTCAGTATTTCCTGAGATTAGCGTGTTCAAACAGACAAAAAAACAGACAAACACACTTTTTTTTTTCAAATTCTTACTCTATTACTATGTCTCCATCGCCCTATCATCCTAGCGGCCGCCCGCGACTTCGTCTGCGTGGAGAGTTTTTTGTTGTCCCTCGGGAACTGTTCGTTTTTTCTGGATGAAAGGTACCCTATGTCCTTTTCTGTACCCTTGACAACGTGTATGCAAAATTTCACGATGATCGGTTGAGTAGTTAAGTCGTGAAGGCGTAACAAACAAACAAACAAACGGACTTTCGCATTTATAATATTAGTAAGGATTAGTCGTCAATTTTAGTCTTAAAAATAAAAACAGCACCACTGATCCGTCTGTAGAGTGATGAACTTGGCTATCACAGCTTATGAAAGAAGAAGCGCTCATGGCGGAACTTGACAGACTGATCGTACTTGATCACGTTTGTTAAGCAACGCTCAGTCCAGCCAGGTGTCGGATGGGTGACCGTTAAGTGGCATTACAACTGAGCCTTGGACGAATCTTCGTCCAAGAACTGAGCGCTTCCGTGCTTCGGAGGGTACGTTAAACCGTCTTGATCCCGACTGTTGTCATCTGATAACAGTCGTTAAAATTTCTATTAAAATATTTATCTTAGCAGTCGTTAAGCCAAGTTACAGGCCTTACAGGCGACTTGATAAACTCTAACACCATAGGTGGCCACTATTCCTCATTCGATAAGAAGAAGAAGACAGCTTATGAAGAATGAATCTTTGAAATTTACACAGTACGACTGTAAATAGCTGTTCCATTTTGTGAAAGTTACAAGTTGCAGTGCAAAGCTCGCAGTGCAGTAAAATATGCTCTGAATCCTAGACAACAAATGGTTTGTATGCTTTGAAGAAGAGATCTTATGATGATAACTGATGAGTTTATGTTATTCTTTCGTGTTTCGTAGTAAACTAGTAATAGGTAGGTGGTATATGTTTATTATTTACACTTAATTCTATTAATATAAAACTAGGTAGGTAAACGATGTAGTAGTTCAGTTTAAAATAGTGCAAACTCACCGCAAAGGAAAAAAATGATAAATCGACAGACCTCTATTTGAGTTCCATACAATAACCTTATATGAAAGTCTAATATTATCCTAATCCTATCCTAATCCTACTAATAATATTATAAAATGTGGAAGTTTGTGGGTTTGGATGTTTGTTCCTCAATCACGCAAAAACGGCTAAACACATTTAGATGAAATTTGACACACAGATAGTTTATAGCCTGGATTAAAACAAAGGACACTTTTTATTGTTTTGTTATATTGAATTGTATGTTTTTCTTTTATTTTTATTTATTGTAACAGCCTAGACTGAATAACAAGTTCAAACTTTGAATTTAGCTTAAAATCTGTAAATTGATTGAGAAATTTGAAACTCATTTAGAAATGAGCTAATTCAATAATGTTATTTATTTGTTAATCTTTGTTAATATAAAGTCTGGAAACGATATACATATTTGTAAATATCGTTCCATCTGATTGATAAAGCTGACAAGTTTTTTGCGCCCATTTTTATTGTCAGTTAAAAGACGTCATAATGGGTGGTAGGGTAAAAGAATTGACGATTTAAAAATGCTTATTATGTGAGCTTATTTAAATAAAATATATTTCACTTTCACTTTCACTTATCCCGGTCTAAGGTTCCCTAGGATGTCCACGCGGACGAAGTCGCGGGCGGAAGCTAGTTCAATATAAAAACTGACTATAAACGTGAATTTAGTTTTTGCGCTAAAAATTTATTATACTAGCGGCCGCCCGCGACCTCGCCTGCGTGGAAAGTTTTTTTAGCTCTCCCTCAGGAACAATAACTTTTTTCGGTATAAAAGATATCCTATGTCCTTCTCTGTATCTCTAACAACGTGTATGCAAAATTTCATAATGATCAGTTCTGTAGTCAAGACGTGAAGGCGTAGGTAATAAACACACAAAAAACAAACTGACTTTCACATTTATACTAGTAAGCTTTGTACGGGTAATTTAATGTTATATAAAATAATACTTTATAAAATATAATTTTATTCTAGCACCAAGTTTTATAATATACTTATTTAAAGAACAGTATAACTGAAATGTTGCGTAATGAAACTATAGTTACAGGGGTACATTACCCTTACGATTTCGCAGTACCAATTACAGCCATTTCTGTTTGTCTCTTTGTTGATACAGCCTCCAAATGCGACGTCACAACCATGCGGGTTATCTCCGGATATCCGGCGTCTCAACCGGAATGCGCGGTTATGTTCACCGCTCAGATAAGAACACCCTGTTTTGTCAAACGCGCAGATTACAAATACCCGCTTATTAGTGAAAACATGTGAGGGTGAGGAAGGCTGTTTTAATATTAAGCCCAACCGTTCTACAAATATGTATTTTTTTTAATAATAAAGTGCTAATGTATTTCTGTATTTTGATTTTGAAAGGTACTAGTGGCTCAGTGAGCTTTTGTGCGTGTAGCTCAAATTGTATGATGTTTAAAATTAATCTGATAGATGTTGCCACAAGGTTATCAAAACTAGTCTAAATGCTGTTTGGTAGGTATTCTTTTATTTGATCTAGACTAGATGGCGCTTCTAATTTTGAACATATTTTAAAAATGAGCGATTATTTTTCAAAAATTTTCGATAATCGAACCTGCTCACAAAATTTTACGAGAATCGGTTGAGAAATGCGACCTGTAGACGAGAACAAAAGGACGTACAAAAGCATTTTTGCCTAAGCTTGAAGCAGAAACGCTTCGCGCTCTTGGACAAAACTAGAGGAAACATAACTCATAATATGGAAAATAGGTTAAAATTATTAGCATTTTAGTACGAAAATATTGTTTTGATGTAATAATAATACAATATTTTTCCCATTTGTCCCATAAGTTCGCGATAACAAGTAAAGTGTTATTTGTCTGCGAAGTTCTTCGAAGGATAATTATAATAATTAAAGATATCAAAGTAGGCTAATGTAGAATGGCCAAATATCAGGTTTCGTCAAAGACATATTACTTGGGTTTCGTTTAAAAATATCTTACCAAGATCCATTTGACGCGACAAAGAAAAGAATTTACATTTGTAATCCGAGCATGGTATTTGATTTCCTTTTCAAACCTTGTTCCACCTAATATTATACCGCGAGCAATAAAATACCTGCCTTACATTCCTTTTTTTCTGTCGTTTAATTTCTCCCCTTTTAGATATTTCAGTCCGTTGTAAATAGATTACGCACATTTGTGTCAACGGAATTTTTATAATCCACGTTACTATACGCAACAGGTGCAACAGGTGGGTAAAAACGTTGTTAAGGTCAAGTTATTTTTAGGTTTTGTTGAATTTTACAGTAGAAACTTTTGTCAAATGTACTAAGTTTAGCATGAAATTGGACGTAACAACACTCTTAAACAACAGTATTTTTTTTGAAAATGAAAAAATATTTATTTTCTGCCACAAAGTTTACATAGTACACACAGTTTATTGTTAGTTTCATTATAACTATAATTGGTTAACTAAAGTAATACTTTGTGGGAGACTGATGCCTAAACTAGACATAAAAATGCCTGTATGTCAGGTCATCAGGTTGAATGTTGAATGTAGAGAAATATAATATTATTGTTTTGTCGTCAAAAATATGAATTTACATACAACTATGTTCAAACCCCTTGAATCCCTAATCGTATCAATTTTTTGATTACCTACTTGAAATTTTCAGTGAGTTAGTGATTTGATGTAGCATTAATTGACACGAAATTTCGTAGGCATGTTAAATTTACGTATTCATAAAGTGGTCTTATAATTCAGTGAACTGATTGCGAAAGCAATCATCGCTAAATTGTATGTAGCCGCTAGTAATATAATAAGTCTATGTATGTAGCAAAATATTTTAAGATAAGTACTTATGAAAATTAAAATTAAATACCATATAATTTCACCACTAAAGTATAGATAGCACAAAGTTTTACTATAGACGACTATCTGGCATGACTTTTATGAGCTTTATTCAACTTATATTGCTATGTCAACACCATGTGCTTCATCTTGCATCTTCAACTTTCAATTTGTCTTGCTTCAAGCTCTTGTAATACAACTTTTTAATATTCCTTTGAAAAGTATAGGGCATGCGCAATGCTATGCCGTTTTACGCATGCAAATTAACGCAAGATGAACATGAAAAACTGGGTAACTAGAGCATAAGAACTGAGCAGTCAGTTGGCGTGTAAAGTACAATTCGGATTAGGTAGACTTCTAAGCAAAATGTCCTTAAGTGATCCATTGACGCAGTGCTGACTTCGACGGATCACCCGACGGGTCAGAGTGACTTAGAAGATAACGCAGCAATTTGTTCAGTCCACGAACGCTGGCGTCGCGCCAGACAGCCTCTCTTTGAGCTTTACACCGCTATTCCATTATCCTAATAGACGTCAGCGTAGAGGGCGGATGTATGCCGCACTTGCTGGGTTAATGATTGTGCTTGGATCGCTGTTTTGAGACCTCACTTTTGTTCCATGCTGCCGAATGCCGTTATTTTTATCCCCGTTTTGAAAGACCACTGTCACTTTTGCTGCTTGCTTCCCGTATCAAAGGTATCTTACTTTCAGTTTGTCTGCTGACTTCATACGGTCCCAAAGCTTTTTGTGAAAGCTCAGCGGCCCTATTTTTGAATCGCTCGGCTGGCGTCGAGCGCTCGTTTCTACTGATTTTCGTTCGACAGCTCATACATTTGAGTTGATTTGTCGAACGAAAATCTGTAGAAACGAGCGCTCGACGCCAGCCGAGCGATTCAAAAATAAGGCCCCAGATAGTCAAATCGTGTATCTTTGTTCTTGTTGGTCGATTTTAAAGTTACCATTTTAAATTACTTATTATATTATTGTTATTATATTAACTTGTATGTATAACTAAGACGAACAATATTTGTGGCGAGCGGACAACTGATTATCTGGTTCCTCGATTGATTAATGAACTACCTACTGAATTGCGGAATATTATCAACGCACAAAATATTAAAATTAAACTAAAAATACACTTTCTAAAATAATTAACTGTCATATTCATTGTGTTAGTTAAAAATCTTATTTTTTTGTTAACCTAATGACTAGTGTATTAAGTATAACACAATTGTTTCTTTATTGTTACTCATATTCTTATGCTTTTAATAAAGTGAGTATCGACTTTGTAGGCTGAAATAGCACTCACTATAAACCTCAGTGGTTTACGTAGTGCTTTTTAAATTTGTATTTTCTCTGTATTTATGTTTATATTAATAAATAAATTAAAAAAACTGTGTTTTAGTGCAATAAAGGGTATATTATTAATTATTTGTTGAATACAATTTCGTAAATTTAAATCATTCCTTTTATTGTATTTAACCAATCAGTGTCTGAAGAAAATATTTATGTTGGTGCTAATTTTCTATTCCAAGTGAATTTTGTACATTTTTTATGTTATTTATGGAATTAGGTACTTAGTGTAAGTGTTATTTTTCCTCGGCATGGTGGACGGAGGTTCGTGACCAACTAGAATAAAATAAAACAGAGTTGTATTCACCGTGAATGTGTGGGTCTGTGACACTAATTACCAGGAAACACTGAAATATATTTGTCCCTTAGCCGGAGAAGGAAATCCATTAGGCTGTGTCTTTACCCCTAATCCTTATGTATGGCAGATAAATTGTAAGTGCTCGTATTCCATATCAAATAGTACATAAAAATGTAATACACTTCTTACACTTTTGAGTTGAAGAACATAATAAAATTATAAAAATCCAGTAAGTGTCTAGCAAAAAAGTCAAATACCCGTCAATACTATGACAAAACAATTATCCCTGAGATAATAATCCTTTCGAGACATTAAATCATCGAAATTCTAATCTATTTACAAGGCAAAAGCGTCAAAAGACTTAATTTTAAAGCGTTGAAGACCGCATAACCTGACAGAGATTAGCGAAAACAAAGTTGGTAGATAAATTCGGCGATGAATTCAGCATCAGAAAACTCGTCTCGGAGATTTTCAGTAACAAAAGTTATTATTCTTAACCGAGCATTTGGGAGCATCCCTTCGTACATAACGGAGAGATGATTAAAATATCAGCTATCCCTAGCGGCTGCCGCGGGATTGTCTTTTGTAGGGGAATAAACGGTACGGCCCGCGGGCCGGACTTAGGGAACGTCTAAGGGGCCTTATAAATTAATAAAATTGTAAAGAAATAAGTAGTGGTAACGCATAAGGAATTCTAATCAACAGCACACTAGGTTGCCACTTTTATGTAAATTCACTTTGAAGTTTGGTATTTATTGGATAAAGACAGGCGCCCGCAACTTCGTCCGCATTGACCCTAGAGAACCTTTGACCAGAATAAAAGTATTTTTTATGTTAATCCAGGTCCTAATTTGTCTACTAACAAAATTTCATCCAAATCTGTTTAGCCGTTTTTCCGTGATTGAGTATATCCAAACATCTAAACATCTAAACTTTCACATTTATGATATTGGAAGCCAGGTACTCACACTGTTATACTACTGTTATAAGCATACTTACTCACTAGTAGAGCATATTTTTTATGCAAATGTAAATAAAATGAAAAAAGTTTGATCAAATTGGGACTGAATCACGACTAGGTTTAGCAACAGTCTTCTAAAATTTTATGGCCCAGCTTGTCAGCGTCAAAGCTGGGATGCAGATGTTTTCCTACAGTTTCTTAATATTTAACATAATTTATATTATCGAGAGATTCAAGAAAGGTAAGTATTGCATAATGCACATAAAAATCCAGTCCAGTTAAAAAAAGTCATCGTCGCATTTTACAAATAAACGAAATTGTTTCAAGTTCCGAATGTTTCGACATCGGATTAATTTATATTCATAACCACCCTTTCTCCGGCCCTGTGGTTCCGTCAGGACAATTTTCCGTCGAGCTATGTCGTCGGGCAACATGCAAGAGAAATTTCGTTATCTACGCTTTTTTCTTTTCGCAATTTATGATATTCATGGCGTAAAGAGTTGTTATGCCATTTCAAATTGAACAAACAACTGTCGGTTCGAGGGCCGTGCAATTTTTTTGTGAATCACAAAGAAAAGTGGTACCAACGAGCTCGTGAATTGATGAGCTGTGCGTATTTTCACCGTTATTTTTTCGTCAGTTGAGGTCGAATTAAACGGTTTTTTCTGGTGAAGCTTTTTGTTGTTTTTACATACAGGATTTACTGTAAAATGTGTATTATTTTTCATTATGTAATTTGATGCGTACAAAAAAGGATAAAATGCCGGGTTTTAATGCCTTTAGGATCTGTACGAGATAGTAATTTTATATTATTCTGGTTTCTTATTATTTAGCTTTTAAGTTTACGTTAGCGTTTTATTCTAATGCTATATCCACAACAGTTTGTTTTCAAGTTCATCTTTCGTCTTCAACTTTCAATTCATCTTGCGTTATTTGAAATACAAATTTTGTCGTTCCTTTGAGAAGTATAGGGCACGTGCTATTATGCAATAGCACATGTCCTATACTTCTCAAAGGAAGGCATGTGCCTTATGGCACTTCAGGCATGCGTCAGATGAAAGCGCAAGATGAACGTGAAAGTGAAATGGTGTAGACGTAGCATAGAGAATACAAAGTTTGCCACTTGGGTAGGGAGGCTAACATTTCCGGAACAAATGCTTACTTCCGCTAAATGGCCCAAAACAGTTAGAGCTAGCGTATCGTGTCCTAACTGACGGATCACATACGCAATAAAGTGTTAACCGTAAATCCCGCGTTATCAGCGGCCAGCAAACGTACAGCAGCTATGAAACGAACTCAATCTGCATACATTTGCAGTTGACCCTGTTAGTACTAGACTAGTTTGTGTACCAGAGGCTTAATTCTACTAACACGTTTTAGCTAATCGTACACGTAATAGAGTCGAAGTTGAACTTAATTCACATTTTGCATTCAACTTTTTCATTGTAACATAACGTAAACGTGACTTTAATATTTCCAGTAAAGAAAATTATAGGTAGCAAAACATTTTGTCAAAAGAAAAATAAAATGTTTTGATATTCGAGCAACTGTTCTTGAAAACTAATCATACTTACGTAAGCTAATGGATTTATGCCACTTTGGTCAGATTTCACTATCGTCAGAATAAAATGAAGGTTGTTTATTTTCTGACGAAAACTGAACTCCTACCGACAGACTACAGCACATCAGAGTCAGGTGACACAGCATACACATAGTACAGGTACTGGCAGAGCAGGATTTGAGACAGACATAGGCCACGGACGTAGGTCACAGCAGGACAGACAACATGTCTACGCCTGCCTCTCAACTTTCGCTTTATATCTCCTCCACACATCGACAGAGTATCCAATACCCCTGTCCACACATCCGCCGATGTGGGTAATTTGACGTTTGTGTGCGGCAAACGAGCAAATACCTCCCTCTACCACATCGACGTGTAAAAGAGGCTTTACACCTTATTATTGGCTATCGCAATCACTAAATAAACCACCCAACTTCCACCGTTACTCACTACCAGCTTTCGATTCTCTATTGAACGTAACAATATGCATATTGATAACTAGCTTTCGCCCGCAACTTCGTCCGCGAGCACTTTACAGAAAATCCTTACGGAATCCTTCAACCAGGATCCGAACAGCCGTTTTTACGCGATTAGGCGGGTCCCCACCAAGCGAGCAGCCTCACGAGGCAAAACGTTTGCCGCGTGTGACGGGCCTCGCACGAGGCTGCTCGCTTGGTGGGGACCCGCCTGATCGCGTAAAAACGGCTGTTCGGATCCTGGTTGAAGGATTCCGTAAGGATTTTCTGAAAAGTGCTCGCGGACGAAGCTAGTTCATTGATATTTTTTTTAAACAGAGAAATTGAATTCATTTATAGAAACAGTGAAAAAACTGTATTTTTTCATCACGATTGCGATGTTACTATAATCTTTCCCTCTCCCTCTCCCATACCCCTTACAGTCTGTCCCTTAGCAGGGAAGTCAAGTATCTAGGAGTGATACTAGACAACAAACTCCTCTGGAATAGACATCTCGAAGGGAAACTAAACAAAGCCACCATCATCTTTTGCCAATGTAAAAGACTACTCGGCAAAAGCTGGGGGCTATCACCGAAAATAACAATGTGGCTGTATAAAACCGTTATACGTCCCATAATCACATACGGAGCCGTTGCCTGGTGGTCCAAAACAGAACAAAGAACCGTCATCAACAAGCTGCAGAAATTCCAAAGATTGGCATGTTCTGCGATAACCGGCTGCATGCGAACTACCCCCACAGCCGCCCTAGAAGTAGCTCTGGACCTAACACCTCTGGACCTGTTTATACAACGGAAGCCTCCATGGCTGCTATAAGGCTTAAACACCTGGGTCTGTGGTACAACCAAGAGGTTCCTCACTCCACATTGTGGAATAATCTAATGAAACATGAGCCACTAATCGCTGCCCCATTGCGACAGGATCCCAAAACAATTCAATTTCGAAAAGAAATATAAGATACAGTTATTTGAAAGTGACCGAGATTACTCCGGCATACATGAAGTCCGAATTTATACGGACGGCTCCAAGATGGGGACTGGTACTGGTGCTGGAGTATTCTCACAAGACCTAAATATCAAAATATCACAAGCATTAGGCCAATATAGTTCGATATTTCAATGCGAATGTGTTGCAATAATAAATGCCGCTACCACGGCCCTGTCTAGAGGTATGAAGGAACTAAACATCCGCATACTGACAGACAGCATGGCCGATCTAACAGCACTGGAGGCCAACACGATCAACTCCAGTATCGTCTACGAATGCCACCAAGTTTTGGATCGTTTAGCATCCAAAAACAAAGTAATCCTACAATGGATTAAAGGGCATAGTGGATCACACGGGAACGACGCCGCCGATGAGCTGGCTAGAAAGGGATCTTCTACAACAATGGCAGGACCCATACCCATTCTGCCACTCCCGTTCAGCCAACTGCGCTCATGGGTGAGACAACGTCCTCGTGCTGCACATAATACTCGTTGGGTAAATCTAACAAGCTGTAGACAGTCCAAGTTGGCGATGACCGCAGTCTCGCCGCGGTTGACCTGTAGACTGCTCAGCCTTAATCGTCCAGACCTCCGAATAGTTGTAGGTACACTTACAGGTCACCTTGCCTTAAACCGACAACTATTCATCATGAATGCGACAGACAGTCCCCTATGTAGAGGATGCCTGGACGCAGAGGAAACAGCCGCCCACGTGATCCTGGAGTGCGTGGGTTTGGCCGCACACCGGGCAGAAATCCTCAAAGACGTGAGGTCGCTCCTAGAAGCCTGTGAACGCCCCAGGAGGCTTCTGCGCTTCTGGAAGGAGCTGGGATGGCTTGACTAGCCACACCAATGCTGTGTTCACGCATAACGGACCAAATGAGAGTCTAAATGCGGAAAAAAAGAGCCCATCACCAATACCCCTTACGGTCACCGACCCCTTCCCGTCCACGACCCCTTTAAAAAATTTGAGCCCCCATTTCACCTTCTTGGGGGCTGAATCATGTCTTAAGGCGAGGTGGTAGTGAAAGTGGCGCCGCCACTACATTTATTTTTATTACTCGTAACCTAATATTTAAAAAAAGCTCAAGTAATAATCTATTAAATTGTCTCTAATATTTTTTGAATAACTCTTCAACAGTTATCATTCATTCTGTAAGTTTTAAAATCCATAATTGCCAAAAGTGGCCACTTTGAGCTAAAATGGATTTTAAAACTTACAGAAAGGATGAAAACTGTTGAAGAGTTATTAAAAAAATTTTAGAGACAATTTAAGATATTATTTTTTAAATATCGACTTGGTTTAAGAGTAATAAAAATAAATGTAGTGGCGGCGCCACTTTCACTACCACCTCGCCTTAATGGGGACTTCAAAATGAATGTCATTTTCGCAATCACCATCCCATAAAACCCTAAAAACGACATCTATATCAATTTTTAAGGTTCCGTACCCAAAGGGTAAAAACGGGACCCTATTACTAAGACTCCGCAGTCCGTCTGTCTGTCTGTCTGTCTGTCTGTCTGTAACCAGGCTACAATTCATGAACCGTGATAGCTAGAAAGTTGAAATTTTCAAATATGATGTATTTCTGTTGCCGCTATAACAACAAATACTAAAAACAGAATAAAGTAAATATTTGAGAGGGGCTCCCATACAACAAACGTGTTTTTTTTACCATTTTTTGGTACGGAACCCTTCGTGCGCGAGTCCGACTCGCACTTGGCCGGTTTTTATGTTTACTTACCCACCATATTACCCCAAGGATGATTTTCAAAATAACAAATTACGTGTTTGTCTATTTAGTTTAAGATGTTCTCCTACAAAGTTAAAAATTGTGATTTCGATTTAATATTCTTTTTCCATACAAAACTTGAACCCTATTTTCACCCTTTTAGGGGTTAAATCATGTCCACCATGTTGGACTTCAAAATAAATGTCATATTCGTAATCACCATCCCATAAGATCTTAAGAACGACATCCACATCGATTTTCATTTTTACTTACCCCATTTACCCCTTAAGGGATGATTTCCAAATAACAAAATATTTGTTTGCCTATTTATTTTAAGATGTGCTCCAACTAATTTTAAAGTTGTAATGTCTATTTCATATACTTTTTCCATACAAAATTTTAACCCCATTTTCACCCCCTTAGGGGTAAAATCATATCCACGGTGTTAGACTTCAAAAAAAATGACATTTTCGCAATCACTATCCCACAAAACCTCAAGAACGATATCCATATCGATTTTATGATTACTTACCCCATTTACGCCCTAAGTGGTTGATTTTCAAAATCATAAAAAACATGTTTGCCTATATTTATTTTTAGACGTGCTCCTACCAATTTTAAAGTTGTATACTTAGTCTATTTTATACTATATTTCCATACAAAATTTGACCCCATTTTCACCCCTTTAGGGGTTAAATCATGTCCAGCGTGTTGGACTTCAAAATAAATGTCATTTTCGCAATTGTCATCCCAGAAAACCCCAATAACGACATCCATATCTATTTTTAGGGGTTTTCACCCCATTTTACTCCTATTTCATCCCCATAAGGGTTGAAATACTACCAATAACAATGAAGGTTCCGTTAGATTTCTATTTATAAGCTTAAATTATAAATTTGGCAGTTTTTACTTCGAAAATGAAGGATTTTCTATACACAACTCCATCACCCTTTTCATCCCTTTAGGGGCAGAATTTTCAAAAAAACTAAGATACGTATATATTAATTTTCAATTGTCAGCCTAAACACAAAATTTGAAGATCCTAACTTCGAAACTGAGGGACTTTCATACAAACTTTGTAACCCCGTTTCACCCGTTTGGGGAGTGAGTTTTGAAAAATCCTTTCTTAGTGCACCCTTAGACCTCATAAGGAACCTATGTGCTAAATTTGAAGTCTCTAGATTCAGCGGTTTAGTCTGTGCGTTGATATGTCAGTCAGTCAGTTTCTTCTTTTATATATTAAGATTGATAGTAGCATTTTTACCAAATTAAAACCTGTTGCAAGCTTATCCAGCTTTTCACTCACGCGACTACCAATTTGTACACGGTTTTATCCGTAGCACAATCGTGTTTTTTGTGCGAACAAAGCCAACAGAGGGTTCAAAAAGGTTCGATCGAACCCTTTGATTATAAATATAAATGTTAATCTCTTGTTTTTTCAGTGCCAATCATCAAGATATGACACAACATTATTATGCCTTTGAATGTAATATATGCTTAGTTTATTTTCTTAAAGAACATAATAATAATAATGGAACCAATTGTTTAATTTATTTTCATCCACCCATTTGTACGTATGTGTATAAAACAACGGGTGACAATATTCGGTTGATGATAATATTAAGATGTTAATACATATAATTATTTATATTTTATTTTAGGCCAGGTTCAAGGGAGAAGCGGAAAAAAACTGTTTTGTTATGAGCGATATTGCTGTGCTATGAACTATACCTATGCTATCTATATACAGGGTAATTTTTTGACCTCTTTTCAAATTTTGTCAGGTCATTCTATAACAGCAGTACAATCAATCTATGAAGTAAAAAAAAATATTTTTTTCTACATTTTTATCCCAAACTTTTCCCTACACAAATTGAAATTGTTGTCACTGTTTGCGCAACGCACAGGTCGACCCGCGTCGTCGGTCGTCAAAATGACCCTGTTTATACTTTCATATTATAGCGTAATCTCAAATGCACTTAAAAGACTAATCAAGTGAGTTCATGTATCATAGTTTTTATAAGTTGTTTTATTAACACGTTTATAATGTTGCTTTCTGGTTTATTTATGTATTTATTAGTGTGTCCGCTACCTATGTGATGGCCAGCGTGGCGCAGCATGCAAGTAATAAAAATGTGGCCAGTGTAAATGATTATTCAATCCATAAATTATAATTAGTTAGATAAAATAGTAACTAGTCGATTTTCATCAACCACTAACGTAAAAACTTATTCTCTTACTAAATATACTACGATTTTCGATGAATTGTTCATCATAGAAATCAAAGTGCTTTGGTCTAGATAGAGGGATCCTAAAAGCTTTCGTATGGGTATTACACTTATGCCTCTCGAGCTACTCTCGTTTCGGGTCCGGTTGTCGATCAGATCTCGATTTTCCATTTGGAAATATTTGTGCCAACATTGGAAGGAACTTAAAATGAAAAAGATATTTATGGTATATCTAGTCTCGGAATTATTTTGTCAACACTTCTTACATTTAAGATACATATATAAAAAAATCACAGATTTTGCAGTCCCCGCAAGAATCGGAGCATTGAAAATAAATACAAAAATCCTTCGACTAAAAGTGATGTAGGTACTATACATACTTTATCTACCTATTCATAAATTACAAACGCAAGAAAAATCCGTTGGGCCTGCTATTACTACAAAACTATTAACCGCATCCAAATTGGTCAAACCGCTTTGGAAATAAATGAGAAAATGATAACTGCAGCGCCCCCTTGCGGTTAAACACCATAACATCTATCTGAGAACCATGGCCGATAACCTAGAAACCCATTATAGAAAACCGCATCGAAATCAGTTGAGTAGTTTTGGAGAACTTCTCAAGCGCGACTTATCTGGTTGCTGCAGCGCCCCCTGGTGGTCTACCACCATGTAACATATCTAAAAACCTGCTCTGAAATGAAACCTTTTGATTGCAAAAAACCGCATTGAAATCGGCCCAGTAGTTTCCAAGGAAAATGGTAATAGACAAACTTGACTTATCTGGTTGCTGCAGAGTCCCCTGGTGGTCTACCACCATGAAACATGTCTAAGAACCTGCTCTGAAATTAAACTTTTTGAATGCAAAAAACCGCATCGAAATCGGCTTAGTAGTTTCCGAGGAAAATGGTAACAGACAAACACAAACAAACAAACGCACAACCTCTAACCCCAAACGCATATACCGCCTCCGTTCCTTTCCGTCCGTCGTGGGTAAAAACAAAAATTTACGAAAAAACCAAAATCGATTTAAATGCAAAATCTTATTATTTTTCTAAGGAAGTACTTACTATTTATTTTTACAATTGTGACACTCGGATTCGCATTGAGTCACAAAAACACCCTCTGACTGTGTCGATGCGGTGCGGTGGTCGACGCGGCCGCGGCCGCCAAAACAAAAAAAGCTACAAGCCGATTTTCAAAATTCAACCGCTCACACGTGTCTCGATACATTTTTTAACTTTTGTTACAATTTCCATCATGATTCTCCCAAAATCCTCTGAGCAATGGTCAAAAATACATCTCAGGCGATTTGCATCTGATAACCATTTTTAATGGTAGAACATCAAAACGTCTCACTCGAAACACTATCGCTTTTCGTAGCCAGTAAAACAATTGCACGAGGAAGCGAATTTTACCAAACTCTCTGAAATCTTATTGAAGGCAACGAGTCGTTTTCGACAAAGTTAGCGTTTTGAAATCGAGTTAAGATCCATTAACTATTCGCGGTTTAATTTTCTCCGAGATGAGGTTTTAATTCCAGTTCTCCAAGTTGCCTTCTCGGAATTTTGCACAACTGTTTTTGCGTATAAAAGACGAAAGGTGGTTAAGACAGAAAAAAAGTCTTACACAAACGACGTTCAATTTGGATTTTTCAAATAAGACCTGAATTGGCAATTTATTTCAAAGATGAAGTTTAATATAAATTATGTTTACTTCTTTGGAGCGTTTATTTTGTATTAGATTTTGTCGACCTGTTGTCTTTAACTTAATATTATATAGAGCATTTTTACTTTAACAAAAATAATTCTATTTTCAAACGAAGAAATAAAGAAAGACAAATATTTAATTTTAATTTAGTACTTACCTAAACTAAAACCATTTCAGAAAATTACAAAAATAAAATGTTTTTTTACAAAGGTTGTATTAGTTACATAGTCAAAGGGAAAGCAATAAATAAGTTCGTTTTTAGGGTTCCGTACCCAAAGGGTAAAAACGGGACCCTATTACTAAGACTTTGCTGTCCGTCTGTCTGTCGGTCTGTCCGTCTGTCTGTCTGTCTGTCACCAGGCTGTATCTCATGAACCGTGATAGCTAGACAGTTGAAATTTTCACAGATGATGTATTTCTGTTGCCGCTATAACAACAAATACTAAAAACAGAATAAAATTAATATTTAAGGGGGGCTCCCATACAACAAACGTGTTTTTTTGCCGTCTTTTGGTACGGAATCCTTCGTGCGCGAGTCCGACTCGCACTTGGCCGGTTTTTTCTAATTTGTGAACTAAGCGTGTGTTAAGAGATCTACTTTATCAATTTGGCTTTATCAATGAAACTTTTTAATTTCGTTTGAAATAAAGGCGAAGTTATTACACTTTCATCAGCCGATTTCTATTCCCTGGCGGAGTGATATGCGAAGAGCATTACAAACAGCCAGATCTCCAATTTCACTAGTTTGAAACTGCTAATCGGCTTTGAATGTTGATTGAATGATTGCAATCAAATCCTATTGTTACCAATGCTGGCATCAGCATCGTGTAACTACAGGCTGATTTTTTGAACAGTCGACAAATTTTGTAGTGTGGCTCAGACCGTCAAACTGAACAACTTTGTTTATGGGACCAACTTAATCAGAAATAGAAAGCGCAGCGAAAATTTTTTCAAGTCTATGAACAGAGTAAAAAAATAATCAGCTATTCCATAGAAAACGTCAGTATCTACTCGACCAAAATGAAAGAAACAGAGGTTTTTTTTTTCTCTGATTAAGTTGGCCCTGTAGAACATTATTCTGTGAGTTTTGGTCAAGATAACGCCTTTAAAAAAAATAAGTACAAATACTTTTACTTCCATTAGAATATCTAAGAGTACTAGGTTGGTGCAAAAAGCTCCCTATTCGCTCCCACTAGATTACAATTTATGCCTGATTTATGAAGATTTGCTTTCATAATAAATTGCGTGCATCTACGTGTCACCAAGAAGTGAAGTGTAAGAAATAAAAAACAAGGCAGTTATAAAATTCAATGCATATTTTAAAAACTATGTATAGAAAAGTACATGACGTAACAAACAAATTAATTTTCATCTAGACTACATTTTAGTTGATAATATGACTATAATTATGTCTTGAAATAATATAAATTAATATTATGTTACGTAACATTATATTAATTTATATTAATAGTAATATTACATTCCTAATCTCGTTACGCTTATTGTAGTACGAGCGGCGACCGTAAGATTGCCTACGTCATCTGATACCACGATCAAACCCTTGGAGAATGATCAGAAAAGTGACGCTTAGCTTAGATCAATCAGTCTGCCAAAGCTGAATTGGCCGGAACCATAAAAAAAACGGGCCACTTCCGGTAAAAAAAATATAGGGGTCACTTACGTCATTTGATACCGAAATAATACCAATGGCATCAGTTACCCGCTCACTGGTAAAGACAAAAAAACGTAGTCTGCCAGTTCTTATATGGCCGGAAGTACTTGGCAGACGGACTCAAAGGTGTCAAATTGGACCCCTTCGCCTACGTCATCTGATACCACGATGAAACCCACGGAGAATGATCAGAAAAGTGATGTTTAGCTTAGATCAAT
The DNA here is from genome assembly GCA_928269145.1 of Agriphila tristella. NCBI lineage: Eukaryota > Metazoa > Arthropoda > Insecta > Lepidoptera > Crambidae > Agriphila > Agriphila tristella. Next base: position 10,869,296 of record OV743431.1, read on the forward strand.
CAGTCTGCCAAAGCACTCCATGGGTTTGATCGTGGTATCAGATGACGTAGGCAATCTTACGGTCGCCGCTCGTACTATTGTACATTTTTGTTATAAGTAAACAATTTGCGAACTGTACCTTTCGCTTTATTGTACACTAGCGGCCGCCCGCGTTTTCACCCGCGTGGTTCTCGTTCCTGTGGGAATATCGTGATAAAAATATCCTGTTTTAATCCAGGCTATCTACTATCTGTGTGCCAAATTTCAACCACATCCGTTCAGTAGTTTTTGCGTGATTGAGGATTGAACATCCAAACCCACAAACTTTCAATTTTGCATATTATAGACTTTGCGATTGTACATTTAGCGTATGGTACTTTTTGCAAGAGGTGCACACATTTTTCGAATAATTGTACATTAATCTACGAAGGGAATGCTCACTGAAACCTTTGAAATAAGTTTCAAAACAAGCACTAAAAAGTTTCACAAACAATATTACCAAACTTTTTCCCATTCCGTCTTACTCCTTTTCACTTCATGCTTTACGACTTTAGAATAGTCTTCTCAACTCCATTAGAAAATCTCTGTTTAAATTGGTCTTACAACGGCCAATTTACGAGATTCTCTTGGAAATATTTAGAATCGTTATCATATTTCAACTTAGATTAATGTGTTTACTGTTAACTGAAACCTTTTGTTCTTACTTGTATTTAAAAAAAAGTTTATTAATAATGATCATTTTTCATTTTCTTTATTAATCATTAGGTATAGTTGGTAGAAAAGTTGTAATTTTCGTTAAAAATCTATTTTTATAACCTGAAATGGGTTTAGCTCAAATAAAAAATATTTTAGAGTACAGTGTATGTATAGAATTAAAATGTTTAATCTAAGTTTTGTGATGAAATAACGACTTAATTTTTATGTCTCATTGTCTCGGCATTTTTTATTCAATGAACACCTAGTACGCGTGGAAATCTAAGAACTGATAGTTGCATTTCCATTTATTAACCTTTCTAAGTTGTATCAAAACCCTTCAAACTACGAAAAATTCAAATGCCACCGAAGTCATTATCACATTCTGATTGGGTCACGTGCAGCGGCGGAGCGTGATATGCGCGCCGCATTACAGATTCACTGGCGGCTACTGATTCAGCGGACTTCAGAAACTGCTAGCGCATCCTTCCAGATGAGACACGCATCTGGAATATTTCTTTAAACTAAGGCATCGCCTCTGTGGTCTAGTGGTTCGCCGACACGTGTAAAACGCAGGGGTCCCGCGTTCAATTCCCACGAGGAGGGAATACCGTCTTTCTATTTCAAAGGTGTTTTAGTTTCCTATTTCGGAATCGGAGCAATGTCCCACTGCCGTTCAGAGTCAAAAATTTGCGAAAAAATATTTTTTCATTCCAATGAGAATATTTTGTAATATATTAAATATACGTCAAAAGACGTATCAACGTTTTAGGCAGTTTTTGGCCCTGTCCTAATTGGCCATCGGTCGTGCGATGGTGCGTCCGTCCGATGAAATTGGTCGTGCGACCGTGCGATCAAACCTGGTGATATCTATTTAATGTCCTAATTGACGGTCGCGCGATCATGCGATGCGTCTATAGTTCAGTTTCATCGCACGATGAAATCGCAATGCATGATCGCACGACCGATGCCAATTAGGACAGGGCCTTATTTTGCTGATACAATATATAACTTTATGAACAACTAAACCAATTTTTTTTCATCAAGGTATGCTCGTTGTAACCGTTGCCCCTAACAAGAATGGAATAAATCTAGATGATCACGGCCTATGAAAGAGACTAAAACCTAAGTGGAAACCTAATAACCTACAGGACAAGAGTACAATCAAAATCCGCTCACTACTTACCGTTGATTATAACTAAACTATTGGAACCTAATTTTACTGGATTAAATAACCTCCAAAATGCAATTTACTAAGTTTACTTTATTCAACCTTAACTAACCTACAAAGAACCTTACTAACAAGCTTTGTGTGATCTGAGAGGACCTGTGAATGTCTAATGGAGGAACCCTGGATGTGATAATTAGTGAACCCAAATTCTTTTAAAAGTGTGATTAGTATTGATTTTCATTTTCCAATAGAAGTATTCGCTTTTATTACTAGATTTTAATTATTCCTGCTATTACATTTATTTCTAAATGAAAATACCACTAAAAGAAAGTTATTGCTCTATTGATACAACCAGAGAAATAGAAATTAAGACTGTATTTTTCCTAAGTGAGCCTACTTTAATTTCATATTAATTCTTAATATCTGTCATACTACCAAGGGAAACCCCATAGTTCTTTAGTGTCAATAAATGGGAATACTATAAATAGAGGGGAAAACGTTCCCAACTACGTTCCGTTGATGAAGTAAGTATGAGTGAAATAAACCTACGTTGATAGGAAATGATCAAAGTGAATTTATGAGTTAAATGGAGTATTGGTATAAGGTAAAAGAGGGTATGTTCAACCATAATAGACTGTAAGGTAAAAATAGGTAAGTCGGGTTATAGAGAAAAGTTAAATTTGGTTAATTCTCTTCCGCTGCCAAGTGTCAATTTATAGGTCATGTATGACGTTATTCTAAATAATGTAAATTATCTATTGTCAACTTAATTCATTAAGATAAGAGAGATTATTTCAGGTAAGTTAAGGAGTTTTAGTCGCCTGAGATCAAAGTATAATAAAATCTTCAGCGCTATTAAATAAGAATTCTTTTACTTTCTTAAGTTATTGTACAAGTAGTGAGTATGCAATTGTGTTTTTGCCAGCTAAGGTACAAGCACCGCCCCGCTTTATACAATGGATCTCGACACCGGAATTGGGCAATCCTCTTCTGGCCAGCCATATTTTTTTCATGATAAATTTACTTAGTAAGTTTATTATATTAAGGTATTTGGTCTTTGTCAGTCTGTTTCAACAAAAGAGGACGGAGCAAAATGCTCCCAAGCGAACTATCAGTTTTCACAATGAAGAATTCTCCTTCAATTGTGATGGCTGAATTACAATTTTTTTTTCTTTAATAAATAATTCTAGTATGATTGTTTAACATTATAACAGATGGACACAACATTACTATCCATTTACTTGGGACACTGATAGTTCTCATATTCTGAAGGAAAGACAATTCTAAACAAGGTAATAAAGTTCTATGACGGATTCTTCATACTTTAATCTCGGCTAGATTATAAATATACAACCATAAACCGAATTGACTTCAGTTCATTTCATTTAAAGTTAAAGGCGATATTTCAATTAAATGTTGAGTAGACTATGCAATATTTGATATCAATAAAATTCTATTTCTTTCATCCTCAAATTGAGTTGGTTGAACCTAGTTGAAATATTTGAACTTAGATAATATGTTGAACTTATTATTTGTGAATTTAATGTATTCACTAAATAATATAATATTTTCATAGTAGGTAGATACTTTTCAAAGTATTATCTCACTGTCAGTCATAACCTTCATTCTGTTAATTTGAAAGGTTTACTCAAACTATGATCTAGTGTTCCATAAACTGTGATTCAACATTAGTCTAATGGTAACACGGGATTATTCCATACGCCCAGATCTTGTTTTAGTATTCCTCCCACAATCACCAAAACGGATTATCTCAACTGTAAACGACCAATTGAAAACAGGTTCAATTTTACCAATCCAAGTCAAGGATGAATAATTATTCTTTATTTATGATTCAACTTTCACTATTAAATCATTATCCAATATTAACAGAAGAATTTGTCTAGCTCTAATTAATAGTAAATCAAACTGTAGGTACTTACTGAAGCTTGCAAAGTCTACTCAATTGAGCACATTATAATAATTATTCACAACACTGAGTCAAAGCATTAATGGATCTTTGTTAAGGCGCCTACCATGGAAGATTGATACTTTTCCTTCGGTCTACTCAATTGAGCACATCGTAGTAATTATTCACAACACTGAGTCATAGCCTTAATAGATCTCTGTTAAGGCGCCTACTATGGAAGATTGATACTTTTCCGTCGGATCCTACCCAGTAGTTTCACATAACCTTTCGTTCACTATATTTAACACTTCTGCGCTTCCTAGATTCCGTTCCTAAATCATCCTACCTCATCACTTCCTAGTCAAGTTCCTATGTACCACTGAATGACCTGCGGCAGCCATCTTGTTGGTACCATTCTCGACACCACCTGCCTATGTCTCGCTTCGACAGCCATTTTGTCGTACACCAACCTATTTGCGGCCTACCTAAATCTGATACACTGCGAATTGACCTACCTCTCCTTCGCCTATATAAGAGTTCCTAGCTTATCTAACGTTACTGCTGTTACCTTGCTGACAGCTCGACCTTCTTGAGAACGTCCATTCTTTTACCAGCATCCAAATTTCCCTCCCGTCTTGAGATGCAAACCTAACCTACTGTTCCTACGCACCTAACAATGAATTTATAAACCTAATGAGTTTACCTGCCTACCAGCGACTAAATTTAGATTTCCTATGCAATATTTGTGATGCTTACCTCATCACCGACGCCCAGAATCTCTAAAGCGTGAGCAAGCATGACTCGCCTAACTCTCTCCTAACAGCTTGGACGTGGCCAAATTTGATTGGGAGGGAACAAATAGGCACCTACAGCGGAATAAGTATACCGAATTCTCGGGACACCAACGCTAGCACGGAATTAGATTCTCAACTCCTTTCGGACCGTCGGATTGCTAGAGATGGGACACATTCGGTACACTTATGTGACTAGCTAGGCAATCTAGAAATTTTGATGCCCGTCTGATACGCCACATACCAGACTATTTTACCTAACCCCTTGAGGATTGACCGAACGCCCCTTAGAGACACAAAACTAATGATATTTATTCAAAATCAAACCCCCTTTATCGTTCCCCAACTGCTTATATAAATTTCAAACAAATGTGATTCGAAAAATTCTTAGATTTATTGGAAATATACTTTACTTTATGAAAATTCGCAAACAAAATCTACCTACTTTAATTTCAAGCTTACTTATACCATATAAGCCCTAATTAAAGCGTATATGCAAAAGACTCGCACCCGGTTGCGGACCTATACGTCAAAACCTCAATTAAACACTTTCTTCCTGACTTCTTGCTGTTTTCTTGCGTTATAAAAATACTACTTGTTCGAAGCTATCTTACAAAGAGGGTATTGACGGCTTCTACCGAGGTTCCACTTGATGCTACGTTGACGACGAGGAAAGTAAAGAGAGCGATTTCCCTCGAGCCACATCTTTTATACCCCCCCAAAATCATTCACTCACTCCAGGAACCTCACCCCACACGACCTAAGCATCTTTTTTACCTACCTTCATTTCCCTACTTTACATAAATTATTCCTAAAATTTTCCCTTCTCCTTCAAAAATGGGGAGAATTCAGTTTTGTCTTACTCAACTTGTAAATATAATATTTAAGTTGCTAATCTTACAAAATGAACCCCTATACTAATCAATAATTTCAACGTACAATTCAACTAACTAATAACCTCCTATGTTCAAGATTCTCTATACTCAAGCGCACAATGACGCTCCATTTGTAACCAAATTAAAATTAATCTGTTACCTAATTATTTCTCTATACGACATTTCAACTACATTTGATTTAAGCAATTCATACAATTGTATGAAACAATGTTTCAATCATAAATAAATCAACAAGTTTTCCCCCTTACATCATTTCTAACAAAATTAACAACTTTGAATAATATTCAGCGTATTTATCCAGAATCATATGAAATTATTGTACTATAATCATAGAACTCTGATCAATACGAATCTTATATTCACAACAAATTGAACCTCCCATATGCTATAATTAGAATCCAACTTTTCAATCTTTTTATCTCGCCTTCCCCAAAATATCATAACCTCTAGAATCAATTTGCTAAAATACGTATTACAACATTTTCCATTAAGTATTCGGTCCAATTAAACCTAAAATTTCCGATCAATTTAGCATCACAATGTTGGTACTTTAAAAACCCTAACTGGCAACACTCATCCGACTACTTTTACATTTTCTAAATGCCTACCCTCATTTGAGTTATAAACCTGCAGCATAAAATCCCGCTTTCGAAGAAACTTCATATCAATCTTTCTTCGTACAACACCCAACGACAAGACAAACTTTATTAGGCTCCATCCACATTTTCCCATAAAATACTTTCTTATTACACCTTCAATAACTATTGTTTATGTTTTTTAATAATATTTCTAGATTTATCCTCACAATATTTCTATTAATTAATTATCTCCCTTTTATTTCACAATTCGAGTTTTCAATTTACCACTAAACTGTCAACTAAACTCCGCCCAGAATAAAACATAGTTTCATTTCTTTTCTTTCTCTCTGTATTATCTCTGAACATCAAACCATATTATAAAATCAAATTAAACTTCCATTTTAATTTAAAATCTCCAATTTAACTGTGTCATGAAGCAAGGCATGATATAACAAAATACCCTTATTTAAGCAAATACCGCCTACGATTAACGAAATGTACTAGATCCGCTACAAAATTCTCCAAGCCAACTAAACTTGCATTTATCCCCCAAATCTAACTAATGTCTAATATTTCCTAAAACAAAATTTAAATTTACAACTATGATTTGGCAAAAGATATGGGACTTGCCTTGCGACCCTCAGTTACCATTTGGCAATCGATTTCTCATCGATCAATCCACTGGAACGACCTACTATATTTAATTTCGTTCTTTAGCTAAAACACATCACGTGGTGTGACACTACTGACAACTTACAGAAATAATTAACACCGAATTCAATCCTTTTTTAAGTAATCTTCTAAAATAAACTATTATAATGATATTCGAGAGGCTCTAATAAAATTTGATAAATAAACAATAATAAATATAAATAAATTTTAAGCCTATTAGCGTCGTTACCTAGACAGAGACTAATATTTGAATTTTAGCGCCGTGAAAGATTAAAAGAACTTCCGACATTATTGCTAACTCAAAACCTGAACTACTCTTTATTATAATAACTTGTTCGATAGTTAAATAATATTATGCTCAATACGAAACAAAATTCGAAAAATATTTGAGATAAAATAGCATGTTCAGTTTTGAACCGTTACAGCTCGACCCCAAAATCCTGCACAGGTGACAAGACTACGTATTGGATCCGGAGTAGGATTTTCCTTCTCAATTCTCAAATATTTATTCCGTCTCTACTCTTATTCCTCAATTTTTACTCATACATCCCTTTTGTATAAAAACAACCCTTCCCCTTAATAACCCTAACCATTATTATTTCTCCAAGATCAAAGAATTGTTGGGTGAACCCTAAGGTAAATGAGATTTAGATTGTAGAGTGTATTTAAACCAAGACAATATTGAAAAGTTATCAAGCGAGTTTTAAGTTTTATGTTACTTTTGCCAATTCCGTCTTATGCCTATTCAACACCAGAGTCGTACTAAATCACGGTAAGGTGTGGGTTGTGAATCCACAGCTCCTAGTAAGCCTACATGGACAAATAAGTCTTTTTCTAACCTTATGAAAAAGTCCGCGTATGACGCTACATATTTGTGCATTGTACCCTTCCACAATCAAGTATTACTCCTTTCTTGCCAACAGGGCCTACTCCGTCGGTTCGAAGTGAGCCTATACAATGACCCTATATTTCCAAAAGCTTACTTAAGACTCTAGAACAACCCTAATATCGCCTTGGAGAGTGTGCAGTTGTCGAGTTCAATTCATAGCTCTTAGCTTCTTGTGTAGTACGAATTTCGGACAGTTGTTCACACCAGGACAATCACAAACATCAACAGTGTTCGTTTTTCTCATTTTTTTTTCTCTATCCTAACACCAAAAGTCCTACTGTACAAAATTCAAGTTGTCAACTCTAGAACGCCAGTCCGGCCGCAAGCACAAACGAAGCGCTAAAGCAGTGTGATGGTCTTATCTCTTGAATCAATAATAAAGCTTGCATTCAGGTTTCACATATGTTATAATCCAAAGCCCTCCATATAGAATCTAAATTTAGCATCTACTCTTAATTCACACTAACTCTCATTCCATTCAACCTTTTAAATTAACATTCAAATCATACTCATAACCTATATTAGATTCTCATTTTATTCATCTGTTCTCATTACGCTGCATTCACTGTCTTCATTCACTAGCCTACATTCACGCCACCTAAGATTATATCATAACTACTCCCTGAATGCAATTATAAATAACTAAATTGTATAGAGATTAATTATACCGTGTTAGACTCAATACGCTGACTGTCACCCGATGAAATTATATGTAGAATTTGCAATAATGTATTATCTCAAACACGCTACGAAAGAGAAAAGAAGGAAAAATAATCTTATATTACGCACTTAATACACTACGCTTTACACTCCTCCCACAATAAACAAGGTGTTTTTTTTTTTCGATCAACTCTATCAAAACGCATTTCAAACTTACGTTAACTTAAAACTTTAAACTACCCCTTTATATATGAACTTATTTCATGTAACTGACTCATTATCAATTTTAATTATGGTGTATTTAACTGTATATGCCTTTTCCTCTTCATAACCCTGCCTAAACACAGTCGGACCTCCTGCCAACTACCTAGATCTATATCATCTTAACGACTGCCTAGACCTATATTTAATCAAAAAAATTCCCCCCCGGAAAAGAAAATGTGTGTTGGTGGCTTTTCTTTTTTAAACTATAACCTATACCTAAAGTCTTAAACTATTCTAATCTTAAACTATACCAAAAGTCTTCCAAACTACTTCCTATACCACTACCTAAAACTAGCAAAGCTCCGAAACACATGTTAAATCACTACATGTATCTAGTTAAACTACAAGACCTTCATCAAACCGCACACGACATCCAACATAGCCTCAACTCAAAAACTTATTTTTCATCAAAATTTTAATTAAATTTTATCAAAATCTTAGATACTGACTCTGAAATATTAATAGCATTTATAGCCTGTTCGTATATTGTTAAAAGCTACATTATTCTATTTTGTATAATTTAAAAATAAAGTCTTAGGATTAATATATAAGGGTATTCAAGCTACTTTCTAAAACCACCTAGACTTCTAGAGCGCAAAGAGTATTGACTAAAGAGTACTAAATTAAAAATAAACAAGCAAAACAGTAATCATCATCATCATATCTGCCGCACGACATCCACTGCTGGGTATAGGCCAAAACCAGTAAAACAGTAATAACTCAAAATAACAATTGATTTTATATTACATTGACAGGCAAAACGGTATCACGTTACAATTAAAACGCTCACATTTATAAATAACTAGAGGCCGCCCGCGATTTCATCTGCGTGGACAGTTTTTTTTTTTGCTATCCCTCGGGAACTGTACGTTTTCTTTTCCGGATGAAAGCTACCCTATGTCCTTTTCTGTACCCCTAACAATGCCCATGCAAAATTTTATGATGATCGGTTCAGTAGTTAAGACGTGAAGGCGTAACAAACAAACAAACAAATAAACAAACAAACGGACTTTCGCATTTATAATATTAGTAAGGATTTTTTTTATTTGGCGTGTTAATTCGAGATGTAACACTAACTCTTGTTTTAATAGCCTCGGTACCAAACAACATCATCTCAAAATGCAATCCAAACGACTTAAGGCTAGGACAATTTTACTAGATTGTACAAAAAAACTGCTGATTCCAAATATAAATAACTCAAAATTCAATTCCTTCCAGTCAACACCATGCCGAATATCATGTGCGAAATATTTAAACTAACAATACCGACCTAAATACCCGCATATCAATTCTACTTATAGTCTCCACACCAAAAATTGCACTTACATAAATGTTAGTATCAACCAAACATTACCCCATTCCTAAACTTAACATCTCCACCACTAGTCTAGGATTGAATTGAACTAAAACCTCTGGCTAACTATACCCTAACCCTACCTTTACTTCTCAAATGATTTATAACTCTCGAGTGCGCGACATACTCGAGTCCGAACTATAGCTGGTTTACCCTAATGAGACTTAATTTCTACAATAACTATTGAAACTCCTCTTTTTTTTTTTTAGATCTTTTAACTACCTTTACTTCATCCAATCAAATGATTCATAACAAGTACTCGAGTCCGAACTCTGCCCGGTTTACCCTAAAGAAACTTAATTTCTACGAAAGCTCTTGCAACTCTTTTTTTTTAAGTGTTCCGTACCCAAAAGGCAAAAAACGGGACCCTATTACTAAGACTCCGCTATCCGTCTGTCCGTCTGTCCGTCCCTCCGTCCGTCTATCCGTCCGTCCGTCTGTCTGTCACCAGGTTGTATCTCATGAACCGTGATAGCTAGACAGTTGAAATTTTCACAAATGATGTATTTCCGTTGCCGCTATAACAGAATAAAATAAATATTTAAGGAGGGCTCCCATACAAGAATCGTGATTCCTTTTGCTGTTTTGGGTACGGAACCCTTCGTGTGCGAGTCCGACTCGCACTTGGCCAGTTTATTTTATTTTATTTGAGATCAGATCTTTCAAATAATTAAAATATAGTAACCATGCTAAGTTGGTTTTAAAATATCCACCGCTTAGGATTCCACAAAACCACGCTCCCTAATATTCGACTTATGTAAATGTTGAAACTAATCATTTCGAATTAAATATATAATTCTCAGAAAAACGTCAATCACATTCTTTGCTGCCATTACTATTCTACATGATTTAAATGTTTTAAACTCTCCTTTTATCATTAAATCCCAACACCTTATACCTCCCTAACCAACTTTCTCAACATTGTTTCCACAACAAAATGTCTTAGTAACTAGTTCTACAACGACCCCCAGTTAGATAATTTTCGAAAGTCACGACGATTAGTTTCAAAATTAATTCTCCTTGGATAAATATTTCAAAATGATAATCTATAAATGTCTAACTTAAATCTTAAACGATCACGATCCCTTCAATAGTACAATCTCAAAGGTAGGTTACTAAGTTAAACTAAAATCTAATCACCACATACTAAGTTTTCTAGTTTCAATTTTAAAAGTTTATTAAAATATTTCACGACCCCATCATTTTATGCTACTAATATCCCTCTAGCTTCACTATTACTATTCAGAAGTTAGCGATAACACCCAAACTCTAAAACTATTTATTACATTATACGCTAATATTTTTTTTGTAACTTTGTAAGTTGAATCTAGAATTATCTTACAACACTCACTAACCCTAAATTTCTCCACGACTTCAGTATTACTAAACGTTACTGCCGTTCCTATTATCTAACGCATCAATCGTATAATATTAAGTTAACCACAAACGTGATAAAGGCAACGACAGATTTCATCTCTCAAACTGCCAATGACAAAACGTTAATCCCTCTTAATTGCTTAGAGTTAATCGGTTATCGTATACCTATAAAGTAATTATGGACAGAACCTTCTGCATGTCTACTTCCATAGTTACTTTTCCACTGGCATATGCCACAATTACCCTGATGTCCTTTTATTGTACAGTTATTAATAAAGTCACAGTCACTGAACCCTAATCTCTTATCAAGCTTGCCATTATCAATTTCCCATCACACAATCAAATTGTAAACACGCAATTGAATCTTTCTCTTTGCAATGGTATTTACATGTTATTCTAGTTAACTAAAATGACTGAAACTGAAATTTTACTCACCGAACAAAGAGCTAACAACCATTGACCTCAACTCGAGAACACAATTATGTACCTCTTCATTCGTTCAATGTAAAAATTCCAATGCACTTTGTCACTCAAACAGAACTACAACCTGAATCGCTAATATGAAATTATTCAACAATAGCAAAGTATTTTTGTTAAAAAAAAACCACCGCTTAACGAAACAACACAAACAAAGGATTACTCGTTTTCTCATCGCTTCCCTTTAACACCTCTCTTATAATTTTCACTGTTAATTAACGCTGAAATCTTACAAAATATAATTTAACCTTATTGGCATAAACAAACAACTAATTATATATGTCATTAAAATCAAAGAGTAGAAATCCGTCAAGTTGACGTTTCGTTCGGAAATCGATAACAAGTAATTTCTTTGGCCGCGTTCCTGACCTTATTCACATTCAGCCATTTACGTAACAACACACTATTACTAAAAGTCACACAGATGATGTTACGCACACGTGCGTATACATTTACTAAAATTACTACAAATCCCGTGTCCTATCAACCTCACTTTTGAACAATTAATTCGATTTTACGAATGATAAAAAATAAATAAAAGTGTGCACACGTGTGACCATAAGCTTTGACACAACAAAGCACCTATGATTTCGCTATAGCCGTAAATTCAATTGACAGTCCACCTATCACCGTCATCCTACTTCGCAATCATCAATTTAACACGACTAGAATTTTATAAACGAACATATCCTATGATCTGCTTTATTTCTTAGGTATAAACAAAAGAAGAACAAAAGTTTTTTTTTTTTTTTTATATATATAACGTGTCTTTAAAAATAACGTTGAAGTTTCTTACTTCACTTTCCCTCAAGGTCAATAGTTTGGAAGTATTGATCCCCAAAGTGGTTTATACTATTATTTTGTCAATCATCTTTGACACCTCATGACAATATTGATGCGTATTGACATATGATTGATAAGAAACCGCCAAGCTCTCGTTGTCCTTAGTTATACATTTAAAATCGTATATGTGGTAACCTATAAAAATGTCCTTTTTTTTCTAACTTAATCATATCAGTGAATAAGATCCGAGTCAGAATTCAATTTTTAAATCGGTCTCGGTCCATGGCCGAAAAGTGGATTCGGTCGGACCTTGATGCGGACCTTTGAACAGAGTAAAATAAATTTGACTTGAATAGATAAACCGGAACTGGGAAAATAATTATATCGATTATCGATAGTGTATATCAATAAAAAAGCTATCGCGATACGGTTTGATTAACTACGCAATTCACCTTAAACGAGACTATACTGTATGAACAAGTAATAATTTAGCTGCATAATTGTATCATTGTAACCAAACGTAGTGTGTAAAATGACTATAGAACCAAATGCAATACAGTTAACCTAAGTGTCGATAATTTACGTAAATATCGATAAGGTATCAGAGACGTCGATAGTTTTGGCAGCACTATAATGACAATGAAAACATTAAATGTATCGAAAATATTTTACAAAATTTGTCCTAAAACAGTGGTTATTTGTGTATTTGTTTTCAGAGATATTTAACTAAGATCTTACAAATGATCCGCAAAACGAAAGTTTCAAGGACCTGCCAAAGTGACAAATTAAACGCCATAGCTCGTACCAGCACAATATCTTAACAACCATTGAAAAAGAAAATCAGTGTTTTAACATATCAAACCTTTATACCCACTTCACCGCAACAAAATGTGACTGTCACAATCTCACTTGTTAACAGTCACTCACTCCCAAACCACACAAAACCTGAAGATTCGCAATAATAATATGAAATCCTGTTCTCACGGCACCAATGATGTAACCGTTGCCCCTAACAAGAATGGAATAAATCTAGATGATCACGGCCTATGAAAGAGACTAAAACCTAAGTGGAAACCTAATAACCTACAGGACAAGAGTACAATCAAAATCCGCTCACTACTTACCGTTGATTATAACTAAACTATTGGAACCCAATTTTACTGGATTAAATAACCTCCAAAATGCAATTTACTAAGTTTACTTTATTCAACCTTAACTAACCTACAAAGAACCTTACTAACAAGCTTTGTGTGATCTGAGAGGACCTGTGAATGTCTAATGGAGGAACCCTGGATGTGATAATTAGTGAACCCAAATTCTTTTAAAAGTGTGATTAGTATTGATTTTCATTTTCCAATAGAAGTATTCGCTTTTATTACTAGATTTTAATTATTCCTGCTATTACATTTATTTCTAAATGAAAATACCACTAAAAGAAAGTTATTGCTCTATTGATACAACCAGAGAAATAGAAATTAAGACTGTATTTTTCCTAAGTGAGCCTACTTTAATTTCATATTAATTCTTAATATTTGTCATACTACCAAGGGAAACCCCATAGTTCTTTAGTGTCAATAAATGGGAATACTATAAATAGAGGGGAAAACGTTCCCAACTACGTTCCGTTGATGAAGTAAGTATGAGTGAAATAAACCTACGTTGATAGGAAATGATCAAAGTGAATTTATGAGTTAAATGGAGTATTGGTATAAGGTAAAAGAGGGTATGTTCAACCATAATAGACTGTAAGGTAAAAATAGGTAAGTCGGGTTATAGAGAAAAGTTAAATTTGGTTAATTCTCTTCCGCTGCCAAGTGTCAATTTATAGGTCATGTATGACGTTATTCTAAATAATGTAAATTATCTATTGTCAACTTAATTCATTAAGATAAGAGAGATTATTTCAGGTAAGTTAAGGAGTTTTAGTCGCCTGAGATCAAAGTATAATAAAATCTTCAGCGCTATTAAATAAGAATTCTTTTACTTTCTTAAGTTATTGTACAAGTAGTGAGTATGCAATTGTGTTTTTGCCAGCTAAGGTACAAGCACCGCCCCGCTTTATACAATGGATCTCGACACCGGAATTGGGCAATCCTCTTCTGGCCAGCCATATTTTTTTCATGATAAATTTACTTAGTAAGTTTATTATATTAAGGTATTTGGTCTTTGTCAGTCTGTTTCAACAAAAGAGGACGGAGCAAAATGCTCCCAAGCGAACTATCAGTTTTCACAATGAAGAATTCTCCTTCAATTGTGATGGCTGAATTACAATTTTTTTTTCTTTAATAAATAATTCTAGTATGATTGTTTAACATTATAACAGATGGACACAACATTACTATCCATTTACTTGGGACACTGATAGTTCTCATATTCTGAAGGAAAGACAATTCTAAACAAGGTAATAAAGTTCTATGACGGATTCTTCATACTTTAATCTCGGCTAGATTATAAATATACAACCATAAACCGAATTGACTTCAGTTCATTTCATTTAAAGTTAAAGGCGATATTTCAATTAAATGTTGAGTAGACTATGCAATATTTGATATCAATAAAATTCTATTTCTTTCATCCTCAAATTGAGTTGGTTGAACCTAGTTGAAATATTTGAACTTAGATAATATGTTGAACTTATTATTTGTGAATTTAATGTATTCACTAAATAATATAATATTTTCATAGTAGGTAGATACTTTTCAAAGTATTATCTCACTGTCAGTCATAACCTTCATTCTGTTAATTTGAAAGGTTTACTCAAACTATGATCTAGTGTTCCATAAACTGTGATTCAACATTAGTCTAATGGTAACACGGGATTATTCCATACGCCCAGATCTTGTTTTAGTATTCCTCCCACAATCACCAAAACGGATTATCTCAACTGTAAACGACCAATTGAAAACAGGTTCAATTTTACCAATCCAAGTCAAGGATGAATAATTATTCTTTATTTATGATTCAACTTTCACTATTAAATCATTATCCAATATTAACAGAAGAATTTGTCTAGCTCTAATTAATAGTAAATCAAACTGTAGGTACTTACTGAAGCTTGCAAAGTCTACTCAATTGAGCACATTATAATAATTATTCACAACACTGAGTCAAAGCATTAATGGATCTTTGTTAAGGCGCCTACCATGGAAGATTGATACTTTTCCTTCGGATCGGTCAACTTGTGGGTACTTACTGGAGCTTGCAAAGTCTACTCAATTGAGCACATCGTAGTAATTATTCACAACACTGAGTCATAGCCTTAATAGATCTCTGTTAAGGCGCCTACTATGGAAGATTGATACTTTTCCGTCGGATCCTACCCAGTAGTTTCACATAACCTTTCGTTCACTATATTTAACACTTCTGCGCTTCCTAGATTCCGTTCCTAAATCATCCTACCTCATCACTTCCTAGTCAAGTTCCTATGAACCACTGAATGACCTGCGGCAGCCATCTTGTTGGTACCATTCTCGACACCACCTGCCTATGTCTCGCTTCGACAGCCATTTTGTCGTACACCAACCTATTTGCGGCCTACCTAAATCTGATACACTGCGAATTGACCTACCTCTCCTTCGCCTATATAAGAGTTCCTAGCTTATCTAACGTTACTGCTGTTACCTTGCTGACAGCTCGACCTTCTTGAGAACGTCCAATCTTTTACCAGCATCCAAATTTCCCTCCCGTCTTGAGATGCAAACCTAACCTACTGTTCCTACGCACCTAACAATGAATTTATAAACCTAATGAGTTTACCTGCCTACCAGCGACTAAATTTAGATTTCCTATGCAATATTTGTGATGCTTACCTCATCACCGACGCCCAGAATCTCTAAAGCGTGAGCAAGCATGACTCGCCTAACTCTCTCCTAACAGCTTGGACGTGGCCAAATTTGATTGGGAGGGAACAAATAGGCACCTACAGCGGAATAAGTATACCGAATTCTCGGGACACCAACGCTAGCACGGAATTAGATTCTCAACTCCTTTCGGACCGTCGGATTGCTAGAGATGGGACACATTCGGTACACTTATGTGACTAGCTAGGCAATCTAGAAATTTTGATGCCCGTCTGATACGCCACATACCAGACTATTTTACCTAACCCCTTGAGGATTGACCGAACGCCCCTTAGAGACACAAAACTAATGATATTTATTCAAAATCAAACCCCCTTTATCGTTCCCCAACTGCTTATATAAATTTCAAACAAATGTGATTCGAAAAATTCTTAGATTTATTGGAAATATACTTTACTTTATGAAAATTCGCAAACAAAATCTACCTACTTTAATTTCAAGCTTACTTATACCATATAAGCCCTAATTAAAGCGTATATGCAAAAGACTCGCACCCGGTTGCGGACCTATACGTCAAAACCTCAATTAAACACTTTCTTCCTGACTTCTTGCTGTTTTCTTGCGTTATAAAAATACTACTTGTTCGAAGCTATCTTACAAAGAGGGTATTGACGGCTTCTACCGAGGTTCCACTTGATGCTACGTTGACGACGAGGAAAGTAAAGAGAGCGATTTCCCTCGAGCCACGTCTTTTATACCCCCCCAAAATCATTCACTCACTCCAGGAACCTCACCCCACACGACCTAAGCATCTTTTTTACCTACCTTCATTTCCCTACTTTACATAAATTATTCCTAAAATTTTCCCTTCTCCTTCAAAAATGGGGAGAATTCAGTTTTGTCTTACTCAACTTGTAAATATAATATTTAAGTTGCTAATCTTACAAAATGAACCCCTATACTAATCAATAATTTCAACGTACAATTCAACTAACTAATAACCTCCTATGTTCAAGATTCTCTATACTCAAGCGCACAATGACGCTCCATTTGTAACCAAATTAAAATTAATCTGTTACCTAATTATTTCTCTATACGACATTTCAACTACATTTGATTTAAGCAATTCATACAATTGTATGAAACAATGTTTCAATCATAAATAAATCAACAAGTTTTCCCCCTTACATCATTTCTAACAAAATTAACAACTTTGAATAATATTCAGCGTATTTATCCAGAATCATATGAAATTATTGTACTATAATCATAGAACTCTGATCAATACGAATCTTATATTCACAACAAATTGAACCTCCCATATGCTATAATTAGAATCCAACTTTTCAATCTTTTTATCTCGCCTTCCCCAAAATATCATAACCTCTAGAATCAATTTGCTAAAATACGTATTACAACATTTTCCATTAAGTATTCGGTCCAATTAAACCTAAAATTTCCGATCAATTTAGCATCACAATGTTGGTACTTTAAAAACCCTAACTGGCAACACTCATCCGACTACTTTTACATTTTCTAAATGCCTACCCTCATTTGAGTTATAAACCTGCAGCATAAAATCCCGCTTTCGAAGAAACTTCATATCAATCTTTCTTCGTACAACACCCAACGACAAGACAAACTTTATTAGGCTCCATCCACATTTTCCCATGAAATACTATCTTATTACACCTTCAATAACTATTGTTTATGTTTTTTAATAATATTTCTAGATTTATCCTCACAATATTTCTATTAATTAATTATCTCCCTTTTATTTCACAATTCGAGTTTTCAATTTACCACTAAACTGTCAACTAAACTCCGCCCAGAATAAAACATAGTTTCATTTCTTTTCTTTCTCTCTGTATTATCTCTGAACATCAAACCATATTATAAAATCAAATTAAACTTCCATTTTAATTTAAAATCTCCAATTTAACTGTGTCATGAAGCAAGGCATGATATAACAAAATACCCTTATTTAAGCAAATACCGCCTACGATTAACGAAATGTACTAGATCCGCTACAAAATTCTCCAAGCCAACTAAACTTGCATTTATCCCCCAAATCTAACTAATGTCTAATATTTCCTAAAACAAAATTTAAATTTACAACTATGATTTGGCAAAAGATATGGGACTTGCCTTGCGACCCTCAGTTACCATTTGGCAATCGATTTCTCATCGATCAATCCACTGGAACGACCTACTATATTTAATTTCGTTCTTTAGCTAAAACACATCACGTGGTGTGACACTACTGACAACTTACAGAAATAATTAACACCGAATTCAATCCTTTTTTAAGTAATCTTCTAAAATAAACTATTATAATGATATTCGAGAGGCTCTAATAAAATTTGATAAATAAACAATAATAAATATAAATAAATTTTAAGCCTATTAGCGTCGTTACCTAGACAGAGACTAATATTTGAATTTTAGCGCCGTGAAAGATTAAAAGAACTTCCGACATTATTGCTAACTCAAAACCTGAACTACTCTTTATTATAATAACTTGTTCGATAGTTAAATAATATTATGCTCAATACGAAACAAAATTCGAAAAATATTTGAGATAAAATAGCATGTTCAGTTTTGAACCGTTACATCGTATTGCTCGTACCTTGCTTCGCTGAACAAATAATCCCCCTCCCCCCCATGTTCTATGCCTTGCTTAGTTTTCTTTCAAGAGACTTTGGTTAAATTCACGCTTTGTATAGAATGTGACAGGCGACGGATATAAAGAGATCAGTAGCATAGAGTTCGAAAAATGCTTACATGCAGACTTTCGATTTGCATGTGAATAAAAATGTACATATTCTATCTTGAGAGGTTCTATATTAAAGTTTACATTAACCTTTTCAGTTGACTTACTAGAGAAATGTTTAATTTAAGGGTACATGTTAGGAAAACATGGTTTGTGCGGGTTATATTTTTATATAGAAAACGTAAAGTTGAAGCCACAAAAAAACATACGACAAGCTAAAGAGATTACCTAGTAGCTATACAAGTATTAAATTGCGTATAAACATAACTGATGACTGTAAAAAAAATCTGAATATCATCAACGCTTTTGATAGGCTTGCGTAGGGTCATATTTTGGCGTAAATAATAGCGGAAACGTATTGAATTCCACATAAAAATACACTTTAACGTAGGTACTATGAAAGATAATGCTGAAAAAACAACGAAAAACATCGAAAAAGTGCAGAAGTAAGATTATTTTCCATACTCTTTACACGTAAAGAAAAAGACAGGGACAAATGTTTCCGCATAACCGAGACTTAATATAATATTATTATTTTATTTAGATTCGCATCTAGATTCCAAAAAGGCATATTTTTCGACAGGTGACACCAAAGTAAGAGAGGGCATTTACTCTAGTCAATAGTGTGTGTATCTATGTCCCGGAAGAGTAATATTTCTACTTGTAAAATCTTTATTTTATAAATGCGAAAGTAAGTTTGTTTGTTACGCTTTCATGTCTTAAGTATAATCGATCATAGTGAAATGTTTTTTACACGTTATCAGGGGTACACTCAGAAAAAATACTACTGTTCCCGAGGTATAGATAACTGTCCATGCAGACGAAGTCGCAGGCGGTCGCTATTTAGAATTTCAAAAATAACCTTACTCTTAATGTCAGCAATATTCGCGCAACTTCGGGTATTTTACAAGGAAATTATAATGAGAAACGTACTAATAATGAAGTTGAATAAGGTATTATTTCCAGGATAACATTTCCAAAGAGGTTTTTGTTATCGGATATTGTCTACTTAGCATTTACAGAAAAATATTCTTCGTGATAAAATGATTAAACAAAGCCCTTTATTTTAACACGTTTTTATTAGGTTGCTTTCTCGTTTGTGTGTTTGTTTGTTTGTTTGTTTCTCCACAAAGTTTGCGAACGATTTTATATTAGCTTCCCGATGAGCTAGAGACTTGAAACTTTGAACATAGGTCAGAACTAGAAGGCAATTCAATATTATGGTGTCATTGAGCTGATCTGATGATAAAGCCGGAAGAAGGCCACAGGAACTATATGATGAAACCATACAACCCCATCGTGGTTGGACTCATTAGAATCGTCCTCTAATGTGAGATGAAGTCCAGGGTCTGATGATGAAGCTGGAAGGCCAAGCCATAGGAACTCAATATTGGAACCATGCAACCCCGTCAAATTTGGGCTCGTTTGAATCGTCTTGACGAGTTCTTTGTTGGGAAATAGTTTCCAGGGTCTGCTGATGAAGCCGGAAGAAGGACACAGGAACTCTTTAATAAAACTACGCTATGCCATCGAGATTGGGCTCGTTTCAATTATCTTGACGAGTACTTTATTAGGAAATAGTTTCCGAGGATCTGATGATGGAGCCGGAGGAAGGCCATAGGAACTCTATAATAAAACCATGCAACTCCATCGAGTTTGGGCTCATTTGAATCATCTTGACGAGTTCTTTGTTGGGAAATAGTTTCCAGGGTCTGATGATGGAGCCGGAAGAAGGACACAGGAACTCTTTAATAAAACCATGTTACCCCATCGAGTTTGGACTCATTTGAATCGTCTTGACGAGTACTTTATTGGGAAATAGTTTCCAGGGTCTGATGATGGAGCCGGAAGAAGGCCACTGGGACTCTGTAATAAAACCATGCAACCCCATCGAGTTTGGGCTCGTTTGAATCGTCTTGACGAGTGCTCCGATAGGAGATGGTATATTTTTGGTCTAAGCTCGTTAACAAAAAGCAGAAAATAAAAATTTACTGAAAAAAAACTTTTTTAAAAACACGTTTTTAAAACAGACTAAATTATTACAACAAAAAATCGGACTAAAAAAATTAAAACGGTCTAGTAAAAACAGACTAAAAAGTAAAAAATAAATTCTTCCGTAAATATTTATAACACTATAATATTTATAACTACAGAAAATTTAAACCTTAAAACGTGGGGCGCATGCTAAAGACTACGTGGATGATAAATATTATAAAATGCGCCCCACGTTTTTAGGTTTAAATTTTCTGTAGGTATAGATATTATAGTGTTATAAATATTTACAAAAGAATTTATTTTTTACTTTTTAGTCTGTTTTTACTAGACCGTTTTAATTTTTTTAGTCCGATTTTTTGTTGTAATAATTTAGTCCGTTTTAAAAACGTGTTTTTAAAAAAGCGTGTTTTTAAAAAAGCGTGTTTTTTTTTCAGTAATTTTTTTATGTGTAAATAGTCTTTGTTTTCAAAAATATACTTACATGTTTAGATGTTTAGGTATTTGTAACTCAGTTACTTAAAAACGGCTGAATGAATTTTGATAAAACTTGGTAGGTACACAGATAGTTCAAATGTTTATCCCAGTTGTATGCATCCGAAGATTCAATTATAGACCGCCCGAACGAAGCTGGGGCCCTATTTTTTAACCGACTTCAAAAAAAGGAGGAGGTTCTCAAGTCGACGGTATTTTTTTTATATTTTTTTATGTATGTTTTAACATAGCTTTGTCAGTTGTTACCCGATTTGTACATTTTGTTTTTATCTCAAAGAACATAGTTCGTGTGTGGTCCCATAATTTTTTTACAGAGATGGCCAGTAGTTTTTTCATAATCCTGAAAATATCAATTATTTAGCTCGCCATCGTACGAGTTTTTATAGAATTTTGGACATAACATCTTTGTTTATGAACCGATTTAGATGATTCTTTTTTTATTTGAAAGGGTATTATATACTTCAAGATTAGTCACAATTTAATTTCATTGTTATTGGACTTCGAAGATACAGAAGGGAACTCCTCAAAGTCAAATAGTATATGTAAAGTGATTTAGGTTTTGGTAAGTTTATGGCAATCCAAAACAAAGCAAATCATGGTTTGCGATGCAACATTCTGGACTAGACTTGGACTACGAATACACAACGGAACTCGTCAAAAACAAACAGCGTAAATTTGGAAATTGAGTTCTGGGCATTTTACCATTGAAAATATTATAATAGCGACTTGGAAGACGAGTGTGACTTAAGTCGCATGCGACAACACAATGTCATACGAGCGATTCAAAAATAGGGCCCCTGGTATGACATATTTTTTCTATGATTTTTTTTGGTGTTTGCAACTTTTTCGTAATAAAATATAGTGACTATTCAGGAAAGTGACGACTTTGGGAAGAAGACAACATTAGGATAATGACCACGTGACCCTGAGGGATTTTCACGCTGATTGTAGTTGATCATAAGAATAAGAACATTTGGAATCAATTCCGATTATTAATTAAAACTGGCAACTACGCAAATATTGAAAAATAAACTTAAATATCTTGCTTTTAAATCTACCATTTGTTTGTAAAACACCAACCGTGTTATTACAAAAGATTTTTAAACACTGTTTAACTAAACACATGTTTTGATGTGATGCTGTCACTTTTTTGACAATATTGTTTGACAGAGACAGCATCATGTTTAAACAGTGTTTAGTTAAACATGTGTTGAACAATTTTTTGTAATAACACCGCAATAGTTCATTTTATAACAATAGAAACAGGTTTATAGTGTTAGTAAGATGGTCCCATACGATTTATACGCAAGCCTTGAACACTAGGAGGAATACATTTGCAATAATTCTTATTTAAGGACAATTTATACAACAGGAAAGTCGTTCCTCATCGTATTAAGTCTCTGAACAATATGAATGAATATACGAATTACATTAATAAAATGTTTATTGGAATATAAGGTAAATTATGTTATAAATAGAATCTCATTTTAGTAAGTACGATTAAGTACCTTTATTATTGTTTTATAAGAGTTATGTTTTCTTTTTCAATAAAATAATTAAGTTTTCAAATAAATAATAACATTATCTCAAAGTAAATACATCACAGTTCATACAAAAGAACAAATTTTTGAAAGGTTTTATGATTTTATTTGAATTTTATAATGTTCGAAAACCTGCAATATTCAACTTGCGGTCTTTCTTGTTTTATAATATTAATTGATACACAGGAAAAAATATACAGTAAATTCACTGTATATTTTTCCTGTGTATCAGTTAAAATTGAACAAGTGTTTTTGTATGAATCTCCAATTTCTTTCTATTCTGACTGACATACAGAGAATAATAGGAGAAATTGTACATTAAATTCGACAGTAATGTCCGTAAGTTGACTATTACAGCTTACGAACATTATAAAATTCTAATAAATTAGAAAACCTTTCAGAATTAGCTCTTTTGTATGGGAAACCATATAGTGGCCCCTATTTTATTTTGGGTAGTTTCTAAGTAGAATCTCATTTGTAAGTTACGGTTACGGTACTACCTTAGTAGGTATTGTTTTTTTAAGAGGAATGTTTTCTTTTAACATTTTCAATATAAAGCATATTGATATTTTAAGTTTTCAATTAAATAATTAAGTACATTATATTTCTTTATATTCTATAACTGGATCAAGAGACCACATCTACTGTTCAGTTTAGCTAAGCATGGTCATTGAAAAAAAAAATTTCGAGCTTCTCCAAGAAGCCTTAAATATTATATTTTATCGCACTAATGAAAAGAGCCAGCAAGAGTTGCTAAAACGCCTTTAAAATACAAACAAAAGCTCTCTTTTCAGAAAAGATGCGCCTTTTTAACTGGGAAATATCACATGACGATGGCATAATCACTGAGCATTTGTTGCCAAGGACCACTTAATTTAGGAGCCTAATGGCGACCACGCGTCCCTTCTTAGAAACCTCAAGAGATACTCTAGATAATGGAGCGTTTTAAATGAAAGGCTGGCAAAGAAAGCAACTCTGCAGAATAAAGACCTGTTTATTTATGATTGAACCTACGTGGAACATTTTTGTTATTAATTGATGCGATATTCTAGCGAAAACACAGAATAATAATACTGATATTAATGTTTATTATACTTATGACACAGGGTGGAATGGAAGAAAAATCTTCTGCTTATGGCCTAATAGAAAAAAAAAAAAATTTTTTTACCTTCAAAATTGAAAAATTGAAATCTGCTTCAAAATTGAAAATTAACAAGCATGTGCTTGATAATGTTAATTTTCAATTTTGAAGCGTCAATAGAGTATAATAGCCGGTCCACACGGCACCAACTTATATTTGCGCAACGGTGTTTGCGCAAACGAAGTTTGTGCAAAACTAACGTGTAGACGTCGAGTTTGCAGTTGGCACAAAAGTTTGGGCTGATTTGTATTTTGTATCAAAAAATTGGTGCAAACATATCTGTTTGCGCAAACTATTGCATCGTGTGGACGCATGTTCAAACTTGTTTGAGTGTTTTTAAGGTAATTACAATTGAAAATAAATGACCTGAGAAAATATTCCAGAGAATTTATGATCGAATTTATTGACAATTCCTTCAGCAAATTTATATGAGAGTATTTTTGATTTTTAATACACATTCTTTTGACTATGTAGTTCGTTTTATTTTTTTTTATTTTCATATCTGATATTGTAGCTCCTGCTAACAATAATAACCGTCTATTTCTAAATATAGCTTCCATTGTTCGCTTCACATTCACTACAACTGGAATACGGCTCTACTCCTCTGCTGCCAACTGAATTGTTTGTGCCCTGTGGACGATGAGACTTGTACATACTTTTGTTTGTGCAACAGTTTGCACAGCGTAAGTTGGTGCCGTGTGGACCCAGCTTTAGAGACTAGGCCTATATTATGAACATAAAATAATAGTAAATCAATAAATGAAATACAAAAAATTTGTAGAAACATAAAAACACGTACAGTATTTTAATAGAAAAACATTTTGATAAATATGTACCTATTTCGTTGAAGGTACAAAATACCATCGTCTCGATTTTCTACGCCTTTTACAGAAATTGTATGTATTTCGTTACATCGGAATACACTGAAAATGCCAAAAAAAAAGAACCTGCAACAAAAATAAGGAACATGTGATGAACTTTAGACTTCTTACATTGTATAATAACCTTGAGAATGTCTTTTGAGTATTGCAGTTAGGTTAACATTATGTTTTAAGTTTATTCAAAAGTATAATATTTATTCATAAAAATAATTGTCCTAGATTTTATGTATTTTTTTTTAATTAGGAGGCAATAGAAAAACAGCTCTTTCTTTTTGAACTTCAGGTGGCATCTAAACATTACTTTTATCTTGAACTCGTTTTTATAAAATATACGTTTTTTTTTGCAAAATGACAATCATTCTTCACGATTTTTTTTACTTTACACGTGTGACGTCATTTTGTGCCACCGGTCCAAACATTAAAAGGTAATTAAAAACGGTTAATATGGATTTTCATACAAAATTGCAGGCGTGTTTTAGAGCTGTCCAGCTGTGCCGTTTTAGCACAAAGAAAGTTGTCAAAAAAATAATGTTCGAATTTCCAACCATGTTTGAGAAAAAAAGGTTTATTAACTACTGCAATGTGACTTTTTTTCTCAAACAGACGTTTTTTACTGCCAAAGACAGCAACTCGATGAGCACAGAGAGTTAATTTCAGGTTTCAGCAGTTTTCACTTTAAATACTTAACCACTTGAAGTGAATAAAAGTGAATTAGGTACTCCCGCGCTTTCAACTTTGTACTCATTCCTTTCATTCACTTTAACAACTTTGGAATGATTCTTTGTCTGATAGAAGTTTATTTTTGTTAACATTGCCGGAATGGTAAGTAATACCTCAAAGTTTTTAGGTAGCTTGAAAGCCATCGTAAAAAGACAATGTCGGACTTATAATATGCTTTAAATAATAAATGCGTCTGTATGTTCGGTCGGCAAAAGTAAAAGTAAAATTGTTCCACAGACCGGTCGGTCCCCCGACTGCAATGACACTTGTTATTTAACTTTTAAGTTCGTTTTTAACTGGGCAATCGTGTTTTGTTTCAATTTGACGTTTCTAAAATTAATGTTACATTTAATTATTCTCTCACGCTTGGAGGTTTTGTATTACACTTTTTTGTTTCAATTCAATTCTGCAGGTATTTCGTATTACTTAGATAATGCTAAATATTGACGAAAAGTGGTCACTGAACCAATTCAAATGAAATTGTAGCCTAGAAAACAATTTATATCCCGGAAATTTCATTATTTTTGGAGGAAGCGTGATAAAGACATTTTTGGAGAAACCGAATTACACGTTGGGAACACCAGGGGGAAGTGGCTAAACAGAAATATTGACAAAATGAGAATAGCTAAAGTATAAACCCTGATTTTACCATTGAAAATGGTTATCAGATGCAAATCGCCTGAGACGTATTTTTGGCCATACCTCCGAGGATTTTGAAAGGATCGAGATGGGAATAGTACCAAATTTTAAGGAATTTATCGAGTCATGTGTGAATGTTTGAATTTTGAAAATGTACTGGTAACTTTTTTTGGAATTTTGCAAAATTCGGGTTTTTTGGGGGTCATAGTAATAGCAGGGCTCTGTCACTCCGCGCGCGAGTCTGAAGCGCGCGGTGTCCTCTGAGAGGACGAATATGAATATAAGATTCTTGGAGAGGACAAATTTCATACATCAGAAAAGATAAGACCTACGCGATAGAAAGAGAGGCAACTACAAAGTGCATGTTGTGGAGCGAAAGGAGCGCTGTGCGACCTGAATTGCACTTTATTGTGTCAGAGCAAGAGTCGCAATTTTTTTTAACGATTTTGCGGAGTGCAACTTCTGTACGCTAGTACTATTATCTATTCTGTGGTAATAGTGTTAAAAGATGCAGAAGAGCGTGATTACAAAAGCCTGTTAATTTCGGCCAGGTACATGGACGAAATGCTCTGGCTTTTGGAGTAAAATTTTTCACTCCAAAATTCAGAGCATTTCGGCCAAGTGCCTTGCTGAAATCAACAGTGTAGAGTCTGTCTGCACTATGTAGGTAGACTATACCTGCAGAAGCAGACGAGAAGTGCAAGATTACAAAAGCCTGTTGATTTCAGCCAGGTACATGGACGAAACGCTCTGGCTTTTAGAGTAAAATTTTTTACTCCAAAAGCCAGAGCATTTCGGCCAAGTACCTGGCCGAAATCAACAGGTTACTGGAGTATTTTTTTTTAAAGTGAGACTACAAAAGCCTGTTGAACTCGGCCAGGTACTTGGACGAAACCAACAGGCTTTTGTAGTGAATTTTTTCACTTCAAAAGCCAGAGCGTTTCGGTCAAGTGCCTTGCCGAATTCATCAGATTATTAGAATAATGTTTTTGAAATGGCTTGAACGGTTTCATGTCATGACACCATTTGGTAATGAGAATTTTGTTTAACTGACAGACTTATGTTTTCTCTCTCTACAATTAAAACTAAATGATGACACGGGTCTCTTACTGATGTCACATGACGAAAATATAATCTTAAAATTTTGACCGGAAGTGGAAGATTTTCGCAAGCCTCCGGCCAATTTTATTTGCGATAATCTTCTGATCCTCGCTCAGCACAACTTTTCCAACCGTGTGCCATGCATTTCATCGTGATGTCAAATAACGTAGGCAATACTGTCGCGGGCTCACGGACTATAACGTTATTAAACAAATTCCCTCACCGCGTCTGTCTGTCTGTCCGCGATAAACTCAAAAAAGTAAGTACTGAACGGATTTTCATACAGTTTTCACCAATTGATAGAGTAATTCCTGAGGAAGGTTTAACTTTATGGTTTAAATTTAGGTTGAGATTTCATGTAAATTGATAGAAATATGACGATAAATTGTTTAAGATGTCTGCAAAAATTAAACCGACTGAGAGCTTGCATCGAAAACGCTGCCTAAACCTTTTGAGCTATTATAACAAAAAAAAGTATGATATAATTGTTTCTCTGTTATAGGTCTACAAAAAAGTCAGCGACAGCATAAGTATATCTATCTTTTAAGGATAGCTTTCTAAAGACATTTTAAGTTTTTTTTAAAGGTCACAAATAATGTGGTAATTGGAAAGGTATTTAGACGGATTCAGTACCTACTTATTCTTATCGAATTAAATGCATTCGTTACCATAAACATTTCATGAACGAAATGGCGAAAATAAATTCAAGCGCGTTTCTCATACCAATGACGGGACTAGAACGGGAAAGGTAGGTAGGTACATACTTGTAGAGCAAATGGAGGTGACAGTCTGGAAGGGATTTGATTTCTTTTTCGATGTTGTTTGAAGGTCGCAATTGGCAAAAAAAGGAAGAAACCTAAGCAAAACGAGGGCGGGTCGCTAGTCCTACTAATATTATAAATGTGAAAGTTTGTGGGTTTGGATGTTTGTTCCTCAATCACGCAAAAACTACTGAACGGATTTGGTTAAAGTTTGGCACAGAGATAGTAGATAGCCTAGATTAAAACATAGAATACTTTTTGTCCCAATATTCCCACGGGAACGGGAACCACGCGGGTGAAACCGCGGGCGGCCGCTAGTAAATCATAAAACATTGTAAAATCCAGCATAATAATATCATATCCTACATCCTTCCTAATCCCATTTTTCTAATTAGTATTCGATTATGTTTGAGGAGCGCAGTCGCTCTGCTATTGTGGAAGAATCTTTTGCTATTGTCAGTTATGGAAACGGTGGCCAAATTTGTTCTTGATCTCGACTTGCACCATGCTTCGGGAGGAACGCTAAGCACGGTCCCAGCTGCATTGCAGTTCTATCCGCATTGGGTCTGCGTGGTCGGGTATGGTCTGGTCCATCCTCTTTATTTACCCTTAATCAAGGCCTGTAATAAGTATACTTAATTCACCCAGGTGAATAAATTCGATTAGGAACACAGGTTTTAAACGCGTTTTTAACTAAACATTGGTGTTGAACATCTACCTTTTCCCGAGACGTTTCCGTTTTGACTGTGGTGAATAAAGTCTACGACGGGGTAGGTACGTACCCAGTAGGAACAAAAAACCCATAAAATTATTATAAACCCTGAGAAACTACTTTTGTGATTTTTTATGATAAATTGCATAGTGGCAACCTTAGACCAAAATTTTGTTTTGCTTTTGCCCATTAGTGGGATTGATTATCGAATACATTATACTATTTGCGTCTAGGGTTGTCCTTTGGTATGACTAGATTTTCATACTTTTCTTTATATTTATGTGGAAAGTATAACTAACGAGTACAAGAAGAAAATAATTACATGGTACCAATTTTCATTGAAGGGTTATGTTATGATTATGATACAGTAAAAAACCAAAGAAAAATAACAAACTTGGTTTCAAGTATTTTTGTAAAGAAAACACGTAATGTAATTTGAAGAACAATGTTTATTATGACGATGTTACCTACAAGGAAAACTCACATCCATTAATTCATATTGCCGACGTATGTGCAAGTTATTACTCTCGGAACATACTTCTGTTTGTTTGTTCGCAAAGAACTCAATTCGGTATCATTTATTATAATTAAGAACAAACTTGCTATTCATTCTTCTTAATCTTCTTATTTCGAATGTTGCAAAAAGTAAGCCCTGAAACAAAAAATATCAACCGTATTTAATTTATCTTCTATGAATTGAAAATTGCAAGAATAATGTAGACAGAAGAGACGATTGGACAAAATCGCGTTTTTCCGAGCACCCATACATAACATGCAGTACCTACAGGAAATCTGGCCATATCAGGCTATAAGCCATCGAACTAAAATCTATAGAACAAGCGTT
The DNA here is from genome assembly GCA_928269145.1 of Agriphila tristella. Taxonomy (NCBI): domain Eukaryota; kingdom Metazoa; phylum Arthropoda; class Insecta; order Lepidoptera; family Crambidae; genus Agriphila; species Agriphila tristella. The sequence goes on from OV743431.1 coordinate 10,899,186, forward strand.
CCTCTAAAAAATAGCACCTCACGAAAATTACAACCAATTGGGCGGGGCTAAAAATGCTGGCATTTAGTTATGCAGCATAAAGCGACTGAACCCTGGTGGCATAGTGGCGACAATGCCTTGTTGTCCACTGGCTTCCCGCGACCTTCACCAGATCGTCGGTCCACCTTGTCGGGGGCCTACCCACGGAGCGTCGTCCGGTGCGCGGTCGCCATTCCAGAACCTTTCCGCCTCCAACGGCCATCGGTTCTTCTCGCTATGTGTCCCGCCCATTGCCACTTCAGCTGAGCAACCCGCCTGCCAAGCGTGGCGATTATGGCAACCCCCCCCCCCCCCTCATGCACAATGGCGTTTTATTTATTAAGTACTTACAAAATCGAGTACCGACTCACATTACACGTCTTTCAGACCAACAGTTACTTAATTCATTTTCTAGACGTCTGTAGTTGCATGCAGATACAACTGCCTCTCTCTTTTCTTTCCAATACAAACTGAAATTACTGTAAAGAACGCTGTGATCTCTGTCCGCACGTTTGTGACCGGGCGCGTGGCTGGTCCAACTATATGCTGTGAATCCATAAATTATGACGGAAGAGTTTTCGAATACGGCCACGGCGGATTAATAACAGCCGACTGAAATAATATTCAAAACTCATTATTGAGTATATTAAATTGCCTTGTGGGGTATTTACATGGGTGACTAAAGCCGCATAACTTTCGCCGCACAGCACAGTAAAAATTGACCGTGTAAAAGGCCTAGGCCGCAGGTGTCTGAACAAAACTATCTGATCCGGTGGCCAAAACTGAAACTACGTTAGTTGGTACATATTGTTTCCCAGACGCCATTAACTACACAGACGACAGCGACGCCGTCACCAGCGATTCAATTTTGAAAGCGACTTGCTTGGGGACTAAAGTCGACTGGCACCAGTTAAATAGACCCCTGTAAATAGCCTATTATGGTGCGCCAAGAGGCAATTTTAACGTATCATTACATTAGGTGATGTCAACGGTGCAGTCTATTACAAACCGGATATTAGCAGAAAATGACTGTTCGAGGCTCCTTAATAGAGATTTTGGTATGGTCAGCAACGAAAGTTGCTGAAGACTTAAGTATTTTGCCATAGCTTTTTTGACAGATGTCTCTCAGTTTGAAACTTTAAGTTGATACGACAAGGTATTTATAGTATTACAGCTACTTTCGTTGTCGACCGTACGTAGAGATATTTGAAAAATTCGAGAAATCATCGTTGGTTCAGTTCGATGTCCTACTGGTTGACTTTCTTGCTATCCTTTTAAAATGACAAACATTATATTTGTTAAAATTAAATATAAAAAATAAGACTATTATTTTGACGTAATCAAGCATTTAAACTTATAGAAACTGGGTCATTTCAACACAGTAAAGAATAAAAAAGATTTTTTGTGACGCTTACGCGTGTGTGTACACGATACGGGCATTCAATAATAGTTATTTGTTATACAAGTGACCAAAATCAATTTGTGCTGCGAGTGCCGACTTTAAATCACGAACTAGCGAAGTAGTCTAGAATTGAATCACGAGCGTAGCGAGTGATTCTAATATAGACTACTGAGCACAGTGAGTGATTTAAAGGCACGAGGCAGAACAATATTTTGGTCTCGTGTAAAACATACAACTTTTCACCTCTACCAGCGAGAAAATGTTCACGTGATATCTTGTTAAAAAGCTAAAATTCAGCATTCGAAACATATTCACTCAACTCTTTTAGCATTACACAACTATCTTCATCGTTGGACGCACTCATTTTTTGTAATTTATCACAAAAATAGTTTGATCAAACCTGTGCTAAACAAATTAATATGCATAGAGTAAAGTATATTCCCGTCGTTTTGTTTTACATTACGCTGTGTTTTTCTCTTATTCATTAATATCCCATCTTATTCATTTAAGTACTTATTACTAATTTTTTAATAAATTTCATTAATTTTTCTTATTTTAATATTTATTTCATATACATGCGACCTCATTTCGTCCATACTTTTTATTTCGAATTATCAACCTTCTTTTTTAGTAATCCTTATTTAAAACTCCTTGGTATATCCATGCATTTTATTTTTTTACTTTTTAATCCATGTATGACACCATAAAGCACTATATCTATCTTTTTCTCACATATCAATTTTATAAGTCTGTCCTTGTCACTTTATTTCTTTTTCATTTTAAAAGTTGGTGTTAGAAATTAAAAAAGCACTTTGCCTCACGCTCGCAGCAAACATCGATTTTGCTGCGAGTTTTTACGCGCCAAAAGAGCCATTTTCGTGCTGGAGAGGTGAAAAATAATTTGTTATGATCATTAAACAATTTGTTTCTGATATTAATAAGGTTAGATAAAGCACTTGTATATATTGTGTAATAAAATAACGTTCAAGCGCTTATTATACAAATATTTTATTGGTATTCTTGAACTTATCTGTGTAACTAAAAATGTTTGTCAGATAAGTATTTTCCGAACTAATATTTATTAGTTCAATAAAATGTTATTCCATGTTTACAAACTGGCAATTAAACAAAGCTAGCAAAATTAATTAATTGAGTTAAGAAACCCGACTCATTCCGTTACGTATCGCGAATACCTCATAAGTTAATTAGAATTTAGTTTGAGCGCCTTGATTTCGCTATAAAGCCGATGTAATGTGTAGGGTTGCCTTATTCTAAAATTTTAAATCAAAAAATGTGAAGTTACTACATAAATTAAACTAACAATAGATTACGTTCAATTTAGTATTTTATAGCTATGTTTTCTCGTTTTCATTTTAAATTTATTTTTATTTGAAAAAAAATCATGTCTTTGGATTGTTGTAGTTTACTTAAATGTATTTTAGCAGGTATAACAACATTCTAGCTAGAGTAACGATGAATAGGATAAAATTAATATAGGCAAAAATTAATAACGTAAATATCAAAATGTTTAAAACAGCAGATTTTTTTTCGCGTTTTTAGAGTTGGTCCCATAGTAAAAGTTGTTCAGTTTGGTGGTCCATATCTACCATTATTCGGCATAAGGGGTATTTTTGTAACACGTTGTATATTACCGGGTGTAACAAAACCCTCAACGAAGCCGAGGTCTACGTATTTTACCCATCATCAGGACCTTTTCTGTTCAAAATTATTGCTGGGAAACGATTTTCATTTGTGGTGTTTAAAAAGCATTGCATACATTACCACGCAATGGAACGCGTACAAAAGACCGCGCCTTCGAGTGAATGCTACACAGCTGCGTGCGGCCGAGTTGAAAGGCAATGTTTATGTGCGTGCTCATGAAATACATTGAGTTATGACGTTTTGAAGCCATTGTTTGTTACGAAATTCATAAAATTTTGATAATGTTTCTGTAGACAAAAATTAGAAAGTAACGAATAAAATAAGATTACATAAAAATTTTGAAAAAAATTTTTGATTATGACCATCAATAACCTTGAAGGTATTGGTTACCCAGATATAGTCTAAAAGACAAAAATGATCCTGATGATAGGCGGAATGCGCGGACTTCGACTTCGTTGAGTGTCTTGTTACACCCGTTTTGAATGAGATTAATGAATCCTACTAATATTATAAATGTAAAAGTTTGTGGGTTTGGATGTTTAGATGTTTGTTCCTCAATCACGCAAAAACTGCCAAACGGATTTGCTTGAAATTTGGCACAGAGATAGTAGATGTAGATAGCCTAGATTAAAACATAGAATACTTTTTATCCCGATATTCACACAGGAACGGGAACCACGCGGGTGAAACCGCGGGCGGCCGCTAGTCTTTATAAAGCTGAAAATTTGACAACCCTCAATAGTACGTTAACCGTTTGGTTGCCTGTTGGTAAGGAAACTGACATTACATTAACGTCACACGCGCACATTACGCGACAGCATATCGCGGAAAGTCGGTTTGCTAGACTAATAGGACAGTTGTAAACTTTCCTGACTCTGATTGTAGTAATTAAGAATAGCGGTTAGGGGAAGTACGTCCGAAATGACATACTATTTTTATTTGTCACTATATCTTTCTAAATAAAGTCATTACAATCATTCTTTCATTTTCTTCAAAATCATCTTTAGTTATTTGCCTTACAGTAATTTAAACTTAAAAATGAATTGAAATAATAACACAGGAATTCTAGAGCTCAATCAACAAAAAGTCGAAAAACGATTTTGTCCATATAGTACGGGCAAAATGACATATAGTTATGCACAAAATGACAAAACAAAAAAAATTGCACAAAGGTCACAAATAAAATTGTTTGGTCTTCCTAGAAACGACGTGATGCATGAGCCCAATGAGCACATTTCATGTATTTTAACCAGTCTTGTCTAGCTGGGTCATCCCTAGTTAACTGATCACGTGATCTCTTTGATTTGTATGGAAAGTCAATATTTTGATTGCAAGAAAATGGTCATGTTTTTGACCCTATGTTTTTCCGAGAAAGTTCTTTAGTTTTATAGACTGAGCATATCCTTAAAATTTGGAGAGTGAATAAAAAGATATTCTGTATGTAGGGTTGCGTAATTATCGAGACGATTACCTTGATTAAAAAAAATATGCTAATGGGGCCTAAAGTACATAATCTGGCAAACATACCATTTGAATACCTACTGCAGTATATTGTGTACAAAATATAGCTGTAGTTACATACATACATACATACATACATACACTCACGCCTGTTTCCCATGGGGGTAGGCAGAGACTATGGATCGCCACCTGCTACGATCCTTGCACACTTCTTTCGCTTCATTCATATCCATCAATCTTTTCATACATGCCCTGCGGTTTTTGTCACTGCGTACACCAGCTGTAGTTAAAGACAGCGAAAGTCTGTTGGTCTATTTACTGCAGCTTTATTCTCATTTCGTATCTTATAATTACTTTTTCTCCATTTTACAGAATGTAAAAATCCGTTTTATAGAAATTTCAGTACCTTACTTGACTATTTCATATCATTCGGAAAGATAATAAGAATAATATTTATTTTATTTAGAACTTATTTTATTATAAGTAATTTAGTTCTTTTTTGGAGTGGGAAGTTATTTGTTTAATAAGCATTTTAATAAGAATTTTATTAGATTGGATGTCTTAATTATTTATAATATTTGTTTTATTAATTTCTTCTGTATTAATTTATGATAAAAAGAGCTACGTATATAAGATATGTAAAAAAATTAAATAGATTTATTTAATTAGTATTATTATTTGTTTTTTCAATAATTTTATTAATTATTAGTCATAATATTATTAGACTTTTATTAGGTTTGACCGTTGTCCGAAAATAAAATCATGGCTACTCTATTTTCGGATACCCTTTCAAAAGGCGTCCGAATTTAGATTTTTGGCTGGTTTTTTAATCCTAATTCCGGACAAGCTTTTATTAAGTAAACGAATAAAAATGTATGAAAAAATACCACTTCAAATCATTCTTTGGTTAAGGTTTTATAAGTATTTAAAATCACATATCCCAGAACTTGTTCGTAACTAGAAATTGACTCCAAAACGGCACAATTCGGAGCACAACGACGCGGGTCACTGTTCAGATCGCTGCTGAGTGCAAACCAGATGACTGCTTACCACCATTTTTACAATTCCTAATGACTGATAAGGGTTCTTTTCTTAAATTATCTACCCTTAAAACAATTACTGCAAGCTATCCAATACTGCTCCAAAGTTAGAAGCTTTGAAAAAGAGTCCGTATACACGGTCAAACGAGTAACAACACTTAAAATCTCTTTTGTCCCGTTATAACAACCATACATTCCAATTTACTTTCGCCATCGAGCCCATAAAGGCGGTCCACACGGGCTAAGCGCGGCTCTTTGAACTCCTCGTGTAAACCACTCCAGTACTTTTTTATTTTTATTTTCATTTCTGGAAAAGCTTTTACACAGAACTGTGCGCTAAATTAAAACACCAAGTTGATTGCTCAGTCCTATACGGCCGAATAAGTGAATTGTGAGCTTGTTCCGGCCAGTTGTTTCCGCATTTTGACTGTTTCAATTTTCTTTTGAGATCTATTTAAGCTTTCTTACCTTTTTTATTATTTGCGCATTTGAGGTCATTTTTATTTACAGCGTGTAGGTACAACAAGTGTTGACTTTCGTATTGAAGCCCTATACCGACCGACTACGTCCGCGTGGACTATGCCTCTACTGGCAAAAACTAAGGATTTTTTAGGATTCTCACTGGGGAATCGCCCCACTGGGAAAACTTTAAAAAAGTCTCACTGGGGGATCCTCAAAAAGCCTTTGTTAGTTTTCGACTACATTATAAAATAAGTTCTTGGGCATTTCAAGTTAATTATCCCAGTAGTTTGAACTACCCGCGCTAGTATGTCCGTCAGTCAAGTGTTAGAAATGCATTCCGGATGAAACGATTTTATCTATGACAGTGCCTCCTGAACGTGGTCTGTCATAAGGAAGACAGGTTAATCTGTGGTGAGACATCATGAATGTTTTTGTATTGTTGATTTGGTTCCTCTTATTCAATTAATTGTTTGTAAATCTACTGTTGGGTATTTGAAGAGAAATACTTGTACCGACCGTTTACGGGACTGTTAACATGTACCTACGAAAGGAATAAATCTTCTTCTTCTTCTTCGTGTTCCGCTCCTATCGGAGGTTGGACAGGACAACATCATGGCTATCTTGATCTTTGAGGCCGCTGCCCGGAATAGGGACTTAGTACTGCGACCGAACCAATCCCGCAGATTCTTCAGCCACGAATGACGTCTTCTTCCAGCGCTGCGTTTACCCATAATTTTGTCCTGTATGATTAGTTGGAGTATTCTGTATTTCGTCGTGTTGGTGGTTAAGAGAGCTATCACACGTACTTTAAGTTTTGAGATAATGGGCATTGAAAGTTTGTAAGAGTAGCCAAAAAGTTGATTTATTTAATATCTATAGTGTTTGTTAAGTAATCTACATGGAATTCGATTAACTAGTACAAAATTGTGCACGCTGTTATTAATGATTATAACATATAAATAAATCTTATAATTACGTTGAAATTAGGTATTTTTCACTTAGCTCTTTTCACAAATATTAAAAATAGGAAAGTTTCCGTCTCAAACCAAGGACGTGAAATGACTTAAGTGACATTTAATAATTAAGACTATTTGAAAGAAAAGAAAGTAAGAAACGTGTATTCGACGACACGGTATGATACACATTACAGATCAAAAAAATAACACTATTTAATATAAAAACTTATAACCAAGGTGCATTTGATGATGATTCATTCAGTTAGAATCATTAGAGTCACTACTCCTCTCAGCGGCAGTTAAGTTTTCATAATAATTGTGATAGCTTTTTGGTATGGTCCCTTTGTTGCACATGTTTAATAGATCTTTTAATTTCCTGCGATCAATACTTAAGCGGGATTGATAAAGATTATTAATACAATTTACTGTTGCGTTTTCATTACGAGATGATCTTCTAATGCATAATTCTTTGAATTCATTTTCACTTAATTGATTTTTGTAAAAAATAGATTTCGGAGTATCTTTTCTAAACTGCAACCATTTAACATCCAACCATCTCATTGTATTACCATTAGTGTTCTTGTTTTTATTTGTTATTAGGCTTTGATTGCACGTTTTAAAGTCTTTAAACTGACTATAATCAATTTCCTTCACAATGTTTGGAGGGTTACTGACTTTCGCTGTTCTGGCAATGGTGAACCACTGATCAGGTGTATAAATATTAATTTTTCAACCTCTGTTTTCTATTGTTGAATGCACGCTATCACATTCCATGGAGTGCCCTGATTCCATAAACTTTTGATTAATAATTTGAACGTTGAAGGTCAAAAGGCTCTTATGAATATAGCTGCTAAAATAGAATTGCGATATTTGTCCAGATGCTATATTCAAATAGAAAGTTACTCAGCACACATAGCACCAAATTCTTGCTAGAGGCAATGGTTAGTGTAGTGCACGTGCAGATTGTGCGGTAGTATTATTATGACTACAAAAATTACCTTTAGTTACATTTCTCTATCTAAATTAGCTTATGGACAATAGGGGAGTATCCTTGGGATGTGAACAATAGACTATTCTACCCGCGCAGGTGTGGCTTATATCCATTCACAAATAAAAATTCTCAAAATTTTAGGACAATAAAAGTGAGTGTCGAAAAGAGCTAAGCCGCATATGAATATTTCACTACCTAACAAGGGTAACTATTATTCCACTAGCTCCTTTCACAATTTTACCAAAACCGTAGTAAAATTGTATATATCAGTTAGATCTCTTCACTACTAGATAGGAAATATTATTTTGACTACGTTTGTGCAGTTAACTCCATTTCACCAAAAGTGAGGGTTAGCTCTCTTCACCGCCAATACGACGATTTATCGTTTCTCATCACATGACCAAAATATGTGAGTTTGCGGCACTTGATGGTTTTGATGAGTTCAAGGTCCTACCCATCCTTATTACACCAAATCACTACCAAATTATTATACCAAATCACTGTATACTTGACACTACTACTGTGGAGATCTGATTTCAATCCTATATGAGTGTGACGGATTTTAAGTAAAGCTTTTTTCTAATAATTGTATTTTTGGCTGTATGAACATTTGCCTTTGCCTTACACGTTCAGATAAATAATGTTTGGTAATAGTGTGATCAAATCATGTATTGTTTAACATTTAATTTTGATTCAGTTCTTATAAAAATAATGTAAATATCTTATACATATCTTAGCAAGTTTTAAAAAAGTTACCATTTATTATATTTGATAATTTCACGATAGTTAGTTGTAACGCCTATCATTGGCTGAACGTATTTTCAAGAATTTAAGCAAGTAAGACTACAGTAATGAATATAACAATTATTGTAATTCATTGGGATTTAGTTTCAAAAAGATTACAACGTAATTGTTTTATAAAATATTATCTCTGATATTACTTTTTCGTACAAATAGTATGGTCGATTATCATTGGTTGAAAAAATGGTGTGAGGGGTAAACATTTTGTGTTGAATTTGGTGGGTATTTAAGGAATGGGAAATGGAGCATACGTTTCACTTTTAAGTTTGGAGCACTACGGGATTTAAGTTAAGTAAATTCTTCATTGTGTTGTGTTATTTACAAATTAATTGTTTTGTGTGTGAGTTTATTGTTTTTCAAAGGCTATCCGCTGTTAATTTTCATTCCCAATTTTATGATTATTCTGATTATTTGTAGTAATAATAAGTAAAGTACATTATAGACAGATTTCTTTTGCATTTGCTTGGTAACTAGTATCATAGTTTAATAAAGAGATTAACTGATAACTTTTAAGTTTATATTGTTGTAGTTTGTAACGATTTAATTGTAAATATCTGATTGATAAAGCTGACGAGTTTCTTCCGCCTGTTCTTCTCTCAGCTAAAAAAAGACGTCCGAACAGGTGGTAGGTTAAAAGAAATTGGACGATTCAATTTAATAAACATTACTTTACTCAAATTGATTTATTTTGTTTTAATTCTCTCAATGTTTCTGATTATTTCTGACATCAGAAGTGGGTATCGGCTCTGTCCATTTACAAAATATTAACACCAATTCCTGATGATTTTCAGGGTGGATGCTGACGAGACCTTGCTCCGCTGCCATTGTGATCCTGAGACCTGAGTAGCAGCCAGCTGGTGTCAGTGAAAGAAGAATGAGAAGTAAAGGAGAAGTCTTCAGAGATCCTCCATCAAAGTCCGCTAGTCGGTAAGGCCATATTAGTGGCTGTGTTTTAATAATTTATTTTACGAGATTGCTACTTTGTTAGTTCAATACTTATTTATTGTTTTGATGTGGAAAAAGAATAAAATTTGTAGCGACGAAATTAACATCAAATACATCGAGAAATCAATATTAACTAAAGATGTTTATAAAATTAATTTGTGACGGTATTTGTGATACTGATCAAAAACCTGAGTAATTGGTCTGGCGTCCATCGAAATGTTAATACTACGTATAGAAAGGACAGATTTACGGCACAAATTGTCGCAGCGATTGCAAAGATGGCGGCTGAGCAACGCGCAGTGCGAGCGTGAGTTGTCAAAGAAAAAGTAGCATGCACACAGATGCGACACATTCTTCATAATGATTAGGATATACCTACTTGTTTAATAATATTGCATAAAATTATAGTAAAACCCAATTTAACTAGGTAATAGGTGCATGTTAATACTAACTCGAAAAATAAAAGTAAAAAAGGAGGATGGGCATTTAGTACCCGCACTAATAACATTCATTTGGTGTCATCGATTAGATTTTTTCCCATTTTGGGTATCAAAAATACTGAATATAGCGTACTGAAATACGAAGTGGGCGACGAACTGAGGGCGACTACAAATGTTGAAAATGGGTGACTTTAAAATACAAATTGAGTAACTAGTTTTTGAGAACGTGTGACCAAATTACTACTTAGGCGACAACCTTAGGGCACACAAAATATTTAAAAGGAAATGTATAATCCACGTTTTATACATTTTTGGTCCAAATATGAAACTGCCGGCCAAAAGACCAAAGTGCTTTATTCTGATAAATGTTGTCCATCTAAGCATTTTTTATTATGGCACCGAAGCTGTAGCACCGCTTCACATTTGTGTCAAAATGTATGAAAAGACGTCTGTCTTTTCATAAATTTTTATAAAAAGTCTTTTTTGAACTCCATTAAAATCAAGTACAGCGGTGCTACAGCTTCGGTGCCATTATAAGAAATGCTTAGGCGGACAAAATCTATCAGAATATGCTTTTTGGCCTTTTTTTTTACATTTGTGCCAAAATGTATGAAAAAACAGACTTTTTAAACTTATTTAAAATCAAGTATAGCGGTGCTACAGCTTCGGTGCCATAATAAAAAATGCCTAGGTGGACAAAATCTATCACTTAAATATATCACTTTTGCTTTTTGGCCGGCACTTTCACATTTGGACCAAAATGGATGATGTCCTTTGGCATATATTTTATTTAAAAAAGGTCACTTGACTATTATCCTGATCAAGATGACAAAAATACCATGTTGAGCAGCTTCAATCAGTCACATAGTTACCTACTTGGTATAATAGTTGCCCATCTAATGTTATAGGTATTACCTATGTAGCAGCTGTTGTCATTCACCGCAAATGCGTTGAATAAACTTACTAATGAATTCTAAATTCAAAAAGTCATTGGTACACTTGTACTATTATGTATTCTATGTTGGTACGTAGCGGGGATCGAACCGGCCGGCACAGCGCCTACCCAAATGGTAGTCAACGGCCTTAACCACTATACCACCGACGATGCCAAAACTTACTACTGATGTAGGTATACTACAGTCTAAAATAGCTGAATTAAGCATTTCGCAAACAAAAAATATAATAAAAAAATTTACATGTGTTGAATTTTTTTTCTCTATACTGCCGAGTCAGATTTTGATGCCGCTTTGCACAAGGGTGTAGTTGAGGTATCCGTACATAAATACAACAAAAGTGTCGCTATTGGTTCATAGACCACTTCCCGTACAAATTTTCCCACTCTCCTTGCTCATAGACAATTACTCTATCGAGCACTTTTACGTGCGTTTTTTTTATCACGATATATTCGTGCTGGGGTAATGTATACATTCGAACTCGCTATCTGCCTCGCCTGCCCCGGCACTCGAGCGGGATGAGTAATTGCGGCAATGGAGCACAGTTGTTCTGTGCACGGATGCGCCTCGACAGCAAAATATAGCAGGGATTTAAGATCAATAATCACTTTTTTTTTTTGACAAGCCCCTGGAATATTTTTCGACTGACACCGAAGTTAAGTACCTACCTACACGGGCGGTGGTGACGGTGTCGTCCCACCTACTGCATCATAGGCGGTTGTTAACGGTAATAGAATAATATACTTAAATTGTAAAACTGTGCTAGTTCACCTATCCTAGTTTTGTACCTACGTATACAATCTGTAATGGTTCACTTTTCATAATCTATGATTTTCATACAAAATGTCGGGTCAGTAGAAATAATGTATAAAAATTAGTTTTGGTTGGTTTATGTTGATGTTTTGTTTACTTACCGATGGTAAGTCACTCCACTATCTTTTTGCTTCACAGTGGAGTGATTTTTTCACGTCTTTAACACCCAGGATGGCATTTTTATCGGAACAATTACACCGTGCGTTCGCGGTGAGCGTTGGCGAGTGACTAAATGAGTTGAGGGCAGTTGCCCTCAACGCGTGGAGCAAAATTCGGAGCCGTAATGTCGTTTCTATGTAATTCATTTCGATGCTGGCGACTAAGTAAATGCGATTAAAACGAGTTTAAATTGTTCATTTGTAAGTACGTAATGAGTAGGTAGATATTTTTTTTACTAAGTCTGTGTAAAGTTTACAATGAAACATTTGGGTTTGTAGATAATTTAGCCTAAGAAAATTCAAATTTTACTGAAGCACAGCTATTTACTTCTGCACTAGTACCTATTATTATTCATTGCTACCAAATTTTCAATAATTTCTTAATTTTTACTCTCTACGTATGTTTCGAATTGCAAAGTACCCTGCCACAGTATTTAGCATTCTCATTCTCAATTTAAATTTATTGAAAGTTTTTATTTTGGGCAAGTAGATATTGTATTCTATTATTTATTTTGTCGACCAACAACGTCGAGTGGGTAGTACACTGGTTTTCATGGTGTCTGTCTCTCGAGCTCCCCGGGTTCGATTCCTGGCTGTCTCAACTTAGACGACGAACTTTTTTGTAGGCGCTGTCTTGTGCGACACAAATGCTTTTAGTTTATTTAGAATCGGAGCAATGTATAATAATATGATGCTGACCAATATTTATTTTACTTAGAAAAGTTAGCTATAAAATAGAATCCCGCCGAGTAATGTTTGCGCAGAGTAATCCTAGCATTATTGAAAATTCAAAATAATGATAAGCAATTTATGTGTAACTAAAAGGGCTGATATTGTTTCTTTTTAATTTGTGCTTTCTTCTGATAAGAAATAAGCTTAAATGCTAAACTAATGTTCACACAATAACACAATTATTAATCATAATTACTTAAAAATTATAATTAATAATTGTGCTTTATATTAATATAATTTTTGTAAAAATTTGATAAATTTTCAATAATTTTGTTATTGATAACACGACAGTTAGTCAACCTGTTCAGGTGTATCTAAATATAATCTAAACTATTTAATTAAATCTTAAATAAATAGGAGACAACATAATCAAATCTAAACTAAGTCATTGATCTTGCTACGCCAAGAAGTTACAAGTTTAAAATGTATGATTCGATGTCATTCAGATTTATTATTTACGATTGGGTGGGTTTAAATTGCAACAGACGAGTATGTTTTGAGTAATTTATTTAGAGACTTTGGTGTGTACCCAAGTTCATGATAATATTATATTTTGATTTTTGGTTTAGATTTTCGATTTAGATTTTCGATTTTGATTTTTGGGTTTGATTTTCGGTTTTGATTTTATTTATTATTTTAGATTTAGGTTTTGACTTTGAATTTCATACTTTCGATTTACATTATAGATTTTATTTTCGATTTTTGGTTTTGTTTTTATAATTAGGATTTTATGATTTGATTTTCGGATTTGATTTTAGTTTTCGATTTTCAGTTTCGATTTTTGATTTTGTTTTTAAATTTAGATTTCGGTTTTTATTTTGAATTAGATTTCGGGTTAGATTTCAACTTAGATTTCAATCTAGGATTAGGTTTAGATTGAAAATTAGATTTCGATTTTAGTTTTTTTTATTTTTTCAAGTAAGAGGATGATGATTTAGATTTCGATTAAGGTATAGATTTCGATTAAGGGTTTGATTTTTAGGTTTCGATCTCAATTTACATTTTGCTGATTTCGACTTACATTTTGCTGATTTGGATTAACATTTTGCTGATTTGGATTAACATTTTGATTTGGATTAACATTTTGATTTGGATTAACATTTTGATTTGGATTAACATTTTGATTTGGATTATCATTTTGATTTGGTTTAACATTTTGATTTGGATTTACATTTTGATTTGGATTGACATTTGATTAGGATTTTCATTTTGATGAGGATTTTCATTTTGATTAGGATTTTCATCTTGATTAGGATTTTCATCTTGATTAGGATTTTCATCTTGATTAGGATTTTCGTTTCGATTAGGATTTTCGTTTTGATTAGGATTTTCATTTTGATTAGGATTATCGTTTTGATTAGGATTTTCGCATTGATTTGGATTTTCATTTTGATTTGGATTTACATTTTGATTTTGATTTACATTTTGATTTCGATTTCCATTTTGATTTCGATGTACATTTTGACTTCGATTTACATTTCGATCTCAATATCCATTTTGATATCCATTTACGTTTTACATTTAAGTTTCGATTTTGAGTTTTGATTTATAATATTTGATTTTCAATTTACACTTAGTTTCGATTTATATTCTTATTTTGGTTTCGATTCTGGTTTAGATTTCGATTTCGATTCTGTTTCTGATTTCGATTCGGATTCTGATTTCGATTTGGATTCTGATTTCGATTCGGATTCTGACTTCGATTCGGATTCTGATTTCGATTCGGATTCTGATCTCGATTCGGATTCTGATTTCGATTCGGATTCTGATTTGATTCGGATTCTGATTTCGATTCGGATTCTGATCTCGATTCGGATTCTGATTTCGATTCGGATATTTCGATTCGGATGCTGATTTCGATTCGGATTCTGATTTCGATTCGGATTCTGATTTCGATTCGGATTCTGATTTCGATTCGGATTCTGATTTCGATTCGGATTCTGATTTCGATTCGGATTCTGACCTCGATTCGGATTCTGATTTAGATTCGGATTCTGATCTCGATTCGGATACTGATCTCGATTCGGATTCGATTTAGATTCTGATTCTGATTTCAATTATGATTCTGATTTGGATTATGATTTCGATTTGGATTATGATTTCGATTTACATTATGATTTCGATCTAGATTATGATTTAAAGGACCATGCCCATGGGTCTATAGAAGTTCCGGCCCACGGTACATCGTGGTGTACATAGACGAATTGTGTATTAAATGAAAGCATGGCATGTCAAAAACTCAATAAACTGAATGTTGGTTAAGAAATAAGTCGCCTTTTTTAGATAAATCGACTTTTTTTTCGTCAGTATGGGCACAATTTATTTCAACAATTTTCATATCAGAGGCATTTGTTTTATTGTTTTAGTCACTCGAAGTCAATTTTAACTAAATGTAATGTTGTTCACTTTGAATAAACTAACCAGAGCTGCTTCCAGAATCCAATGCATGCGAGAGTCAAGTGGGCCATGGGCCATTCCAGATTATCGTCATATAAAATAGCGGGCCTAACTCCAAAGTTCGGGATAGGGTCGGAGACTCGGAGTCCATTAGCGTAAAATGGGTCAAAAAGTAAAGGATGCACGAAAAATACACACTCACTGCAAAACACTTCCAATACAAAACAAAACATTAAACAACAAAACACAAACAAACGACAATAAAACGTTGTGACGTCGCCGTCGTCGTACTGTCACCATTGTCAAACTGACATTAGATGATAGATCAGCCGAGTACATAATGCTGCTATTGTTCTATTGGAATCGATTACTAAATCGATTTTAATCTTGTTCAGTACTGTTATAATCTAAAAAATATTTTATCATTTCACTGGTTTTAATAAAAACTATATTTTTTGAAGTTATACTCAGTCAAACAAGAATTGCCGTTACAAATAATGTTAGTAATTAATAATATATTTTGTTGGTATCGATTTTTATATCGCATCGATTGTTTACGAGATTTTTTCGTACCTCGAGCAACGTCACTCGCATAAAAATCTTTGAATTGTTATTAAAATGGATTTTGGTGATGGCGACTTTATTACACAATAATTCCAATTGTATTATTCATAATAAATTGTATAATGATTTTTAAATTTTATGGAAAGTTTGTACACGGTATTTTAAAGTTGGGCCGTAGATGGGCGTAAGCCTTTGGATTATGACTTCATTAATATTTAATGATGATATGAAAATTACAATAATGATGATAATTATGCTAATTAGGATTATTAAGATAGTGATGATTATAATGATGATGGTTAAAAATAATGATAATGATGATGATTTATTTATTTGCAATAAGGATTATTAAGATGGTGATGATTATAATGATTATGATTGAAGATAATGATGATGATAATGGTTATGATAATTTATTTTTGATCGATCTTACCAAATACTTGTTTTAGTAGGTTTATTTTCTGATCATATTGATTGATTAAAAAAATTGTCATAATGATGAGTTATATACAGTGTGTTTATCTTGCTGCTTGTCCTATTTAGTAAACAGCTTCTGACAGTTGTGTTCGTCGACTTATGTGTATAATATTTGTATATTGTCTTATTAAATCTGAATTGTCACTAATTATTAGTTAATTTTTTCAGTAATATTTTTGTGTAAATCCATTGATTGTTATATTTTAGATCTAATTGTCATTTCTTTTTTTTTTAATAAATAGTTGGGAGAAGATTTTTATTAAATGGGACAAGTTGGAGATTATATTGATAGTAATCGTGATAGTCTATTGCCTTAAGACTTATGACTTGAGATGTGCCTGCGGGCAGAGGCTTGCGAGCTATGTTAAAAGGCTTGCGAGCCAAGGCTTGCGAGCCAAAATTTTACTTTGACTGTTCTTAAGACTGATGCCCATTGTTGGCAGTAGTGGTTTTGTCAATATGACTGTTTATTACTTTTAAAGACCATTATGATTACTATTAATATACCTAACATGTATGTTGTAAATTGTACTTCGAGAGCGAAGTACATGTCAGAATGGCCGTGACGGATTTTAAGTAAAGCTTTTTTCTAATAATTGTATTTTTGGCTGTATGAACATTTGCCTTTGCCTTACACGTTCAGATAAATAATGTTTGGTAATAGTGTGATCAAATCATGTATTGTTTAACATTTAATTTTGATTCAGTTCTTATAAAAATAATGTAAATATCTTATACATATCTTAGCAAGTTTTAAAAAAGTTACCATTTATTATATTTGATAATTTCACGATAGTTAGTTGTAACGCCTATCATTGGCTGAACGTATTTTCAAGAATTTAAGCAAGTAAGACTACAGTAATGAATATAACAATTATTGTAATTCATTGGGATTTAGTTTCAAAAAGATTACAACGTAATTGTTTTATAAAATATTATCTCTGATATTACTTTTTCGTACAAATAGTATGGTCGATTATCATTGGTTGAAAAAATGGTGTGAGGGGTAAACATTTTGTGTTGAATTTGGTGGGTATTTAAGGAATGGGAAATGGAGCATACGTTTCACTTTTAAGTTTGGAGCACTACGGGATTTAAGTTAAGTAAATTCTTCATTGTGTTGTGTTATTTACAAATTAATTGTTTTGTGTGTGAGTTTATTGTTTTTCAAAGGCTATCCGCTGTTAATTTTCATTCCCAATTTTATGATTATTCTGATTATTTGTAGTAATAATAAGTAAAGTACATTATAGACAGATTTCTTTTGCATTTGCTTGGTAACTAGTCCATCAGCCTTTTTTGATGTCCCCACTGCTGGGGCACAGGCCTTCCTTATGGGTGGTAAGGAGGATGGGCCATAACCCACCACGCGGGCCCAGTGCGGATTGGTGGGTGTTAACGACTGCAAATGCAGCCGGGACCAACGGCTTAACGTGCCTTCCGAAGCACGGAGGAGCTCGAGATAATAAATTTTTGGTCACCCATCCCATGACCGACCCTTGCGAACGTTGCTTAACTTCCGCAATCGCTGGGCCAGGCGCTAAACCAATGCGCCACCGAGCTCCTCATGGTAACTAGTATCATAGTTTAATAAAGAGATTAACTGATAACTTTTAAGTTTATATTGTTGTAGTTTGTAACGATTTAATTGTAAATATCTGATTGATAAAGCTGACGAGTTTCTTCCGCCTGTTCTTCTCTCAGCTAAAAAAAGACGTCCGAACAGGTGGTAGGTTAAAAGAAATTGGACGATTCAATTTAATAAACATTACTTTACTCAAATTGATTTATTTTGTTTTAATTCTCTCAATGTTTCTGATTATTTCTGACAAGTGCAAAATGTTTTTTGTTTTGAGTTATCCTTTTTTCATTCATATTTTGCTATAAATAAAGAATAAATAAGTCACCCATAAGATTAATAAAATAAAATTTTCTTATACGAAAAATACGAACATAAAGTTTCATACTTCAATCGACAGATGGCGCTAGTGAGATACTTCCATAAAAATGATCGAAGATTGGTCTCTATTTCCTATTATAAAAAAGTACTTTGTGCTCAACCCCATACAACAGTACCGAGAAGATGTAGCAGCGGACTATACGCATCCTGAGGCTGAGTTCCAGATTCCTATTGCACAAAACCTTGTTCAAAGGAATAAATACTGTAAGTACCCTTAATTAATTAATTAAGTGGAATTTTATTAATAACGAGCATCCTTGGAAAAACACAGAAGTAGGTACCTACCTAGGAGAGAAGAATTTAACACAAGTCAGCTGGTTTTTCTCTATAAAAGATAAGCACTTTAAGCAGATGTAGTGGTATATAACCGATAACATCAAAATACGATACAACCAATATGGCGCCATCTCCAAAAGATTAAACATTTGCGATGTGGAAATCACACCAGGATGAATAATAGATAGGATCCCACGTGCACACGAAAACGTTGCGTAGGCAAATAATTTATCAAAGTCATGTCAACCGAGCTCGCCCGAAACGAAAGAGAGAAACACCTTTAAGAGAGTTGTGATCGATCCGTGCGTATGAGTACGTAAGCGTGATTGATGTACGTTATTTAACGAGCTTGATTGATGAAAGAAAATTCTACTTAACCAATGCGACCCTAGGATGCCGTGGACGCTCAATCTGGTAATGTGTTTTTGCGCGTATTTTTATGATTGTACGGGCAAATTGTATTTCTATTTTATTATCTTGTATCTTGATAGCTTACAATAATAGCAACGTTAGTCAAGTTACTTACTTGCTAATATGCGCGTACTTGCTGTAGATTTAGCACCAATTTCGACCATCACTGTGTAAAGAGCGCTCCACATTCGCGGCGTGAACACCCGTGAAAGGCGTGAAGCGCGAATGTGGATGGTTTTCGCGCCCGTTCACGGGCTTCGCGCCTGTTCACGCCTTGTTCCCCGTTCGGTGTCGGTATTTGCGCCCGCTTCAAAGGGTTCGCGGTGCGCGAACCTCCCGTGAACGCAAGCGCATCCACACTCGCGCGTGAAAACAGTACCGTGCCTTGAGGTTTTTATTTATTTGCGGAGTACGGTGCGTCGAAATGACCGTCATTTGGACGAACGAGCAGGAACTTGTGATGATTGAGTGTTATCATGCCGAAACCATTTTATGGGATGCTAAAAAACAAAGATAGCAGTGCATAACTCGGCGTCTATTCTCGACGAGCGCGCGAACTAAACTGTGAACGATAGCGAGTGTGGAGGGTCATGCTTTTCACGCCGACTTCGCGGCAAAATTACGTCGTGAATTCACGCCGTGAATCACGCAGGAATCTGGAGCCTGCTTAATAGGTAATAGCAGTACCTACTTATTTATATCTTTACTATGGACACAATTCGCATTCCGCTTCACGTCAGAACAGTCTGACAGTATATTATACGG
Organism: Agriphila tristella; assembly: GCA_928269145.1. Taxonomy (NCBI): domain Eukaryota; kingdom Metazoa; phylum Arthropoda; class Insecta; order Lepidoptera; family Crambidae; genus Agriphila; species Agriphila tristella. Next base: position 10,918,870 of record OV743431.1, read on the forward strand.
TATGAAAATATCTATGGCAAATATTTTTTTATACAGAGGGCGACGAAAACGAAGGAAGGTGGCTGATCCTCCTACTAAGCAATTGCATACTTTTTTTGTTTTTTTTTTATACACAACGGGATAGTGCTTGGTCTTCATCTCACCTAATGTTCGATGACGATAAGGCCGAAGGTGGAATCGCACTACACCCGGAATACGGGCGGGTGAATCTACGTTGTTCTTAACTTCCTGCGTCACTGTCTGAACTCGAAAATCTTTAAAAATCCAATGCATCACAAGGCATAAATCAAAAATATGCCATCATTTACATTATCTATATATATAAAATTCAAAGTCCTGACTGAGTCAGATATCAACGCACAGCCCAAACCGCTGAACCTAGAGACTTGAAATTTTGCACACAGATACTTTATACAGTGTAGGCATCCACTAAGGAAGGATTTTTGAAAATTCCATCCCTAAGGGGATGAAATAAGGGATGAAAGTTTGTATGAAAGTCCCTCAGTTTTGAAGCTAGGATCTTCAAATTTTGTGTTTAGGCTGATGATTGAAAATAAATAAATACGTGTCTCAGCGTTTTTCAAAATTCTACCCCCAAAGGGGTGAAAAGGGGGATGAAGTTGTGTTTAGAAGATAATCCTTCATTTTTGAAGTAGAAATCGCTAGATTTGTAATTTAGGCTTATGGATGGAAATCTAACGCAACGCATATTGTATTGGTATAATTTCAACCCCCATGGTGATGAAATGGGGGTGCAATGGGGTAAATAAACCTAAAAATCGATATGGATGTCGTTATTGGGGTTTTCTGGGATGAAGATTGCGAAAATGACATTTATTTTGAAGTCCAACACGGTCGACATGATTTAACCCCTAAAGGGGTGAAAATTGGATTTAAATTTGGTATTGAAAACAATATAAAATAGACATTACAACTTAAAACTTCGTAGGAGCATGTCTTAAAATAAATAGGCAAACATATATTTTGTGGTTTTGAAAATCAACCCCTTAGGGGGTAAATGGGCTAAGTAAACGTAGAAATCGATATGGATGTCGTTCTTGAGGTTTTATGGGATGGTGATTGCGAAAATGACATTAATTTTGAAGTCCAATTTAACCGCTAAAGGGGTGAAAATGGGGTACAAATTATATATGGAAAAATAATATAAAATAGACATTACATAGTTTACAGCTTAAAAATTCGTAGGAGCATGTCTAAAAATAAATAGGCAAACACATATTTTCTTATTTTGAAAATCATCCGTTAGGGGGTAAATGGGGTAAGTAAACATGAAAGCCGATGTGGATGTCGTTCTTGAGGTTTTATGGGATGAGGAATGCGAAAATGACATTTGTTTTGAAGTCCAACACGGTGGACATGATTCAGCCCAAGGGGACGGGGACGGACACGGGAACAGGAACGGGAACGGGGGCGGGGACGGAAACGGGAAAGAGTAAAGAAACGGGAACGTGATACTCTTAATATCTCTGGACCTAATTCTGATTATTGTAATAAACTAGCTTCCGCCCGCGACTTCGTCCGCGTGGATATTAGAGAAAATCCTTAGGGAACCTTCAACCAGGATCCGACCAACCGTTTTATACGCGATTACGCGGGTCCCCACCAAGCGCGCAGCCTCGTGCGAGGCCTGTCACACGTCACGGCAAATGTTTTGCCTCGCGAGGCAGCGCGCTTGGTGGGGACCCGCCTAATCGCGTATAAAACGGTTGGTCGGATCCTGGTTGAAGGTTCCCTAAGGATTTTCTCTAATATCCACGCGGACGAAGTCGCGGGCGGAAGCTAGTAGTACAATAAAACATTGCATTTATTTGCATATTTTAAATTTATTTATTGTGATGCATTGGATTTTCGAGTTCAGACAATGACGCAGGAAGTTAAGAACAACGTAGATTCACCCATCTTACCTCTAACATGCCGGATCACAACAATTTTTAAATTGTTGTTATGGCGTCAGACTTAGGTAAGATGGTGGTAGCTAGCCAGGCGGACTTGAAATATGTCCTACCACCAACCAAACCAAGTACAAATTGTACCCCCCTGGGAATCGAACCCGGGACCTCTGCGTCTTACACGGGTGGGCGAACCACTAAACCACAGAGGCAGTTAATACTAACGTAAAAGCATTCCGAGAATTGACAATTATTTTAATATTAATTCGTTTTCGAAGTAGAAAGACACCTTTTGTGTAACAAACAAAAGATGTCTTTCTAAATCGTTTAATATGGAAACATATAAGTTTATAATTTTGAGACTGAGTTGATTAATGAATATAATACTACATGTAATACTACATTATTCCCATACGCTGTAGTTATAGTTATCAGTTTATTGACAATTTTAATTAGAGGCGTGGTTTTATCAGACCCAGCGCTAGGTTACCGACCTAGGGCTAGGGTTGCCAGGCGTCCGGCTAAAGCCGGACATATGTAGGCTTTTTTATTCAGTGTCCGGGCAAATTAAACGGTGTCCGGCCTGTCCGGCTTTTGTAAGGCTTTTTACACTCACGCACATGGTCGTTCGAGCGAGTGGCGGCGCTTCGGTCGTCGTTTCTTCCCCACAACCAACCGAACCACAGACCGCACTTCACCTAGGGTTGCCAGACTTGCCAGGTGGTCGAACCGGAATTTCAAGTGATCTCCCGACTCCCGACAAATCTAAAATCTCCCGGAAAAACAGTTGTTCCGAAAGTTCTTGTGGATGACACTAACATGAAATCGCGCTGCGCGGCCGTTTTATTTTATTATAGACGGGCAAGGGTACATGATGAAACTGACTAAAAATCGCGCTGCGCGGCCGTTTTCTTGCTATACCTATATAAAGGCATTTAAGTTACGACAACAACTGCATAATTTTAAATTTTCTCCAGGTATTTTGGACTTCCAATCTGGCAACCTTAACTTCACCTCGCACCCCGGTAGCGTGACGCGACACATGCGTGCGTAAGAGAGAGAGAGACAGCGAGCATCAAGCATAAAAAAAACCTAATTTACGAAAAAAAAATTCGTATTATTACTAAGACACAAAATCCTTAATAATTTCGTTAGGGTGTCCGGCTTTTTTACCCAAATGTCCGGCCAAACTGGCTGGTCTGTCCGGTTTTTAGGTTAGACGACCTGGCAACCCTACCTAGGGGCACGATATTATCAGAACAGTTTGATAATATCGCGTTTTCCCATTTTTTTTTTATTTTCTCATATTTTTGTTTTGTGTTTTATTTTCATAATTTTGTAGATTCGTTAGCATAGCTAAATAAATTCCCTACCCTATTTAGTTTTTATTTTAACTCAACCTGAGGTTAGCTATATTTTAATTTCCTTAGGGGCTCGGTAATACCCTGCTTTCCCCTACACTGCGGTGTCTGTGAGTAGTTTATTTTCTAGTTTCAAATTGGCGACGCAATGAACACCAAACGATCGTTGTAATTTATTACGGAAATGTTTATACAAACACTGGTAACGATCCCATTATAAGCCAACAGTACGTATTGTATTATAAAGTTATCATGAGATAAGTAATTTAACTAATATTAATTATATAAATGCATAAAGTGATGATCGTACGTTTGAAAAAAAAAACCACTAAATAATATAAAAAAGTTTTAAAAGAAAATGTAGCGATTACACAGTGTTATCATCAAATACGAAAATGAGATGCAAAATATTAGCGACTAAAAATACCGCTAATGGTCAATTTTTCGATGCTAATGGTAGATTGAGAACATCAAACTGAACAACTTTTACTATGAGACCAACTCTGAAATAACGAAAAAAGTCAGCTGTTTCATACAAAAAAAAATAACGAAAATATCAAAATGTATGAAACAGCTGTTTTTTTCGCGATTTCAGAGTTGGTACCATTGTAAAAGTTGTTCAGTTTGATGGTCCCTATTAATCATATTTAGCATTAGATAAAAATATAAAATATAAAAATTTACATCTAAGTGCTTATACCTTCGGGAAATAATTACAAGGATCGCAAAAAAAATTACACTAATTTGTTCCTTCATTACAGGACAATGAATTTGTGACATAAACACCAAAAATAGGATTTCATTTATTATGCACATTTAAAAAATACCTACAAACCAGCGAACAAAAATCTATGGAAGTGTAATTGCAAACAGATATTGTTTAAAAATGGCACCACGGGGCTCAAAAAATGACAACTCGCACAGCATTTAGTCGGACCCGGGGGCTAATTGTCTAATTTCAAAAATCTATCGCAATCGCTTTCATTTGACAGATGGATGTGACACATTGCTGCATTTCTTTGGTAAGTTTTTATTTGTGCCAAAAAGAAGCATCAATGTATTACGTCCTGAAAGCGATTGCGATAGATTTTGAAATTAGACAATAGAAAGGCAGCCCAGGACCAGCCACGCGCCCGGTGACAGACGTAAAGGCCGCCGGTAACGATTGCGATTGTCAATGTTTTTGCCATTGACGCCCATTGATGCGAAAATTGATCGTTTACGCGTGCGAATGAAGCGATTGTCAATCGCTCCAACAATGGCATTGACGAAAAAATTGTCAATTGCAATTGATCGTTACCGGCGGGCTTAAGTGTTCTTTACAATTGCAGTTAGTATTGTAAAAAAAGATAGAGTTTATTAGAAATGACGTCCTGTGCAGTAAAATGGTGTAAAAAACGCAAAAAGGCAGTAAACAGATGCAGAAATAACGTATTATATATTTTTTTCGTTTAAGTATAGTAAATATCTATGACTGAGTATAATGGCTCGCAATGTGAAAAAGGTATCAGACCTCATGTAGAGCCTAACTAACTCTACACGCCCTAATTCTACAAGTCCTAACTTTAAAAACTGTACACCTTATTCAAAATATGTGGCTTGGCCATTTCGCTACATGGAAAATGTATTCACTGTTCATTACTTTTCTGATAAACAATATAGTTCTTGTAGTAGCGAAACGGCCAAGCCACATAATTTAACTAAGGTGTACAGTTTCTGAAGTTATGGTTTGTAGAGTTAGACCGCGTAGAGTTAGAAGCTTGGCTCTACATGAGGTCTGATAACTTTTTGACAGAGCGAGCCATATGGTAGTCTTGGTAACTTTTACATGAAAATGTTTTTGGTGGGATCATATTTTTGCGTTTAAGTATAGAAAAATCTATGAGTAAGTATACAAATTATGGTACCAGTGTTCAGTCGCTTTGTGCTATAAAATAACCTAAATGCCAACATATTTAGCTCCACCCAAGTAGTTGTCATTTTCGAGTGGTGTCATTTTTTGAGCGGAATGCTGGTTCCATAGATTTTATTTCACTGCTACAAACTTCCCTCTTTCACATCGACAACACGTCTTAAGAGTAATGAGGCCATAATCTTCAAGAGCAAAAGCGGCTTTACATTAATCAAAATTAACCTTTATTTGCCTGGACTATAGCTCCTACATAAATCAGGGGATGTCGGCTTATTTAAGCACCCTGTTTTATGGAGTAAACACAAGAATCATCAAAGTTGGTAACAGTTAATTAGGTTGAAATTCAAGTTGCGACCTCAACTTTCGTGTAGGCACAACTTCGTTTTCAAAGGATTTTCAGCTCCATATTAGAGAGGTTTTCTTTGGTTAACTCATTAAAAACATATTTCGGAGCACACCCTCTTTATGTGGACTCTCTTATTAGAGACTTGTGAATGGAATCATTTTGCAATGAGGATTTCGGCCTGTTGAAGTGTATCTTAACTTATAATTGAGTAAGGAAATATTTATTACTTTTTTACTTGATATACTTAGCACAGACTTGTATTTGTTATATTAATAATGGTCTGATACCTACCTACTGAATAATACTGATGATTTCGTGCTTTTCTTGGGTTTTTGTGGTTCCATCGTTGTCTCTGATTTTCATAACACAATATTATGTTTAGTGCTTTTTGGAAAAGGAGCAACATGTAGGTATATGTGGCGTTGTCATTTATTTATTATTTTCTTATTTATTCTACTCTTCAGTACATTCTATCATGATTTGATCACAACACACACAATATTATGTCAAAAACCTTTCCAAAGCAGATTTTATAATCCATCATTTTGGAATGCGCTTGAAATGAAAGCATGCGAAGCGTACTTTATTATGCATTATTTGATGTATGAGGTAAGTAAACCATATTATTATAAATTGTGATAATTCTGAAAGTATTGAAAGGGTTTGTTTTGTAACGTAAGTTACGCTGTGCTTTGCTCTCCGGACATGAATTTGTACTTACGTATAGTAAGGACATTAAAATCTAACCAATAGCAACCCATATAATAACAGCAGTATGTATTCAGTAATAGAAATCAATTTCGATTCTAGATAATGTATGAAAAAAGCCGACTATAGAGTTTTTATTTCTCTACTAGGTATTTATTAAAGCTTGATACAGTCCAACTAAAGCTAGAAAATATTATTTTTTATAACTTTTAAATTCGGCTTAATTTAAAAACCAATAAATTTTCCATATTCGCTTCGCTACGCCATCACGATGACAGTGAAAACAGATGAACTTTTTCATCGCTATATCATTTGCACGGTGTTGACCAAAAAACTGAGTTGTGCTGCAGCATAAGATTTTATTTATTTGTTGTTGTGAATAGTATGCTAGAATTATTACAGGGTGAAATCGAAGTCATTGGAAATAATTCAAACAAATCCCTGTTATAAACGGTGGTCATTAACATGGCAGTAATCTAGTCCAGAGCTGACTTGCTACTGGGTTCGTGAAGACACAAGTTTCAACCCAGTCCAGTGCTGACTTTTCGCTCGCAAGTCAGTTACTAGCCACCGGTTCTATTTTCGGGCCCAGTACGACTTACTGCCGATTCTGTCTACATGTACCCAGTTATTGGGTCCGAAATTCTGAGTTACTGGGTCCAGTCACTGACCTCGTATAAACCAGCCCTAAGAATCTAACCGCGATATAAAAATCTTAAACCAAAGTTCAAGGTGAAATAAACTTAAAAAAATAAAAGAAGTCATATAAGCAAGTAATAATTTACTGATGCTAAAATATATATTTTAGAAAGATTTTTTTAATTTACTTATAAGTAAAATTCGTAAGATTTTCTTATTTTACTAATACTCGTAAGTAAGGTAAGTACAGTAAAAAAATCGTTACTTTCCTGGTTTTTAGCATCTGTAATCTTTCATCGGACTTTTTGTTTATTTCACTTTGAATTTGGATCACTTTGATTTAAGATTTTTTTTTATATTCTTAGTTTAAAATATTGCTAATAATTTCGATTTCAGTATAGTATACTATAGATAAGGTTTACTGTATGATTGCAGTTAAATAAAAAGTCAACGGCCAATATATTTTTATCCCATGTATTAAGCATACATGTACCTGTTTTAAAGACAAGAATTTATTGTAAAAAAAGTGGCCTAAGATAAAGTAATGTTTTATAATACGGTTATGCATGAAAAGTGGCATATTGCCACTTCTGGCATTAAACCAAACATTGTTTCTGGGAACCCCGCCATACTAAGGTAGCTGTTATTTTAACGACTTTATGAGTGCCAAAATTGGTTGTAATCAATGCTATTAAGCATATCCGTTGCACTCACAGTGAGTGCACTCAACGACATGACTTCGTTAAAATACATACATTTTTACGCATTGCATTTTATTAGATTAAAATCACGCGTTTTCTAGAAATGAACGTCGGCAGTTTAGGCACAGAATAGTTGTAAGTATAGAAGATACATTCCGCCAAATTGCTCCGACACAATAAAGAGTAATTCAGGTCGCACAGAGCTCTTTTCCCTACAATAATTATATTCACCTAGAAGTTGTACCTTTTTCTATAGAGTAGGTCTTATCTTTTATGACGACTTCAGCCCTATGAATTTGTTTCATCCGGACGGAACCGCCGGTTACTTGTAGCTTCATACCTACCTAAAGCAAGGAGTGCGCCTGGCCTGGTTAAGGTAGGTTTGTAAATGTATGCCTATCACTAGTAGATCGCTAGATCCTGTTTTTACCCACGACGGACGTAACGGAACGGAGGCGGTATATGCGTTTGGGGTTAGAGGTTGTGCGTTTGTTTGTTTCTTTGTTTGTTTGTGTGTTTGTCTGTTACCATTTTCCTCGGAAACTACTAAGCCGATTTCGATGCGGTTTTTTGCATTCAAAAGGTTTCATTTCAGAGCAGGTTATTAGATATGTTTCATAGTGGTAGACCACCAGGGGGCTCTGCAGCAACCAGATAAGTCAAGTTTGTCTATTACCATTTTCCTTGGAAACTACTAAGCCGATTTCGATGCGGTTTTTTGCATTCAAAAGGTTTCATTTCAGAGCAGGTTATTAGATATGTTTCATAGTGGTAGACCACCAGGGGGCTCTGCAGCAACCAGATAAGTCAAGTTTGTCTATTACCATTTTCCTTGGAAACTACTGGGCCGATTTCAATGCGGTTTTTTTGCAATCAAAAGGTTTCATTTCAGAGCAGGTTCTAAGGTAACATGGTGGTAGACCACCAGGGGGCGCTGCATCAACCAGATAAGTCGCGCTTGAGAAGTTCTCTAAAACTACTCAACTGATTTCGATGCGGTTTTCTGTAATGGGTTTGTAGGTTATCGGCGATGGTTCTCAGATAGATGTTATGGTGTTTAACCGCTAGGGGGCGCTGCAGTTATCATTTTCTCATTTATTTCCAAAGCGGTTTGACCACTTTGGATGCGGTTTTCTGTAATAGTTTTGTAGTTTGTCGGCGATGGTTCTTGGTGTTATGGTGTTCAGCCGCTAGGGGGCGCTGTAGTAATAATTTTCCGAATGGTTTGACCAATTTAGATGCGGTTTTTAGAGTAGATAACGTATGAATTCTTCAAAAAGTTTAAAATAAAATGGCAAAATTAAAAATTTTGAAGAAACCCACGACGGTTAAAATTGTAACTCTTTATTTAAAAAGACTAAAATAAGTTTTACAAAAATCCCTCGACTAAAAGTGATGTAGGTACAATACATACTTTATCTACCTATTCATAAATTACAAAGGCAACAAAAGTCCGTTGGGGGCTGCCATTGCCATTTCTCTAAAGTATATAAACTATAACTGAAAAATATTTGTTCATTTGGGGGCAGGTAATGGCAGCCCCAACGGATTTTTCTTGCGTTTTTAATTTATGAATAGGTAGATAAAGTATTTAGTACCTACATCACTTTTAGTCGAGTCGATTTTTGTAAAACTTATTTTAGTCTTTTTAAATAAAGAGTTACAATTTTAACCGTCGTGGGTTTCTTCAAAATTTTTTACCCTTTGGGTACGGTAACTACGGAACTCTAAAAAGGTTACGTTTGAAAATAGAACCTACATATTTATAATGAAACCTGACTGGAACTTGTGAAACAGACTCTAGTAGTCTCTAGTAGTAAAAAAAATCCAAAACAAAAATTACACACATACCTATGGAACGTACCGAAATTCTAACGCTAGTAACAGGGGTTCCCGAATAATTAACAATCAATGTCACCCACCGAGCTAGCCAATCGCATCCATTGTGATCCCTACAGTACAGTGTAAAGAGGACAATTAGAGATCGCAAACTGCAAACGGTGTTCAGGGTTGCTTCAATCGTAAAATAGTAGATTGCATTACAAGGGAGCCAATTCATATTTTTACGGCGAGGGCACTATTTTGAATAAAAAACGCAGTGAAAGATACTTAAGTAGAATCCTGAACGCAGTGAGGTGCGCAGCCTGTGCCAGGTGCCCGTATCTTTTAATAATTATAGTATGGCAAACTAACTAGAGGGATTTCGTCAGTCTGTAAACTGTCCACCTGTTTCGGGGGCCAGCCAGCTATTAGTATAGTAGGCTTTCGACGTTTTTTCTTAGGTACAGGATCGCTTTTTTTTTCGTTTATTAGTGTCGTCATCTTAAAATCCTAGGAAGCCTCTTGATTCGCTAGGGCGCGTCTATTAAGTATATAATTCCTTTATCAAATAAGTGACTATGGCACATACATACAGAGCCATTCTTCCGCAATGGGTAACCTTCTACATTTAGACACGTTAGGTATAACATAGGTGTATTTATATAATAATTATTTGCTATGTACACACCTTCATCTCAGTCCCATCAAAGGAATTAAAGATCAAACCAGCCATCCATCAAAGCAACCAACATCAAACAAGTTAAATACTGTATGTCTTAATTTGTACAAAAAGGCAAATTAATTTTACAATTTGACTGCTAGCTAACTAATTAATTCTAAGATGTTTACGGAATTTCATGGGAGGTTTTCCTTGTGAATGATTGATTGAAGACGAAATTTTTAGTTTATATTGTCTCACAGTAAATATATTTTTTAAATTATAATGTAAACCACAGGATAAATGATTTTGATACAACCTGAATTTTTAGGGTTCCGTACCCAAAGGGTAAAAACGGGACCCTATTACTAAGCCTCCGCTGTCCGTCTGTCTGTCTGTCTGTCTGTCTGTCACCAGGCTGTATCTCATGACCCGTGATAGCTAGACAGTTGAAATTTTCAAAGATGATGTATTTCTGTTGCCGCTATAACAACAAATACTAAAAACAGAATAAAATCAATATTTAAGGGGTGCTCCCATACAACAAACGTGATTTTTTGCCGTTTTTTGCTCCATATTGATAACGACTACAGGTAGACAGTTGAAATTTTCACAGATTGTTTTGTTTCCATTGCTGCTGTAACAACATATGCTAAAAACAGAATAAAAAAAATATTTAAGGGGGCTCCCACACAATAAACGTGATTTTTTGCAGTTTTTTGGTACGGAACCCTTCGTGCGCGAGTCCGACTCGCACTTGGCCGGTTTTTTTTTGATATCCCATAACTCTGAGGTTATATTCTATAGGTTAAAATAATAAAAAAAATAGTACATGTGGTCCAAAAATGCATAGTTTTGGAGATATCATCAATATTAATTTTCACTCCTCTTGCTCAAAAAGTCCGTCATTGTAAGGTACAAGAGCCAGGATAAAATAGCATAATTACCCCTAGGGGATAAAGTTTTTTCTTTTTTAATGTTTGTCTATTATCAATGAGCCTACTAAAACGAAAAAGTTTTTTTTCATAGATAGAATAATCACACATTTTTATTTTTGAAAATGGAACTTAAAGCAGCGATCCCTTCAGTAGAATCATAGACTTATTTATACTATAAGAAATCGATAACACGTGCGATTTTTTCAACGCGCGTTTTTTTTACCGCCCGACGGGAAAAGGTACCAGAAGACTTCTCAGGTGGGTGTTCGCACGGACGAAGACGACGTTCCACGGGAATAGTTACCTTACCTTATGACCTGGCCATAAGGTATCTTTCCCGTGTCGGCGGTAAAAATATCGCGCGTTGAAAAAATCGCTCGTGTGAACGAGCTCTAAGGTTAAAAAGTAGAATGCGTGCATTGTGCGTGCTTTTGTACGTTACAATGACGGACTTTTTGAGCAAGAGGAGTGAAAAGTCTTTATTCATAATCACTGATAATCACGAATAAAGACTCGCTCGACTTAATACTGTTTCTCATTTTTATTTTTGAAAATGGAACTAAAAGCAGCGCACTCTTCGGTGGAATCATAGACTTATTTATACTCTGTGACTTTAAGTTTAAATCGTAGAATGCGTGCATTGTGTTTCTTAGCTGCTACAGTAGAAATTAATTTAAAAAAGGCACTGGCGCGAAATCTTTAGAATTTTTCTCTAATTCCAAACTGATTGAATTGTGGGACTGTAAGTAAGTAATACTTAGGAACGAAATAATTTTAATCTTTTGCCGTCAAGCACAAATCATTTATTTAAATACTGTATGAAAAGTTTATGAAGTGGAGGATAGAAAAACGAGTGGATTCGTTTACGGAAGTATAAACTAGGTATTTTATATTGTATTTTATTTTCTCGCAATCGTAGTGAAAAGTAGAGTGTAACACACGACGCTAAAACCCATTGTAACTCGGTTTCTATTTATTCCCTCGCTAAAGCTCGGGAATAAAAATACCTCGTATGCAATGAGTCATTTTAGCGTTTTGTATAACAATCTACTATTAATTACTTCAAAAGTTTTTACCGTAACTATTAATTATACTTTTAAGATTCTTCTTGATGAACTAATTCATACTTAGAACTTAGCAGTACAGAAACGCTACGTTGCCGTATTTCACTTTTTTTTTTATTGACTTGTATTATTATGTGTAAAAAATGTTTATTTGAAAAATTATTTCCTATGCTATTCGATACTTTTCATGGTCTAATTAATATCCTAGAGTTATGGGACATAAAAAAACACGTTTTATATAAAGCCATATTACACAATCCTACTAATATTATAAATGTGAAAGTTTGTGGGTAACTACAACAAAAACTACTGAACGGATTTGGTTGAAATTTGGCACACAGATGGTAGATAGCCTCGATTAACACATAGAGTACTTTCTAACCCGATATTCCCACGGGAACGGGAACCACGGGGGTGAAACCGCGGGCGGCCGCTAGTACAATATAAAATAACCTATAGGTACAAGTTAACCCATCAGGATGTTATCCAGCCACATGTGGCCACGTGGGATTTTATGAATTAAAAAGATAAATATCTAGAAAAGTCACGTTTGTCAGGTACAGAAAGAAATATAGTCTACAAAATCAGTCAAAATTAAAAAAAAAATATTTACCAGCCCTACCATCGTAAGTGGAGTCCGAGTCTATCCGACCCGTCGCCTAATGACATTTGCCGGGTCCTCGACTGCAAATACAGAAATTATTATACAGTACGTACAAAGGAAAATAAGACACAACACAAAGATGTTTCAATGTTGTTCGGACACATGTGGCCGCATGGGATTTTAATAGTTTATGTATTAAAATGATAAAAATATCTAGAAAAGTCACGTTTGTCAGGTAGGTACAAAATCAGTCAAAACTCTTAAAAAAAGTTTACCAGCCCTACCATCGAAAGTGCAATCCGACTCTATCCGACCCGTCGCCTAATGACATTTGCCGGGTCCTCGACTACAAATAGAGAAATTATTACACAGCACGTACAAAGGAAAATAAGACGCAACACAATAGATATTTCAATGTTGTCCGGCCACATGTGGCTGCGTGGGATTTTATGTATTAAAATGATAAATATCTAGAAAAGCCACGTTTGTCAGGTACAGAAATAAATATAGTCTACAAAATCAGCCAAAATTCTTTAAAAAATGTTTACTAGCCCTACCATCGAAAGTACAGTCCAAGTCTATCCGACCCGTCGCCTAATGACATTTGCCGGGTCCTCGACTACAAATACAGAAATTATTACACAGTACGTACAAAGGAAAATAAGACACAACACAAAGATGTTTCAATGTGGTCCGGCCACATGTGGCCGCGTGGGATTTTAATATTTTATGTATTAAAATAATAAAAAATATCTAGAAAAGTCACGTTTGTCAGGTAGGTACAAAATCAGTCAAAACTCTTAAACAAATGTTTACCAGCCCTACCATCGAAAGTGCAGTCCGACTCTATCCGACCCGTCGCCTAATGACATTTGCTGGGTCCTCGACTACAAATACAGAAATTATTACACAGCACGTACTGCTGCCTGCTGTCGAACCACCTTAATTGCTCATTGGACCAGCCAGGGATAGGAAACTGTTTCAGATAAGACTTAGTTTAGTAGCTTAGATTATATTCGTTTTAAATAGACCATATATCGTCGGCGAAGAGTGAAAACCTCGTAAATGTCCTTTTTATCTAGAACATTTTTTTGCAGTTTTTGACAGAAAACCTCTTATCTCACGACTCTATCTCACTCATATTCCATTCAAACGCGTGTAACGCCATCTATTGTATTTTATGAAAACCTCGTCAATGACAGAAGCTGGTCGTGAGTGACGAAAAACTCGGCAAAAGTGTTATATATATATTTTTAAATACTTATTATTTGAATATAGTTAAGTATCGACTAATTGTCAATGTTGCTCGTAATGCTTATTTGTGTAGGGACAACCCTATTTATAGCATGACATTAAAATACAGATTTCCAATGTGATTATGTAATAGAGATCAGTAAATAGGAAAATAAATACCTTTATTTTATCAGTAGGTAATAGATACTTTAATTATCTACTTCTTTGCATTTTGTAAAAGCGTAAGCGTTATAAATTATTGAATGCAAGGTAGCGCAGAACTGATTATCTAAAACCGGCCAAGTGCGAGTCGGACTCGCGCACGAAGGGGTAACAAAAAATCTGTTTGTTGTATGGGAGCTCCCCTAAAATATTTTTTTTCTGTTATTAGTATTTGTTGTTATAGCAGCAATAGAAATACATCGTCTGTGAAAATTTCAACTGTCTACCTGCAGTCGTTATTAATAGCGAGAAAAAAACGGCAAAAAAATCACGTTTGTTGTATGAGAGCACCCCTTAAATATATATTTTATTTTGTTTTTAGTATTTTTTGTTATAGCGGCAACAGAAATACATCATCTGTGAAAATTTCACCTGTCTAGCTATCACGGTTTATGAGATACAGCCTGGAGACAGACAGACAGACAGACGGACAGCGGAGTCTTGGTAATAGGGTCCCGTTTTTACCCTTTGGGTACTTAACCCTAAAAATAAGGTACATTTATTTTTAATTTTCAACGTTATTTAAATTTCGGTCCCTTACAAAGATCTCAATATGACATCAACAGAAAAAAATTCGTGGTAGGAAGATAAGCCGTCGACTACAATAAAGTGTATCAATAACTATATCCACTCTTAGTATCTTTGTTTTGAATACCAAACTGTTTTGGGATACCCTATACCTTTACAGTATCAATATGGATACATAAGTCTAAGCTTAGAATAATAACATTATTATTCCACTTTCCGTACAAATAAACGAAAAAAAATAAGTTTATACTTAAAATAACCAAAAAGTTTGTTTAGTAATATGATGCTTTGAGACGTAAAACGTATATTGCTAAGCAATATTTTTGCATAAACTTATTCTTCGTTTAAGTAAGAGTATAGGTTTTTCGCCTGATAACAGTTGCCTGTTGCCAAACACAAATGTAAAGAGACCTCCCTGTTTGAGAATTAAGTAAGCGAATGGGCAAACACTCCTCTATCACACTATGTTATACTTATAGCTATGGCGGTATCGCAACTAAGCCCTTTTCTCGTTTCGCCGTTTGGAGTGCGCTGCGGAGGTGGCGGGCGGACTAAACGTGTCACAATACTTATACTCTTAGCATAAAAATTTGTTGAGAAAAAAATGCGCATTAAAAGCTTGATAGAATACATTTTGTATGGAAATTTGTACAGCGCCACCTGCCGCCGTAAAGCGAACTAAGATTCTCCATACTCTATTCAGCTTTGGTATATTTATCTTTGTGTAATGCTAAACAGTTTTAACGCGCATTTTTTCCTCGATAGATGCTCGAGGGTAAAGCTCGCGCAAAATAACTTGACGCAAATTTTGGTACCACGTGACCTGCGCACTAACAATTTTAGGTACAAAGATGTTTAGTGCGCAAGCCATATTGACTATGGTTTGGTTCAAGTTATATTGCGCGAGCTGTAAGTACCGATAGACACGAGTGGCACGGCCGGTTTGTGGCACTCATGACTGACTAGCTGGATTTCATGAAAATAAAGGCTGCTGGTGCTGGGTTGTACAGCGGGGCTACTCAAATGGCCACTTTTCTATTCGTTCGCTAACTTAAAAATTAAAAATAAGCCATAAACTCTAAAATTACGTGTCGTAGGCTTGTCAATTCCATACAATACAACAACGTCTACGATTTACATAAACTTGCGATCGTTTAATTGCTTATTTTTAAGCTTGGATTTTTAAGCTTTAAGTTAGCGATCGAATAGAAAAGTGGCCATTTGAGTAGCCCCCCAGTATGAGGCATATTATCTTGAATTTTATTCGAAGGAGTGGGGATAAGTTGTTGTTGTGCTCTTGTGAGCGACCAATAGCGCGCGCCCCTCACCGCAACGCATGGCCAAAATACGCGTTCCGCGCAATCCCCAACCGATTTCAAAATACATATATGCCTCGTACTACTGCGAATGCGAACCTTGCTTAGGGCTCTTGTAGCGAACGTGCGTCTATGCAAGTGCACTAATTCGGACGTTTGTATACGACATACGTTGTACGTTTGTACGATGTTTGTACGTGTTGCGTTACTTACTTCTATATTTTATTCTGTGGTATGGGTACTATCCCCGTCAATTGGTAATGCGCTGGAACCTTGTCAAATTAACATACACATCAACGTCATCCGCAACAAAAATGACAAAAAACAGTAAAATTCTAATAGGTAATGTAATATATTAATTATTGAATTCTTATTTTCGATAAGAAAGGGTATAGGTATATGAAAAAATTACAATTGTTTTTCGTTTTTGAGGTTAAATTCATGGCCGCTAGGCGCACATTACCAATTGACGCGGACAGTACACGTACGCTTTATCGAACAGCACTAAATTCTCGTCGGTTGACCACTTAGAGCATCTCTAAGGTTGACCATGACAAAGATGCCCAGTCACGAAATTGTTTCCTAGCATTATCTATTTCCTACGCTCTAAGCGAATGATTGAACTGACACTAGATTCTGTATAGCTATACTAAGCCCGAAAACTTTGCTTTGCTGCGTACCGATACAACGACTAAAATTTATTGACCGAGCAAGCGTGTAGCGTGAGCGAAGCGTTTCCGTTTCAGCTTGGGCAAAAATTCTTTCGTACCTATTTCCGTCCAGCTGTCCGTTTGTTCTCCTCTAAGCCGCATTTCTCAACCGATTCTTGTTAAGTTTGGTGAGCAGGTTCTATAATTATGTATATGGTTTTTTTGTCGATTCAGTTTATCGAAATTTTTCAAAATTGAGGTGATATAGGGAAAATCACATTTCAGCCATTTCGAAAAATTAATAAAAATATCACAAACGCGAGAGAGGTCCACGGCTCTACAGAGCCACAACTAATAATATTATACTACCATAATTACATAACTACAAAATTTCACGAGAATCGGTTGAAAAATGCGACCTGTAGAGGAGAACAAACGGACAGCCGGACAGACATATGCATTTTTGCCCAAGCTGAAGCAGGCACGCTTCGCTTGCGCTTCACGTTCGCTTGGTCCACGATTATTTATAAAATAGAACTATGGAACTAAATGAGAACTTCTTCCTTTTTTGAAGTCAGTAAGTAAAACATACTTATACTGTTAACTTTATTAACCATCCTTGACTCTGCCGCAGTCGGGTAAAAAACAACACATCTCAATAGCATTTGAATTGCAAAAATATAACTATAAGTTCTTTTATCTACCATTAATCATCATATCATGAACCGAATTAAAATCTAAAAGTCTTAGAAAAATCTTTATGACTCAATATTAGTTATAGTAAAATCAATAAAAGAAGTAATAAATACAAAAGAAGCAAGTCACAGGATGACGTATTTTAGTTAAACGATATAAATCGATTTTTAAGAAACTCAAACAATAACATCTGTTTTATACAGAACTACTGTAAAATCAATAATAAGCAAAAAAGGAAGCAAACAGTTTGATGTTTCATTTAGTTAAACGATGAAAAATGATTTTTAAGAAACTCTGAACAATTCGTTTGATTTGCCAATAACACCTAGTTATTTTATACAGAAGAGGAAAATAAATACTTACGCCCATGGGAAATAAAAAGTATTGCTTCTTCTAATTAATCCCTTAAGAT
The DNA here is from genome assembly GCA_928269145.1 of Agriphila tristella. Classification (NCBI taxonomy): domain Eukaryota; kingdom Metazoa; phylum Arthropoda; class Insecta; order Lepidoptera; family Crambidae; genus Agriphila; species Agriphila tristella. The sequence goes on from OV743431.1 coordinate 10,936,589, forward strand.
AAGTCCTCTAAATTGTTTGAATATTACCTACTTAATGTTAGTACCTACCTAAAGAGTTTTAATGAACAAACTGGAAAATAAATTGAAAACGAGCTTGAGAAAATAACCTGAAATTTGACACTTAAAACAAAAGTTTTAAGTAAGTACTTTGTGTTTTTAAAAAGCTTTTATTTCTTTTAATAGCTATACAAATTAGAAAACAATAATTGTGTGTTAGGCTGGGTACCCACTTAGGTTCGCGAAACTCCGCGCAACGCGATCCAAAAAAAATTTTTATCCTTACAGAGTGCTATAGTGTATGTACGTGAGCGAACACGTATGCGAATCTTCCGCACAGTATTGCCAAAGTGAAAATAATTTTTGCTAAAGCGCAGTTTTAGCTTCACGGAGCGCGAACCTAAGTGGGTATACCATTTGGTCTGTTAGATTATTTTTAACTGACAAATAATTAGCATAGCTTTTATACTTTAACGCGTGAGGTGTATAGTTTGAAAATTGTTTAAGGAATTGTCACTTGGTTGGTGTGAAAGGTAATGTGCAGCTACCTGTACAAGGAACGTTGGGGTTAAATTTACAATTATTGCTGGATGCGAACAAAGGTCTTGGTTACACCGTGTTGCTTCTCACTAATTACCTTATTTTCCTCCTCTCTTAAGATACAATGTCTCTCTATTTCTCTTTAACAACTGAGTTGTACTTTTAGAGATAGTTGTGTTGTGTTTTCATTCTGAAATATCTATTTATCTTTGTATTTATAATACTTATAATAAAAAATTGTTTTAAAAAACAAAAAACCGACTTCAAAAGCCTACGCCACCTCTAAAAAGCAAGAAATAATATTCAAATCACTAGATACGCATTATCATTGTAAATAAAACACGTCTATTGAAGTCGGGTGGGGCTGGAGGACAACTTTTTTTTATTCTAAAAGCCCCACCCGACTTCAATATACGTGTTTTATTTACAATGATAATGCGTATCTAGTGATTTGAATATTATTTCTTGTGTTTAGAGGTGGCGTAGGCTTTTGAAGTCGGTTTTTTGTTTTTTTAAACAATTTTTTATTTCTTTCTTTTTAGTTTAAGTACCTTCTGTATTAGAAATGTTATCTAGGTAGAAAAATCGGATTTGACCAAACGTGAGATAATCGCGGACACACATGCATATGGGTCAAACTGAGAATCTCCTTTTTTGAAGTCGGTTAAAACACCAAAACCTTTTCCTAAATCTAACAAATACTTTTCTGAAAACCGCAACAAAATCGGTTCAGCCGAACGCGAGATAATCGCGGACAAATATACATACATACTGGTCAAACTGAGAACCACCTTTTTTGAAGTCGGTTAAAATACCAAAACCTGCTCCTAAATGTAACAAATACTTTTCTGAAAAACCGCAACAAAGTCGGTTCAGTTCAACGCGAGATAATCGCGGACAAACATACATACATACCGGTCAAACTGAGAACCTCCTTTTTTAAGTCGGTTAAAATACCAAAACCTTCTCCTAAATGTAAGAAATACTTTTCTGAAAACCGCATCAAAATCGGTTCAGCCAAACGCGAGATAATCGCGGACAAACATACAAACATACAACTATACATACATACAGGTCAAACTGAGAACCTCCTTTTTTTGAAGTCGGTTAATTATATAAATTTTGTATGTATGAAATAAATACAAAGATAAATAGTTAAGTAAAGTAAAGTTAAAGTTAAGTAAAAGTTAAGTAAAGTTAAAGTAACTGAAATAAATTATTTCAGGAAAGATAAAGAAAATGCAGTTACTTTACAACAATATTTTTTATTTGGAAAACAAAATAATTTCAATTTTTAAAATTAATTTCCAAATAAAAATTATTGTTAAAACTTCGGTTATAGCCGATGCATCCGGTCAGTTTAATTCGATTTGTTGCATTTTTTTATCAAATTAACTAGTAGAATTTATTCGAATCGGGTGCTACGGCCAAAGGTGCTACATCCACTACTGGGTGCTTAAGGCGTAACCTGTGGCGCTGCGGTGAATTTTATTTAATACTGTAATTTTAAAAGGCAATTTTAATAAAAAATCTCGTGGAATTTTCAGGGCCCATATTTTAGTTATATTCCAGTCTAGTATTTTATAGACGGTATCATTACATTCACTCGTAGTCACTTCTAGAAGTAAATAGACAAACTGCTAAAAGTGGCCGTTTTACACATTTGCTACCTACGAATGACTACGAGGGAATGTAGTTATCTTATTAAAATACTGGACTAAGAGCCCCAAAAATTCCACGAAAAGTTTTATTAAAATATTTTTATCGGCGGCTAAGTTGCTGCCATTTGTGACCGTTTTTACACATTTGCTATCTACCTATACTTCTACGAATGACTATGAGGGAAAGTAGTGATATCTTATAAAAATACTGGACTATGAGCCCCAAAAATTCCAAAAAGTTTTATTAAAATATTTTGCTTTTAATAACTTATTACTTAAATAAAAACCTCTGAAGGCGCCATTTTCGGTGAGGTTCACCTTAAGTCACGAACCCAAAATTTCTAACGACTGTGTAACTGCACTTTAACCGACTTCAAAAAAGGAGAAGGTTCTATGTTTTTACATCCACATGACATCGATTTTGCAGTAGTTCGGATTGCTTATATCTCTATTCAGAGTTCACAGTATGAACGTTATCGAATTGTATCCAAAGCGCTAAGCTTGCACCGAGTAACTAATGATTAAACGAACTTACCTGTAAGTGAAGTTCTATCATAATTATACGAAGGATTCATCCGAAGATATTAGTATATTAACAAATGTAGTATCGCTTGCATGTATCACCACTTAGCACGTTATTTTAAAGCAATAACCTAAAAAACCTAAAAAAGAGAAGGTTTTTGACTTAAAATTGACAGATATTTTGACATTTCCGGTCCGAGCTCTCCTCGTCACTACTAGACACCAACCACTTCATTTAGTTTAAAGTCCAAATCTTATGATATTTCCTCATTTTCTTCAGTGGGTAGATAGTTATTGTAATTTACAATAATGAGAAGGGAGGGTGGGATTCTATACTAATATCTTCGGATGAATCCTTCGTATAATTATGATAGAACTTCACTTACAGGTAAGTTCGTTTAATCATTAATTATACTTCAGATTCATCCGAAGATATTAGTATATTAACAAATGTAGATGTTTAAAGCATTAGGTATAATAAGAAAATGGAAATATCATTTCTTGCGTATTAGTCTTTTAAAAAAGAAAAGAAAGTCATTTAACATAATTCTGAACGTTTGACATGATTACTACTATAAAATGTTCCTACAGATGGTTGGTACAAAAACAATATGCAAGGTTGGTTTGGAAAACTCAGTTTGATTTATCGATGATAATATATTTTAAGTGCAATGTTGGTTTGGAAATCTCAGTTTGATTATTGATGATATTAAGTTTTAATATTTTGCTATTATAGTGGAGTAATTAACCATCCCGCCGTGTTACCTAGAACATCTATAATATCGTTTTTTGTTAGGGCTATAAAGGTATTGGCGTACGTCGAGTGTTAAAACTGGTTGGACACGAGTCTACTCCACTACCATTAAATGTTTTATTTCAGCAATCTATTATTTACAATACATATAGGGATTTAATTTCTTTCTAAATAAGAAGTGATTATGAACTGTTTATTATACTTAATATAAATGTGTATACTAATACAATCTTGATTTTTTTTTTGTCTTGTTTGCATTATTTGTGCAATAGGCAAGGTAATCAAAGTTAAATTTTTAAGATAAAAAAGTTGAAAAAAAAAAAGAACATATGTGGAAAATATTTAAAGTTTTCCAATTTGAAAAAATATTTCAATAAAGTTTTAAGTAATCTAATATATCCATTGTATTTGAATAATGGAGTCTACGCAAAGGCGTAGGTAGTTAAATTATTTACCAAACTTGAGATTAGTTCAATTTTGTCTATTCAATAATGAACGCAATACTGATATTTAAATTGTATATACACTTCTGTAAAGGAAAATGTGTTTATTCTGTCTATATTATTATTTGTTAAATAATTGAACCGTTACCAAACTCTGTTCTTCCTGATAGTATTAGTAGACAGCAGCTTCAATAATAACATAAATAATATACCTGTAAAATCATACCACCTTGATAATGTTGTGAAAACCAATTTATTTGTGCGTTTAATTTCCGTCCCTGAAATTGAAAGTTATAGGATGTGAATACTTTATATTAGAATAAAAGATACGAAGAAGTACCTCACATGTGAATAAGAGGTACCAAACTAAGGCTTAAAATTGTGACGATCAGGATGGCACAATCGTTATCACCTCTAGTTTAAGAAACTAGTGGAACAGAAATAAAATAGTAGGTAGCTTAGTGTCATAATAGTCTTTCTACAATACTAAACCAAAATAGCATTGTGAATGCTAAAATCTCAAATTATAAAATAAAATGTTTTTGGGCTAAAAATGCTAGAAATAGAAAAAAGTCTACTTCATTTGATTTCTACTGCCTAATTCGACTTGCATTCGAATTTACTCACTCTCGATCTGAAAAAAAACAAAACAAAACTGGTGATTAGTTTTTGATATTTTAATGAATTGAATAATTTCTGTTTAGCATCAGAATAATAACATCTAGAATACTTAACACCCCGCACTGAATGCAATTAGAAAAATGGCAATGAAAATATCATAAGCTGCCTGTTCTAGATAATTGATATGCAATTATTATTTTACAATTTGTGATTCCTGATATGATCACTAGTGTCCCCTAGTCTACCCCATTGTTTAAAGGCACAAAAGAAACATCTCTAATTCGGTGTAAGTATCGATGATATTCAACTAAGTAAAATAATATGATGACATACCGGTATCTACCAGTTTAATCAATTCATAAAAAACGTAATAAAATAAGTGTTTTTTGCAGTTATGTGAACGTTTGTCTTGTGAAGACCATAATTGCCATTACATTTGTAATAGAATGGAAAGTTGCGACGGTAGCTGTATATATAAAAAAATTGAATATAGAAAGGACGAACTTCAATAAAATAAAATAAAATAAATATAGGTTTTGAGACCCTTATAGTAAATATCGTCCAATAACAGGGAAATCATGCTGTTTAAAAAACATCATAGCCAGGCAGCGGCGGTAGTTTTGTAATAAAAATGTGGGCACTGCAATGCCCAAATTTACGACTTTAAATTCGTGTATTTCTATCACTTTCCTTATCAAAATTAAAACCTTATAGGTGATGGGATCTCTAGACTGTTTTTTTTTTTTTTTTTTTTTTATACAATAAGCGTTTTTTAATTGTGATATTATTATTTTTAGGTGCTTATAGTTTTACTTAATTACGAATTCTTTTTTTTTTCTAAAAGCTTAGTTAACTTTTAAACAGTTATTAACTAAATCAGGGGGCCTACAACGAGCTCTTATAGCAATGTCTTTTAGGTCTTACATTGACTTTTCGTACCACGACGTCCTATAAAGAAGGTTGTTTCTACCTCAAATTTCTTAGCAATTTTGTTGCGATCATCTTTAACTTGTTCACTCTTTGTCAAAAAATATCTAAGGTTGCCAACTTAACGCAAGTTTAAGTAAGTAACTATCTTTTACAAGGTCTATATTAGTTGTCATAAGAATGTCAACTTATAGTCGATACCAAGTATAGTAAGGATAAACTCACAAATCATATTTTCTTTGTTCTGCATACAGGTAGTAATTACTCAAGTAAATAATAACATGATTTTTTAGAGTTAATGGTGTAGACAACGAGTGCCCAGAATTTGAATAGTTTACACAACCGGGATTTGACCGGCTATCCTGATACATAAGAATAAGTTTTATTTATTCTTATGCCTGATATCCGAATGGCTGGTCATTTTGAAGTCCCTTTATTTTGTTTCAAAGTTTAGCAATTATTTGACTGTAGGTAAATCGTAAATGGTAGCAAATAGGGAGCAACTTTTGGTGTCCAGCCTGACGTGAATCGATACAGACAACCAGCCATTCTAACGCTCACAGAAATCCGTCCCATTCTTAACATTATCATTCTTCCCATAATCGTAAGCGTTAATACGTCTAAGTAAGTCTATCTAAGTATAAAGTATTTTCGATACTTATTTTGTAGGTGAAACCACATGAAAAAGTAAAATAACGCCGGATACAATATACCTACTATGTTGGTTAGCAACCAAGAATCTTATTAATATAAGATTCTTGTTAGCAACCCTAAGCATACATTTTAATACGTCAAATCTAGCGATCCTTTGGCGATCATAAAAGTGACAGGCAGGATGGAATCAAAATTATTAAGGCGTGTAGACACGAACGAACAAGAGCATGATGAACACGAACATTTACGAATATTTATTTGGTTCGTACAGTCACCATCAGAACTTGTAAAGGTAACTTGTAGTGCATGGAACTTATTGACATTTTAAACTGATCAGAAGTATTTGGTCACCTTGTCTGCTACGATATACTGATGGCGACTGTCCGTGTAAACACAAATCTCAGACTCCCAAGTCCTTTATAGATAGAGTTAGAAGGCATTTCCTTTCCTCTTCTTCTGATTGACCATTTATTTATTTTCTCCTTTATTTTAATTGTATATATCTTTAGGTATAACTATTGTTTGTATTCATATAACACACTTGTTCTTCCCTTTTTATCATTGCACCCACTCCCTTATATTTAATTTTTTCTATTTATTTTACACCCAATGGTTGCCTGGAAGAGATTGCTGATTGGCAATAAGACCGCCTCTTCTATACTTTCTTCTTTGTATTTTTGTCCCCTTTTCTGTAATATTTCTACTTGTGTGCAATAAAGCGTAATTTATTATTATTATTTTTAAATAAATTATCAGAGTGAACACGAACACTATAAATACAACACTTTCACACTGAACAACAAAATATTTTAGAAGATTTTTGACGCACACTGTGGAGGCCTTTCGTTTGTATAACAAAGACTTACTTGTGCTCGGGATGAGGAAGTCTTGATGATGAAAATTATTAATGCAAAATGTAATGTGTTATAATGACAAAGCAATAACAGCTTGTTTAAACCAGCCTTTTTCAAAACGATCTTTTTTCCAGCGATGTTAATATGAGCTCTACATAGATTCGTACCATGACATTTCTGTCAAACAAACTATGATAATATAACAACCTTATATTATTCCCGCAAAGTACTGGGAAAGAACGAATAATTTTACTAATAATTTGTCTATACCTTGCTTAGATATAGGAAAAAATACGCTATGTTGTGATTATTTATTCTGTGGTTTCAACAATAGACATGAACAAAGAGGTACCTACCTTACCTACTTATGTCATGCGTAGCGTAAATATGTCACTCGTCTCGTGATCAAAAAAATATTTACACTAAACAGCTATAATCCTTCGATTGATATAATTTATAACCACGTATTAATAATTTATTGATAAATCAACCACACACGTGATATCTTAAAAGTGGACAATTTAATACTTTTGCAGTAAACAGGATTCTACTTCAAAGAGCTGAATATCGTCACAACGTCTTTTAAGTTCATGTAAGTAAATTGGTGTATTATATTTATTGTTTTATGGTCTTAAGAGCAAGTACCTAGTGTAAATAAGTCGTTTTATACTGAAGTGCTCGTAACCGCTTGATTGAATTGTGTTAGAGTATCGAACTACCTACTTACATTATTTTTGGTTATTTGCAGGTTTGCCAGGGAATCATACGGTGATAAACCCATAAACGCCATAAGCTTCCGACTTAAAAAGGATAATTTTGTACAACAATACTGTGACAATTTTATGAGATACTTATAGAAAAGATGTTTCATTTTGAAAAGTGAATATCATAAATAAATACCCATATCAAGTAATAAAGTAATCATTTTCTTTGCTCTTATTTATTTTGTACCATTGCGCTAGCTATAGCTAGGCTTAGCAAAGGGGCCGTGACTTTATTTTTATAAATTGGTTTTGTAAAATTTGTAGTTTGGTTTTGTGCATGTTCTACGAAAAAAACTTGGGTACCTACCTCAATATAGCTTAGCACTATCACAGGTGGGCGTGCTGTAATTAATGTTGATTTTGTTTATTTAGTAGGGACAACTTGTCTTAGTAATATGTTCCCATTAGAAGATGATCAATAAAAAGGCAATAATACAATACATGTACTGTTTTATTTTAAAATGAAGTTTTGTAGATTTATAAGAGCACAAGCTCACTCACAGAAAGAGAACTCACGAAGAAAATACTAGTAGAATTTAAGATTTTTCATCACAAGCCTCCAATTGTCGCACAGGTTATGAACAAGCTGGTTCTGCTACAAATGAAATCACCCGATGAACAAATAATCATCAAGTTAAAAAAATTCACATTCTGGGCGTGGTTAAATACGACGCCTTTTTCTTCACAGTAAATCTTCGTGATTTCGTACCATTTTTTTGTCATCTAAAAATAATTGTAAAAGATAACTTATTTATTAGTCATATTTTAAAGAAAGTTCACTCAATATGCCTAGAAATATGAGTAAATTATGCATATATTGTTCACTATGAACAATCTACTTTTGGAACATTTTACTTTAAATCATGTTGATTGTGTCGCACAAAAACACCTTTTTTAAGATCGCTGAAAGATCGCTAGATTTGACATAATTGACGTAAAACAAGATTGCTAGTTGTCAAAAAGGCAGCTCATGGTACGGATTTATGGTACGGATTGAGTGAACGAGTTATGAAATGATGACATGAAAAAGGGAATTAATTAAATGGGTGACTGGAAATAATTAAAGGCGACTGTAAATGGGATATTCAAACACTAAACTGGACAGCAGTTTATTTTTTGGGCGACAAAATAACCAAACGGGCGACTTACTTACAAAAATACTCAAAACCGGCGACTACATATGGGTGATAAATAATTTAAGTTACTGAGTGGGCAACTATTATACCAAGTAGATAACTATTATAACTGATTTAAGCTGCCCAACATGGTATTTTTAACACGTTTTTATTAGGCTGCTTTCTCGTTTGTTTGTTTTTTGTCATATCGGTTAGGATAGTAGTCATCTTTTTTAAATAAAATAAATGCCAATTTTTTTTATATTTTGTGTGCCCTAAGGTTGTCGTCCAAATAGTAATTTGGTCGCCCGTTACCCAATTTGTATTTTAAAGTCACCCATTTTCAATATCTGTAGTCGCCCTCGGTCCTTCACCCACTTAGTATTTCAGTATGCTATGTTCAGTATTTTTGATACCCAAAATGGGAATTTATTGTCGCCCAAATAGACGGGATGGGGGATGGGAGAGTGAGAGGGAGAGGAGACATATGTGGATTCAATTCTGAACAGGATTGGGAACGGGAACGAGCACAAAGGGGAACTGCACTGCACCTAACGGGGACGGGTCCAAACGGGAACGGGAAAGAGTAAAGAAACGGGAACGGGATTTTTATATCTCTCGACCCATTTCTGTTTATTGTGATAAACTAGCTTCCGCCCGCGACTTCGTCCGCGTAGATATTAGAGAAAATCATTTGGGAACCTTCAAACCAGGACCCGACCAGCCGTTTTTACGTGGTTAGGCACCCCACCAAGCCACAGAATAACTAATACCAAGCGAGTAGCTTCGTGCGAGGTCTGCCAAACGCGGCAAACGTCTTTCCTCATGAGGCAGTGCGCTTGGTGTGGACCCGCCTAATCGCGTAAAAACGGCTGGTCTGATCCTGGTTGAAGGTTCCCAAATGATTTTCTCTAATATCCACGCGGACGAAGTCGCGGGCGGAAACTAGTCCTACTAATATTATAAATGTGAAAATGTGTGGGTTTGGATGTTTAGATGTTTGGATGTTTGTTCCTCAATCACGTAAAAAGTACTGAACGGTTTTGGTTGGAATTTGGCACACAGATAATAGATAGCTTAAATTAAAACATAGATTACTTTTTACCCCGATATTCCCACGGGAACGGGAACCATGCGGGTGAAACCGCGGGCGGCCGCTAGTTATACATAAAGTTTTATTCTAGGTAGGTACATAATATATTTCTTATAAAATGGTATACTATTTACAAAGCATAATTTCTTTGCTTTTTATGTGTACCTAATCATTCGTTCATTCCCAGCACAAAACAAGATTGTTATTTGATGTCGTGGTACGAATTTGAGTGATATCATTTAGAGCTTGTAACAAGCTTGCTGGATATAAGCTTACTTATAAAAAAGGTGGGAGTAGGCCCCCTGATATGACAACCTGTTTTTTTTTTTTTAAAAGAGATCACTTTCTATTGAACCTTCAACAAAATGTAACAAAACTATTATTCATATGTAATATAATATAACTGTTATGCATTCTGCCCGAATTTAAGTCATATTAATGGTAAACTATAATATATCTCTGGAGATGTTACAAAAGTGAATAATTAAAGAGATAACACTCATATAGTCTGCCAAAGAAAAAAAAAATGAAATAATAATCTAGGTGCCCTGCTAGCCGGCTAAATGGTACTTCCATACATAGAAGATTACCGGCGCCAGCGATTGAGTGGACCTTTGCACCTGTAGTTGGCGACCACTGCCTGTATTCGCTGAATACAGACAAATGCCACACCAGCATGCACCCTCATGAATACATTATCCTAATGAGTGTCCTTACCCCACGTACGGTGATCGAAGGCAAACATCGATGAATGCATCATCGGCAACCATTTGGATGGGCCGTAACGCCCGTCTGCGAGTCTGCTATGTGTAAATCGGCCTTCCTGACGAAACAGATCGCTGATGGGGCCTCCTCGCCGTGCCCCACTGTTTATTTGCCGTCGGAAATGAAGCATGTGGTGATGTGGCACACCTACCTACGTCTTTTGTTTGTCGTTTTTAAGGCAAATAAATATATAAATCAATTTTAAAAATGTTTTATTGAGTACTGCGCCCGATTTACTTACAGTTTTTTCGATCGTTCACATCAGGCCTGTGGCCAATGGATCATTCATATTCGACTGAAGTGTCGGTGGTCTTTTAAGCAAACAGCTTTAGCTACACTATAGTTGACCGTGTACGGTATAACCGAACGTCGTAATGCCCCACATAATGTAAAAAATGTGAAATACTGTCACACAAAAGGTGTATATAGTTTTGTATTGGAAAGCTGCCTTAAACCACAGATTACATAATACTATACATTAAACATAACTGGTACTTGTAGCTTGTATATTGTAACATGTATATTTTTTCACATCAGAAACATTATTTTGTACAATTTCACACAAATTAAATTTGAAAAGTAATAGAGATAATTTTGTACAAAGGCATAGCTAGTAGAACCATACTAAATAGTTAGTGATTAACTAGTTTCTCAACATGTTAGGTCTACCCGCCTGAAATACAAGGTTTCCTAGTTTAGGCAAATGTTTTTTTTTTTTTTTTTTTTTACTATGTAATATAATATAATAATATAATGACCAACAAACATTATGGATGAATATGAATAAAATGCATGGATTCTGTTATTCCATTTTTCATTGAAATTTCTATCAGCATGCCAGCGGCTAAGCTATTTCACATAAAAGGTTTGAAGTATCAGGTATTAGCTAGTTGCTGTATAACTCAATATTTGGTTCCATTAAGTTCTTAAGTTTTAGCATTTATAGCTAGTTCTGTCAGTTTTAAACTATCTTAGTACCGATGGTATTCTATTACACCGTTGGTGTTAACTCAACACTAAGAATATCATGATAACATGATATCAAAACTCATACCTGATGAGCAACGCTGTTGTCAGGGCTGCTGTTGCAGCTCCAGCACGGCGGTTGCCTGCCTGGAAGGTGGATGGCGGTGGATCCAGCGGACGGCGGAGTCACCCGATCGGTGCTCGGCAGTGGTTTCAACGTGGCAACCTTTGAGGGTAGTCTGCTTTTTACAATGTCGCGTCGTCAGCGGCACTTTGAGTAGGTGTAGTTAGTGTAGTTGCGTTGTCTGACCTATCTATGCGGTGAAATAGTCCAGTATGACTATCTCGAGTGCAATAGATATTTAGTTGATGTCTTTTGAGACACAATACCTTGACAGAAAGTACCCAGTATGGTAAATTCGCATCAAACAAATAAATAAACTGACAGAAAGTACCCAGTATGGTAAATTCGCATCAGACAAATACACAAACTGACAGAAAGTACCCAGTATGGTAAGTTCGCATCAGATAAATAAATAAATTGACAGAAAATACCCAGTATGGTAAGTTCGCATCAAACAAAAATTAAAATAAGGTAAAAGACCAGTGTGGCAGTTACGCCATCATAAAGGTAAGCAGACAAATATGCTGTTTAACCAAATGAACGGCATTTAATAGTGTACCTTCGTCTTGACTTCTTCTTCTTGTCCTCTTCCGTCTTGAAAACTTTTTCCTTTTTTCACGAAGCATTTTAAGTATAGTTTAATTTTTACTGTAAAATATAATTTTAAAGAAGTCTCACTTTGAGACTGTATACGTGCGTCCGTGGCGAAGCACGAAAAACGAATGAAGTGGTTGGTGTCTAGTAGTGACGAGGAAAGCTCGGACCGGAAATGTCAAAATATCTGTCAATTTTAAGTCAAAAACCTTCTCTTTTTTAGGTTTTTTAGGTTATTGCTTTAAAATAACGTGCTAAGTGGTGATACATGCAAGCGATACTACATTTGTTAATATACTAATATCTTCGGATGAATCTGAAGTATAATTACTAACGACCACGGTTTACCCACAAGTTCGTGAATAGTTTGTGCTAAAGCTGTCATGAACACGAATAGTGAACAGGGGTAGGTAACTCTTTCAAAAATGGATTTGGTTATACAATAAATAAATTAATAGGTAGTCGAAAAAGTTCGCGGCCTTTTTGAAGCATGAATTTTGCGTGTTATATTTCTGGCAACACTAAATTTAGGCAGGAATCCTTACTAATCCTTACTAATATCATTACTTTTCATTACTAATATTATAAATGCAAAAGTCCGTTTGTTTGTTTGTTACGCCTTCACGTTTTAACTACTGAACCGATCATCATGAAATTTTGCATACACGTTGTCAGGGGTACAGAGAAGGATATAGGGTACCTTTCATCCAGAAAAAACGTACAGTTCCCGAGGGATAATAAAAAACTATCCACGCCGACGAAGCCGTGGATGGCCGCTAGTTTAATATATATTTGACAGCTGACTCCATTCAACAAAATCATAAACAATTATGCACTGATTCCAAATTAAATAGCTAAAGCACTTGTGTTATGGAAATCAGACACAACGAAGGAACTACAAAAACCCAGACCGGAGACAATATAGAAATGTTAGTTTCCTAAATTGACCCAACCGTGGATCGAACCTGGTATCGCAGAGATGGTAACACCTTGAAAACCGGTGTTCAAACCACTCGACCACGGAGGTCTTCAAAATACTACTTATACCTAATACATAGCTTGCCACTGAAAATAGTAATATGTTTTATATGAATACTAACAACACTCAGGTATTCAATATTTTCGTTTAATTTTAACTATATCAAGATTAATATATGGTTGTATGTAATAAATTGCTGTTTTAGTACGAGCGGCGACCGTAAGATTGCCTACGTCATCTGATACCACCATCAAACCCATGGAGAATGATCAGAAAAGTGATGCTTAGCTTAGATCAATCAGTCTGCTAAAGCTGAATTGGCCGGAACCATAAAAAAACGGGCCACTTCCGGTAAAAAAATATAGGGGTCACATATGTCATTTGATACCGAAATAATACTAATGGCATCAGTTACCCGCTCACTGGTAAAGACAAAAAACGTAGTCTGCCTGCCAGTTCTTATATGGCCGGAAGTACTTGGCAGACGGACTCAAAGGTGTCGAATTGGACTCCTTCGCCTACGTCATCTGATACCACGATGAAACCCACGGAAAATGATCAGAAAAGTGATGATTAGCTTAGATCAATCAGTCTACCAAAGCTGAATTGGCCGGAACTTTAAAAAAAACGGGCCACTTCTGGTCGCCAAGAAGGAGTCATTTATGTCATTTGATACCGAACCGATACTAATGGCATCAGTTAGTCGCTCATTGGTAAGGTAAAAAAAACGTAGTCTGCCAGTTCTTATATGGCCGGAAGTACTTGGCAGACGAACTTATAAATATAGGGGTCACTTACGTCATTTGATACCGAAATAATACTAATGGCATCAGTTACCCGCTCATTGGCAAAGACAAAAAAACGTAGTCTCAGTCAGTCTCGTGGTATCAGATGACGTAGGCAATCTTACGGTCGCCGCTCGTACTATTTTGTCAATCAGAAATATATTTATTGCTGATAGTGGGCCTTCATTATTACAATTCGAAATAATAACAAAACTGAAGTATCTTTATCATCACATCATAGAAGATATGAGAGCCTCATTGTGCGAGAAAAAAAACGGCAGTTTTATACATTCACCCCTATTATTAGCAGACTTTTTTGAACATTTAAATGAAAACAGTTTCTTGAAAAAGTTTTATATGACTTACTTATCATTAAAAACAATTTATATAAAGCTAGACCAGATTGAACTCGCTCACAATTTAATTCAATGCAATTCTATATAGAATCCCATAACATATTTTAATTACGTAGGGATTGTGATCACACGCAGCTTTTCCTCTCAGGAAATGTGGTTAGACAGCAGACCGGAAACGAAGGGCAAGCCTTTTGTTCCACTAATTATCTGAGTTGAGGGTTTAGCTGAGTCATATATAGAACGTATATATATATTTAGATTAGAGTATTGTATACTACCTCTTTTCTTGTTTCGTAGGTACCTGCTTAAAAAGGTCATAATTTTTTTACATATTTATAAAACTATACATTTTGTTTCTGTTTTCACTTCAGCACAGTTTCTGTAAATACTTAAGATAGCTACGTTTACACCAGTGGGCTTTTCATGTTCATCTTGCGTTTTCTTCTGAATGGTGTATACTTCTCAAAGGAATATCTAAAGGTCAATAGGTAGGTATTTGTAAGCGCTTGACGCAAGGCGAATTGAAAGTTGAAGCAAGATGAACTTTAAATTGACATTGGCGCATGGGTGAGGACGTATCAATATAGCAACATTATCTATAAAATGTGTATTACTTCTTTCGCTGAGTGATTTATTGTCGCTGAGAATAGAACATACGGAGTTCTATACATAAACGCCCACGAGCTACTTTTTATAGCTGCGATAATCGCAGCGTTAATCGCGGCGATAGTCGCCCGCGAAATGACACGGCAAAGGTTTTTTTTAGCCAGCGACAAAAAAGCGCCGCGATTATCGCCGCGTTTATCGCAGCTACAAAAAGAAGCTCGTGGGCGTTTACGTATTCAACTCTGTATGTTCTATTCTCAGCGACAAAAAATCGCTCAGCGATTAATCGCCCGTCAGCGGGGAAGCTAACTGTTAGATGATAAAAAATATTGTCGTTTTGTAGCAACCTGATATGCTGCTGTGCGTACACGAAGTTTCGTTGTTGTGTAACTAATAGCCCGTAAAACATGTAAAGGCAAAATGTGTCCGGCCAAATTCGGCCTACTGTAAACCGTTATTGGTACCGTTTCCGGGTTCCTTGTATAGAGATATTGTGTTATGTAACTTTGAACGAGTTGATTACTGCCTCGTAGTGGCATTGTTTCCGTGTTAGGTCACTTAAGTATTTTAAGTTGCATCTTTGTATTTGGCTAGCAAAATAGCGTAGTAACATTTTTGTTATAGTTAGCATACTATACTTTATAATAGTACTAACGGTCGCCCTCGACTTCGTCTGCGTGGACAGTTACGGTATATCCCTAGGGTACGGTACGGTATTTTTCTGAATGAAAGGTAGCCAATATCCTTTTCTGTACTTGTTTTCTGAGCCCCTGATAAATCAGGGGGAGTTATCAGATGCTCAGAAACACGTTTTGTTCACGTTAGTGTACCTACAGTACGAAAACTTCTTACGAAATCACCAGTGACGTGACGAGTTTACAGTAGATAAAAATAATTAAAAGCAAAATTATTTTTAAAATGCTACCCGTGGCGAGTTTACATATATTTTTATCGATCTTCTGATGACGAATTAACTGCAGTGACGAGTTTACAATAACCCCAAAATTCATCAAAAGGTAACAAACAAAAAACTTACTATCGCATTTAAAATATTAGTAAGGATACTTATCCTTACTTACTTACTTAAGTAGGGATTCTTGGGTTTTGAAGTGAGGTGCCTGAAATTCGTAAAAACCAAATTCAAAATTATTATCAGCAGAATTTCTAATTATGCAATATCTAGTCTACTTTTTGTGTGAAATATATCTTAAGTGAGTTTCATATGCGTTGTGCTTGTTGCGAAAAATGAGGTATGTACAACAAAGGTTTTTAGAATTCGTTGAGGTAACAAACGTCAAAACGCTATTTAATTTTGTCTCCCGCATTGCATTTTGGGATGAGCTTCTGCCAAAACAATAGTCGGAACCTAATAATGAAAGAACTGTTAAATAATAACAAGAGTACCTTTTGAAGATGTCGTAAACGTGACGAAGTAACGATGCGACGGTAAAATTTATCACGCCTCGGGGGAACGATCGAAGTAGATAAGAGGGACTGTAGGATTAACAGGCATCTTCATTTATAACGGCCTTTGATCGATGAAACCTAGTTTGTGAAGTTAGAATCAAGACCTAAGATTTTATCTTGGAGGCGTGGTGTTTTATCGATGCGATAAGTCAAGCGGATTGAAATGTTTCAATAAAAAACCGGCTAAGTGTGAGTCGGACTCGCGTACGGCTTCCGTATCAAAAAGATGTGTGGGTCTCCAGCTTCCTCATAGGCTATAGAGAAATTCTAAGCTTGCCATATTTTAAAGCATAATAGCAGCAATCAAACTTCCAGACAAAAAAATAGCAGCCACCATAAGTTCGTTACCATGAGTTGTTTTATGTGTGTGAGCTGGCGACACGTGTCTGCAGCTTACACATCCCGTTAAGGCAAACCAGTGAGGTTACGGTTTTAGACTATAGTCAAAAATTTAGAGCCTAATTGCAGCAATAAGATCCAAAAAAACTAACCATCACACTCAAATACTGTTGTAACTACGAGCATAAAACTGTGTGCGAGCTGGAGACACGTGTCACTGGCTTGCACATCTGTATTTTCGTAATTACTTAAGCTACGATTATGTTATATACCTCAAAATTCTCAGCCGAATTGGAGCATTAGGCTCCAAATTTATCAAAGCTTTAACTCGAAAAGTTTTTGAGCTACGAGCCGATATCTATGTGTAAGCTGGTGACACGTGTCTCTGGCTGACACATGCTGAATTGCTGTAACTGTATATGTTAGAGTTTCGTTTTAAAGATCAAATAATACGTTATAATTGCAGCACACACGAGGCATAATTTCAAATCTCTGGGCCTCTTAGTTTCAAAATTATAAGCCAAAAACCGTTTTCCCGCCAAAAATTCAAAATAATGGCTCGGAAGCGCCTAATCGCGCCGTTGCCGTTCCGTGCGCTACACTATTGCAATCGAATTTGAACCTAAGAGCTGGTATTATTTTGGTTCATTTTAATTTACGCTCTCGATCGTTTTAATTTATGTACTGAGAATTTTAGTCTAGGAGGTAAAAGCCGTCTGATATAACTGGTTACCTAATTTTAAAGAAAATCAAAGTCTATTTATTTAGGAATGTTTATATCGCTATGCTTAGTTAGGTATTATACAAATTTTGTCTGTCTGTCTGTCTGTCTGTATGTTTGTTACTCTTTCACGCCGAAATTTGGCATACTAAAATAAAAAGTCAAATTTAAAATGGCGGCCATTCCAACAAGAGTGGGGATAGACTCCAACATGTGGGTGTTTTTGTGGGTATATATTGGAATGCCTAATTTTTTTTGTCCTAACTGTCTTTGGCACACTACTTATTGGCCTAAAAACTTTTTGGACAATTTTCATTTGACCTAAATTTGTTTGGCCTATTTTCACTTCGCCTAAAAATTTTTCGCCGCATGTTTACTTCCCAAATTCATCATTAAGCATAACTATTCATAATCCCTAATGTTTAAAAGTACTAAATAACGATTCGCACAATTGTGTAACGCCTAATATTTTTTTTGCCGAATGTTTACTTCCCTTAATCATTATAGGAATAATCGTTTTTAAGATTTAAATTACGAAAAATTATGTTTTTGGTAAGTAATTAAAAATAAAGAATGAGCAGATAAACCTGTCGTTGTCTTTTTAATTGCCTATCACACTCAAGAATGCAAGCATACAAGCAAGCAAGCAAGTATGCACACAAGCAAACATGATAACATAAGTACAATCAAGATCAAATAGCATGCTTGCATGGCACGCATGCATGCATGCAAACAAGGCCATGCATACTTGCATGCAAGCAAGAGCAGATATGCATGCATGCAATCAAAAGCAAGGAATGCATGCATGCAATCAAAAGCAAGGAATGCATGCATGCAAACAAGCATGCAGTATGCAGCATGCAAGCAAGCATGCAGCGTGCAAGCAAGCATGCAGCGTGCAAGCAAGCATGCAGCGTGCAAGCAAGCATGCAGCGTGCAAGCAAGCATGCAGCGTGCAAGCAAGCATGCAGCGTGCAAGCAAGCATGCAGCGTGCAAGCAAGCATGCAGCGTGCAAGCAAGCATGCAGCGTGCAAGCAAACATGCAGCGTGCAAGCAAGCATGCAGCGTGCAAGCAAGCATGCAGCGTGCAAGCAAGCATGCAGCATTTAAGCAAGCATGCAGCATGCAAGCAAGCATGCAGCATGCAAGCAAGCATGCAGCATGCAAGCAAGCATGCAGCATGCAAGCAAGCATGCAGCATGCAAGCAAGCATGCAGCATGCAAGCAAGCATGCAGCATGCAAGCACGCATTCAACATGCAAGCAAACAAGCAGCATGCAAGCAAGCAAGCAGCATGCAAGCAAGCGTGCAGCATGCATGCAAGCATTAGGGAGCTCCGCTCGCTTCGCTCGCTCCGCTGCAAGTGGTCAAAACACTAACCTAACCTAACCTAATGGTCTTCGCATTAAGAGTTTTTCTTTATAGCGGGGGGCCTCAGGCCCCCCGACCCCCCCGAGCAGGGGGGCCAGCCCCCCTGCACCCCCCGGCAAGCATTTTGCAAGCAAACATGCAAGCAAGCATACAGGCATGCAAGCGAGCAAGTGAACAAGCATGCAAAAAAAGCATGCATGCATAAAATCATGCAAGCATGCAGCATGCATGCATGCAAGCATGCAACATGCATGCAAGCATTATAAAAGTGTTCAAAACCCTAACCTAACCTAAAGTTTTTCTTTACGGGGGGCCTCAGGCCCGTTTTTTGACGATTTGTTTCTGTCACCAACTTGAATGCAATACAATATTGTTATCCAAAAAATTATGTATGCAAGACAATATTAGGGTTAACAATACATCGGCGTAGTCATTATTGTGTCAAAAGATATGTATGCTAATAAATTTTAGGACAATTAACATTAGTCGTTTTGATAATTAGGGAATTTAACGTTTAGGCGAAACGACAAAGATGCGAAAAAATCTATTAGGCCAAACAATAATTGTACCTAAGGAGTTTAGGCCAAAGAAATTCGGCCAAATGAAATTAGGACCAATGACTTTAGGCGAGTCAAGGGACACCCTGTTTTTGTCGATAAAATTAGGTGTATTTCACGTCTTTAAATTATCGTTAAGAAAAACAGGTGCAAGCTATTTTCGACCTTATTGACATTTGAAATTCGGTTGGTTTTTTGGCGTATTCTCACTAACTTACTTTGATCTTTCATTAAAAACAGTGATTTTGATAAATGTCAATAAGGTCGAAAATCGCTTGCACTCATTTTTTTAACTTGTGATCACTAGACAATGTTTTCTAGTAAGAAAAAACAGGTGCAAGCCATTTTCGACCTTATTGACGTTTAAAATTTGGTTGATTTTTTGCCGTATTCTCGTTTACTAACTTTGATCTTTCACTAAAAACCGTGATTTTGATAAATGTCAATAAGGTCGAAAATCGCTTGCACTCCTTTTTCTAACTTGTGATCACTAGACAAGGTTTTCTAGTTAAAAAAAAACAGGTGCAAGAGATTTTGACCTTATTGACGTTTGAAATACGGTTGTTTTACCATATCTCGCGTTCACTAACTTTGCTTAGCTAAATAGCTTTTACATAATACTTACTAATTGACTTCGTTGTGTCATAAAAGTCCTAATCGAACTAACACAATATAAGGTCGCGCGCGATATTATACTCATACCTAGCGTGCTGCGAGAGAAACGCGCGTAACGCGTCCGGTAGCAACAGCGCGCACGCGATGAATGCCTGCGCACCCGTCCGGCCAACGATGCTACTTGTTGCCACGCGCGATATTCATAGCGCCATAGCGTCTACTTACATAGCGCGCTATGTAAATATAGCGGGCTATAATATGGCGCTAGATGCTATATTAACCACCTCTAGTGCTAATGATAAAACAGAGCGCGCGCACACTGATATATATACACGGCTATAATAATAATTCCTTGGTGCGCGAACAGATGGCGTGATTTTGTTTATAACTGTTTATAGGATTATTTTTATTTTTTGATTGTGTTAATCCCGATTCCAGTCCAGGCCATATTTATATCTGTCTGTATGCCAAATTTCGGTGTGCAAGAGTAACAAACATAGAGACAGACAAACAAATGTTCGAAGTTTTAATGTAAGTGAGATTAGTGTAAAAAATGTATAATAACTAAGCATAGCGATATAAATATTCCTAAATAAATAGACTTTGTTTTTCTTTAAAATTAGGTAACCAGTTATATCAGACGGCTTCTACCTCCTAGACTAAAATTCTCAGTACATAAATTAAAACGATCGAGAGCGTAAATTAAAATGAACCAAAATAATACCAGCTCTTAGGTTCAAATTCGATTGCAATAGTGTAGCGCACGGAACGGCAACGGCGCGATTAGGCGCTTCCGAGCCATTATTTTGAATTTTTTGGCGGGAAAACGGTTTTTGGCTTATAAATTTGAAACTAAGAGGCCCAGAGATTTGAAATTATGCCTCGTGTGTGCTGCAATTATAACGTATTATTTGATCTTTAAAACGAAACTCTAACATATACAGTTACAGCAATTCAGCATGTGTCAGCCAGAGACACGTGTCACCAGCTTACACATAGATATCGGCTCGTAGCTCAAAAACTTTTCGAGTTAAAGCTTTGATAAATTTGGAGCCTAATGCTCCAATTCGGCTGAGAATTTTGAGGTATATAACATAATCGTAGCTTAAGTAATTACGAAAATACAGATGTGCAAGCCAGTGACACGTGTCTCCAGCTCGCACACAGTTTTATGCTCGTAGTTACAACAGTATTTGAGTGTGATGGTTAGTTTTTTTGGATCTTATTGCTGCAATTAGGCTCTAAATTTTTGACTATAGTCTAAAACCGTAACCTCACTGGTTTGCCTTAACGGGATGTGTAAGCTGCAGACACGTGTCGCCAGCTCACACACATAAAACAACTCATGGTAACGAACTTATGGTGGCTGCTATTTTTTTGTCTGGAAGTTTGATTGCTGCTATTATGCTTTAAAATATGGCAAGCTTAGAATTTCTCTATAGCCTATGAGGAAGCTGGAGACCCACACATATCAAAAAGCGATGCTCTCAACACATTTGTTGTGAGCATCACTCAAAAAATTATTTTATTCTGTTTTCAACTGTCTATCTATCACGGTTCATGAGCATGGTGACAGACATACAAACGGACAGTGAAGTCTTTGTAATAGGGTTCCGTTTTTACCCTTTAGGTGGGTGAATCTACGTTGTTCCTTACTTCCTGCGTCATTGTCTGAACGCGAAAATCTTTAAAAATCCAATGCATCACAAGGAATAAATCAAAAATATGCCATCATTTACATTATAGTACAATAAAACATTGTATTTATTTGCATATTTTTAATTAATTTATTGCGATGCATTGGATTTTCGAGTTCAGAAAATGACGTAGGAAGTAATAGACAACGTAGATTCACCCAAGTACGGGACCCTAAAAACCAAGTGTAAGGTACTAAAATATTTTAGAAAAACCGTAACGTTACTATGTTGAAATTTTACCACACTCACTGACAAAAAACAAGAAAAATAACTTCCAAAAAGAGTATGCAAAAGTTGTACAGCCAACACCTAATTTAGTTTTCTACAAGCAATAGCTCTAAAGTGCAAATAAATACAGAGAAAATACCTTTCCTGCCGATGTTTCTAGAAGTAGTTTGTACTAACTTCCAAGTGGTTCCAATGGAGTGCCTTTTAGAAACGTTCAACTAAAAAGTTATTATACGGAGTTTTGAAAGGGAACTTTCCTTTTCGGGTATAAACGGTGACCGAGGTTAGGTTATAGCAAACCGCGTTTAATCTTCATACAATCATGGGCCATCTCCGATCTGGCACAAAGCAGCCGCGAGCAAACAGTTTCTTTGGAAAAATGTTGTAAATCCTGTGAGGTGAGTTGGGCACAGACGTTTTCGTATGCACACAGAGTTGCTGCGCTCAATCAGTTCTCAAAGAAGGCAAAGGAGATGCGGATGCCGCCGCGCGCCGGTGAGATCAAAGGCGCTGCGACTCGTTACTTCACGTACGGTTCGCAACGCCTCTGAGGATTGATTCTGGACAGCTTGTGCGATGATAAAATGAAATATATAACGCAGTGACCGGCAAGATATTTTTATAGACACGGAATAAGTATTTGATTACCAAATATCACGTCTCTGACGTACACTTGACAAAGGCGTAATTCAAAAGAGAACCGCCAAAGAACAAAATCAAGAAGAACCTTTTCACGTCGAAACGATTGAACGGTAAGAAAGATGGATCTGACAAAGGTAATCGAACCAACTACACAACAGTCCCTCTATTTCAAACGGTTAACTTTCTATTCAAATAAAAATAAACGATACATAAAATCACGTGTCGCAAACTTATTATGCTAATCTCAGATAAATACAATTGTATGGACTAAACAAGCAACATATAAAACGTACAGTTCGTTAAAAGTAAAGATTTGTTATTTAAATAAGTAGACAGAAACGGATAATATAATTCACGACAATGCAATAAACCCTTGCAGTTTGGTTTCGTCAAGCTAATTTGGCTTATCTCCTATTTTCTTTCGTTTCGTCTCTTCCGAGGTAGCTTTAAATTAATCCTATTGCCGTCAGCGTCGCTCGGCTTACAAGCCCACCAGTTTAGTGCACGTTTCATAAGCTTTTCCTATTTTCTAGGTATTAAATTTTGATTAAGAGGAGTTTAAGTGCACAATGTGTGTCAATTAAATTTGAACTCTATTTGCTATGTTATCTTAAACAGAGTTATACATAGTAATTAGCTAAGTTTATAATAAATTAACTGAATAATCCGTTGTCAAATTAGCAAAGTTGTAGCCTGGATCAGAAATAACCAAGCGGTTATTATCCTTGGTTCCTCCGTTTCAGCTTGGGCAAAACTGTTTTCCTATGCCTGTCCGGCTGTCCGTTTCTTCTCCTCTACAGGCTTTCTCTAATTTCTCAACCGATTCTCGTGAAATTTTGTGAGGAACTTCGATAATTATATAGATTTTTTCTTGATTCAGAGTTTTGAAATTTTTCGAATAAAAGCTATTTCAAAAAATTATCGAAAGTACAGCTCAGAGCCACAGAGCCAGTGAATTGCAAAATGACCAGAATACACCTTCAGGCCGTGAATGGAAAAATAAGGAAATATTATTTATTTCTTAATTTCCCACGTTGACAAACGTAACATTTGAAATGAACTTTACAATTTCAATGTATCAAAACAACGTTTTATATTGCTTCTGTTGAGATTTAAAAGTAATTTAACATGCATATATATATATATATATATATATATATATATATATATATATATATATATATATTTATCCCGCAAACAATTGGCCGTCCCCTGAAGGCGAAAATGCATTTAACCTGGCGTCCACCTGCTTTTGGCGTCCGCATACCGGACGCCACTTTATTGGTCGGTGGCACTTAGGCCCTATTGATCCTAGCTAGCCATAGTATCAATATCGACGGAAGCCAAAAATCGTATAAAATGGCTGCAAAAAAATATTGAAAAGTTCCCGAAGAAATCTCAGCGCAGGTGAGGCGCTGCTGCAGCGCGTATATCCACGCATGTATATCGAGGGGAATTTCTGACTACGATATCGCGTATTTGGCGTCCACAATTGCAACGTTGCCAGCTCGCTCATTGAATCTATGTCAATAGCTCAAATAATATTTACTGTAATTTAAACAATATACATCGTCTTCGGCCACGTACGCGTTGCGTAATATTCGGCGCTCGATCTTATTAATTAATATAAAATATAATTACTACTGAAACTTACAAATAAACTCAACTTTATCCATAAAAATAGATAACAATCCATACTAATAATATAAATGCGAAAGTTTTTCCGTCTGTTACCTCTTCAAACATAGATTGCTGAACCGATTTAGATTAACTTAAGTATGGACTATGGAGATAGTTTCGGACCCGAGAAAGAACATAGGACACTTTTGTCCCCAAAATCATCTCCTAAAGGGGCAAAAAGGAGGGTAGAAGTTTGTATAGGGAATCTATTTCCACTAAACCGATTTAAATTTGGTATGAAGACATATTAGCGTAGTTTTTATTGACGCAATCATCCTCTTAGGGGGTAAAAAGCGGTGGAAGTTTGTATAACCGCTATACCGATTATGATGATATGTTGGTATCGGTATTGGTATTTGTCATTTGGTATACAAATCAACGTAAAGCTTTGTACGGACGCCCAATAGCTGTACATATACGAACGTTCAATAGCCATATACGGATGCCCAATAGCTGTCTGTATACGGACGCCCAACAGCCATATACGGACGCCCAATAGCTGTATACGGACGTTCAATAGCTAAATACGGACGCCCAATAGCTGTATACGGACGTTCAGTAGCCTAATACAGATACCCAATAGCTGTCTGTATACGGACACCCAACAGGCATATACGGACGCCCAATAGCTGTATACGGACGTTCAATAGCTAAATACGGACGCCCTATAGCTGTATACGGACGCCCAATGGCCATAAAAGGACGCCCAATAGCTGTATACGGACGTTCAATAGCTATAAGTATACGTATGTTTAATAGCCTGGCGATCGTGATTCCACGAATACGGTACTATGTGGCTGCAAGCTAGGTACCAACTGTAAGATGATAGCACTGTTCCTAGTATTTTTTTTATTTTATTTTAATCATATCAGCCGCATGACACCCAGTGCTGGGTAAAGGCTTTCCCTAAGGAACTCCACGACGATCCTGCGTTGCCCGCATCCAGTGGCTTCCCGCAACCTTCACCAGTTCATCGGTCCACATGTCAGGGGCCTACCCACGGAGCGTCGTCCGGTGCGTCATCGCTATTCCAGAACCTTTCCGCCCCAACTGCCGTCGGTTCTTCTCGTTATGTGTCCAGCCCACTGCCACTTCAGCTGAGCAATCCTGCGAGCGATGTCGGCTACTTTAGTTCTTCTGTGAATCTCCTCATTTCTGATTCCTAACATGAACTGGAGCGGGAACGATATGGGCATTCGACATCATTTTCGTCTTATCCATGTTCATCCTGAAACCCACTCTTTGGAAAGCACTGCGGAGATCTTAGAGCATTCTTCTGAGGTCTTCCAAGGTCTCAGCCATAAGAACTATATCATCGGCAAAACGAAGGTTTGTTAGGTACTGACTATCAATGTTAAAGCTGAGTCCTTTCCAGTTTAAGAGTTTAAAGATGTCCTCCAACGCAACTGTGAACAGTTTCGGAAAAATAACATCTCCCTGTCTCACATCGATGCAGCTGGATAGGATTTGTGCTCTGCTTCTGTACTCCGATCGACATGGTGGCATTTTCGTATAAGTACCTCAACACCTCAATATACCTGTATCTAGTCCACTTGGCACCTTTGGAGAGACTGCAGCATCGTCCAGGTTTATTTTTTATTTATTTTATTTAAAGGTCTACCAACAATCGTAACACTGATAAAATATTTTTAGAAACTTAAGATTAGGTACTATGCCAAATGCACAATTACTTAAAGGTAAACACCACCTGCTAATACTAGTATATGTATTTTTACTATCACTTATGACTAATGTAAATTAAATACACTTTAAAAATTAAAATGTAGAAAAAAAGAACACACGCACACACATACAACTGTGAATCTATGCACACATACATCATTTTAATCACCGCTAACAATATCTTGTCAATGTTTTCGGAAGGTGTTTAAGCTTACAGCATGAATATCGATCGATTTACCGAAACAATTAAGAAGTCTACTCATTCTTGGAACCGGAGAGTTCGACCCAAACACTGTCACTCGTGATGGTGGCACTAGTGGACTGTGGAACCAATTGAGATCTAGGCATTCTGCTTGGTACTTTAAAGTTAAACCTCTGTAATAACTGTGGACAATCTATTTTATTGTTAAGAAGTTTATGCAAAAAAAGAAGATCAATTATTATTCTTCGTTTTTCTAAAGAAAAGTATTTAAAATAATTTAGTTTACGTTGATACGAAAAACTTCTTCTACTTTTATTAATTGAGAATGCTAAATGCCACAGATATCGTTTCTGAATTCGTTCAAGCCTCAGCGAATGAGAGGCATAGTGTGGTCTCCACACAACACTGCAATACTCCAAAATGCTAAGAACGAATGAATTATACAACAGCCTTTTTGTTTCTAATTTACGGAATTGTTTATTGTTTCTGATGACAGATCCAAGCATCCTGGATGATTTTTTAATAACATTGTCAATGTGCTCTTCGAAGGTAAGTTTTGAATCAAATGTCACTCCTAGGTCTTTTATGCTGCTAACTTTTTTCAACTGTGTACCATCAATGAAATACTTTGAATCAATTGGTTTCTGCTTTCTACTAAACTTTACATGAAAACACTTGTTAACGTTCAGGTCCATCTTATTCATTTCACACCATCGTACTAGGTTGTTTATGTCATTATGGAGGAACATAACATCATTTGTTGATTTTATAACCCTTGAAATTTTCAGATCATCCGCATACATATACGGAGTAGAATGAAAGAGACATTTTACAATGTCATTTATAAAAATATTGAATAAGATAGGACCGACATTTGAGCCCTGCGGCACCCCCGTATCTGCACTATGGATATTAGAGCTAAAACCATTAATTACTACATAGAATTTACGATTATTAAGATATGATTCGACCCATTTTAACATATTACCAACAATACCCATTTCAAATAGTTTCTGTAGCAAGATATCATGAGGCACCTTATCAAAGGCTTTACTCATATCAGTGTATATAACATCTACTTCTTGTCTCGACTCCAGGGCATGTGTAACATCCTCCACAAATGTGATCAGATTAGTGGCAGTTGACCGAGACCTTATGAAACCATGTTGGTGTTGTGTGATGGCTGGCTTTATGTGTTCGCAGATGAAAGGGCAAATTATTGATTCAAAAACCTTAGATGCAATTGAGAGAACACTTATAGGCCTATAATTTTCAACGGACTGATTATCGCCAGATTTATGTATTGGAACTACCTTTGCAATTTTCCACGCTTCCGGGAAAGTCCCAGTTGCCAGAGATTCATTGTAAATATAGCAAAGTGGAATTGATAGAACAGAAGCACACTTTTGGAAAAATATTGGCGGAATGCCATCGGTTTCAATCGAATCAGATTATACTCCTCGATCTTTTGCATAACCTGCCACAGCGTATGGATGTGGTCTATGGTGCTAAAACCTTTTCGGAACCAGGCTTGTTTTGGAAATGGGGTTGGCAACGCAAAGCTAATCGCAGATGGCGCCAGCGGCGGTTTAACCGCTATCAATACTTTGATTGGTTAAAATATGCCACAAATGACATTTGATATTTGAAACAACCAATCAAATGTTTTGGTACAACCGCTTGTGGCGCCATTAGTTCCTCAGTTTCCATCCCCATTGGAAGTGGTCAAACCTGCGAGCGAGACGATTCGTAAGAATTCTCGAAAAAGGCATGGCTCAGAAGTGAGATGGGTCTTTTGTCACCCTTTTCAAAGAACAAAATCACCTCACTTATGTTCCATGCCTTCGGTGTTCCGCCCTCGACGATGACGGAATTGAAAAGCTTCTTAAGGACTTTAAGGATCGGCTTACCACCGGCTCTGACGTCCGGGATATCTTCAGTATAGTGTCGGGTAAGCTTGGATCTGGGGTTTTTAGCCTTGCTTTCAACAGGTGTCTGCCTGAATTGTAACTGCCCATAGAAACTCTTGATCTCTCTCAGGATTTCAGGCTTCGATGAGATGATGCGTCCGTCGATAGTTTTCAGCCTTTATTCCACTCGATTAATTTTTTAATACGATTCGTATTTAATTGGCGAAGGTCACTCGTCAAAGACTTAGATATTTTTCTATTTATTTGCCGATAACGATGAGCATCCACTGAACTCTGGAGTCTCATTTCACGTCTCTGATCCATGAGTAGGAGTGTGTGGTTGGAGAGTTTCTTGAGCTTGGGCGGCGGGTCTTAAAGAACTTTGACCCTACCATACGGACAGTATCCACCACCATATTGTTTAGATCGTCCCCTTCTATGCTGTTCTCAAAGGCTTTGAAGCGGTTTTGGACTTCTGAATGCTTTTGGGGTTTTGAATATGGATCGGTAATAGTCGAAGCATGGACTTTATCAGTGGGGATCTATCCAGGTTTATGTTGATATTTAATGTGCCATGTACCAATACCAATCAGTGATGGTATACCCATTTTGACGGCATTGATTACAGTGATATCACTGAATAATTTTTCTTTTTTGTCGACATGATAAAATCTATCGCATTTCTGACTTTTTTCATGTTTTGTAATAAACTATCATTTTTAACCGACTCCAAAAAATGGAGGAGGTTCTCAGTTCGTCGGAATCTTTGTTTTTTTATTTAGATTTTTTACATAGAGATTTTTATATAGAGATTAGTTACTCGATTACTTGAAGACGGCTGGACCGATTTGAAAAAATATTTTTCTGTTTGAAAGTATATACTTCCAAGTTGGTCCCATTGTCATGATGTCAGGATCTGATGATGGGATCCTGGAGAAATCAAGGAAACTTTTTAAATATTATAGGTACACCCATTACGATTTTGGTATTTCCTTAAGTAACTTGTGTATTTTCTTTCAAAAAGTACCATTTTGGTGAAGTAGAACTGATGATGAAGACCAGCATAGATGATCATCTGAACTATTCAATACTAAGTATTTCACTGGTACGATACGATTACTTTGATATGGTTGCTAGGCTATTTATGCTCATCATAATACATATGGTGAAGTGGAGCTGATAGTGAAGTACCAGGAAAACTCTTCAACAATTAACGCCCCTGCGTCGGGAAAAGCAGTATTTTGTAAAAGGTGATGAGCCATTGGCATAAGGCTATTGTAACTTCGATAATATGGTCACTAAATATACCCACCACAAAAAAGTTCAAAATGAAAAAGACTTTCAAAAAAACAAAACCTCCTTCAAAATCCTTAAAAATAACCTAACAAAAACAGCTTCAAAAATAAATGGCTCTTAAAAGCAAGAAATAAAATATTTAAATCTGCATAACAACTAACTCGAAAGTTTGTACGCATATCTAATATTAAACAACGTCTTTGAAGTCGGGTGGGGTTGAAACCCATAATCATAATCGTCGTCGTCCCCCGTTCCCCCCAACCGACTTCAAAATGCGTTGTTTAATATTAGATATGCGTACTCAATTTCGAGTTAGTTGTTATGCAGATTTAAGTATTTTATTTCTTGCTTTTTAGAGCCATTTATTTTTGAATCTGTTATTGTTAGGTTATTTTTAAGGTTTTTGAAGGAGGTTTTGTCTTTATTATATGTAAATATGGGTAGCTTAGATACACAATCTACCAATTTTTTTAAAGATCGTCCAGTAAGTGTTGCATGAAAGACGGACATGCATTTACCATTCAATCCATTCATCTATGCTCATTGCAACACAACAGACTTATTATAAAATATAATCAAATAATTATAAAGCAAGCACACTAGGTACCTACGCGTATTTACATATTATAACATATTGGGCATCCGTATATGTATAGACTTTACGAATATTGGAACAAATTAAATGTTGACACTGGGTACTAGAGACAAGCGATAGGAAAAGAAAGAGATGATAAACCGAAAGCTGGCAACGTCGCACTCCCAAATACCGTTCATCCTGTGAGGACGTTCAATAATCGATGCCATAGATAAATTACGATCAATATATCCAGGATGCCTATAATGTATCACCATGGTTAGGGGTTCAAAAAGGTTGGAGCATGACTGCAAGACGAATATCGCGAAAAATAAAATTATCGGAAAATGACGTATCCCACGGAGCTGGAAATCAAAAAACTAAGCAATATTCATTTAGACATGTTAAAAAAGGTAAGGGGAACTGGGGGACGTCGTAATGATGCACCACGTGCATGACGCCAAAAAGATTGCTGGATGTAAATATATATATATATATATATATATATATTCTACGTTAAAGGTTACCTACCGGGAATCATAGTAATATTGTT
Source organism: Agriphila tristella (assembly GCA_928269145.1). Taxonomy (NCBI): domain Eukaryota; kingdom Metazoa; phylum Arthropoda; class Insecta; order Lepidoptera; family Crambidae; genus Agriphila; species Agriphila tristella. Next base: position 10,967,245 of record OV743431.1, read on the forward strand.
GTATTTACAATAAGAAAAGCAGTAACTGTATTGTATGTCGATTCTTTGTTTTGTCTAAAAGAATAACACAAGTACCTTAGGCACAGAAAAGTAGAAAGTTGTAAAAAAAGTAAAACTTTGCGAAGCGTTATTATAGAAAATAAATAATAATAACACAAACATAAAATATGTATTTGCAACGCAGAAGCTAAGGTTATTACCAAATTATTATTTGGATAACGATATTTAGTTTATTCAAATATCTTAAAAGGAAAATTCATTTCAATATCGATCTAAATAAATAACAACAAAATTAATTTGAGATTTAGTTCCAAAATCCTTGTTAACGTAGGCAGGCACGTCATAGATTAAATGGCAACTGATTAAATCCTAGACTAAAGCCTAGAAGCTTAATTTAATACTAAAGTGATACCCAGAATCCTGATTAGGCACAGTAACATTCCATGAATATCGTCCTATGGGACAAAAGAAGCTTGATTAGAGCTGACTCAATTGATTCAGGGGTATCAGTAGATCAACTACCTAATCAAAAGCATTTATATTACACAGTTCCGTGAAAAAAAACCTATTCCTTAGACTGGCCACACACATACAGACGGAATTTCGATTCGGAATTCCGAAACGTAATCATTCCGAAAGAAGCTAATCCATACAAATCTATACCTACCACACACATACTTTACGTATTTTTCCGTTCAGAATTTTCATATATTATCGATATTCCATTTCGGGATTCCGAATCAGAAACCGTCCCACTACACATAACAAACTTGATTGAAAAAATCCGACAGGCGAAAGATAATAAAGTAAAGGAAAGGATTAAAAAAATGAATCCGTTTATTTCTATACAATGTCGTAAATAACCAAGAAACTTCATAACTTCCTGTTTAAGATTAATTATAATTTTCCACACATAATTTAGATTCACTAATCTTTCCTGTACCTCACGTTCCAGCGTTTAACTTAACCACAAAGTAAACATGTCTTTGTTTATATAAATCACGCTAGTATAACGTACTGGCGACAACACAATCTTCAGGTTTCTCAGCAATCCTACTCCGTAGTGATAAGTGTTACATTAGTTTAGCCAGCTTATCAATGTCATTGAAGACTCCTAAACCGACAAGAACGGACGGGAACCAAATATTGAAAATAGTCGGGCGCCAAACTTTAGGGCGCGATTACATAAGGACATCTATTCGATCCGGACGAGATAGAACAGAAAGATGCACCGCTTCTGTGGTCTAGAGTGGTTGGGCCACACGTGTAAGGTGAAGGGGTCTCGATTTAGAGTCCCAAGAGGGAGCTCCATTCATTTGAGTTTTGTTGGTGGTAAGGCTTCTTGCAAGCCCGCCTGGCTATCTTCCACCAACTTACGAAAAGTACCTACTCAAGAATTAAAATTTTTTATGTTCTATGCAGCAGTTAAAGACACAATTCTTGCGTGGTTAAGGGTTCCGGATGTAGTGCGCTGCCACCTTCATCCTTATCGTCACATAACACCAAGGGAGTTTAAGCCAAGCATTGATCAGTTGTGGATAAAAATATAGATATTCGATGGTCTTAATTTTACTTACAATGGCGAACTCCAATGAGCCTTAGTTGTAACGAGCACAACGAACACCGAATACAGGTGAATGTGTTAAACAGGTTCGGTTCGAGTAAGATAGATTCAGGGTATCCAAAGGTCTCTTGAATTTAATGCTGGCGAACCCTACCTACCTACCAAGCACGACAAACACGGACAGGTTGAATTTGTCAGACTGGAGTCGGCTTAGATGAAGTCGGAGTATCCGATAGTCTTTTGCACTGGCAAACCAGAATTCAAGTCTTAATCCAGTTGATATTTTTTTCGTCTTTGGCGAATTCAACTACGCGCATTTACTTAGGCACCAACCCGAATCCGAATTCGGGTAAAAGACCTTATGTAATCGTGCTATTACTTAATGAATGAATTTCGTGAAGAGAATAATCAAACATTTCTGAGTGGGATTCCCTACTCTATTGATGTTTGTTCTGAGTATTGCTACACAACTGCGTGATGTAGTTTTGTGTAGATTTGTCAATTTACTTAGGTATTATATGGACTTAGTAACATTTAATCATCTTTGTCAGCCCCAGGCACTAATCAGACATATACATTAATCAGATTCCTTCCTTTAATAATAAATTCAAGGATGGTATAACACCTTATTTATACAGGGTTATTTGTAAGACACCCAACAACCTCGCAGGAGTGGATTATTAACATCATAAACAACTACATTTGTTCTACGACTTTTACGAAAAAAGACAAATATAAGTACGATTTCGAGATCGAATTGTATAATAATGATAATAATAATAATCGTTTTATTTCAGACAATAGATCCATTTGTTAGTACATACACTTAAATAATGTTAGTGGTATGGGCACATTAGATTTAAAATAAAATAAAATTAACATTACTACATCATATTATAACAAATTATTAATTCAAATATTTTTGGGATCCGTTCATATGCAGTTGGATCCAGTGCCTGAACAACTGACAATCAGGCCTGTCCTTTACAACTGTCAGGATGCTGTTGGTACTCCCCCGAACTCTTCTTAAAATCGAAGCTGTTCCCTTCCTCAGGATGCAGTGAAAATCATCCATACCTGCTTCTGCGAACATGGCAGACGCACTGCAGTATCTGGGGAGCCCCATCAGCATCCTGAAGGCATTATTATACTGAACACGGAGTGCATTGACAGTCTTTTGCGTATAGTCACACCACAGGCTGCAAGTGTAAAGACTCTGACAATAGGCCTTATATAGAGTTACTTTTACTTGTCTTGTACACTTAGCAAACCTGCGGGCAAGCATATTGCATCGGACTGCCAATGCTCTCCGCTCTCGTTCTATGTCAAGGTCATCTGACATGGTCTCAGTTACAATGTGCCCCAGATATTTGAGGTTCATCAGGTGTTGTTGTTAATCACGTAATCCACGCGAGGTTGTTGGTTTTTTACAAATAACCCCATTGGAACGTCGGCCAAGAGGCTCATTTTCAATCTATCGCATATTGGGACCAGACCACATTGACAAGATAGCCTTTAGTTTGGTGTTATCAAATATCGTCGTCTGGGTAGCAAAGTTGGAAGCTTCTGGGAGATACGCCACCCTGAACATATGGCCTCCCATACAATGATCTCCAATCGCAAAAAATAATCAATCGAATCCTACTAATATTATAAATGTGAAAGTTTGTGGGTTTGGATGTTTAGATGTTTGTTCCTCAATCACGCAAAAACTACTGAACGGATTTGGTTGGAATTTGGCACACACACAGATAGTAGATAGCCTTTATTAAAACATAGGATACTTTTTATCCCGATATTCCCACAGGAACGGGAACCACGCGGGTGAAACCGCGGGCGGCCGCTAGTATTGATATAAATGGTGAACATGGTCGTAGGTGGCATCATTACAAACATGTTAGACATCTCGGCTTGGTTAGTTTAGGTTAGGTTACCAGCCATTTTCAATGTTTCTTTAAGGTATATTATTTGTATAAAGTTTTTGCACTATTATTTATTACATTTCTTATTTTAAAAATCATCGATTAATCAAATCAGCTTTCATTGGTATTACTCTAATATTTCTCTATTTTAAGCAAGCTGTTGTAGCAATTTATGGGCAAGAAACAGAAGAAAATTATAACAATAATTCACTAAATCTAAAACATTTAAGTAAGTTGTGTGAAATCAGTTGCAATATTTATGCATAACTTGAGAAGTATTACCAAAAGTAAGCTACTTTATCACATGATTAAAGAAACGGACCCTTTATCTTCCAATAAATTGCAATTCAAGATACAATGGGGCTGGCGTATGCATATGGATAAAAGCCCCAAACTAAATAAAGAGAAAAAAAACACGTAAAATAACGTGCCGACGTTTAAGAAAGAAAGAAGAAAGAAAGAAATATTTTTTTTATTAGCCTCAAAGAAAACATGAACATATCGTCTGCTTACTGGTAAACTATGTTAAAGTGCACATTTTGTGGAAACGAGATAATAAGATTTGAAAGTTTAAATAGATTTTTGACTATCTTTCAATTCAATTGTTGTAGAATGTAATATGAAATATTATTGGTAATATATTAACCTTTCGTTCTGTAAATTTGTAGCAGAACTTATTTGATGAGATTTAACAAAAAAATATAATTATGTTGATCTAGGCAGTGCGCTTAACTGGTTTTACCTGTAATTGAAATATATGAAATAAAACCTATATTTCACACTATTTTTTTATAGTTTTAATGAAAAGTACATACTAATATTAAAAGTTAGCCATGAAATAAAAAAAAATTGCATGGGGAATAAATTCATGGAATTATCGAAAAAACTACTGCATTTACCTGATTTTATCTGAAAGTTTCTAAAGAAATGTTGTACTTACCATAATGATTTTCTATAGTAATAAGTTCTTTCAGCTTAAAAATCTGTTACAAATGAAATAAACAATTTTAAAAACATCATTTTAATGTCACATTAATCTAAATATTGTAAGAAACATAATAAAACCATAAAACGCTAAAACCAATAATGAATACCTCAGAAATAATCAATCAAGTATCCAGGTATCAGTTTAGCAGCAGGTTATGGTTAACGGCAGGCTCATCGGTGGCAGGCAAAGACGAAAACCATCCATGGAATTCGACAGGGATAACCCCTTTATAACACATCGCCAAGAGATTTTTTTCTTGGCTTTTGTTATAGGCAAAGGCTTTTGATAGGCTTGTTTCATGCGGTTGTTCCTTGTCCCTGCGCCTTTTGGTATGTTACTTGCAGTCTGGTTTCTTCCCGAGACATCGATGGAAACAAATTCTTCTTCTATCAAACTTAAAAAATATTTTAGTTGGTTCTGACTTGAGGTACTTACCTATTTCATTCTCTTTATTTTCAACCACTTGACTGGTTGTCCATTGCAGTCTTTTGGCTTATTAAAGATCGTTTCCTCGGCTAATTTCTTGAGATCATAGAAATCATTGTACTTAAACTCTCTGGTTTGGTCTGGTTTTTGCAGACTCAATGCTACTGTGCATACTATCAACTTCTGTGTAGCTATGCCTAGACTCAAAAAAATGTATTCAATTTGTTCTGTTGAACAAAACAAATTGAACACAATTTTTTTCTATGATTTCAAGAAATTTGCCGAGGAAACGATCTTTATTAAGTCAAAAGACTGCAATGGACAACCAGCCAAGTGTTTGAAAATAAAGAGAATTAAATAACTCAAGTCAGAACCACAGTTTTATTAATACTACTAACAGTTGTCCGACTCATGTACTTGTGCGGGGCAACGATGGGGGGTACGCGGGGAAGTGAGCGGCAGAGTCAGCGAGCGCAATCTCCTCTAGTTTGCGCTCTCTTACTTGAAGGGTTGTACTTACGTTTTAAGAAGCGTAACGAAATTCCAGAACGTCTCATAATGGCTTACTGATTTGTTCTGTGTTTAATTGTAAATCCACGTCAAGGTTTGATAGGGACCCTCAAATTGAATAACATTTTTATTATATTATATTTTTATTCTTTCGTTATTACAAATTCAAACTTTTATGTGATATATTTGAGTAGTTTTTGTTGTGACAACCCTGACCTTTGACGGAGTTTCTGTGTGTATACCTACACAGTGGCGGCATGCGTTTATCAACAAAAGAGTCGGATTACTGGTAGGTTCTTTATAATACTGTGTCAGAACCAACTAAAATGTTTTTAACTATAACATGTCCGAAGAATTTGTTTCCACCGATGTCTCGGGAAGAAACCAGACTGCAAGTCACAGACCAAAAGGCGCAGGGACAAGGAACAACCGCATGAAGCAAGCCTATCTAAAGCCTTTGCCTATAACAAAAGCCAAGAAAAAAATCTCTTGGCGATGTGTTATAAAGGGGTTATCCCTGTCGAATTCCATGGATGGTTTTCGTCTTTGCCTGCCACCGATGAGCCTGCCGTTAACCATAACCTGCAGTTGACGAAGTTTCTTCGGAAGACTGAGACCAGATACTTGATTATTTCTGAGGTATTCTTTATTGGTTTTAGCGTTGGCTGTTATATTATGTTTCGTACAATATTTTGATTGATGTGACATTAAAATTATGTCTTTAAAATTGTATATTTCATTTGTAACAGATATTTAAGCTGGTGGAACTTATTACTATGGAAAATCATTATGGTAAGTACAAATTTTTTTTAGAAACTTACAAATAAAATCAGGTAAATGCAGTAGTTACGCACGTGTCACTCGTATAATGCCAGAATTTCACTAGAGATCTTACAGGTAAAACGTGTTAAATGCATTTATTATCATTTGCTAGACCTCAATTTATAGAGGCTACGTGATTACCCTACTGGTAAAAAAAAGCACATGTATGTTATCATACTTAACCAGTTTATAAAGACGAACTTGGTATAAAATGGAATGTCAAGAAAAAAACAATAAATGTATTTAAATCTATTTGCTTGAAGTTTTTGTTGAAAAAAAAGTAAATAAATGCATTTAATCTATTTTTCCACACTGTACACGTCGTGAATTAAAATACTAAATCTACAAAGAAAAAATAATAAAGTTATACATCATCTTTTACTTGTGTCTATTTAATTATAACCTATTAATAAGTAGATTTACGTCGTTTTCGTAGTAGAATTATAGAAATAATTTGCTATTTATAATATTTTTAGTTACGTAACTTGGCACTAAAAAGTCCTTTCACTTATCACATTTTACCAGTAGAAAGAGCGTCGAAAATTGCAAATACTGCATTAATATCTCATTTTTGATCAAAAATGCATTTACCATTTTTTACCAGTAAGCAGACGATATATAAAATTAGAAAAAACAGAAAAGAGATTACTAAATTATAATAAGGTACTTAAAGATTACGGGTGAGACCAAAGGGTAGCTGTCTCAGCTGTGCTTCTGCGGCATTGCGTAGAATGCCGCAGAAGCGCTGGTTTTCAGCCAGCTCCCTGGACGATGTGGTGCGGTGACACAGTAGAAGAAGGAAGAAGCGGATTAAATAACATAAATACTTTAGAAAAAGGAGCACAACATAAAAATTAAATAAATTAAGTAAATAAACACAAAAAGTATCCCTTTGCCTGTTGTGTGGTGGTATGATGTGATGAAAGAAAAAAGTAAAGTAAAAGTTTTCTGTGGTTCTTGATCTGTACTGTGTTGTGTGACAGTGACAGCTGCTGACTATAAAAAAAAAGAAAAAAAAAAAGAAAATTCAGTGTCACTGTCAGTGTCAAAAAGTTTACCTCTATAAAAAAGATTATAATGAAGATGTTTTTGTGAATGAAGTGAATAAGTAATAAGTCTTTATCAGACAACATGTTGAGAAATGAGAAAAGAGAAGAGAAGTGTTACGTTGGAGCTGCGGGCGTGACTATTTGATGCGTACATCGCAAGGGAAAGTTGCCATGTGGTGCCACGAATACATCAGCCACGTCAGCAAATCAAAGTGGAACGTGGGTGGCAGTGAGGGCACACAACACAGGCCTCACGGCGAGGTGCAATATTGGGTGGCACCCTAATTGCGTGACGTGAAGAAACTGAGAGTAAGTCTCTGGCCGGTGTTTTGTAGGGTAGCATAAAAATCGTTAACACATTCCTTTTTGTATTGTTAGGAGGTAGTTCTTTAATTTCTTTTTAAAGGTGTATTTTGATTTTAGGTCATGTTCACGTATGGGTGGTGGAATATCATTCCAGCATTTGGAGGCAGCAAATCTGAAGGATCCTCTGAAAGCTACAGTGCGATGTATGGGAATTGTGAAAACATGAGTACTTGCCCTTTTTTGGTAGGTATCTGATACGATCCTGTGTCCAAAGCAATTTATTGTAGAGATACTGTGGCCTCTTTGAGCTGATGATGCCAAACAGCAAAGTGGAAAGGTGTAGTTTTCTGCGTGCTTCCATCTTTAGTGAATCTGCTGCATTCAAAAAAGGTGTGATGTGAGACCGAGGTGGAACGTGAAAACAAAAACGAGCACATGCGTTTTGTACACGTTGGATAAGTTTAACAGATCTGGACAGGAGACGTGGCCCATAAACAACATCACAGTAATTGAGTTTAGAGAGAACAAGGGCCTCACACAACTTTATTCTGAGCGCCTCGCATAAATAAGGTCTTAGTTTGTACAGTAATTTTAGCCTGTAAAAACAGTTTCGAACACAATCCATGACATGTTTTTCAAAGTTAAGGTGGCTGTCGAGGGTGAGCCCCAGATTTCGGGCCGTGTCTACACGTTCAACAAGTTTTCCCTGGATGTAAATGTTAAAAGGAGTGTTGCTAAAATGTAATTTCTGTAGATTGTTTTTTTGTACCTAGTAGCATGAGCTTAGATTTGTTGGGGTTCAGAACAAGGCAGTTTGAATGGCACCATTGAGACAAGTTTTGCAGGTCATCATTAATCATGGCTGCAGCTGAAGCATGATTTTTTGGATCAAAAGACAGATACAGTTGCAGATCATCTGCGTACAAATGATGATTACAGTGAGAAATACTCTGTATTATGTCTGCGCTGTATAGTATGTACAGGATCGGGCCAAGGATAGAGCCTTGTGGAACGCCTCGTGTGACTGGCTGAGGCGTGGATTTCAGTTTTGACCCATCTGCCATTGTGAGCTCAACATGTTGGGATCTATGTGAAAGATAACTTTCAAACCACCTCACCGATCTAGCATCGGCACCGTAGTAGGCTAGTTTGGACAGCAACAGACTTGTATTTATAGAGTCGAAGGCACGCGAGAAGTCAAGCAGTAGCATTGCCGTGAGTTTGCCTTGGTCTTGAGCGGCAAGGGAGTTGTCCACCACGTCAGCAAGAGCGGTTGCAGTACTGCAGCCCTTGCGAAATCCAGACTGGTGATGAGGAAGTATGTTGTGACTCTCGAGGAATTTTGTGAGTTGATCGCAAACTATTCTCTCCAAAATCTTTGAGATGCATGAGAGCAAGCTGATTGGTCGGAGGTCCGCTTCAGAGGAAGGTTGGCCATTTTTCGGAAGGGGCTTCACAACTGCAGATTTCCAGATCTGTGGAAATGTGCATTCTTCAATAGATCTATTGATAATGGTGGTGATAGTTTTCAATGACTGGGGTAAGGTGAGCAGCAACATGTCCAACGATACACCATCGTCACCCTGTGCGTTGGATTTAAGCACCTTGGTAGTTTTCAGAACCAGATCCTCGCTCACGGTTTGCAATGTAAAAGTGGCAGAACAGCCCCTATGATGTTCAAAGTATGTGAGCTGAGATATAGACACATTATTTTCACCCGGGATATTTAGAAAGTGAGTGTTTATAATGTCAGGGTTGTCAAAAAATGGTGGTAGTGCAGATGCCATTTTGGTATCTGGTAATACACTATTTTTGAGGTTCCGCCATAGTTGCCTAGAGTTTTTTAATTGTGCATTGATTTGTTTACCAAAAAAACAAGCTTTCTCTCTCTCTATAGCATCAATAACAATGTTTTTCATGGTTTTGTAACTTTCTTTAAGGGCTGCACTGTTATCTGCTGTCGCTGACTTGAGCCTACTATGATACTCATCTCTGATTTGCATCATTGATTTGACAGTATCAGTAATCCATGGGTGAGGTGGATGCTTAAACCCACTTGTTTTAACAGGTGCGTGTAAGTCAAACAGTGCATGAATGCAGAAAGTAAACGTTTCAACCAAGGAGTTGACACTATCAATCATGCAGAGGTTATCCCAGTCTAAGGCGTCTAGGTCATCATTGAAGCGCTCTAAAACAATGTTTTTCAAAGGCCGGTAAGTAACCCAGCGTGGACGCGGCTTGGCTACTTTGATTTTAAATTCACCGATCACCATTGCATGCTTACCAAGGTCAGGAGAGTATTTGACCTTAACACAGAGAGCTCGAATATCAGCACATATGACGTCTATAAGAGTACTGCTGTGATCTGTGAAGTGAGTTGGTTCCGTCACCAGCTGAGTCAAACCGGTACTATGCAGAAGTTGGGCCATGAGTTTGTATTTGTTTGTGCTGCAATCCAAAAAATCAACGTTGAAATCACCCACCAAAACCACCCCGTCACGGTCCGCAAAAGTGGTGATGGTATCCATAAGTGCATTAAAGAATAAATTAACATCCAGCCATGGCGGCCTATAAGCTGTCCCAACCATGATGATCTGATTTTGCGAACGAACACTCAGCCACATTTGCTCTACTGCTGCTGTACAAGGATGCTGATATGTTCGAGCATTGACACCCTTTCGTATATAGAAGCCGACCCCACCCCCCCTCCCGCGTCGAATATGATCTGGTCTAGGGTTATGACGTAGGCGGTAACCCGGAAGTTTGGGGGCTTTGTCGTCGTGTCCCGTTCTAAGCCAAGTTTCATTGATTGCTAAGATGTCTGGGGATAACTCCTCCACAGCCACAATGAAGTTGTCATGACCTGTGTTCAGAGACCCTGCGTTAAAAATACCAACTTTGAGGTTTTTCAAATTAATCATATCGATGTAGGTGTTCTAGCATTAATTATGTGATGTTGATAATAATAGCAATAAGCATAGAAATAGGGATATTCATATCTATTTAAACTGAGAACAAAGCTGTTTCGTATCTTAATGTCTTCAATCATTGATTTTGAGTCATGGGAAAAGTAATGCAAGTGTAGCTGTGAGGTGTGTTTTTTGCAGATATGTGACATTAATAACTTAAGACGGAGTACTTTTAACATGGCAATCATAAATAAATAAATATAAAAAATTTGAAAGAATATTCTTTGTGGTCCCACACCGGTATACAACAGGAGACAAGGAAATATAAGAGACAGCAATAAGTAATTACATGTATAGCAAGCGGCGCTTCTATGACTAGCTGGATACATAGGTAAGCATAAAGCAACTACTATAATTGGCCAAAGTGTAAATAAAGTAGCAAACAAGCTTTTAATATGACATCTAAGTAAGTCTGAAAATACGAGTACAGTCAGCAAAAACATATACAAAGGCGTAGGTAGATGGCTATTTCGCTTTTTAAAGGCATAGCAGACTAATGAAAAATGTATGTCACAGGTCACTGCGGGGCCACTGCAGGACGCGGTAGCTCGCGTGGGCCAAACGCCCGAGCGAGGTCCACTTCCGAATGAAACGGGAAGGCCGGTTTCCCGTCCCCCTGCCGAGCGAATATGCGGCCGCGTCGCGTCCAACAGTAGCGCCACTGCAACCTGCGGCATTCCTCGCGCACGCAGTAAAAAAGCTGACGGTTCGAGCGAGTCAGTCGCTCGTTGATGAAAATACGAGGGCCAGCGGCGGAAGCGAGGCCAGCACGCCGGACGCGCGCGGCACGCAGTAGTTCGTCGCGTAAGTGGCGACGCTGCAAGCGTACCACGACGCGGCGCGGGCGTCCCCCTGCCTCGGCCGGCGGCGCACCCACGCGCTCCGCAAAAACCACGTCGCGCTCCTCCAGTGTCACGCCGAGGCGCGCGGCAAGCATCGTCACCGACTGGACGACGCTCACGCCCTTCTCCTCCGGCAGCTCCCCGATGTCCAGGTCGGCCAGGAGGGCCTCCTGGTCGCGATCGTTAAGCTCCCTCTTCAGATCGGCAATGGTGCGCTCGAGATCGGCGGTACTACCAGATACAACCTCAGGGACTCGTTTCTCTAGAACGTCCAGCCTCCGCTCGTAATCGTCCATGCGACGCATCATTGACTCGCGCAGAAGGCCCATCTCCTTGCGGAACTCACGCATCTCCGCCATAAATACGGCCAGCTCATGATCCCGGGGGGCCTCGATACGACAAGCCTCCCGCTGCGGTGAAGGAACAGGGTAATCCGAAGTATCACCCTGAGGTGGCGTGCCGTATATACCTTTATCCGGCGTTCGACTGTTATCACCCTTCTTTATACCCTTCTTGCAGTTGGGGCAGACCCAGTTCTTGCTTATTTGGGTCTTGTCCGGCAGGGACACGCACCCCTTGTGGAATATAGCCGGACATAAGGAGCAAGCAACCCCACTTGTCGCCGACAGGAATTTTCCGCATGCACCACAGTTGACCATTGCAGGTGTAAGGGATCGCAGCAGGTGTCAAGTTTTAAAATACCACCACAGTAGGACCGCTTTCTGGAGAATATCCGTGAAATTGCGCAAAAGAAATAAAGCGGCAACACTTTTATGCACTTCTGACAGTTGGTCACTTGTCAAAACCGAAATTTTGACTGTCAGTTGATGTTGACATTTGCTATATTTGCAAGATAGAGGGTAGCCTTGTCACTTTCTGTACTTTTTAATATGGAGGTAGTTAAATACAGACTTATCTTTATTAAGTAAGAGCGTTCCACAGTCGACGGCAAACCCCAACAACGAAATCACAGTTTCTTTTTCGGCGAACTACACTGGCAAAACAATTTCGAAAAGTTTCAGAACAGATTTGAAATATCTATGCGAAATTAAACACGGAGCAAATTTAAAGATGTTTACAGTGACAGTGTTGCCACAGCACCCTGTTTACCTGTTTACCATATTCGTCGACAAGTGCGTGCACATTTATAATGTTAACAAAAGCAATTGCGCGTAAGTGATTTCGAATGAACAACCCACCAGGTGTACAATGGAACGGCGGCATACCGTTCATCATTCCTTTATTATTCTACCTCGAGTTACGAGCCACAATATTGAGCCGTGACGGCAAACATTTACCTACAATATTGTAAATCCCACACGGCGAGAGTACAGACATTATACCAACCACGAATAAAAAATATTTAGCCGCACTTCTACTAATTAGACGTAATGTATAATCTGTATACAGGGTGTCCTAAAACTTTGCCACACGGAGGGAAAGTACCTTAAATATTAAGATGGGAAATTTTACTGAAAGAAGACTTCATTTTGTTTTTAAAAATAATTGGAACTTCATTCAAAGATTTTCGAAAAATCGCCTGCGTTAACTAGGAATCGAACCTACCAAAAACGAAATTATTTTTTTTACTATTTTTTACGATACCAATCGAAAGGGTTACTTATAAGGATAATTTTATATTAAGTAACACAGCATCTTAAACAAAAGGAAGACCATGAAACATTTAAATTTTAATTATTACGGATTGTATCAATTTGTATGGAATCGTATGCGGTTTAAAAAAACTTTGAATGCAGTTCCGTTTCTTTTAAAAACAAAATGAAGTCTTCTTTCAGAAAAAAAATCTATCTTCAATATTTAAACTTTTAGATTTTTGCATTCACAATGCTTTTTTTATATTAAGATGAATAAATAATGAAAAATATTAGAAAAAATCGGCTCACCCGTAGCAACTTAGACGGGATAAGTTAAGTCGCTACGGGCCGTCCGTCCGTCTAAGTTGCTACGGGTGAGCCGATTTTTTCTAATATTTTTCATTATTTAAGGTACTTTCCCTCCATGTGGCAAAGTTTTGGGACACCCTGTATATTATTTGAGGTAATCTGGAGCTTACACCTAATTTGGGCAACTGTTTCCTTTATTCATAACTTCCCCTAATAATAATTCTAGGCTCGCTAAGGATATTTACACAGCTATCTCTATCTCCAAGATGATATTAAATGTATTATTACATTCCTGGAGATACTTCCTCAGTACGAGGGGGAAAAGAGCTAAAATTGTATTGTGGCAAGGAACAACATTTCCTGCAATTTCTCGTCTCACTTTCGAAACAGTTACGTGAACAAACATTATTAACTTAACAATGAAAATTACACGACTCCACTATCGTTCACTGCGAACTAAATCCATTTCAATTTGCGTAAAGTAATAAACGAGTTTGTGAGTTTGCTTGCATTTTTGATCCGGTTCGGATATGCTGCACATTATAAAGTCAGAATGCGAAATCGTACGACTTTTGACAGATATCCGATATTTCCCGAGGCGCGCGTACCGAGTGCACTGGAACACTCATAGAACACAAATCGACCGTAGGAAAAACGAAAGAAAAGGAAGTCAGACAAATTAGTCCAAGCAGACAAAGCGGCTGCTCGATCGACAAGAAATTCATCGTGAATCCTACTAATATTATAAATGTGAAAGTTTGTGGGTTTGGATGTTTAGATGTTTGGATGTTTGTTCCTCAATCACGCAAAAACTACTGAATGGATTTGATTGAAATTTGGCACACAGATAGTAGATAGCCTGGATTAAAACATAAAATACTTTTTATCCCGATATTCTCACGGGAACGGGAACCACGCGGGTAAAACCGCGGGCGGCCGCTAGTTTATTAATATATTACATTATTTTGGTTTCGAATGTATTCGCTGCAAAAGAGAACGGTTTAATTTCGTGTTTCGACTGAACGGAACTTTATTTAGTTTACTGTGGGCGTGTTTGTTGAATAAACTTTTTGAGAAAGATAATATTGACAAGCAATATTAATTTTAATTTTAATTTGATTACAATGGGAATTATTCAAATAGTTTACTTTGCAGCCAAAATAGAAAACGCGATCGTTTAAATTACGAATCAGTTACTGTGTATTTAACTGAAAACTTTTATGATTTTATTCAAAGACTAGCAGGACAACGTCATTTATTTTGCTACAAGCGTATTAGTGTGTATCGCCAGAAATCCTACTAATATTATAAATGTGAAAGTTTGTGGGTTTGGATGTTTAGATGTTTGGATGTTTGTTCCTCAATCACGCAAAAACTACTGAATGGATTTGTTTGTTTGGCACACAGATAGTAGATAGCCTAGATTAAAACATAAAATACTTTTTATCCCGATATTCCACCTTGAATTGAAACCGCGGGCGGCTGATAGTTGTAAAATAATTTTACTCGGGAGTAGTCCAAATATTCTCTATCTAGGTATTTAGTTTTACAAAAAAGTTCTTACACCCGCATTGAAAGTTAGTTGAATACGGATTTAACTGAACAAATTATTTTTGAGTTCCAGCAGTTTTTTAGTTGTTGAAAAAATCTATAACAATAATTGCTAAAAGTGATATATATCGCCAGACAACTTTATTTACGTACTTACATATTATTATGAATAATATAGCATGTTCACAAAGCTAGTCATTAATAATATTAATGGGCTAATTAATACCAATTACCATTATCTTAACGCTATTGTAATTTGATAATTGCGATGCCAAACCACTGTTTCCAACGTAAATGTCAGTTACCATTTGATAATTACCATTAGTAATATTTTACTACTGAACCAAATTTTGCGACTTCAAAGTATTGTACAAATTCAATAAAAAAAATATTTAGATTTTTCAAAAACAAATCTTATAAAAATTGAACTGTCTCCGATTTCAATGGACGTATGGCTGAACTAGACATTATTGATATTAGTACTTATTTATTTTTCATGTTCATTTTCAATGTACTTTGATTTGCGTGGAGCGAGAAATCTATATTTTTTTCTGATAAATTCAATCGGGTTTTATTTGATATTGATAATGTTCGAAAGCTTTAATAGTCAACTTGCCGACTTTACTGTCAAATTTACTGCATAATTTTCTCCTATTTGCCGTGTTAACACACGGAGGAATAAAAAGGAATGTGAGTTTCACATTTTTCATCAAATTCAAATAAAATCAGATTGAATACTTCTGAAAAAAAAATACCTTTCAGAACTTAGTTAGCTCTTTAATATGTAAATCATTATGATGTTTCCTATTTTCTTTTGAGCAGTATATGTATCTCATCTTAGAGCGTGCAGATGCTCTACGATATGTATGGACAATATGGACATTGTTCTTTAAGTTAGTATTATTATTTAAAAATAATTCAAAGTGATTATTAGTACCTAGTTACTTTATTCCACCTTAACTTCTAAATGCCTGAATAGATTTGAATGTGTGGGGTATCGTTAGAATCTTTACATCATCCCAAGTGACACTGGCTATAGATCGTTTTAATATGGCGTCGTGAAAAAAAAAATAGGTTTATGTGCTTTCATTTCAGTCACAGAAGGCATCTCTGCTAGGGTTACCGACACAGAAATTATCACCTACTTAAAATAAAAAGCCAGCTTTCCTTCAACTTCCACCGGACTGGTGTAATGGCCCTCAAAGGAGGCCCAATATTCAAAGACAAATAATTCCGACGTGCCACAATAAATTTAATACCTCTCCTTATCGCGATCGTTAGGTAGAAATGAAAGAGAAATGTTTTGTTCACAACTTTTAGTAATCGGCCCGAATCTTAATCACCTTTTGGTACGTCGGCACTTTAGGCAGAGTAAAGGAAAGATAAGTAAACTTGATATTTCTTCGCTTGCTATTTATTGTTTGCCTAAATTAGATCAATTATTTTAACTTTTACCGTTTGTTTGTACGGATTTTTCTTTGATTCTGTTGTTTTTGCTGACATGTGTGTCCCTTTACATGAAAATCTGATTCGTCTGAATTTCTTCTAATAGTTTTGTTACTGAAAATAAAATAAGAATTGGAATTAAATTTTGATAGAATCCAATATCTCTCCGAATAAATTTAATTTAACCGCTATTTAACTACTAAAATAGATAGTAAACAATAAACATCAATCATGCTTCGTACTGACAGTGATGATAAATAAAAAATACATTAAATACGGCCCTTAAAATCGGTACCTATCTGAATCACCTTAATTCATAATTCAACATTACATCTTTCATATTTCGAGGCTTCTCTTATAAAACCTTTCAAAATTGAGAATACAAAATAATTAATTTATATTTGCGTGTAATATTGAATATTGTGTAGGTATCTTTTTACCAGCTTTGCAAAATAATGGAAACCCACCAAACTTAATGGAAATGTTAAATAAATCACTATTTTTGAACGAACAAAGAGTAATCGCTGAGACTACATTATTTTATAAAGTATCTTTTGTACGTCTGAAAATTAAACCATTCAGTTTAAAAAAATCGTGTTAAATCATAGATATATTAGTCATATTACTATGAAATTCAAATCTAATTAATTAATTACATATTATCTTACGCACCTTAAAGTTATAGTTTTCTGATTATTTTCATACATTATTACAACAGCATTGATTTTTTCTGATATTTTTTTATGTTGATCATAATTTTTAATACCTACACACAATCATAATTTATAGTAAAAATAAGATACGTTTTTTTCATTCGTATTAACAATGGAAACATTGAAACCTTTCATTTATAACGTCATCCTTAGAAAAGTCAGAGGTCAAGAAAGTAAACCAATTTTATATGAATGTCGCACATAAAGAGAAGAATATAGTATTGCTTTCTGTGATCATCAAAGTGATCACAGAAAGCAACACTGGAAATAAAGCATTTGCGGTTGAAACGATTGCCGTACAAACGGAACGGTGGATGATCCATCTGGATTACTCATTGGACATCGCATCGGTACATTATTCACCGTGATTAACATCCAGGATCATCGCAATCCGTCACTGAGCGGACAAAGACAATAACCATTTGGATGTCAAATGGAAAACACACAGAATGATGGATTGTCCTGCTAAAATTTCCACCAGATGGCTTGGCCCAATTTTCTTTGTTAAAGGGCCCCATAACACGCATCGCTCTACTTTTTTAATTGAACTGTTGCAGTTCAATATTTTAACCGTATGTACAATTTTCCATAAACAAAAATTATTTGTTCCAACGATATGAAAAAACATAATTCTGTTAAGGGTTCGTGCGTGAGCCTTCTTACTTTTAATACTTAATAATTGATAAGGTAAAACAATAAATGTATGATAAATAAAACCGTCCCGTTTGTGTGTTAAAAGTCACTGATTTATTTAATTGCATTATAAAATCCGATTATTTTACAAACGCGCTTACAAAATGCAGCGAAAATGACGCGTCTTTAAAATTATGCTTCATCATATCAGCCACACGACACCCACTGCTGGGTATAGGCCTCCCCTAAGGATCTCCACGACGATCGGTCCTGCGCTACCTGCATCCACTGGCTTTCCGCGACCTCCACCAGATCGTTGGTCCACCTTGTCGGGGGCCTACCCACGGAGCATCGTCCGGTGCGCGGTCGCCATTCCAGATCCTTTCTGCCCCAACGGCCATCGGTTCTTCTCGCTATGTGTCCCGCCCATTGCCACTTCAGCTGAGCAATCCTTCGAGCGATGTCGGTTACTTTAGTTCTCCTGCGGATCTCCTCGTTTCTGATTTGATCACGTAGAGAAACGCCGAGCATGGCTCTCTCCATTGCACGCTGAGTGACCTTGAGCCTCCTTATGAGACCCATAGTTAGCGGCCACGTTTCACTGCCGTAAGTCATCACTGGCAACACACACTGGTCATAGACTTTCGTCTTGAGACACTCAGGTAAGTCGGACGCGAAGATTTTTCGAAGCTTCCCGAATGCTGCCCACCCGAGTTGGATTCGACGAGAGATCTCTTTCTCGAAGTTGGACCTACGTAACTGGACTGCCTGTCCTAGGTATACGTAGTGGTCAACAACTTCAAGTGTAGTGTTCCCAACATGAACTGGAGAGGGTACAACATGGGCATTTGACATAATTTTCGTCTTATCCATGTTCATCCTAAAACCCACTCTTTGGGAAGCACTACGGAGATCTTCGAGCATTGTGTTCAGGTCTTCCATAGTCTCAGCCATAAGGACTATATCATCGGCAAAACGAAGGTGTGTTAGGTACTCGCCATTAATGTTGATGCCGAGTCCTTTCCAGTCCAAGAGCTTAAAGATGTCCTCCAACGCAGCTGTGAACAGTTTCGGAGAAATAACGTCTCCCTGTCTCACACCACGCTGCAGTTGGATAGGATTTGTGTTCTGGTTCTGTACTCGGATCGTCAGGGTGGCATTTTGGTATAAGTACCTCAACACCTCGATATACCTATAGTCCACTTGGCACCTTTGGAGAGACTGCAGCACCGCCCAGGTTTCAATCGAATCAAAGGCTTTCTCATAGTCCACGAACGCCAAGCAAAGTGGCTCATTATACTCCTCAGTCTTCTGTATAACCTGCCGCAGCGTATGGATGTGGTCTATGGTGCTAAAGCCTTTTCGGAACCCGGCTTGTTCGGGAGGTTGGAAGTCGTCGAACTTGCGAGCGAGACGATTCGTAAGGACTCTCGAAAACAACTTATAGACATTACTCAGAAGCGAGATGGGTCTATAGTTCTTTAAGAGGGACTTGTCACCCTTTTTAAAGAACAAGATCTCCTCAGTTATGTTCCATGTCTTTGGCGTTCTGCCCTGGACGATGACGGAATTAAAGAGCTTCTGGAGGACTTTGAGTATCGGCTTACCGCCCGCTCTCAGAAGTTCTGTAGTGATTCCATCGTCACCCACCGCCTTGTTGTTTTTCAGCTGTTTGAGAGCCATACTAATCTCGAACAGGCTGACGTCCGGGATATCTTCGGTATAGTGTCGGGTAAGCTTGGCTCTGGGGTCTTTAGCCTTGCTTTCAACAGGTGTCTGCGTGGAATATAACTGCCCATAGGAGCTCTCGATCTCCCTCAGGATTTCAGGCTTTGATGAAATGATGCGTCCGTCGTCAGTTTTCAGCTTCGTCATCTGGCTTTGCCCAATAGACATAGACAGATCTCTTGCGAACACTTTGGAGCCTTTATTCCGCTCGATGGCCTCTTTAATACGATTCGTATTAAATTGGCGAAGGTCGCTCGTCAAAGACTTAGATATCTGTCTATTAAGCTGCCGATAACGATTAGCATCTACTGAACTCTGGAGCCTCATTTTACGTCTCTGATCCATGAGTAGGAGTGTGTGGTCGGAGAGTTTCTTTATCTTGGGACGGCGGGTCTTAAAGAGCTTGGACCCTACCGTACGGACAGTATCCACCACCATGTTGTTCAGATCGTCCACATCTATGCTGTTCTCAAGGGCTTCGAAGCGGTTTTGGAGTTCGAGTTGAAAGCTCTCGGGGTTTTGAATATGGGCCGGCAATGGTCGAATTGTTGATTTTATCAGTCGAGAAAGTCGAGATCTTTCCAGCTTTGGGTTGATATTCAATGTGCCACGTACCAATCGGTGATCGCTCCCCGTCTTAACAGCGTTGATCACAGTGACATCATTGAATATTTGCTTTTTCGTCGACATGATAAAATCTATCTCATTTCTGACTTTACCGTCCGGAAATTATGCTTACATAGCGAAAAATATGTATGTACGATCAAGAACTTGTACAATATCATAAATTACTTCAAGTTTAAATAATTGGGCACTTTGGACAAGGTGTAACACTGTTTTTTACACCTATCCCTTACGGTATCAAACATTTGATTTTAAAGTACTTTTTATAGCGAAATTCTCGTTATAGTCTTCTAGGTTGGACCAGGAACATTAGGTATTAGATGTAGGTAAGAGTTTAGGTAGGTTTTACAAAACACACATAGTGTTTTCACATAGCTTTTGATGTGTTTAGTGTTAGTTTATTGCATACAAATTTCTACCTTTGTTTGAGTCAATTTCCAGTAGTTTAACGAATGTCGGTGATTGTACCACACACTTTGATCACAAGGCATTCACTTGAATTCATTTTAAAATATCATTCACAAAGAATTTTAGCACTTTTCAATAATTAAAGCAAATAAACTTTCTTGTTTACATATCTCACAGCTGTCTTTTCAATTGACAAGTGACAACTGTCAGATGTGACGTTTGGCGTTCCGATTCCAGCTAATTGAACGTTTCGGACCAATTAATTTACACTTTGGTGATAAAATCAAATAAATCCTATTTGTTATTTTAATTAAATAAAGTAAGTACCAATGTCTCGCATGCTAGTTAAACGTTGTAATATTAATATTCAGACAAAAGGTAAGTAAGTTCAGGGAGTGCGATTGTCTATGGTGTGTCTTTTGTCGATGGTACTCATTCGAGAGCAAACTCGGTGGATTTCCGCCATTTGACTGTTTCGCCTGTGTCATTCAGAGGTGCAGGAAATTTTCGTCATGTGAAGTGAAACCCAATCTATTTTTTTGGTGGGTTTCTATTAATTTAATGATGCGTTGAGCATCCCTTTAAGTGGTGAGTGTTATAATAATACGAATCTAATTATTTGTCCGTTTATACCAATGGTATCCAGATTGTAACCTCGTGTCGTATTGTTCTCAGGGCTCCAGCTCATCAATTTATATTTCATCATGTCTTTCATGAGATAAAAACCTGTGATAATTAAAGCCCAAATTTGGTAAGTTTCTCAACCTTGTTATAATGTTAGTTGTAAGGAAAACCTCATATTCAATGTTGGACAATTTGGTGACTTTGATTTTTTTATTACAGGGCTCCCAGGTTTGGTCCAGGAAACGCTGCCAGGTTTACCTCAAAATTTCAAGATATAAGTGGTTCCCAGTTTGGTCCAGGAAATCTTTCAAGGTTATGGTTTAAGCTCATTTCGATCTAACGTCGTCTGTGCAGCGGCCTAGCGGGAATTCCATGCTATGATGTCTCATTGATATCGGCGTGACGAGCACACGTGTTAAACCGTACCATTACCATGGATTTATAAAACTAACCAAGGTATTCCGCAGCTTTCTTTTATTATCATCGCGGCAGTGTTTCTGTAGTATGTACCCGGTGAAGTAATTAACGTTCATATCTAGTACAAAATAGTGTTTTGATGACATGTTCAGACTCAACCCGGAGCAGGTCAACAGCCAATAAATGTACCTATAGTCATGTTTCAAATTTATTTAGCTTCAGCGTATCTGGTCCATGAGCCAGAATGTATAAATAATTCTATTTTACTATAAATGTCTTGTGTTAAGATGATAAGTAATAGGTATCTTAGCATAAGTTTTGTGGGTACATATGTGTTCGGTTCTTAACGGTCCGCCGACTTGAGAGATATGGTGACGTTTGAAAACTTATTTCAAATGCGGAACCGGCCTCTTAATCCGTCTGACTAACGGGAAACGAACGGATATGCCCTCACCTTTACTTTTAAGGGTTTATATTTTAAATCCCTACTTCTTTATATGGTTTTAATTTTATAATGAACCCAAGGGTATTGTTTTTGTAATTAATGTATGGTCTCACTTTAACCTGTTAAGGGTCCCTGTTAAACCATTTGCCCTTCGTGCGGTTTTAACATTATAATGGGTTCTCTAGGTATTATGTATTAATATAAAATGTGTGACTTCATTTTAACCCTTCGGATTCTTCGTTAAACCATTTATACCCCATGTGGTTTTAAATATTTTTATGACTTATTTTCTGCGAATCGTTGTTAACATGGTATTGATTATACAACGTGTTAAATAAATGTTTATATCAACGTAAATATTGGTTTGATTTATTAAACTCACTTTGTTTCGATCCGTGGACAATTTATCTTTTAATTTTTAACTTTCATTGATATTAACGGCGCCCAAAATCATAATTGTTCCATGGATGACTGAGCCACGCGAATCCACAAAACCCCTTTGCTCTACCGACTAACATTTTCAGTGGGGTAATTTCCATCTATACCCCGGGGTAAAATTTTTCCCATTACAAAGGGATCACTTAATTTTATAGATAGACCAGAATATGGTTAGAATTAGAAATAAGTAGATACATTTCATATATTATACTTAGTTTAGGATACTAAACTAACTAAGATACTACTAATCACACACTTAAAATGCCCTATTTCTTCTTTTGAATAACCTACTTGTACTAAAAGTGCGTGTGATAAAATAAATGTCTATTATTATTAGGTAGGTACTTTAAAATGATCTAGAGCGAATGGGAATAATCCTTGGAAAGCTGTTATTATTTTATTTTTATTTATTTATTTATTACTAAACAAGGTATTCAACATTATGTTACAACATAGGTCCCGCAAAACTATTTAAGATAGTTTGACTGGGGGAACGAGTCTCGAAAAATTCTTATGTTAAATTATGTCTATGTATTCTAAATTTAAATAATAAAATTTTGATTATTCTAGTGTTCAGATAAAATTAAAGCATTGTGTCTAATAAATGTTTTTTTAGAAGGTTACAAAATTTGTTTTTGCGCTTAGAGCAACTGATTTGTCTGCTTAAAAACCCGACCCATGGTTAGTCGGATTAGTGAAGGGTTTACTACCCGTATATGGATTTGTTAACCTAAGTTAGTATAATGCACTGTGTAATTAATTTTTGTAGCTCAAGCTCGGTGTGATAAAATGCTTAGTCTGTGGCCGTTGACGGGCAAATATGTATGTGGCATTATCCTAGGAGTTTCTTTTTTTTATTGGTAACTTGGCAGGCATTTGACCACCATCTTGCTTGGTAAACAGGATGTGGTCTTACCCCGGTCACTCACATTCGCGCAAATACGCGAACCCACAAGTGTAGGACGGACATTCGAAGACATTCCATACAAAATTGAAAACATTCGTACAATGTACGAACCTTTGCGCGCATGTGAGTGACCGGGGTAAGGTTTAGCATGCTATACCTATTCACTCTTGCCTTGAAAAGACCAAGGTTATAACTATCGGGAAAAACATGAGCAGGCAGTGCATTCCATTCTTTAGCAGTTCGCATGAAATGTATAGGCAAAGCGCTTGGTACGGACCCTTGGAGTATCTACGATGTAAGGGTCATATGCTAGCCTGCGTTTGGTACACCGATGGTGGAAAGGGCCTGGGGGAGATATTTTTATTTGCTTGTGATAAAATAATATTACTAAAATAGCATTAAAATCTATCGAAATCCTAAAACTGAGAATTCTGTCTGACCCTTTTATACTTTAGAATGCTAATCAAATCAGTTGGGTGTGTATTGCGATCTGAATCTCCTTCATTCACTCCCTGATAACCAAGGCTTCAAAGTTACCTCGTTTGTATGAAAAAAACACCTTTGATCCCTAGATAACTATGATGAGTACATTATCGAAACTCTTACATAGTTAATAGTAGTATAAGAAAAAAAAGAAAAGTATATTTTTTTCTTATACGTTAAAATGTGGATATTGTAACTCAAATGCGATTAAGTAATAAAATCATTGCAACTTTTTTGTTCAAGTTCCTACCGGTTATAAATTTCTTTCAACCCTTTTTAATTAAAGTTATTACGAGTCGAGTAAATCTAAAGTTTAACCCACCCTTGTCTCGAAAAGGTTATTGTTTAAATCGACAATTGCGATACAATTGAAACTGACCCTTATTACAAAAGGAAGAGAATCATATATCAAAGAAAGAGGGTTAAAAAAATGATAAGGTCAACCGACACGGTCAATTAGGATTGTCAATTTTGACATCAATACAATAGATACAAGAATTGACAGTCGCTTTAATTGCACATTTAAACGATCAATTTTTGTATCAATGAGTGTCAATTACGTAAAATTAAAAATTATTATAAAAAAATATCAAATACTCCAGGCCAGTTTCACAAACTCGTGTATAGAACAATACAATATAATAGTTTTATTTCAAGAAATTTATAAAATAAGCAGATAGGAGAAGTCATGCAATGCAAACAGGGTTACTTACTTAGGGTAACAAAACGAATTGGCAAAAAAGGTTCTGCCAAAAAGCGGGGAGCTGTTGTATTATATAAAAAAAAAAACAGGGTTACCTTTGAAACACCAACAACCTCAAGGGAGTAGATTACTATTATAACATCATAAACAACCACATTTGTTCCACGACTTTTCTGAAAACAGACAAAAAAAATGACTTTTCACAAAATTCGGTCAGCTATTCGGGACATTTGTATGGAAAGTCGAATTTTTTTGACGGTTTTCGGAAAAGTCGTAGAACAAAAGTTGTTTTTTTATGATGTTAGTAATCTCCTCCTGCGAGGTTGTTGGTGTTTTACGCCTGTATAGGTATACTTAGTAGAATCAAAAATATTTTCATATGAAAAGCTTCAAACTGAACATTTGTTACCGCTCAAAATCAACATTAGCTCCTTACAGCTCCTTCAAAAAATATTCTTCCATTCCAAAACCGTTTTCTAACTTTGCGGGACAATAAATAAAAATGAAGTGTGGCAGAAAAATCAGGAACCCTATATCCACGATTTACAGTGTTGCTATCTATCGTTACCCGGAGCAATCTCGCAACTAATCCCCTCTCGATCTCTCCCCGGGGAGCTCCCACATGCCACATGATAATTATAATACCCGGCGCTACAGTATAAATAGAACAGTATCTCAACTAAAGCGCCTGTTTATAGGGCGGGGTGTGGGGCGTTGCGTGCGGCGTGGCATGAGGAGTGGCATTGGACGTTTTTTTTCGTTTACAGAGAAGCGGGGCGTGCAGCGGCCTGTATCATTGGACGTGTAAACACAAACATACGGTTTATGGAGACGCGGGAAGTGAAAAGTAGCGGTGCCAGCGGCGGTCATCGCTTGAGCTGTAAACTGGACAGCACGCCACGGGCAACGGCAACGCTGTGGGCCCCACCGCGGAAGCCACCCTGATTGCGCCGGTATAACGATCAAATGTGCCGCGTTATTTATTTACATGTTATCCGATTTAAATTTGCCACACTTACTCGCACGTATCTTTACGTTATTGCGTATAGAAGAGTTACCGCCATCTAGACCTCACGTCAACGCTGCCAACATACTGGCAACAGACACAAAGAAGATCGGCCGCTCGCACCGATTTTTCCCAATATTTGATTTAGCGGTCTAAACCGGAAAAACACTCAACAAAACGATTGTGTGAAGTGTTCTGTGCAAAACTAGGAAACAAGGAACTGCTGCTACAGCCAAGACCAGGACGTCCCCGATGACGACAATTAAGTACTAAACTGTCTTGTCTTCTCGATAAGTGTCTATTTAGCACAAAATTCAGGAAATGTAGTTACTTATAATGGGATGGTATTAGTTTCTAGTACAAAATTCAGGAAATGTACTTGAAATGGCATACAATAAAGAAATCTTTACACATATCATCGTTCTCAATTTCTTTTTTAAGCCCCGAGACGTAAAAAGACGGGGTGTTAAAAGTTATAACTTTGACGTATGTATGTGTGTGTCTGTCTATCTGTATGAGGCAATGTAGCTGTAGGTTTATGAAGATTGTCAACTCATTTCCTATTGTTATCGTTTGTCTTTTGAAATATTTTGTTTTTTTTTTAATTCAATATTTTCAGAAATTACGCAAACTTTAACAAACGACAGTCAAATAAAACAATATTTTAAAATAGTGGGGTCTTGGCGCAAATATAGGAAAATGACGACAAGTAGGTAAGTACTAATGACGGAGGAGTGAGAACGCCTGGCTACTGGACCGCATTGCGAACTATGCCACAGAATCATAATACCATGTTAGCCCACAATATACGGAGAGGCGGCCGGAGAGGCCGAGAGGGAGGTAGCAATACGAAGAAAAGAGAAGGTTGTCAGTAAGTCCCGTTTCTTTGTATTGCTCCGTCCGTCTCGGCCTCTTCGGTCGCTTCTCCGTGGGTTTTAAAGTTTTTAAAGTACCGTGTATGTGTCTGCTTGTATTTAGTTGTGTTACTGCTTCTATATTTTATTATGTGCCGGCGCTGCGGCTACTGTGCGCGACACTCGATTATTTGGTCCGCGAACTAACATTGCCAGTTTAATATTGCTATTCCAGAGATTAGCTTTATTAAATAGCATTGTAATTATTATGTGATTAAAACCCCTGAAATATACGATTGCTTTTTAAAATAAAAACTTATGCATGTCAATGAAAATAAACAACTAGTTTAAAGAATTGAAACCGTAATCATTGTTTTTATCTTTAGAAAACTAGAAAATTAAATCACGGCACAGCGATTATTAAAGATTCTATGAAATAAAGTTTTTGAACCCGTATTTGAAACGTTTTAGCGAAAATTTATCAATTATCAAAAAATCTAGCAATTTTATTATTACTTTTGATTGTAGTTTTTTATTAATATGTAAAGAATTTAATAGGTATAAACCTATAGATTTTAAGCTGATGTTTTTAATTTTGTCAACAATAAGTTTTACATAAATAAATTATCAATTAATGATTATTATTATTTGATACACGTAATTGTAAAACAACATTTAAGTACTGAAAATTTTAATTTTAAACTTTTTAACACAGTGCTGCGCGAGATAGCCGACCGAGCGCACGCGTCGTGTCTCTGCGTATCGCTACGCTAGTTACCTTTACTTTTTCTAAAACTACCGCCCATTTTACAATAGTAAATAATGAGTGCGCAAAGTGAGGACGAAGATGATGACTTATTAAACATTAGCAATAATGATAATAGTGACTCGGAAGTGGTACGAAGGTGTGAAAAACAGTTGGAAAGTATGATGAACTGGGAAAATTTACCTACGGAGTATACGGAGCAGCAAGAGAGTTTGAGTAAACCTGAGAAAAGAATGCGTGAAAATAGTGAAGAAAGTGAACAGGGTTTTACCTTAGTAACGAAAAGAAAACCTAAGCGCCGTATAATTAGTCAGTCGGACAATACAAGTCAAGCAAGACATGATTTTGAAGATCTAAAAAATAAACATGAAGTTTGCGTAACGTCACTAGAACCCTTGCCTAAACAAATCGCGTTAGCCAAGATTTTGCGAGCCGAAAAAATCGAAAATATCATGCGCATCAAATATAAAAGCTCTTACAAAGTGTTGATTTCTTTTGAAAACCCTATAGAAGCCGAAAAGTTAATTAAGTGCGAAAAACTTAAGGGCATGGGCTACTTATGTCAAAAAACTTTTGAGGAAAATATGTCTTACGGAATTGTCAAAGGAGTTGACTTAGAAGTGGATGAGAAGGAAATTCTAGAAAACCTCCAAACTTCGTGTGAGGTTCTGTCTGTTAAAAGATTAAAGCGCCTGGACTACGAAGGAAAATGGGTAGACTGTGAAACTATCCGTTTATGTTTTAAGAGCCCAGTCATGCCTACGTATGTCTATGGATATGGATGTCGTTTTAAAGTAGAAACCTACATTTTTCCAGTAACGCAGTGCTCAGGCTGCTGGAGATTTGGACATGTCATAAAATTTTGCCCTTCAAAAAAGATTCTATGTCCAAAGTGCGGTGGTCGACATAGTAATTGTGAAACCACAGAGTTCAAGTGCTTAAACTGTAAGGGTTCTCATATGTCCTTGGACAAATCTTGTTCTATATTTCGAAAAGAGAAAAATATCCGAAAAATAATGAGCACTGAAAATATAACCTATAGAAGAGCTTTACAAATGTACCTTCAGAAAGAAAAAGAAAGAGACATTAACTCACCAATTCTGACCATCACCAAACATGTCAAGAATAACCCTTTGGATATAGAAAGTCTTGAACGACCCAGTCATCATGTCATGACCACAAAGGCAATGATACACCAAGAAGAATACGATAGTTCTAGCAGCAATAATTCAAGAATCAGCTTAACACACACTACAAAGGATAGAAACAATCAGAAGAAAAAGAGATTGGAAAAAGAGAGAAAAGAACAGAAAGAAAAACGCCTACTTTACTCAGAGGTAGCCTCCCAGAAATCTCAGAAAAAACAAGCACGCACTACAACAGATGAAGTTTTGAACAAAGAAGTGAAAGAAAAGAAAAGATTTGAGTTTAGGAAATTGTTATCAAAATTAAAAGAAATTCTTTTAGAAACTGGCAATTTTAAAAGTAAAGTTATGATGATAATTAATACTATTCTGGAAGAATGTAAGTGTTTTATCGTAAGTTTTTTCACTGAAGGTCAGTTATTATCCAACTTTTTAGATTTTTTTAATGGCTAATAGTCCTAAAGACTTTGCTATTAATATATGTCAATGGAACGCGCAAAGTATTAAGCCAAAATTAAGCTGTTTTGAGTATATTTTAAATGTTGAAAAAATTCATATTGCTATTTTATCTGAGACATGGCTTGAACCAGAATCAAATCTTAACATTAGTGGATATAACGTATTTAGGCGTGACCGATGTGATGGTTACGGAGGAGTTGCTATTATTGTTCACAAATCTATACAATGCCAACCATGTACTATAAATTGTAGTAATTCTGGCATAGAGTTACTTTTAGTTAAAAAATTTAACTGCAAATTTTTGCAAAACATTGTATCGGTTTACTGCCCATCTACTGTTCGCACCACCCAAAATGACTGGGATACAATTTTCTCAAAATTTTCTAAAAATACTGTAATTGCAGGTGATTTTAACGGTCACCATACCAATTGGTCATGTAAAACTGACGGCAGAGGTATACAGTTAATGGATGGTGCGATAGAACACGGATTCATTTCTTTGAACGACGGGAGTGCCACCAGGATTAAGCTAGTAAATGGTGTTTTACAAAAAACATCGCCTGACATAACATTTGCCTCTTCTGACATTGCGATACATTTTAAATGGCGTGTAAGCAATGAGAATCTGGGTAGCGACCATCTCATAGTTAGGATGCAAACCAACTTCAAAGACGACTTCCATTACTCACAAAAACGAAATTACAAAAAAGCTGACTGGAAAGGATATAGAGACTCACTGTCCGAATCGCTTGACGCCTTAACTATTGACTTAACCACATTAAATGATGGCAACTTCAATAACCTGTATAATCAATTTGAAAACGCTATAAACACATCTGCTGATAAATTCATTCCCATAACTCGATATAACATGAACCCCCAACAAAAATTTCAACCTAAGCCCTACTGGCACTGCTCTCTATCCAAAGCTGTTGCTGAACGCAGACTATCTCTCGCCAAATTTCGGAAAAATCCTACACCTCAAAATCTGAATACTCTGGAAGAAAAGACACTTATATCAAAAAAGCTTATTCTGTCGGCGAAATCACAAAACTGGCATCAGTTCTGCGATAGTGTTGACGAGTCAACCACGGTGTCCGACATGTGGCGTCACATGAAATGGATGAAGGGCTATAGGCAGGCTAAATCGGTTGTCTCAACTGAAAGTAAGGAACGACTACTAAGATCTCTTACACCTGACTACGTATCAAATGTTCAACCCGATTTTGTATCCGTCAATCAATTACTTGAAGCGGACTTTACGATGCAAGAGCTACTTGCCTGTCTTAAAAAGAAAGATACTGCCCCTGGACACGATAACATATCTTATTCTATGATATATAACCTTCCCAGTAATGGAAAAGAAATGTTACTTTTATTGTACAATTTTATTTTTCGTAATTGTCATATACCTACCCATTGGCGATACATTAAAATAATCGCCATACCTAAACATAACAACCAAAACCCTTCTGAAGAAAAACTTAGGCCCATTTCCCTCATTTCATGTATCTGTAAAATATTTCATAGCATGCTAACTAAAAGACTCGAGTGGTTTGTAGAAAAAGAAAATATAATTTCGAGCAATACTACAGGTTTCAGAAGATGTAAGTCTAGCTTAGACAGTTTGGCACGGCTGGTTACACACATACAAATAGGATATTCACAGAACACACCTACTTTAGCATGCTTCCTAGATATCGAAAACGCGTATAACAATGTATCAATAGAAAAAGCTATAGCCGTATTGGACTCCTTAAATGTTGGTTCAACCATTTGCAAATACCTATGGTCATTTCTAAGTGAACGTCATCTCAACATGTCAGATGAAAACAATGACATAACTATGACAAGATGGACTAATAGGGGACTGGCGCAAGGGGACCCCATTTCACCTCTTCTTTTTAATATCATCACGTATAACATCAGCCGGATAATACGAAATGTATTCATTTCGTAATATGCTGATGACTTCGTTTTTTATGTAAGCGACAAAAACATAGACTTTTGTAACGAAGCCATTCAAACTGCATTGAACCATATGATCACTCTTCTCAATAAATTAGGGCTTGAACTATCTGCTTCTAAATCTACCTTTTGTACTTTTAGAAGAGGCCGCAAGCCACTCAATATTATGCTTAAAATAAATAATCATACATTAAACTCTTCTGAATGTGTCAAATATCTAGGTTTATGGCTGGACAAAGGTTTATTGTGGCGAAAACACATTAACGAAATATGCGAAAAGGTTACAAAATATTTAAATCTACTAAAAGTCTTAGCAGGAAGTGGATGGGGCATGCACCCCATCTATTTAAGAAGGCTGTATATAGCTCTGATTAGAAGTCGGATTGACTACGGCTGTTTCTTATATGGTAATTCCGCAAAAACACACACCTCAAAACTTGACAAAATCCAAAACCAAGCGCTCAGGATAATTGGAGGTTTCATAAAAAGTTCACCAATACACGTGATGGAAAGTGAACTAACCATTCCACCGCTATTTTTACGAAGAGAACTTCTATCTGTCAAGTTTTGCTTAAGATCTTTATCGTGGGCAGAAAATGAAACAAATTCATTAGTTAATTCCCTATGTACACTCAGTCATGATGGCCGATACTGGCAAAAGAAAAATAAACCTGTACTTGTCAAAGCCTACAACGAAACTAAAAACGTAGATATAGTTTCTACTCATCCTTTAGAGATGTTTACATTACACGTTTGGGTCTCGCGAATAACTCTGTACAACATTATTAAAACAAATTTGGAAACGGTCAAGATGGCTAAAAACAGTTACGAACCAAACAATCTTAAACACGCAATCATTGATGAAATAAATAAAAAATATTACAACTGGCACAAAATATATACAGATGGCTCGAAAGGCAATGATGGTCAAGGATTCAGCTTTTATGACCCCATCAGACCCACTAGAAAAATATTTAAAACAAATAATGAGGTCTCCATCATGACGTTAGAATTAGCTGCGATATCGGAAGCGTTAACTTATACTTTGACATTGAACAAACAAAATGTCGTCATTCTTACGGATAGCAAGAGTGCTTTATTTCACCTGGCTCGGTGCACCTCTGGTAGCAGAGGGCATTCGATAGCCTATGTTATTCTGAAAAAAATTGACAACTGTAATAAGCGGAACATGAACTTGAGGCTGCAGTGGATCCCCTCGCATATAGGAATTAGAGGAAATGAAGAGGTAGATGCGTTGGCTAGGGCGGCAACAACTAGTGGTATTTTAGTAAGCATCAGACCAATTTTTTCTGAGGCACTCCCGCGGTTTAAAAGTTTAAATTACAGGCAGTGGAAGGAATATTTTGACTGTAGATCCAAAGAAAAAGGCATTTGGTATAAAACCATACAAAGCGAACCACCTCGCATTCCTTGGTTTACTAACTCTAAAGTCAACAGAAATACCGCTGTTATAGCTTTTAGATTACGTTCTGGCCATTTTCCTTCAAAAAAGTTTGGATATCTTATGAAAAAGGTGGAGTCACCTAATTGTGATATATGTGGCACTGTGGACGACGTTCAGCATATTTTATTGGAGTGCGAAAAGTATCGCATTGAAAGACAGAATGCGATGAACGCTATACAGCTTAATATGTTGAATGTCGGCGTAGCACAAAGCATCCTCGCGGAACCGAATTCGGAGTCCGCCATGGTGCTTTATAACCTAGCTCGTAAGTACAAACAATAAGGATACGATTATAAAATTATGCACTGACTCTGTACGTATACTGTTTGTATTGTTCTGGTTCGATGGAACTGACATGTTTTTTTTTTTTTTAAAAACAAAGTTCCTAAATAAAATAAAGAGAAAAAAAAAACTTTTTAACACAAGCAAAAAAATCACGCTTTAGATTATATACAACCGGTTTTAAATTTTCATATTACTTATCGTGTTTAAACTGCAGAATCGTTTAATCTGGCCGGTATCGATCAGGGCGACCTCATCATAACGAACAGCACTTAAGATGTCCACAAAGTGCTGAATTTCTAGGTTACAGGGTCCCAAATGACCTCTTTATTGCTCGTTAGCCGATCACTGATTAATGAATTTCGTGTGGAACGATCACGTAGCGTATGAAGATATTGGTACTAAGAACTGTTTAGCAGAGCAAACTAAAAAATATGTGAAGTAAAAGGTAATAATGAGGTATTTAGTATAAATACATATTTAGATTTTAGTTTATTATTTACACAAAGTTGCAATAGTATTTGTAGGTAGGGGAGCGAGGGGCTTGTTGTAACATTTTTTACAAAACTTAATCTTGAGATGTATTGATTTTATTACCACTAAATAAACATTGGTTGTTACTCTAACTATTCCTCCATTAAGTCAAATTTAAAAAAAATATCAAATCTATAGGTAACTCGTTCACAATTGAATTTTTGTTAAAAAAGAGCGGTGTTACAACTTACCCCGTGCTTGGGGTTTGTTGTAACATCTATCGGGGCAACAGTAAAAAAATGAGATTATAACACCTTCAATAACTTATTTGTTTTACACCTTGAACCATTTTGCTTTGTTTTCAACAAACAATAACTCGATATTTCCTGAAAATGTATTTTTATCATATAATTAACTGTAACATACTCTTTTTATTATTAATAAATTAAAGAATTAGTTTTTAACTAATTATCTTATTTTATACTTAAATACTCGTTCTATTATTATAGGTACTTATAATATATCAACATGGCACTTTTAAATCACTGTAAGTTAAATTATAAACCTTCAAATTAAGTCTCATAAGTAACCTTTATTTCTACATTACATCTTATAATAATCAGTCTTTTAATGAAATTCTATATCAATGAATTTAGTCTTCATCTGAGTTTCAGTTGATACAAACAAAAAAAAATGCATTTCTTGTGACACATAATAACCGTAGCATACAACAATATGGGGGGCAAGTTGTAACATGTTACAACAAACCCCAAGATTTTATTACAATTAACCCCAAGGTATAGTTCTTAATATTTTTTACGATAACTATTTAATCGACTTAGTAATCTCGAAAACTCTGATACAACATCATAAATAGATTAATTTTGACACTAAATAAAATACAAAAACCTCCAATTAGTCAATAATTGTAAAGTTAACCAAAATTTTACGGAAGTGAAAATATACGTTACCGGGGAAAAATGAAGCACTTGTATATTCACTCAGTGCGCCGCCTGGCAGGACATAGGGTGTGATGTCGTGGTGTGACGCAGTGTAAGGGAAAGGGACTGTAAACTAGGTGATAGCAAAACAAGGCGACTGTTCGGCAAGGATACGAGTATATTTCGAAAGCACACAATTTTCTCTTTTGACAAGAAGTAATAACAAAGGAAAACAGAAAATAGACAAGATAGAGATAGAAATATAAAGGCTATAGAAACTACTTGAACCTACAATCCACCACATCATCCCCCCCGTGTAGCGTAGCTACACAACTTGCAAATGAGCCAGCTTCCTGACGGGCCTTCTCATTGTGCCCCCTTTGGTTGCTACGTCCGCCACTCTGACAACTCCATCTCTGCCCGGGAATACTTCCAGTATGCGCCCAATTGGCCATACTCCTCTTGGCAAATCTGGATCAACCACTAATACAACGTCGCCCACTTTTAGATTTATGTGTTGGCCCCTGATCTTTGTCTTTGGCCTCAGACTAGGTAAGTATTCTTTAAGCCACTTGGACCAAAAATGCTCAGACAAACGAAGAACCTTTTGCCATTCTTTCCTCATCGAGAATGCTCCATCGTCTAACTGGGCTGGTGTCTGCTGGTTTGAGGAGGTGCCGATCAGGAAATGAAACGGAGTCAGACTCTCGCACTCTCCATTTTCAGTGACATATACCAAAGGACGTGAGTTCACAAGGGCTTCTGCTTCTAAAAGTAGGGTGTGCAGCAGCTCTTCTCTTGGGGATCGTTCTTTTAGTGTTGCAAGAAGGGCAGTCTTTACGGTTTTAACAAGTCTTTCCCAGCAACCGCCCATAAATGGTGCCGCAGGAGGAATATAGCACCATTCTATGCATTTACTAGCGGTGAAGTCTTGCACGGAATCGCTGTAAAACTCGCAGAGTTGTCTGTTGGCTCCGACAAAAGACGTGCCGTTATCAGAGAGGATTTTTTTTGGGAGTCCTCGACGTGCAGAAAAACGGCGTATGCTCATGATGGCGGAGTCGGCTGAGAGGCTCGTGACAATCTCGAGGTGGACTGCTCGTGTCGTCATGCAGGTAAAAAGAGCTATCCATCGCTTTTCTCTGCGTCGGCCAACTGAGACCTCGACGGGACCAAAATAATCTAGGCCAGTGTTCGTAAACGGGCGCTGATGGTGTTCCAGACGCACATCTGGCAGGTCGCCGGTTGGTGGGATCTGTGGTGTTGCCTTTCTTTTGATACAGAAAGCGCATCTTCTCGCGGCCATGCGAACTTCGCTGCGACACCGGAAAATCCAATATCGCTGTTTGAGCTCATTGGTTACCAACTCGTTGAAGGCGTGGGCAGCTTTGACATGGTAGTGTCGTACGAGAAGTCGAACAGCAGGGTGTCGGCCATCAAGAATAATGGGTGAAGTACTGGCGTAGTTGGCGTTCTTCAAATGCTTTATGCGGCTGTCCAGTCTGAGTAGGCGATCTTCATCGAATACCGGGCAGAGAGTCTTCAACTTGCTGGACTTTGGCAAAGGCTTGCTATCAAGGAGCAAGGAGAGCTCTTCGCCAAATGACTCTGTCTGGGCTTTTCTGAGAATGGCAATTTCAGCCTTCTGTATCTCCATAGCAGATAGCGGTGGAAACTTGGTGTTCGTGGTTTTAGAATTTGGATTATGTGCCAAAAGAGATCTAAATTTATTGACGCACTGAAAAACACGTGCAGTTGCACGAAGCAGGCGTAGCCACTCACTGAAACGTGAGGGATCTGGCACAACCGATGAAGGTTTATCCAGATGGGTTAATCCTACATGCACCTTAGAAGGTTTTAGCTCTTCTAAGATGGATGTAGCTTCGGGTATCGATGGTTCTTTGGGCCATTCACTGGATGGTAATAATAAGAAATCAGGTCCAGAGAACCACCGCGACAGGTCGATGTCACGATCCCTGAGTCTTGTCGCGTCATCTGCGACATTCAAACCACCTGGAACAAATTTCCAACTATTGACATTTGTTATCTCGGTGATTTCCCCCACACGATTTGCTACAAATGGTTTGAAGGTTCGTGCATCGCTGCGAATCCAGCTCAGAACTGTGGTGGAGTCAGACCAAAGGTGAATTGAATCTGGCTGGACGTTGTGACCGGTACACACGGTATTCGCAAAACGAGCAGCAATCAGACTGGCTTGGAGCTCGAGACGTGGTATGGATGTAGGTTTTAGAGGGCTAAGGCGTGCCTTTCCACCAATGAGAGACAGCTTCACTGAACCGTCCATGAATGTAAAACGCCAATATGCGACGCATGAGTATGCTTCCTCACTAGCGTCGGCAAACACATGGAGCTGTCTGTCAATGATGACCTCATTTTGGAACCCACACCTATACCAACGAGGAATTTTGATGTCTACAATCGTAGCCAGTTGCCGAGACCAAGACAGCCATCTTTGAATTGCATCTGGCTGCAGCTCGGTGTCCCAATCGAGACCAGTTCGCCACGTCTGCTGGAATAAAATGCGGCCTTGAATGACCAGCGGAGTTAAAAGACCAAGAGGGTCATATACGCACATTAAATATGACAATACTTTGCGCTTAGTTAGTTTCTCTTTTTCAGGGATTGGGGACCCAATCCTAAACCCAAAGGTGTCACTCAAGGGATGCCAGATAAGCCCTAAGGTCCTGACAAAGGCTTCAGGGCCTACGTGAACGTTTTCAGGTGGGGAGGCTCGTAGGTCTTCAGGCACGGCTGCAAGTGCGGCAGGTATGTTAGAGACCCAACCTCGCATCTCCATACCGGCCGCCTTGTGCACTGTGACTATGTCAGCTGCAAGTTGAGAGGCTTCGTGCAGATCGTCCAGACTACCTAGAAAGTCGTCCATATAATGGTCGTAGATGATAGCTTTTGCTGCCGCGGGGTATGACTTCTGTAATTCTTGGGCGTTACGATTTTTAATGTATAGAGCAATACACGGGCTGCAAGCCGCACCGAAAATGACAGAAGTCATCCTGTACTCTTTCAACTCACAGCTGGGATCCTCCCTCCAAATATATCGCAAGGCATCACGGTCTTCCGCTCTAATCTTAATCTGCGGAAACATTTCCTTAACGTCAGCAGTCATCGCAACGTAACCTTCGCGAAAACGGAACAATATGT
Organism: Agriphila tristella; assembly: GCA_928269145.1. NCBI lineage: Eukaryota > Metazoa > Arthropoda > Insecta > Lepidoptera > Crambidae > Agriphila > Agriphila tristella. Next base: position 11,004,207 of record OV743431.1, read on the forward strand.
GCAGCAACGACTGCAAAAGATCAGGCCCAGGGAGCAGGAGTGAGTTTAAACTGACTCCCGAGGTCTTTGCTGCTGCATCATGGACTACTCTCAGTTTACGTTTTTGAGGATGTATAACAGGAAAGTGTGGCAAATACCAGCGCAATTGTGTGTGTATTTCATTTAGTTTAACACTATCATGGTATGTATTTTTTGGACACTCTTCCGCATAACCTTTTGTCATCATATTGTCAATAAAAGCACAATAGCTTCTTTTTAACTCTGCATCTCGAGCCATGCGCCTCTCTAAACCAAGAAACCTCGAGTGCGCCTGAGGATAGCTGTCAGGTGTATTTGGGTTATCTTTACGCCACAATAGACCAACCTCAAACCTACCTGACGGTAATCGTTTGGAAGTAGTCTCCAGAATCTCTAAAGCGTGTTTATCCTCCCTAGAGCATGTGTTTTCAAGTTTTGTGATACCTATGGCATCCAGGCGAAAATATTCTTTTACGAGATCGTCCAGGTTAGAGTTTTGGTCGTCCTTGATCGTTGTGTGGTTTATAAAATGCACAGGCTTAGTCCAGCTGCTGGATCTGCCATGTAATACCCAACCTAAAAGTGTGCGAGTTGCAACCGGTTGACTTTTGGAGCCTGCCCTAACTTCCCGACTTATAGTTAAATACCAGTGTTCAGCACCAAGCAATATCTTAGGAGTTGCATTGGTTAGCGTAAGATCAGCAACCAAATCTGTCAAATGTGGGTATTGTGAGATGTCACATGGTTTGATAGTTTGTGTAAACAAAGATAGCGAATCCATGGCCTTAGCGTTACTCACTGTGTATATATCAGGACAATGTTGACCTTTAATAGAAAAGCTCACATGTTGGATTGGTTTCTGTGTTGACATGCCAGCGACCCCGTCAACCTTGATGGACTCCATGGGGCCAAACACACCAATGTGACGTGCCACCTCCGAATCAATCAAAGTTGCCGAGGACCCGCAGTCAAGCAGAGCAAAAGTGTCATATTTTCCATGTGGACCACTCACTTGAACAGGAACTATTTTCAAAAACACTTGTGACATAGGTGTAGACATATCGTCGCTTGTGTGTGATTCAGTGACATTAGTGACGGTCACAGTTTTATCAGTGTTTTGGTGTTCAGTCACAACATTGTAGGAAGTAGATGGAGACTCGCCAGCGGCGCGGGACACGTGGGGCGTCGTCGCCACATGCAGCAACGGGTGATGGAAACGTACGCACCCATCCACACCACAACGACCAATCTTGCAAGTCCTCCAACGGTGTGATTTAGATTTTAGACACTTATAGCATATTTTAGCGTCACGCAACCATAGCCACTTATCGTCTATCGATAGGGATATAAAAACCTTACACTCGGTCAATTTGTGTTTATTATTGCAATAACGACACAGTTCAGCATTTGTGTTACGTGCAGATGTAGCATTAATATTTTCACGTCGTGCAAAGTTGTGTGAAAAGTTGTTGCCGACTGTACCAGGCCGCCTACCTATATCGGACATGAGAGTGCCAGCACGCCTACCTATATCTGACATTAGGGTACCAGGCCGCCTACCTCCCTCTGACATTAAAGTGCCAGGCCGCTTTGTGTAGTCAGGTATTAAACCAAATCGATTGTGTTTGACAGCTTCAATATCCAGAAACTCAGACAAAAGTATTATTTTCGGTACAGACCAATCGCTGCGGTACGCATAATCTTTCCACTGACTGTACAATATCGGTGTCAGTTTGTTCAATACCGAATGAAATAATTCTACAGAATATATGTGTTCAATTTGGTCTAAATTTCTTATTATTGCTATGCAATTGCGCAATCTACAAGCAAACTGATTTAACTCTTTTTGATCAAAGCTTAACTTTGGGAGATTCCGCACGAGAGCAATCTCGTTCAGCACGATCATCTCGGGGAGCGCGAACGTCTGCTCCAGCATGTCGAGCACTTCTTCAGGTCGCTCGGCTGTGTACAGCAACGACGACACGCTCTCAAGGGCTTGGCCGCGCAGCGCGCCGCTCAATCGCACAAGATTCTCTGCAGGTGAAAATAAATGTTGGGTATCACGATAAACACGCTTAAACATTAACCACTCTGTCGTCTTCCCGCTGAAAGGAGTGAGTTCGAGTTTATGTGAACATTTAAAAGAATGCGAATTAAAGTCATCCTTCTTTGAGTTGACTGGCGGCCAATTTTTTTGTTTTGTTGACGGCCGTGTGGATGACAGCGCCTTATTTGACGTTGTTGTTTGAAGTAAATCAGTTTTGTCAATTGGAATATGAAAATTCACAGGTTTTTTGTAAATACGAGAACGAGTGTTATCCTGAATTTCACAATTTTCATGATTTTTAGCTTTGCGGTCGATTTTTTTGTCGACCGGGCAGCTGCTATTATTATTACCATCATGAACCCATGATGCTGTGCGTGAAAAGGATCGACTGACCGAATAAGTGGATCGTTGATCCGCTTCCTGTTCCGCAAGCGATGCCTCGACTTCCAGTTCTTCTACTCGCTGCATTTCTTCCGAAAGCTTACGTTCGTAGTCGAGGTCGAGGTGTTGACGGGCAAGCTCTTGTTCCCGTTGGTACAGCTGCTGCTTACGTTCCATGTTGCGACGCGCCAATTGGGCCTCCGCGGACAGTCGCCGAGCCTTTATGGTGGTAGACGACCGCGAAGACGACGTGTGCGACCTGGAACTGAGACAAACATTATTGTGCTCGACACTGGACCCGCCGGGCGTCTCGGGACTCTTAGGAATATGGGCTGCGGGAGTATTAGTGGCTACGGTCGCAAAGGGGTCCAATTTTGGGGACCAACCGAGCCCACCCGCCGCGGGTGCTCCAGAGTTCGAGCGCGATACGCGAACCGATTTTGCCGGTGTCAACAGCCGCATTGTTTTTGATCGCGTGTTCATTATCACGGGGAGAAGGACCAAAATGTAAGGGAAAGGGACTGTAAACTAGGTGATAGCAAAACAAGGCGACTGTTCGGCAAGGATACGAGTATATTTCGAAAGCACACAATTTTCTCTTTTGACAAGAAGTAATAACAAAGGAAAACAGAAAATAGACAAGATAGAGATAGAAATATAAAGGCTATAGAAACTACTTGAACCTACAATCCACCACACGCAGTATAATAGTAAGATTGAGTCGTAAAAATACATTAATATTCCTAGTGAACAAGCCCTGTTACTACTTACCCCTGTTACAACAAACCCCTCGCAGCCCTACCTGAACTAGGTTATCCTGTGTTTAAATGGAATATCTTTCGGATTTAACCCGCGTCGCATAGTTAGTCCGAATGAAATCAACTTTTAGATTTCTTTTAGTTCATTTTGTCGTCTTGTCAACGTTTCGTAACGTTTTTAGTAAAATAAAATTAGTTATGGATATAGGTACAGTACATTTAAACACTCCAACGGAAATGAAAACCGATATCATCTTTTAAAATAATTGATGTTATACTGAACCAACCAGAATGTTTACATATTGGCTTTGATAAAAATTTAAAGAGTTTATTAAGGTTGACATACATTCAACGAGCAAATGCATACAAGCCTCATTAAAATTAAATGACGTTTACCCTTCAACCATTGAAACACCACTTGGCACAGACGTTTAAAGCACAAAATCTCCTAATGCAATAACATAAATAACTCTGAATGCATTCTGAAGAGGTATTCCAGGGTTCTTTATAACGACCGAGGAGCCGACTCTGGCACCGGTGCAGTAATTTATACAAAATGAGCACTTCCACAACTCGTATTTATTTCTCGAAGAAAAATAACTGATGTCTAATCCAACTATTTGTTTCGCGTGTTATAAGATTATCCAGCCCCTCTACTCAAAAGGCCAATATTCTGTACGTTTGAACGCTACGCTTACATACAATAGGCATGTTGACTATTTTTTTTATTTTATGATACATAAATTACCCCTCAAAAAAAAGAAACATTGGTAGGTATAAGAATTATTTCGCTAGCATGAAAACTGCCCGAGATATCACAGTTTGAAATGCACAAAATTGGACTCACCCGAAAACGCTCCAAGTTATGACGTCACGCCTCCCTAGGTTGTATGCAACGCGTAGGAAATTTGTTCAGCAGCTATATTAAATATTGTGTTTATCAAAATGGTTTATTTGACAAATTTGCTATAAATTTTACGGACTAATTAAATGTATTATTATTTAAACAAATTTTATACTTTTTAAATGGACTTGTCCACCCAACTTTGAAGGGTCATAAAACAAATAATACGCAATATATAAAATCAAGAGGTATACAAGCTACTCCAAAAGTTTGATATGTTTACGATTTTTATTAGTATTTTTAACACGTTTTTATTAGGTTGCTTTCGCGTTTGTTTGTTTCTCCGCAAAGTTTGCGAACGATTTTATCCTAGCTTCCCGATGAGCTAGAGACTTGAAACTTTGAACATAGGTCAGAATTGGAAGGCAATGCAATATTATGGTGTCATTGAGCTGATCTGATGATGAAATCGGAAGAAGGCCACAGGAACTCTATGATGAAACCATACAGCCCCATCGTGTTTGGGCTCGTTAGCATCGTCTTGACGAGTACTCTAATGGGAGACGAGGTCCAGGGTCTAATGATGAAGCCGAAAGGTCATGCCATAGGAACTCAATATTGAAACCGTGCAACCCCATCAAATTTGGGCTCGTTTGAATCGTCTTGACGAGTTCTTTGTTGGGAAATAGTTTCCAGGGTCTAATGATGGAGCCGGAGGAAGGCCATAGAAACTCTATGATGAAACCATACAACCCCATCGAGATTGGGCTCGTTTGAATCGTCTTGACGAGTACTTTGTTGGGAAATAATTTCCGAGGATCTGATGATGGAGCCGGAGGAAGGCTATAGAAACTCTATGATGAAACCATACAACCCCATCGTGTTTGGGCTCGTTAGCATCGTCTTGACGAGTACTCTAATGAGAGACGAGGTCCAGGGTCTGATGATGAAGCCGAAAGGTCATGCCATAGGAACTCAATATTGAAACCGTGCAACCCCATCAAATTTGGGCTCGTTTGAATCGTCTTGACGAGTTCTTTGTTGGGAAATAGTTTCCAGGGTCTGATGATGGAGCCGGAGGAAGGCCACTGGGACTCTGTAATAAAACCATGCAACTCCATCGAGTTTGGGCTCGTTTGAATCGTCTTGACGAGTGCTCCGATAGGAGATGGTATATTTTTAGTCTTAGCTCGTTAACTAAAAAGCAGAAAATAAAAATTTACTGAAAAAAATACTTTTTTTAAAAACACGTATTTAAAACGGATCAAATTATTACAAAAATAATCGGACTAAAAACATTAAAATGGACTAGTAAAAACAGACTAAAAAGTAAAAAATATTTTTTTCTGTAAATATTTATAACCCTGTACCTACAGAAATTTTAAATCTAAAAACGTGGGGCGCATGCTAGAGACAATATTATGGATGATAAATTTTACAAAATGCGCCCCACGTTTTTAGATTTAAAATTTCTGTAGGTATAGGGTTATAAATATTTACAGAAAAATTTATTTTTTACTTTTTAGTCTGTTTTTACTAGTCCGTTTTAATGTTTTAAGTCCGATTTTATTTAGTAATAATTTGATCCGTTTTAAAAACGTGTTTTTAAAAAAGTTTTTTTTTTCAGTAATTTATTCATAAGTCAACATCCCTATTAAAGCTTTAAAATAAGCAGTAAACTATAAAATTACGTGCCGTAAGCTTTTCAATTCCATACAATACATTAAAGTCTGTGATTTACATAAATTTGTGACATGTGATTTTCATCTATTGTTCGTTTTTAAGCTTTAATAGTAAGGGTCGCATTCGATCAAATGTGTAAAATGTTGGCATTTGAATGGATGGCCTGAGAGGATAAGAATAGCCGCCTGTGTTTTTATCGGGCGACCGATAAACGGGCTACATCTTTCTTTGATTTCTTTCTTTTAATCTATATTTTTAGTAGTCAAACGATATAACTTAAACGCTTATTTTTTAAAAGATGTTCCTGCTCGCAAGCAAGAGATAGTAAGCTAGAGTTAAATACGCATCTTACTGCGGCTTTCATGAATTTTAACATGCATGCAAGCAGTCTGAAATGATGGGCGGAGCGGAATATGCGGGTCTGTTTAGCATAAAGATAAACAATGTAACGTAGGATTCCTATTCAAAGATTCTTATCTTTACAGGGTCCAACATTTATTATATTAACAATCGTTTAGTAAAAAATCATTTCAGATACTTAAAGTTAAATTTCTAGGTTCGTATTTCCTTACTAAGGTACTGGCACCCTGTAAGGCCCACCTTATTTCAAAACCTTGTGAAATCGTCAATTTTGATATTATAAAGAAAAAACATAAATATAAAACTAGGGTTTTTAATTGAGAAATACAATTTATAAAAAAATGCGATATTATTTCGATGTTAATAGAAAAAAAGCACCATTTTTTAAAAGTTGATGTTGGGCCATCTTAGGAAGGTGGACACCTAACAAGGCCCGTGATATATTAATTTAAATCTATGCTTTACCAACATCTAAATATTTTTTCTTTCAATACCGATCGAGAAATACAGTTTTCATATAAAACTAATAACAAGAGTCTAAAATATTATCCATATTTTGGCTATGGGCCATCTTAAATCTATTAAAAATTAAAGTTATTAAAAAACGACCATATGTTTATAAAATTGAATATATCACACAAACAGAAACTCACCCGGATAGTAGGTAACAAAAAAATAATCAAAAAGTTCTTTATTCGGTGATTAATTTTCGATGACCTTGGTACGTGGGCCAAGTTAGGGGTATTGAAAAATCGACTTACATTTACTTTAAAAAACCTAACACAAAAGCATGAATCCACCAAAAAAGTAATTTAATTGATTATTTTGATTATAATGACTTATAATATATTTGATAATTGCATTTAATGCAAAAAAATAAGCATTCGAAAATCATAATTTAGTAACAATAAAAAAAACAAACAATTCAACACCAAATTCTTAACCAACTTATTTTATATTTATGTTATTTATTATATAAATTGTTTCTATAATACTTAAAACACTTTTAATTGGAAATAAAAAAGTGGGCTATCTTTTGGACCAATGGGGTGGGCTTTCATAGGAAACTTTACCCCAGTTCAATATAAATTGTAATAATAAGCAAAAAAAATAAAAAATTGATAAAACTTACCGGTAATTTAATGGCAAACAGATTAAGGATGTAGTTTAACTTGTTAAGACAAAGAAAATCTACTTATTTTTGCAAATTTTTAATAAAAACTTAGTCTTCTAAAATTAGAAAACGTGTACTAGTTAGACGCAACACAGCAAACTGTTTGCCAACCTAAAAATTGCAGCTTGCTGAGAGTCGGATGAAGTTGCAATATTGTTTATGGCTGCAGTCGCATACACCAACGAATTTTTAATTAGATTGGACAGCCATAACTGTTATTTTTTAAAGGTGGGCCATGATAAGAGCCGGGCCATCTTTGGTCACAGTACCTTAATATTATAAATGCAAAAGTCCGTTTGTTTGTTTATTTGTTTGTTTGTTTGTTACGCATTCACGTCGTAACTACTGAACCGATCACCATAAAAAATACAGTTCAGAAAGCGAAAAAACGTACAGTTCCCGAGGGATAGCAAAAAAACTGTCCACTCAGACGAAGTCGCGGGCGGCCGCTAGTAATTCATAAACAACTGACGTAACACTTCCTTCGTAACGTCACTTCTGACGTCCTAACACTCGACATCATATTGAAACGTAAGCATTTATAAATAACTAGCGGCCGCCCGCGACTTCGTCTGCGTGGACAGTTTTTTCTCTATCCCTCAGGAACTATACGTTTTTTCTAGATGAAAGGTACCCTATGTCCTATTCTGTACCCCTGCCAACGTGTATGCAAAATTTCATGATGATCGGTTTAGTAGTTAAGACGTGAAGGCGTAACAAACAAACAAACAAACGGACTTTCGCATTTATAATATAATACTAGCGACCGCCCGCGACTTCGTCTGCGTGGATATTATTTTGTCTATCCCTCCTGAACGGTTCCTTTTTTCGGGATGAAAGGTATCCTAAGTCCTTTTCTGTACCCCTGAGAACGTGTATGCAAAATTTTATGATGATCGGTTCAATAGTTACGACGTGAAGGCGTAACAAACAAATAAACAAACGGACTTTCGCATTTATAATATTAGTAAGGATTAGTAAGGACATTTTGTACATTGAAACCATATTATTTTAAACTTGAATGCTAGAAAACTCCCGAGGCTTTCATTACGAAATATAGAACGGAAAGCGTTGACAGCGTAAATTCATTTACAAAAACTTCGGATTATCATTTCATGTTATTTATTACTCAAATAACTCTTTCTGCGGCATCGGTTGGCTCCAAACTGCGATAATAAATTTACAGCGCGTAAATTAAGTGCGTGAACGGGGATGCGCTAAAAACCTTCCATAAAACCTTGGTCCCTGCAAAATGTATCGTTCATAACGTCCATTTACATTATTATTACTCCCATTTACTACATAAATCACTTTAACGAAACATACAATATGGTAAATGACCTTTAATATCATTATTTTGTAGCCGCGGTTTTAACATTAAAATTTTTTTGTTGATTTCTAATATTTATCATAAGATTTTTTTGTTTCCACAGAATTGCCTTACATGGGCGGAAAAGAGGGCCTATTACAAAAAGTACTATTGACTCATGAATATCGAGTAAATTGAACGACAAATTGCATCCGACTATTGTGATTCTTTTTTTTAATAGGCTCTAAGGACCCACAACCTGATGCAGGTTGATTAAAATATTTCATACTTGTATAGCTTATGACTAACTAAATTTTCGTCAAGAAATCAAGGTGATGAAATACCCAGAATGTTTTCAAACAAGACACGTAGATGTACTCTCGCGAGAATGACACCCCATATAGTGGCTTAAAATAAAATCTCGTTCTGTAAACTCAACTCAGTAAAAGGATAACTGCGAGTAAAGAGTAGAAAAATAAAACGACATCATCCACTTTATGGTTGGATCGTGCGCAGATTCGCACCACGGGATCTAGTGGGTACGCTTCGTGGCATGTAAATGAAGCACTGTTTCGCGTTTACAGCACAGATTAAGAGATGGCGCCTTAGGCCCCGTACGTAATGTCAGAAGCCGATTTGAAGCACGTAGCAGTGAAAATACGGACGTGACGTAAATTTCGCGCAGCTGTGTATAGTTATTTTTCTACGAGCGAAATTTTATTGACTTCAAGAACAGGAAGGGTGTCAATTCGCCGCATTTATTTTTTTAGTTACTTATTACTTTTCAGGCTTTAAAGTTAATAAAGTTTTTTGAACTAACAATAACATTCAATGATGAGTTTTCAAATTGACATTAAAAAAAAAGAAAAGTAAGTATTTGCCTCACTAGATGACGTTGATGGTAAGAGTGAAGTCAAAATTGGTAGTATAAAATACTTTGAATCCCTACTTTTTTCAACGCCATCTATCGAGCCTACAGCTTTTTTTCATTTTGAAAAGCCCTCATTAGAAACTCATTTCAAAAAAGGCCTACACGGTCTCTATTTTATGGTACCTACCGTGCTTTAAGAATTTTTCATGTTGTGAAACTCTGTATAGTAGCTTAAATTTTTATAATTAAGTATTTTTTGTACAAGTTATTGTAAAAAAGCGGTTGAGTTTCAAAATAAATAAAATAAAAAATAGAGATTAATATTTCTGTTTTAATACGTGTGAGACGAGCTTTATTTCTGTAGATAGATGATAAGCTTCATATTCCACGAACGCCTAGCTAAAAGGTACAATGGTACAATTTAAATCCATCTACTTAGAACTTTATTAAAGTCACGCTACTCATCGTTGCCACATTGCAATATACGCGTACGCGCAGTATACATTACTTAAATCTTCTCTTCTGAAACAGAGTACATTTAGCTCGGTTTAAGTGATGCATAAAAATAAGTACATTATTATCTTGTTTTATATAACTAGCTGCCGCCCGCGACTTCGTCTGCGTGGAAAGATTTTTACCTATCCCTCGGGAACAACACTTTTTTCGGGATGAAAGGTCCTATGTCCTATGTAGGAGAACCCTATGTCCTTCTCTGTGTCCTTGACATCGTGTATGTAAAATTTCATGATGATCGGTTCAGTAGTTAAGACGTGAAGGCGTAGCAAACAAACAAACGGACTTTCGCATTTATAATATTACTAGCGGCCGCCCGCGACTTCGTCTGCGTGGAAAGTTTTTTTGATATCCCTCGGGAACAATTCTTTTTTCGGGATGAAAGGTACCCTATGTCCTTTTCTGTATCCCTGACAACGTGTATGCAAAATTTCATGATGATCGTTTCAGTGGTTAAGACGTGAAGGTGTAACAAACAAACAAACAAATAAACAAACAAACGGACTTTCGCATTTATAATATTAGTAAGGATATGTAGTTAGGATAACAAGATTCAAGCGCAATTTCAGAGGTAACGACGGTAATTGAAAGGAACTGGATCACAGTACACCGTGTGTATTTGTTGTCCCTTAATACGATGCCATAATGCTAGTACATATCTCAAAGTATCAGTAGAGATTTTGTAAAGTCGGGCACTGAGAAGTAACTGAACTCCTGTTCTGGTATTTTGCCTATCAAAAGAACTAATAACTTTTACCTAACCTATTTATTACCTATTTTGCAATTACTTACTCATAACGTGTCTCACAGCTGTAAGTTTTCCTAACAAAATAAAATAAATAAAAATAAAATTATGTAACTATGGATATTAATGACCGAGCGAGCGCGAAGCGTCTCCGATTCAGCTTGGGTAAAAATGCTTTCGTTGTCCGTCCGGCCACAGTTTTCCAATTGGTCCGGCTGTCCGTTTGTTCTCCTCTACAGAAGGACGGACAGATGGTGGAGATATGGGGAAAACCATATTTCAGCCATTTCTGAAAATGTTCACTAGAGCCACTAGACTTCATGTTTCAATTTCCTGCCCACATTGACTTCAACTATACAGAGTTTCTGTTCCGTCACCGAAAACTCGTATTCATAGTACGTCTGAGCTTTACACAGTTCACATCAAATGGAGAATCGCTCCACCGTAAATGCTCGTTACGACAAAACGGTTGCCGTAGGTATCTGAGCTATTTGTAGAGATATTTTTTTATGTATGACTATCTGCGCGTTTGACCTTACTTTCATCAAATGGAAAATTTATTTATTTATTTATTACCCAAATGACCAAGTTTCAATTCAATACAATACAACAACGTCTGTGATTTACATAAATTTGCGACATGTGACTTGATCATCTAATTGCTTATTTTTAAGCTTGAAATTAGCGAATGAATAGAAAATTGGCCATTTGAGTAAAGGGGGGGGGGGGGGGGGGGGTAGACAGTGTTCTGATTCTTTCCGCGTGGAATTTGATTTTTATTCATAAAATAACATATTACAGATAAATTCACAAAAGCTTTTATGATCAGGTTATGATCATTTAAATGTTAACTAATACAACCATTTGACGCAAATGTGTAAGGTCGAATCTGCAATTAAGTCATAATATTGGTTTTGAAAGCCGCTTTAACTCTATTTTTTTTATTATTTATTTATTTATATTCAGGCAACGATGGCCCATAGATATATACCTTAAAACTAAACATAAATAATTTATAAAACAATAAAAAAAAATCTATACCTAACATGTTGTCAAGATCCTTTTGGCATTCCAAAAGCCTTTTTTATAGCTTTTCGGGTCCCGCTATGTCCTTCACAATCTTTATTGAAAATATGTAAGACGATGACTGAAGAGCATTTTCTAAGCTAATTTTTTTTGAGATGCTACAGCCTGCAGTTGTCAAAAAATACAGAGGCAATTCGGTACTTCATAGTTTTATCTCAAAACATATATAATGCACACGAAGCACCATTCTAAGATGGCGTGCACATATCTTATAAATAATGTAGTTACTGCGAGCTAGTTGCATAATATTTTAGAGGAGGTCGTGCAAAAATATTGGCAATTTTATCCTGTATAAGTCATATGATTTCGTATGTTATTTAAGCTTCATCCTTAAACACTGGTTGCAAACATTAATAATACGACAAGTACGACTTTAACTTCTACTTGCGATCTAACGCCAAAAATATTAAACTGGGATTCAAAAGTGGGTTCCAACGAAAATAAATGAGAAGGATGATTCAAAAACCACCAGTTATCAAAATACAGGGAAGTAGTACAAAGGCTCTTGCAGTTAAAATTTACAAATCTTTATGTAAATAGTTTAAAGAACAATGATTTTTATCTGCAGAATAGTTCTGTTGAAAACTTTTAAATAAGACAAACGACAGGCAATAAAAAAGACGCAAAATAAAAACAAAAGATGAGGCATTAAAGTGTCAGTATAAACACGACCCGTCCTTTCTTAACAAAATTGAGAACATTTTCACACTCAAAAACACTTGAGGCGAAAAAGTAGATAACCACGTTTATTTACGAGGGTTGGTAAGCATGCATGATGATACCGCGGAATTACGACGAGATTTTACGTGTCACCGAGAATTTGTATGCGTGCGGCGTGCCCCTTGGCGTCTGAGAATCAAGAAAGATTGCATACTGGCATTTGAGAAATTTTTCGGAATAATAAAACTATGTTCACCTAAGAATACGGCTTAGGAATGAGATAAACATATTTCGATCAGCCCTCGCATGACTACCGAAATATGATATGATTAGGTATAGCGATTTATCACTTTGAACTCTCAAAAGACAATGGATTTTGACATCTGAGTGTTGATGAAACGCTATAACACGCGATAAATGTTTCTTGTTTCGGTAAATAACTATAACAAAAATGTTACCTTGCTATATTCTAGTAACGTTAGCAGGTACACAATCATGTCTAAATAATATGGGCGATATTAGAAATTACTTTATTGATTGGTTTACCATGTATTCGTAAATTCTATAGGTAGTTGAGAATTGTTTAAAAAATATCTCTTTTTATTTATTATCGATTTAGATAGACATTAATTTTTGATGTTGGTTTACGCACGATCTAACTCCTAAGGATGCTCCGGGTTGGGGCGAAACACGACGTGTAGTCTAATTGGTGAAGGTGCAAGGTGTGTTGCTGTCTTGCTAAATATGCAGATATTGTGCACTGATAGTTTGTGGTGTGCACCGTGTGCACAGACCATGTGCATGTGCATTTTTTTGCGGGCGGGCGGTGCATCTTGCGTAGGTATATTGTTTGCGGAAGTAAGCTACAATGTTTATTTTTACACAATAGACATTAATGCATTTGAGATAACTCGAAGCTAACGTTTTAGCAACCAGGGTACTTATTGTCTAATTTCAAAATCTATCGCAATCGCTTTCAAGATGTGATACATTGATGCTTCTTTTTGGCACAAATAAAAACTTACTAAAGAAATGCAGCAATGTGTCACATCCATCTGTCAAATGAAAGTGATTGCGATAGATTTTTGAAATTAGACAATTAGCCCCCTGATTGAATCAGATTTATCGTGATGCTGTTCCACAAATATCTGCTCTTGAATATTTAACTCACTACAATATCACAAGTCCTTTGTTATAATATCTCTTATCCTTTCGTTTCGTAGCTTCGAGTGGATTAGTTGTACGCGTACAGCGTTCGTTAGCAGAGTACTCGACAGATTACAAATGGGTACAAAAGCCGTTCATATTTACCCTTGCGGTGTACAGGACCAGAATTACATGTCAACTACCTGTCTTGGATTTAATATAAATAATATCAATCTAAATACTTGTAAGTGGTTCTAGGTTTTAGAAGAAGACTGATCAAGACAACCTTAGATTAATGTTCTTTCTGTTCCTCTTTTTCTATAGACAGCCATGGCGAGAGGTGGAATTATGGCGAAGGTAAGCCATTCGTTGGGGCGGAAAGGTTCTTGAATGGCGACCGCGCACCGGACGGCGCTCCGTGGGTAGGCCCCCGACAAGGTGGACCTACGATCTGGTGAAGGTTGCCGCTGGATGTGGGAAGCGCAGGACCGATCGTCGTGGAAATCCTTGGGGGAGGCCTATACCCAGCAGTGGGTGTCGTGCGGCTGATATGATAAAGCCATTCTGCGAAAATGTTATATGATCAGCAAAGTAGAACGGTGGGATGGGATTTCTAAAAGGTAAGCTGATGGGAATTGGTCTGTATGAACCCTTCGCACTGATTACAGGGTTATTTATAAAAAAATAAAAAAACACCAACAACCCCGCAGGAGTAGAAAACTAACATCATAAACAACAAAATAATAAGTTGGTGTTTAACAAAATAATAACCTTGTAAAGAGCAGTTGTTCCCAAACTGTGTGTTGCGACACCCCGGGTCACGGTGATCCCAGGGGCGCGGACGTCGCGAGCCGGGTACGCGTATGATCAATCGCATGTAATTAAAAAGCTTCACGTCGGTAATTGGGTATCTTCTGTTACTAGGAAGCCCAAAAAATTACAACATGTAAAGCGAGTCGCACTATAAAAAGATTGGGTGCGCCGGAGATATACTTAGAGGATGTAAAAAAAGAACCAGCCTTATTTTAATGTGTCGTTCAGAATTTTCAGGTTTTTTAATTTTGTAATCTTAGACCTGATTCTGGAAAAAACAGATAGGATTTTTTTTTTTATTCTGTACAATTAGATACCTACTGTTCGTTAATTGCTATCAACTTTGTCAAAACACCATAACATCAGTTTTTACAATAAGTATCAATATTTGGAACAGACTTAGTTTTGTATATAGGTGGAACTAACTACATACACAGCTCCGTTAGCAAACCAATCGGCATATTGATAGAGAGGGACCTTTCGAATTTTCATTTAAATTTTCAAACAGTAGGAAATAGTTACATAGATTTTTGGAGTGAAATCTCGTATTGTGAATTTTGACAATGAAATTCATGCATTGTTGCTCAGTTGATTGTGAATCAAAAATTGTGCAACATACCGATTCTGATTGACTGTTAGTTGTAAAAGTAGTAGAGTCTATTTTCCACACTTTTCCATTGATTTGTGTTGCATTTTGAAAGGGAATAACGACTTAACTTGATAAGTTGTATTCTCATCCAGAACCATAAACACGTGCTTGCAATTATTTAGTGTAATATTCCGCATTTGTATTTATTCTTACATTTGCTAATAACTAGTTAGTTATTTAGATTACAACCCTACATTTGGCAGCATTTGGCCTTGCCACTACTGAGATTAAAGATATGCCCATTTGGATCAACACCTCTAATGAGGGTAAAGAGGGTTTCGGAAATGGACGCTCACTATTTCAGTTGAAAGCGAGGTTACACCTGACTGTTGGTATACCCTTGAGCGAATACCATTAATGAGGCCGTGGTCTGTCAGATAAGAAGCACGGCTGACGTTTGAGAAGATAGGAAGTCTTTTAATCACTTAAACTTGTAAATAGCCATACATTCGCTTTTATTTTTATAACTAGCGGCCGCCTGCGGTTTCACCTGCGTGGTTCCTGTTTCCGTAAAAATATCGGGATAAAAATTATTTCATGTTTTAATCTAGGTTATCTACTATCTGTGTGCCAAATTTCACCTAAATCCGTTTAGTAGTTTTTGCGTGATTGAGGAACAAACATAACCCAAACCCACAAACTTTCACATTTATAATATTAGTAGGACTTACATTAAAAGACCCATCGGAGAAACTTTTATTGGTAGGTAGGTAGCAGTAGCGAGGGGTGAAATTATGGTGAAGGTAAGCTGTTCTACAAAAATGCAACCGCTCACCTCAATCGGGATTGATTCGCCTGGCGTATTTAACGTCAATCCGTATAGCACCTAACAAAGAGAATTTAGCGGCCTACTAATTTTCGCAACGGCACATCGATTACATGGGAGCTTCGAAGCAAAGCGCAATTTTAAATGCTTGCGGTCACCGCGTACGTTCGGCCACTATTAGTTCACGATTCGGAATACGGGAAAAGCGCTCGGGCCGTCGATGTTGTCCATTCATTTGGCCTTTCCATTAAAAGGGAGCTTTTAACTAGAGCTAATTTATGCAGTGCACGGTTTGCCCGGACAGATTACAGAGTGCCGCGTCCGGCGTACGGTTTGGTCCGAATCACGACTGTCGAATGTGTTCCGCCTAGTGGAAAATTTCAGACTGTTTATTCTGAAATTCGCTGACAATCCACACTGCGACGCTCACCGCCATTAGCAGGGTGTGATTAAAATTATGCATTAAAATGAGCTGCTTTTTAATCCACTGTGTACTATCACTAAAACTTATGAATTCAGTCGTCGTCGGTGCATAAAATTGTATTAGTTAGTTGAAAACATTAGCTTGAATGAAAATTTAATTGGAACGTCGTCGGTACTCGTATTACCAACGTGGAATTTTATTATTCAGTAATCTAATGTGTAAAATTTAATATTGAAAAAAAAAACACATTGAGATATTACTGGGTTTTTCGTATTAATGTAATGCAATTTATAAATAATTTAGTTTTTGTTATGTTGTTTATTAAGTTTATTTCTGTACGTTATTTAACAAAAGCTTTTTAAAAAAAAAGAAAAACCGCCTTCAAAAAACTGAAAACAAAAACAGTTTGAAAATTAAATACCTCTAAAAAGCAAGAAATAATATTCGAATCATTAGTTACACATATCAATATTAATAAAACACGTCTATTGAAGTCGGGTGGGGCTGGAGGACAACTTCATTTTTTTCTAAAAGCCCCACCCGACTTTAATAGACGTGTTTTATTAATATTGATATGTGTAACTAATGATTCGAATATTATTTCTTGCTTTTTAGAGGTATTTAATTTTTAAACTGTTTTTGTTTTCAGTTTTTTGAAGGCGGTTTTTCTTTTTTTTTAAAAAGCTTTTTTATTTTCAACTTTTTAGTGGTAGGTATGTAAGCGCAGCGTGTAAATATTTTTTTACTTTATATTATAATATTTTCAATGGCTAAATGCCCAGAACTTAATTTCCAAATTTACGCTGTTTGTTTTTGAGGAGTTCCGTTGTGTCATCGTAGTCCAAGTCTAGTCCAGAACGTTGCATCGCAAACCATGATTTGGTTTGTTTTAGATTGCCATAAACTTACCAAAACCTAAATCACTTTACTTATACTATTTGATTTTGAAGAGTTCCTTTATGCATCTTCGAAGTTCGAAGTCCAATAACAATGAAATTAAATTGTGACCACTCTTGAAGTATACCCTTTCAAATAAAAAAAGAATCATCTAAATCGGTTCATAAACAAAGAAGTTATGTCCGAAATTCCATAAAAACTCGTGCGATGGCGAGCTAAATAATTGATATTTTTCAGGATTATGAAAAAAAATTATGGGACCACACACGAACTATGTTCTTTGAGTTAAAAAAGAATTGTACAAATCGGGTTACAATTGTTAAAACATACATAAAAAAAAAAACCGTCGACTTGAGAACCTCCTCCTTTTTTTGAAGTCGGTTAAAAAACTAGATTTTATAACTTTCAGAAAATAACAACTTGATATTTGATAATATACCTACTTTGATAAAGCATAAGAGACATTATTCAATAGTACTGAAAATAATTTAGTATTTTAATAAAAATAACCTTATTCGACATTTATGAAAAGTACATATAAATTGTAGAGAAAATATTGTTTTCAAAATTTTAAAAAGGTACACTATCTTTAGTGACAAAAATATTAGATGGTATGAAATAATATGATCATACGCATACATTACTTTTTATCTCAGTTAATTAAGAATAAAGAGAGAATAATTCAGCGGGGCTACTCAAATGGCCACTTTTCTATTCGTTCGCTAACTTAAAGCTTAAAAATAGGCAATTTAACGATCAAGTCACACGTCGCAAATTTATGTAAATCAGAGACATTGTTGTATTGTATAGAATTGATAAGCCTACGACACGTAATTTTGGAGTTCATGACTTATTTTTAATTTTTAAGTTAGCGAACGAATAGAAAAGTGGCCATTTGAGTAGCCCCCCAGCTTTTCCACAGAAACGTATTTCCAACTAACAATAAAACAATCTTCAATTTGCAAGACATTGTAACAACTCAATTTGTGGCGCTATTCATTGCTTAGACACTGCTTCATTGCTTTGTAAAGGAATAAAAACAACAGTTAAGAAAACAAAGGCTACTGAGTCAACTTTATTTAGTTTTATTTCGTGTGCCTTGTTCTTTTGACTTTACGTACTGAGCTGGTGTTTTCCAATTCCAATGATTGTTTGCTTTTAAGTTTTAAAAGGATTGGTCAACTTGAAAATACCTATTGTTAATGGTACTTTCCTCTCAGTATTGGAAAATTGCGGCACAAAAAGACTGCAGTGGAGGTCCATTTCATTAACGTCACTCTGGTTGGAGGGCTGCCTAGTTAAGTTTTAGGTGTTTTTTTTGTAGAGTCCTTTGTTAAACATTATCCTTGTATATAAAACTATAACGGCTAAATATAGGTACATAATGTCTTGTAATCATAAAATGATGTATGCATATTACAATGATGCATTTGAAGCTGATAGCGACTTTTTAACACTATAGCTAGTTATTAACGCGAAACTTATGAATATTTAGATAAAATATTTTTTATAAATATTAATAGGTATGCTTAGAATAATTAAACCTATAAGCGGTGTCTTCGTATGCAAAGTGAGGCAACTAATACTGAGCCAAAATGGCTCAGTTTTCAGATTTATATCCTTCATACGTTACCTAATCGTAACTAAAATCCAATAATATAGTAACTAATCTCTTTAAGGTAGGGAAATTGAAACTGTTTTGTACTTATTAGGTATGATTATGTAATAATGGACAATACAAATCAGAAAACGGCGCCATTTTGTCTGTTTTATTTGCCTTACTTTTGACAGTGCGCTTCGTAGGGAATTATCGTTCTAGGTGTTATTATTCTAAGTAGATATGTATCTCCTAATTACTTATAAACATACAAAATTTAATATTTTTTCTGAAAGTTAATGAACTTAAAATAAATTACTATGTTATTTATTTTATTAAAAACTAAGATTAACGTGAAACTTATTAATATTTAGATAAAATATTTTTTATAAATATATCATTAGGTATGTATCTCCTAATTACTTATTTACAAAATTATATATATATTTTGGCTAGAAATTAATGAACTTAAAATAAATTACTATGTTATTTATTTTATTAAAAACTAAGTATTTTTAAAGAATAAATAATAATAAATAATAGCTAATACAAGGAAGGATATCGCGAAAAATACGTTGTTGCTTTCTTACAAACTTTCCTTAACAAAGTTTCCCAAGAAAAGTAAAAGTTATTCTGTAAAAAGTTTCGCTACAACCTTCAAACTCTTATACAAGCTACCACAGATTTGATCACGAGAACCACTGATTTAATATTCACACGATTACGAGAACTGATCTCGTTCAATCATAAAATTATAATTCACCGAGATTAATTTCAGCATTTTTATTTGAAGTGCTCTCTTCGGAGATGTTTCCTGGAAATAAGGCCGTTAGTTGAAGCTCTGCCTTTCCGTCAAAAGCGATCCAATCGTTCTCTTTTATTGGAGCAGCCCTCTGGCTTCTTTGTTGCGGCATTCCCCGGGATCCAATTTATGCAAAGTGTTTACGAGTGACAAGAATTTATTTGACATGCCAATTTTGCAACCCAATACCTCCGCGAAGCACATTTTAAAATCTGTGCACGGCTATTGAGTGGTTTACATATTTTAGTAACGGGTTTTATTCCGCTTTTGTATGCCGCCTGGGCGGAATCATGAAGCGTTGAACGGTTTTTGATGTGAATCGTTCCCGGTTGGAATAACTTCGTGCTACGATGAATCCCTATTATGAAATAATAATTTGCTGACATGTTTTACTTTTTTAAACAAAATAGTCTGCTCATGTCATAAAGTTACGTTTCTTTATTCATTATTTTACTATGCATGCAATGTAACGAAACGGGACGTAACAGAACTAATCTAAAGTTTATTTTATATTAAATATGAATAGCTTTACATAATAATTTTATTACTACCTAAAGATTACGATAAAGTGAGGTCCTAATTAATAGGCCGTAATTATTAAAGCTATATTGACCGGCGGGCTGATTATCTAATTAAAAACCACCCAGCGACCGGTTGCAGTTCACAGATGATCGTGATCCATTGCCACTTCTTTTTGGGTAAAAAAAAAACATGCCACAGAAAAGTGGCAATGCATGTCAAATGCAACCGGTCGCTAAATAGTTTCTTTTTAGATAATCAGGGTGCCGGTCAGCATAACATTCATAGCTTTATCTCTCACTCAGAAACATCGTTTACTTTAGCGTGAAAACGATTAGGTCACATTTGCAATTTTCAGCACCGATCTGTGAACCAGTATTTAAGGTGATCTTAACCCTTTTGTAGGTCTAGGTAGTGTTTTGAACTAATTGATAGCGCATTTAAGTTCATCCATCATTCGTTGTTATGCTTTTGGCTCCTAAAATTATTTATCAAGTAATAGCTGGTTGAACGACAAAGCTCGCATAGATTCGTGATTTATTGCGGTCGTCCGTCGCCAGTGTTCGTGTATTGACCGCAATGGATGCACAATTTATTGCAAGCCCAGGGATTTGGTGAGGATGGGGTAACAATATACATTATGGTGGCAGGAACCTTTAACATCAGTTCGATTATTTATTTAAAATAACAACACATTAGCACAGTACATATATAAGTAATATTTTTCATTATTTATTCATCTTAATACATATATAAGTTTTAAAAAAAAACGTATATATATACTGTGACATTAGTATACCACCCACTTAACCGTCCGGCGCGAAAAAACCTTTAGGACCATCTGACCACCAAATCCCACCACCAGTGGTTGGTTGGCATTCCAATTTCTCAACTGACTACCAGTGGCCAAATAGCACAATGTTACTCCCATTTCACCCACCAGTGGTGAAAATTATCCCATTTCAGCACTGGTGAATTTTATTGGGTATAAAAAAACAGATACAATATAAATAGGTAATCTTTTTATGTATGACTGTGATAATGATTATTTTTCCACTTATGTCTCCAAAGTACCAGGGTCACATAAATACGGAGAAGATTAACTTCTATAACTTTCTGTGTTTTATATACAAGGTGTTTGGTAATAGCCTTATAAAGCCCAATATGGTATTAATAACGAAAATATCAAAATGTATTATACAGCTGACTTTTTTTCGCGATTTCAGAGTTGGTCCCATAGTCAAAGTTGTTCAGTTTGATGGTCCCTATCTACCATATTCGGCTTGTAGATAGTTTTATATTTATAATAAACTAGCAACCTGCCTTAGCTTAGCTTTGGAACAAAATTAAATACCTACTTTTAATTACTTGCGGCTCCAAAGTACCAGGATCACATAAATATGGAGAAGGTTAACTTATGGTGGTTAAATCTTAGGTATATATATAGTTTTCAGAAAGTCATCGGTAGTCAGTTGAAACAAAAAAATCCCACTTCATCACTGGTGATGAATTAGGAATAAATTGCTCCCAATTCACGTGGTCAAATGAGAAATTTTTCCTCTCAACTGACCACTGGTGATAAGATTTAGTGGTCAGATGGTCCGGAAGGGAAAAAAAGAGGCTTGGTACGTCTGAGATCCGATTTAGTATGTATTTGATGATAAAACGGACGTAACAATATCGAGGGCCGTGAAAATCTTATTACTGAAATAGTACTAAAGCTCGAACGGAATAAGACATACATAAAAACAGTAAATTACTAACGGCTGCCCGCGACTTCGTCTGCGTGGACAGTTATTTCTCTGTCCCACAGGAACAGTACCATTTTCGGGTACCCTATGTCCTTCTTTGTACCCCTGACAACTGATGCACCTCTTTGAATTTTTTTGCATGATGACCGGTCAGTAGTTAAGACGTGAAGGCGTAACAATCGAACCAACAAACAAACGGACTTTCGCATTTATAATATTAGTAAGGATAAACAGAATCAGACTTACATAGGCTCAAAAACTGAATCGACAAAGAATCTATTTACCAAACCTGCTCACAAAATTTCGCGAGGATCGGTGGAGAAATGCAACATGTAGAGAAGAACAGACGAACAGCCAGACAGGTATATGAAAGCATTTTTGCCCAAGTTGAAACGGAGACGCTTCGCTCGCGCTCTGCGCTAGCTCGGTCAATAAATACACAAATTCGTGTATTCGCAGTAGATGCATAATTTACTGTGCGCAATTTTGATTCAAGATTTTGTTTACAAAACAAAAAGAAAATAGTACGAGCATGAAACCTAATGAGGACTAAACATCCATCCTTACTTCTTGCAAAGCCAATAATTAAGTCTTTTGTAATCCAAACTTGAGCCATTTTCTTCTTATTTCAAGTCTAACGACCCACTTAGCCATTTTAAATGGGAACTTTACTACCTCAAATATGGCAGTATCTTGTTAATCATCGAAAAAACATCATTATCCTAGCGCGCCTCATCGTACACCGCTTAGAGGGTATTTGATTAACGATCCGTATTAATTTCGACCGAAATCCCCATAACGAGCCAACGGCAACGGTCATAGTGTTTTTATAGGCAGTATCAGATCTTCTTCTTAGTTCATTCACTCACTCTTGGCAGAGTGGTTGCGGTCATTATCGTCATTCAGCGGCGGTGGAAGTGACTCGCTCGCTTCACAAATTCTTCACCAGTCTCCCCAGTTCACCCACCCATGTGATACGCACGGGTTCCGGGTTCGATTCCCAGAAGGTGGGTACAATTTTGTAGGTTCGGTTTGGTTGGTGGTAGGGTGCTGGATTCGGGCAGTGCAGGACCTAACGTTGTGGAGACCCTTAGAGGAGGCCTATACCTATACCCAGCAGTGTATGTCGTGCGGCTGATACGATAGTGATGAAGATTATAGCTTTTTCAAGTCCCCCTGGTTTGCTACCACCATATTTCCTAAGTCTGATGCCATAACTGAGTGAATCGCATTAGCTTGGCTTGAGAGAAATAATAAATTATTTTAGTTCACTTGATTAGTAGGTATCTATAGAAACAGCAACCGACAGACGACCAACCAAGTTTAGTTTCTTATCATAAGGAACGTCAATTTCTATTTCTCCAACGTCAGAAACATTTTCTTTTTTTCTATTTGGACTTACTCTACCATCTCTTTCTCCACAGTACTGCAGAGGTACAGTGAGGATAGCGTCCTCTCTATCTGTAATACTCGTTATTAATGCTAGTCATTCACGGAGTAAGACGGCCATCAACAATCTTAAGGCGCTTTGTGTCGCGTTATTACTTCGCGGATGAATGCTGAATTCATTTTCCGATCGGTATCTTGCGTGCTAAGTAAGAAAAGGTTCTTGCATAATGAAGCGGCTTTAGTACTATCGTCGTTTTGGCAAGGTCGAAATAATTTGTTTGAAGATTTTTGCAGGCATTCGTACCTACATTATAATAGCACAGTAGCCCGTAGTACATTTAAATTACCAAAAAGGTTACCGTTCGCCGTTGTGATATAGTTATTTATTACGAAATTATAGATACTTTAACCCAAGTTTTACAGATCGCAACCATATGGTTTAGCTATTTTCGTGTTCTACAGCTTTGTTTGATTGCCACAGATAATAGTAAGACTATAAAAAGTAGCCATACACAGATTTAAGACCAGGTAAAGTCCATCCATTATCCCATCTGGTCTTAAATCTGTGTATGGTCACTTTCCATAGTCTTACTATTATCAGTGGCAATCAAACAAAGCTGTAGAAAACGACAATAGCTAAACAATGTGACAAACCTCGAAAAATAAAAAAATATCATTTTTGGAGATATACAAATATAGGTTACGGCGTGTTGCGATCTGTAAAACTTGGGTTAAAGGATCTATAATTTCGTAATAAATAACTATATCACAACGGCGAGCGGTAACCTTTTTGATAATTTAAATGTATTACGGGCTACTGTACTATAATCGGCATTGTGCAGGATACACAAAATATGGATATGGGATAGGATTATGTTATCTCTATGAATCTGAACGATTAAGTTTTGTAACGTGTATTATAACTTATAACGTTTTGATGCTTATCATCAAGTCATTATTTTTTCATTCAACAGGTAACCAACTTACGTTATCACAAGACAAATCTTTTTTTTCGGATGACAGAATATGTTCAATCAACTGATGCTAAAATGAACAATTTTAATAATAGAAAATACCGACTCTTTTTTATCTGTTAGGGGTGATGACAGACACAAAGGGTTTATAGGTCCTTTGAAACAAAAAAATCTTTAAAAAGACGTGATGAGTTCACACCGGGGGTTACTCCGGAAACACGAACGAGGTTTTGAGATCGAATTGGTATCGAATAAACGTCAACAATCTGTTATTTTAGTACATTGAACGGTTGCCATGGTTTCCGATTTGTACTGTTTTGACGTTTACTCGATTCCAATTCGATCTCAGAACCTCGTTGGTATTTCGGGAGTAACCCCAGGTTCGCATTGACGAAACAAAAAGAAATCGCTGTTTTTAAAGTATTATGACGATCGTCAGATGTTTCTATTTTATTGCAGGGTTGATGCATCCCGCTCGCACAAGTTCAGTTCTCGCTTACTCCTCTGATTGATGGCGCCGGAGATTGCATGTCAGGATTACATCTGCCGAGGATGTGCGGATTATTTAGTTGCTTCCACGGAGTAAATAGAGCAGGCAATATTGTGGGAAAAAGTGGCTCGGACGGCATCTCCCGTCTTGGGAATCTTATCTTATTCCTGAAATGACAGGATTAAGCGAATATTCAAATTAACTTTGGGTTACATCTCGACGTTATGTTGTATTTTTTTACGAGGCAAGTTGTGGATATAAAAGTTTTGTACTCGGTGGAACCCTTATGGCTTATTTCGTTCATAGGGGGAAGTGTGTCTACGGGATTCTCGTAAGGCGGTTTTTAATAGCATTTAATATTCAGGAGATGTCATTAACGTAATCTTTACAAATAACCGAGATAATGTTAATTCATAACAGCTCAAGGTTGTAATCTTGCTTTAGTGTACTAACTAACGCAAGACTTGTAATTTCCGAAACACGATATTGAAATTGAAATATTAAGTATATAAATAAACGCACGATCTGTTTTTCTAATACACCCGTATTCAAGAACAATTACTCGATCGATCCTTGCATATGCGAATGCACTGTGTTGAAATAGAGCTCTATGATTGGTAGTTGGGACGCTATGCGTCCGCGCACCGTGAGACCTCGACTTCGTTCCACGAATTGAACTCCTAGGGAACAAAATACTCGCAGCTCATTGGTCAATGCGTGCGGCTAGAGCTATAGGCTATTGAAGGTCACGCGTGCTATTGGTCGCTCACAAGAGCACATGCGCGAACTTATCCGTCGAAAAATGTTCAAGATATATCCTTGTACTCGACGCCTTAGAGTGAAAACCTCGGAAATACATTTTTGGTATTTTTTTACTGCCTTTTTAGGAAGAAAACCTCGCAACGCATAATCCTGATCTTACTAATTTGTTCTTTCGATACTCGTAACAACATCATTTAATAAAAAAAACATAAAAGCCTACGTCCAAAAATTTTACAGCACGCAGTTTTTTCTTCCTCCTGAAAAGTTTCTTCTTTTGCACATACGAGTTTTTTACTCTAAGACGTCGTACTGTACTTATTCATAAAAAAGTTGAAGTTATTTTGCCTAATATGTGTGGTTTGTCCGCAACTCAACCTAAATCTTTAAATGGCACTGTCAGGTCTTTTTGTTATTTACGTCAGCAATGTATATCGCATGCATTTAGATATGAATGTTTGATGCCAAAATAAATGAAAAAAATTCAATGGGCGCGCACCTACCGTTTTTATTTGGGAACTGGTTTCGTGGAATGGACATGAGTCATGTTTGTGAATATGGGTGTTAATTTACTGGTAAGAAAATAGAAAAGTAGATAGCACACCAAACTGATGTATTTTTCAGTGTTTCACTTACCATTAAGAGAACGTCAAAAAGAAAGCTGGAAATGGGTTGAGGTCTCGTTTTAATAATGTTTCTGCAACAGAAGCCTTGTCCCATTCAAGCTGCTTGCCTTTCCGAAAGAATTTCCTTTCCATAAAACAAACTTAAATATGTTTTCATCAAAGGCACGAGAAGAATAGCAGAGAGGCGGCACGATTTAATATCACCCGTGATGAAGCGCCATAAAGGAAAAATAAAACTTAAGAATATTTTCATAAACTGTTTCATAGTGGTGTAAAAAA
This sequence comes from Agriphila tristella, assembly GCA_928269145.1. Taxonomy (NCBI): domain Eukaryota; kingdom Metazoa; phylum Arthropoda; class Insecta; order Lepidoptera; family Crambidae; genus Agriphila; species Agriphila tristella. The sequence continues at coordinate 11,030,537 of OV743431.1, forward strand.
AAGTTGTGATGATTTCATTAGAGAGTGGTGTGTCCGGGCCGTGCCATGTCCAGGCCAAAGCTAAGTTGGTCGTGCTAAACTTTAAAATCAAACGTAAATCATCTTCTTAATGTTTTCTTATGGTCGGATAATAACTCCGAAAAAAACTCATAGATTTACAAATCGAATATTAGTATTTAATACTACTTAAATCTCATTTCTTCCTGCGAAATTTTGGAAAATCATATTTCTAAAAATATGTTAGTTAAAGGTAGGCTAGGTAAACTTTTAAAATAGAAAAATGTTTGTTACTATATTCATTAGGTATTTATGTTTACCCAATATTATTATTAAATCACTTAAAATATTTAAAGCCTTGTTCGTCAACGGGTATTCAAATGAATATGGACGAAGCAAGCAGCAATATCTGGTATTGGTTTCACGCTCGATGGAACTGTGACAAAAGCAATATTATACGAATAAAAAAGGTTGAATAGGATACCAACCCGTATCCAATTCATAGGCAGACATGTCATACATTGCGGACGGTTATCTCGAAGAGATGAATTTTACAATTATATACTTCATGTAGCACGAGAATGGCTTTGTGATAGATATGTTACCGGCAATGTGTATTCTCCGGCATTGTATACAATGCCTGAAACGATCAGGCAATGTATGAAATGATATTCATTTTATACATTGCCTAGGCATTGTATACAATGCCTGCTGGTCCACCGGCAATGTGTAAAATAAGTTTATTTCTGTTGTCTGTTATAAAAAAATAACCTCGAAATTTAAGGCTCACGCTCCGCTGCGCTACGCGCTCGCCTTTTAAATTTCTAACCTAACCCGGGACCTACAGGAGTAAAGCAGGTTCGGTTCCAAACTCAATAAGCCGCCCTCGAGCCCCCCTCGAGCCCCCCGGAGCCCCCGTCGAGCCCCCCCGAGCCGCCCCGAGCCCCCCCGAGGCCCCCCGAGCCCCCTCGAGCCCCCCTCGAGCCCCCCCGAGCCCCATCGAGCCCTCTCAAGCCCCCCTCGAGCCAAACTCGAGCCCCCCCTCGAGCCCCCCCGAGCCCCCCACTAGCCCGCTCCGAGCCCCCCACTAGCCCTCCCGAGCCCCCCCGAGCCCCCCTCGAGCCCCCCCGAGCCCCCTCGAGCCCCCCTCGATCAAAATCTTTTTATTTTGCACATTGCCGGTTGACCAGCAGGCATTGTATAGAATGCCTAGGTAATGTATGAAATAGACAATAATATTCATTATATTTCATACATTGCCTAAAAGGGCCAGGCATTGTATACAATGCCTAGGCATTGTATACAATGCCTGCGTTTCATACATTGCCGGTGACAGATACAATCCTTTGTCTCTTTTCTATTCGAATTTCATTCATATGTGGGACATTATTTCCGATTGAATGGAAATATTTTCAATAAGCATTCTAGCCCGAACTTTGAATCGTGTCACAGCGAATCTCTTACTGCTACTATTCAGGCAAGTGTAAAACTATCCGGTATCATTGCAGGGATGGTACAAAGTTTCATATTGTGATGTTACTATTTCGATATGAAAAGTTTTGTGTTACCTATATATTAATGCGTTGTTCCGAGCGTTGTCTTGAGCGTTCCAATACGTATAATACGTAGTAAGAAACTGTTTGTTTAGTGGTCTCATTATAAAAAAGGCTGGTGTACGCAGTGACAAAAACCGCAGAGCATGTATGAAAAGATTGATCGATGTGAATGAAGCGAAAGAAGGGTGCAAGGATCGTAGCAGGTGGCGATCCATAGTCTCTGCCTACCCCCATGGGAAACAGGCGTGAGTGTATGTATGTATGTTTCATTAGTTTTCGGTACTAGTACAGCAAAGAAACTTTTATCATCTGTAATTTTAATATGCATAAAACCTTTAATTTTTGGTCATGTTAAAAGCCGCAGTTTTGCTGAAGACTCAATTTACTTTTTACATCTGAATCAAATTTCTTCGTTAACATTTTAACGTTGAAAAACTTAAAACAAGAGTGTTAACAGATGCCCGGCAGGCTTTATCCTGAAAGTGACGGTGTTATTTAACTTTAATGTTGCCTCATTGAAAATTTAGGTAGAATAGGAATTTACAAAATCAAACATTGTGTAACAAAAGTTTCCACCGCCTTCAAAAATGAGACAGTCTATTGGTTTAATTGGAATTTACGTTAGTTGTATGGTGAGCAATATATAGGTATTGTTGTGCTATGAACTATATGTTATCTACTGCATTATAGTATTTATAGCGTAATCTGAAATGCGCTTTTCATTTATAGTACAGTAAAATTACGGATTCGCAAAACATTAAATGCTAATAAGCTGTAATGTTGCATATCTGACTTTGATGTGATTATAAAACACTAATATCTACGAATCCAACTAAATTTACGAATACAAAAAATACAGCGTGGTTGTTACTTTTTCTGTTGGATTTACATTCACAATCAAATTATAGTTACAAATCAAGCAAAAAGTAAAGAAAGTATGTAATTAGCAATTTTGCTAAAGCAACTAAATTAATTAATTTTTTGGTCAGTAAAGTAAAAATAATAATTAAGTAGTGAAATTTTGTTGGATTCATTTACAAAATGACAGCTAGCCATTCAATCTAACGATCAAAAGAAGAAAGTCCGCTAGGTATTGCAAATTATTTCTATTTCGTCATACTAGCTCCCGTAATTTTAATAAAAACTTGAAAAGAAAAGCTTTTTCTGCTTTTTCCTTACATTTCTCAATACAATAAGCAACAATACGTCATAACGTGTTCAGTTTCTGTAAATAAATTATGGTTGATAGTAAAAATAAGTATTAACAGAGTTTTTAGAAACCCAATAATTTCAACTACTTATCTAACCTAATAAGACTTTAATTAACATAAACAAACATTACGGAATATGAGCCCTTGGTTAAGCTAATTATAAACTTCATATTTAATAATTTTCAACTTTAGCTCCCAAACCTTTTACCTACCTATTTGAAATTTTCGTTAAGAAAAAATGTCACTTCGGTAACAAAGAGACAGCTTGCATATTAATCTCCAGAATTAGTTACTTTTTTGTTACTTTTTCAAAACTTGGACGTACCTTTATTAATTCTACGTACAATTAAAACTGTTAGAGTTTTTACTTTGATAACGTGTATACTGTTTTCGGTATTGCTTTAGGCATCTTTTCAGGGATTTCGGTCGTCTGACTACGGCCGGCGGCTGAAAGATGCCGAAACTTCGGGAAATTAAAAACCAAACTAAATAACTATGTAATACAAATATCGCACCAGGAAGTGATCTAATGATTTGTTTTACTGTCGTAACAAAACTTGGAATATGGGGTTAAACAAATAATTAAAAAAGGCATATTTTCTGATCCCACTCCTAACTGGATATACGCCAGCAAACGCGTCGTGGCTTTTTATACACGCAACAAATTCACTGCCCCAAGTGTACTCCGTTTTAATTTAGCCATTTTGGCACGTCCCGACGGAACTGCGGCTCGTTGTATTAGGAACACGAATAATATGATACCAGGCACGAGGACCGAATTATTATGGGACTGCCTAAAACGTGAATCAGCTGAACTTATTTACGACTCAATTTTGTTGGCTTTACAAGTCTTTGCTGTACGGGTATCAAAAATTTTGCACGGCTGATCTACTTAAATTAAATATATTGGACACCATTGAAAAAATTAAAGATTTACATTCATGTGAAAATACTAATACGAACAGGGTGAAATATAAAATAATAATAAGTGTTTTGTTAGTTACGATATCTCGTAACAGTATTCGCATCGGTGCTACGGCCTGAAATCGCTACGAGTCGACTACGATTTTTGTAACGAAGTTATCGACAAATTGATTTTATCGATAGGTTTGAAGTATGATACAAGGATCTCAGCCCTCCTGTGGTGAACGGGTCGACTCCTCGTTTGGACAACAATAGTTTGACGATGTCCTCACGAACGTACTATGGGCAACAGAAGGTTAAAATCGCTTGCACGCCGCGGCGTCACAACAATACGTTTAGTGCGTGCAGGGCCGATACGCGCGTAGGTACAAGAATATTGTTGCTCACTGGTTAAGCAACACTGTTGCCCATAGCACATTGGCTTATATCACTAAAACCGTAAGAGAACAGTATATATATAGGGGAAGGGGTGAAGACAAAGGTGTTAACTAATAAAAAGTTCAAAATGAGTTATGTGTGTTTGCAAAATTGTTAAAGCCTGAAATGTGTCTGTTTGTCAGTTAACACCTTTACTTGGGTCTGTACTTTTGAACCAAAATTTGCGTGTTTTGAGCTCATCAGTCGATTTTCTTATCATCACTTAAAACCTATGATCATGCACAAAAGACGTTTTACGATTGAAAATGGTTATTAGATGTTTTACCACTGAAAATGTTTGACCATTGAAAATGTTTTACTATTGAAAATGGTTAGCAGATGCAAATCGCCTGAGACATATTTTTGGCTATAGCTCCAAGGATTTTTGGGAGGATCGAGATGGGAATAGAACCAAAAGTTGACGAAACTTGTCGAGACACGTGTGAATGTTAGAATTTTGAAAATCGAGTGGATTTTTTTTTGGAATTAATTGGGGGGTTTTTGTTCACTAAATTGTAAATATTTCGGAAATAAAACTGACTTAAGAAAAAAAAAAAAATAATGTCCTAGGGTATTGTTTAGCTACAAAATGGCGAACTTTTAAAAAAATCGGTTAATAATTGTGACCCCTTTAGATTTGGAATTTATTGTATAAAATGAGCATTTCCGTATATAAAAAGTGATGTAGCTTCAATGATTATTGAGCGATCAATGGTCAGTCATGGTAATGGTGTTAAAAGATGCAAAAGCAGACGCGAAGTGCATTTGTTGGAATTTTGAAAATCAGTTAAGTACCTAATACAATTTCGGCCGCGTAATCAGCGGGCTCTTTTGTCTCAATTGTAAAAAGAAATAGTTACTTACATAGGTACCTTAGAAAAATTAAAGAATTTTGCATTTGATTTGATTTTGTTCTTTCGTAAATTTTTGAATTCATTTTCAATGCTCCGATTCTTGCGGGGACTGCGAAATCTGAGATTTTTTTTCAGTTTCGTCAGATAACGCCTCTGTCCACTCATCCCTTCGGTTATTTGTAAAACAGCAACAACCCTCGCAGGAGTAGATTACTAACATCATAAACAACAACATTTGTTCTACGACTTTTCGGAAAACAGACAAAAACATAATTTTTCACCTCTCCAGCACGAAAAGGGTGCTTTTGGCGCGTAAAAACTCGCAGCAAAATCGATTTTTGCTGCGAGCGTGAGACAAAGTGTTTTTTTAAATTTCTAACACCAACTTTTAAAATAATAAAGAAAAACAAATAAAGTGACAAGGATGACACTTGTAAAATTGATATGTGAGAAAAGGATAGATAGAGAGCTTTATGGTGTCATACACGGATTAAAAAGTAAAAAAATAAAATGCACGGATATACCAAGGAGTTTTAAATAAGGATTGTTAAAAAAGAAGGTTGATAATTCGAAATAAAGAGTATGGAGGTAATGAGGTCACATGTAATGAAACAAATATGAAATAAGAAAAATTAATGAAATTTATTAACAAATTATATGTTTTATGATTATAAATAAATAAATAAGACAGGATATTAATGAATAAGAGAAAAACACAACGTAATGTAATCAAAACGACCGGAATCTACTTTACTGGCTCTATGAATAAAAATTTTCAGCATAATAGGTTTGATCGAATTATTTTTGTGATAAATTACAAAAATGAATGCGTCCAACGATGAAGATAGTTTCCTAACTCCAGAAGAGTTAAGTGAACAAGTTTCTAATGCTGAATTAAGTTTTTTACCAGGAAAGTCACGTGAAAATTTTCTCGCTGGTCGAGGTGAAAAGTTGTATGTTTTACACGAGACCAAAATGTTGTTCTGCGTCGTGCCTTTAAATCACTCACTGTGCTCAGTAGTCTATATTAGAATCACTCGCTACGCTCGTGATTCAATTCTAGACTACTTCGCTAGTTCGTGATTTAGTGTCCGGGCACGAAAACTGCGACGGCGGAGCGGCAGCGGGGCGGCGCGACAGCGGAGCGGCGGCGATGCATTCAACAGTATGGCACAGTATGGAGACGCGCACGAAACGGGCGGTGGCGGCGCGGGGCGACGAGCGATGCACGGGCGGGAGGAGAGCGACGAAAACAAATGAACAAACTAGTTGGATTTGGTAGCCCGCGATTACAGTAGTGTTGTGTTGAATAATATAATAGTGTCTGTTTGATTACTAGGTAGTACCTATTTATTCAGTATGGATGTCGGCATCTTGGACATCATTTAAAAAACACAAGATGAGCAAAGAATCCGGTTTTGAAACTAGTTAACGCCTATACTTAGACCATTTTTTCGAACTAAATAAAATTTTTAGACATAGGATATATTTCGTCCTTTGAATATTTTTCGGTATTGATTTAACAAGAAATTGTTTCCATAGCAACATCACATTTGACACATCAATAAAAATAAAAAAAAATAAGAAGTTACTTTAGTGGTATACCGTGGTCCTACCAGTAGGTCAAATCGGTAGGTCCACGGGCCCTTAATGGTATTTAGCCCATCTGTCACAACACTACTAGCGCGGCTGACCGACCGCTAAGTTTCGTGCCCACGTTCTCATCGCCCCGCCCCGCCGCCGCTCCGCTGCCGCGCCGCCCCGCCACCGCTCGGCCGCCGCCACTTTCGTGTCCGGACACAAGTCGGCACTCGCAGCACAAATTGATTTTGGTCACTTGTATAACAAATAACTATTGTCCATACAAATGTCTGAACAGCTAGTCGAGTTTTGTATGAAAAGACTATTTTTTGCCTGTTTTCGGAAAAGTCGTGGAACAAATGTTGTTGTTAGTAATCTACTCCCGCGAGGTTGTTGTCGTTTTACAAATAACCCTGTTTATATAGTTTTGTCAGAGCGATAGTTTTCGATGGTGAATATAGTTATAGTCTGTTCATGGAAACGAGTTAGTAGAGCGCTATCTCACTCACACAATTTTTTAACTTTGATTGGTCAGTGATAAACGCTAAGGCGGTGTATACAGTACGAGTACTTTTTAGTCTACTCATACTCCCCGTACTGTGCAGACGTGCTCTTACTTGTGACTGTATGCCCAATTCGTTAGCTGGATTATCTATTGAATTTTGAATCCAATGTGGCGCAGGTGTGCTAATGACCCGTATTGTTTTTTTGTCATAAATGAGCAATCACTTAAAACCCAGGTGTGCTAGTTAGTTCTATTGTTATTCTCTGTAGGTAATAAATGGCTCTCAAATAGGACGGATGAAGCCGCGGGTATAAGCTAAGCGAGTTTTTAAAGAAGCGCAGTGTGAGAGCACTTTTATTTTTCTAAGGTATTGTTAACGCCCACTGACCTTAAAAAGGTTTTTTTTGTCTTTGTTATTTGTATGAAAATGTGTGATAGAGAAGGCGCTATACTAACTCATTTCCGTGAACAGAGTATAGTCCGCTTAACTTGTCGTGAAGGTTTTAATTTAGATTCATTTTAATTTTAACTTAATTTCTAATCGAATCCAGAGGTGGGTGGAGACTCGAGTCACTGAAAATCAGCATTACAAATCTTGAATACGAAACAATTTTTTAAGTGCTCCTCAAATCTTAATGTCCATTTCTGCTTTTTAGGGTTCCGCGCCTCAAAAGGAAAAAAACGTGATCCTTATTGGATTACCCTGTTGTCCGTCCGTCTGTCTGTCTGTTTAGATCCTTTATCTCGGAAAGGCGTGGAGGTTTCGAGTAGAAATTAAAACCACACACTCAGGTCTACAGTCCCTTGAAACTGTAAAAAATCAAACTTCTACGTAAAAAATACGGCCTTTTATGTCGCAAAAAACGCATCAACACTCTCAAGGGAATCAAAATTTATAGAAGAATACTTCCCTTTGACCCTGAACTATGAAATTTTTGCAAATAATATCGTTTTATGCTACAAAAGTCTGAAACCTATACATTTGTAATTAAATCATAATTAAGTATTTATTTAACTACCTACAAATTTATACACATTCCTCGGTGGCCGAGTCCAACTCACACTTGTCCGGTTTTTTTATTTCAATGAACATTATTGACGAATCATTTGCTTGAGCAGTGACAGTTTAGAGTAAATTGCTCGGAATAAGATAATGGTCTGCAAGGCTGGCAAAATATCACTTAAAAACGTTTTGTTCTAATTTGAAAGTGTATGCTATAGTAAAAATAATGCATCTTTTAGCTATGGGTATCCCTCCGTTGCACCCTATAAATATTATTACGAGGCATACAGCAAAATAGGTTTAACTATGTCCATAAATAAGAGGGTTAATATGAAGGGCTTTAGAAATATAAGAACCTTAAGCCCTCTAATATTATGCACGGGGTAAATTAATTCTCACCTCCCACGGCGATTGCCGTTTCCGAAATAAAGTGGGTAATAGACGACCCGATTTTGGCCACTAAGAAATTTTCGAATTTTCTGCGCCTAAGCTAGTAGTGTTATTACTAGTTGTAGTTACTACTAGTAGCGTTACTACTACTAGTAGTGTTTTGTGGTCTGATATTATGGACATGATCTTGAGATTTTAGAATTCACAATGCTATTTTTTTACTAGAAAAATTCGACGCGTCATCAGAATTATCTCAGGCGGGAAAATATATTGGGCAAGTAAGTCAATTAATTAGTGAAAAATAATTATTTAAATAGGTAACATGCAATATACACCTCAAAAGTTATTTGATATTTATTTTATAACTTTTAAGTTGAATTTGGCCAAGGGGTTGTTGGGCACAACCCACACATCAACGCTGTCTAATCTATTCCGTGGAGATGAGTCAGGTCAGGGGTTCTGAATATGTATGTATGTCTTAACATAAATGGGAAACCGATTCGATTATTCAGTAAAACAACTCATTAGGGCCGAGCCGAGATTAGCTAATGCACTGTTAATTTTGAGCGATGAGATTTGGCGTTATGGAGATCGTAATTTTGTGTGAAAACGCAGAATTCATGATCATACTATAGTATTTGTACTTACTTAACCTTTTTTACTTTTATTTTTTTGCTGATATCATTGACCGAGCGAACACGAAGCGCGAGCGAAGCTTGGACAAAAATGCTTTCGTATGTATCCTCTACGAATGCATTTCTCAACAGATTCTCGTAAAATTTTGTGAGCAGGTTCGATAATTATATAGAAAAAGTCGAGCCATATTTCTAAATTTTAATTTTTTCAAAAGAAAAACACATTATAGCCAGTTCGAAAAATTATCAAAAATCATACAAACACGAGGTTTACAACTCACAGAGCTACTAGTAATTGTTGAATCTATATAGTTTTTAGTTACAAACAAATATAAAAAAACTTAATCCTAAATACAGTATTTACAAATAATACAATTCCTCCAGAGTATCCCCACGAGGCATGGTGCCCAAAAGGCTGGCAACATTTCCCCTTTGGATGGCGAGGCTTAACCTCTGAGCGAAAAAGTTACCAGCCCTGCGGTCCCCGGTGGCCTCGCAGAGACGTCTGGAGAGTTCTTTTATAAAAGATTTGGCCTCTGGACCCCACGGGCCCATTGTTTCAAAGGCTATGGGTATGAATATATAGTTGCCCCCGAGGTCCCGGTATTTGTAACATTTCCGTGTTTCGGCGTTTGCGGCAGCCGAACCCGCACAGCTGACAGTTGCCTGAAGATGGGATGGGGCCAATGTGTCGACACAGGTCGCGTCCCACACCAGGCATCTGCCTTGTCTCCATGGGATTAAGGTCAACCCGTCGGGTCTTTTGCCATCGGAACGAATTAGTCCATTGGGTTCCAACGTTGCCGGAGTATTTACTGTGGCAAGAGCCCGACGGATCGCCTCGTTGAGGGAAGCATGGCGTGGTATGCGACCAGCGCTCATTTGACAAGACAGGCCGTGGTGCCCCAGCTCGGTGACAGTTTCACCACACCTGCAGGTATGGGTCTGGGTATTATTGACAGTTACTCTTACTTTTGGACTAATCAGCAGTAAAATTAGATCAGTCATTTAGCCATGATCAGTACCTATAAACAATTTAGCGGACGCTTTTATGTGAATGTAATTAAGTTCCTAACTAAATTCTTGTGATACACATATGAAAAAACCTGATTTTGATTTAAATTCCAATCAAAATGGAAATAGTTACCCTATTATAATTTGTATAATGCATTGAATTTTCAAATTTTAGGCATTCACAATGCTATTTTTATATTAAGATAATTAATATACTTACCAGTTAGGAAAAATACTAATAATAATAAAATAATAACAAATAAATATTGACAACATCACATTACTCCAATCCCAAAGTAAGTTGCTATAGCACTTGTGTTATGGAAATCAGAAACAACGGTGGTATGACACACACCCAGACCTGAGACAATATTGAAAAGTTCATTTTCTACATTGACCCAGCCGGGGATCGAACCCGGGACCTCAAGAGATGGTGACGCCTTGAAAACCGGCGTGCGAACCACTCGACCACGGCTGGATTTTGGATTCCAGTCTGAGCTGCTACGGGTGAGTCAATTTTTTTTCTAAATATATTATATTATATTAATTAATAAATTATCTTGTGTAATGCATTTTTTAATAGAAACTATATTTTTCAATTGAATTGTTCTCTTTTTTTCTCAAAAATGATCTACCTATATTAAATTATCAAAAGAAAATTGTCATTACTTACCACTGCAATACAGATAATATTTAAATACTCTATCGAATGAGGCAATACATTATGTTAATATCGTTATGAAAATATAAAGAGAGCGGATGGTAAGAAAAATTTAAAAAGCTTGAATTTTATTCCACGCTTCCTATACCCGTATTATTGAATTCTTGTTTCAATAAATTATTGTTACGAGATGAATCCAGACATGATACGGATTTGTCGCCATACGGGCCATAAAGTTTAAAATATTTGCATCTGTTATTGGTACGTTTGGCCTCCGAAGAACTTTGGAAAACTAATGAGGTAGGTATATAATAATAAGAAAATGTACCTATTAATTTTCTCTCATATAGTATAAGTACATTTTAAATGATGTAGATGCTAAACTAGAGTTAGCCAGTTATGAATGAGAGACGAATATGAATTAATAGACTTTAAAGTTAATTTTTATTTACTTCGTACTTAAATGGACATAGAGTCATATAAATAAAATTATTTCTTAATAAGCAAATACAATTATTTCTATAAAATAATGTAAGGTTACTGTATAAATTGCTTTAATTATTATTCGTGATAAACCATGTAGTATACTAAATTTGTATGTTTATTCCATTAAAAGTACTTAAACGGTAGTTGTAGTAATCAGGCGACTGTTTATTCCATTAAAAGTACTGAAATGGTAGTTGTAGTAATCGGGTGACTGCAGATGCCCCTACCACGCCACGCCTGACTTATAAATATGCGGTGACAGAGTAGAGGAGCGCTCAGTCGTACTCAAGTCGTCACAGTGAAAGGTTGAACGGTGGAATACGTGTTTTCAATAAAGTTGTTAAGTCGAAATACTAGGAGACTTTTGATGATGTTGTGTCACGCTATTCCTGCTGGAGAGATACCACTGTTCAAGATCAGGTATTAGTGTATTATTTTCAATATTGTTATATTGGTAATAGTAATACTTTCCCATGATATCGAGTGATTGTATGCTGTGGAATTCTTGTTGAATATCAAAAACCACTATGCATTGATGCAATTAAAACTGTAACTTTTAATTGCTCATGATGTTTTATTTAACTCCTTTTAATAAACTCTGAAATATCTGTAAAAGAATATGCGGGTCACAATAACCCACACCATCGTCCGTGTATTTTGTACCTACATGACGCCGGGTTATTAATAATCACTACAGAAAAAAAAGACTTAGCACTATCGCACACGGGCAACTTTTGTCTCCGCAACTATTTTGTCTCTCACATGATTTGTATGAAAAGTTGCTGACGACCGTGCCTCCCCGTGTGCGCGCTTTCATATAAACCCGTGGACATGATGTGAGAGACAAAATTGTTGCGGAGACAAAAGTTACACGTGGGCGCTCTCCCTTAAATTAGTTAGTCTGTTATATTTACTCTGCCTCTACCCTATTTTAATCAATTATAAAGGGGACCTTACCACTCAAAAATCGACCTACTCGTAGCACCTCAGACGGGACTCGAACCCACACCCTTGAGATTCCGGCCCAATGCACTGACCAATTATACTGCTACCGAGTCGCTAGTGGGTAGCGGTGAAATTTTTTAGTAAGTACTTTCTAGTCTTTTTTACTTTTTCACTGCAAGCCAACGTTATTCCATCAATGTGAGGAAATTTCCTCAACATTCGAATGAAAACATCGTTGCAGATGTTTGACAATCGATAAAGATGAAATAGCAATAAGTATACCTAATTATTTAATTTAAAGATATTTTGGATTTCAGAATGTTATTTTTATATTAAATAAATAGGTACAAAAAAAATCTAGTATTCATTTATCTTAATATAAAAATAACATTCTGAAATCCAAAATATCTTTAAATTAAATAATTAGGTATACTTATTGCTATTTCATCTTTATCGATTGTCAAACATCTGCAACGATGTTTTCATTCGAATGTTATTCCATCAATGTGAGGAAATTTCCTCAACATTCGAATGAAAACATCGTTGCAGATGTTTGACAATCGATAAAGATGAAATAGCAATAAGTATACCTAATTATTTAATTTAAAGATATTTTGGATTTCAGAATGTTATTTTTATATTAAGATAAATGAATACTAGATTTTTTTTGTACCTATTTATTTAATGTAAAAATAGCATTGTGAAAGTATTTAATTTAATTTGGTTCTTATACAGCAATATTTAAAATACTACTAAGTCTGTTCTTAGTCTAATCTAATAGACCACCCCGAGTAGTCCCCGGTGCAAATGTGCCCATAACGCTGGCCGCGTTGCCGCGTTGAATGGCGATCGACAACCTTTGCACCAGAAACGTGAAATGCAAAATATCAAAAAAAAAAATTGCCACTCAAAGCTGTAAATCTCTTATAAAATGCTTACCTCACTACATTCAAAGTGAAAAATAAAAATCAGACCATCTGTCCATAACTTTATTTACGTATCCCATTTTTACAATAATTACAACACAATATAAAACAAAACGACATTAACGTGTCACTGTACAGTAGATTAAAAGATGATGTCGTGCATAGAATTGACATTACCTTAGTGAGAACACAGCCATAGATTATGCCTATTTAATAATAACTATTATTACAAAACTAATCAACTTGGAGAACTACTAAACGACACAATTCAAATCGATGATTTACTAAATTCATCTGTCAAAAAAAACATATTATTTTTTTGGATCAGGAACATTTATTACACATTATCGACTATAAACCAAATTGACACATTTGATGTGGCGTCGATTTTACATAATGGGCTATTTACATGGGTCGATTTTAGTTACCGGTGACGTTGACTTTAGTCACCTAGCAAGTCGTTTTCAAAATTGAATCGCAGGATGGCGTCGCTGTTGTCTATGTAGTTGATGGCGTAACCTAGGGTACAATACGTAATAACGTAGTTCCAGTTTTGGCAACCAGATCAATTAATTTTGTTCAGTCACCTCACCTGCGGCCTAGGCCACAGAATAGATATAAGTACTACCGTATAGAAAGGAAACTCTCCGCCCCGCCCCACAATCAATTACCTTACCCCACCCCGCGAGTTCGTGTGCCGAATCGTATGCTTATTTAGCCGTGTTTGTCAACGTCAACTTATTTTGATATTCATAGCAATGCGCCGTAACTTTATTTACCTAAAAGTTCGTATGATGAATTGAACGCCGTTCATACAGTACAAACTGAACGGTAGCCATTGACCTCAAAAATTTTTTTTCAGGTCAGTGACGGTAGCCCTAGACTCACACATACAGTTGCGTGTGTACAACAACATCATTGACGTCATCCTTACTAATAATTAGTCCGTTTGTTTGTTTGTTACGCCTTCACGTCTTAACTACTGAACCGATCATCTTGAAATTTAGCATACACGTTGTCAGGGGTACAGAGAAAGACATAGGGTACCTTTCATCTCGAAAAAAGTGTTGTTCCCGAGGGATAGCAAAAAAACTTACAACGCAGACGAAGTCGCGGGTGGCCGCTAGTCTGTTAATAATGGCGCGGTTGTAAGGAGTGTCCGGAGTGTGCCTAGGCCAAATTGCCATTTACAGACGATTTTCGCGGTCCAGCGAAAGTTGTGCGGCTTTAAGCACCAATGTAAATACCCCATAAAACAAGTTTTGACATAACGATTTACAAATTACTTCTGAAACAACTGACAACTTAAATAGTCGAGTTCGTAAATTATAATTAAAAGTCAAGTAAGTTGTGAACTCGTGAAATAATTAAGTTATAATAATTTCGTTAGAGTTATAATTAATTAACAGAGCCTTTATTTTATTGCTTCAGTGAAGTTTAATTATTTATTTCAAACTTAAAGTATATTTTACTAATTAAAATAAAGGGTTCAATGAAATGGGAATGTATTTTTTTGTAGTAATAAATTAAAACATTAATAACATCGAAATAGAATTAAATTAACAGTGATTTACCCGTATTTAAAAACCGATTGAGGTCATACCTCAGATGCTGTTCTTATAAGAAGAGCGTCTCAAGTATGAGCTCAAGATAGCTCTCAACATTAAGAGCGGTTTATTAACACGGGCCTTAGTTTATTTATTATACTCTGACATAGACTATACAAAAAATAAAGGTTGTTATAATTTTACTTTCATGTACTATTTAGATTTCACACAATTTGTATACTAATCCTATTTGATAGTAGAGATGGGCCAATAGATTCAAAATAATGTTTTGATAATCGATTATCGAGCGATCATTTCATAACTGCTTATTGTCTAAAATATTCGTCTATTAGTTGTTGTAACAAAATTAACATTTTTTGTGATAATATTTTAGACGTTGCAAAAAGTAAGTCAAACCTCGTTTGAAAAAAAATACGGTAATATTAATATTTGATTAAATAAATAAATTATTTCATAAAAATATTGGCAACTTAGTACATTGCAAAGTATGATGTCAATATTTTTATGAAATGTTTATTTTTGCTTTATTGACATAAAAAATACTTATTACAATATTAATTTAATAAGTTCATAGTTTTAAATCGTACACAATGTTCTAAACTAAATAACAACGCTTGAACAAGTAAAATACAAAATATGGTAGGTGTAAAGAAACTAGGTAATGTACAATCGACCACACCGGCGCTTTACCACCTCTATGGTTAAAATCGCTAGCACGCCGCATCGTCACTTCCAAAATGTTTAGTACGCTACCCCTCACGCTTAAACTCGATATGATGCAGCGTTTTATCACGTGTAACTGACAATAGACAATGGATTTTGACAAATGAGTGTCGATAAAACGCTTTACGAAACATGAATCGAACAATATACTCTTATATTTTCTGCAAAGTGGTAAAACACGTTCGTACTACATATGTATAACACTATAGCCCACCTCTATTTGTAGTTTTTCAATACACGGCTCCCTTGATGTTATTAGAATAATTTGTTATTACTCTTACATTGATAATTTACCTAACCTTAACACTAGTATCACCGCACTTTAAACCAATCCTCATAAGCTCGTAAATCTTGATATTTGGGTAAAGGTCCATGTAATTGCAACTAAAATAACTGAGGATACGCATAACTCCACACCTGAAATAAAAAATAACATTTAAAATACAGTCAGCTTAGCTTAAAGAATAACATATAATTATTAAGGAAGTAACGGAAAAAGTTACTCCCTTGAATAGAACTATTAAAGACGAACACGCTATAGTTCTATTCACGTCTCAAGCTTACGCGCTCACTAGACATGAAATAAAAGACTTTTTAACGGATACTAGCGCGGTTTTATTGAAAGTATTTTGGTAACGTCGGGAAAATAAAAAATCAAACCAAATACCAACTAATTACCAAAGTACTTTCAATAAAACCGCGCTAGTATCCGTTAAAAAGTCTTTTATTTCAAACTATAGTTCTATTCAACTTTTTACACGTGTTATATTCTTTATTGTACTCGTATAATTATTGTCAATCACTTTGAACTACTAACTCATATCTTATTATTCTCAATCAAAAATAAGTCACGAAACACAAAAACTGCAGATTCTCTTTTATTTTTTTGTCTTTGGACTTTGTCCCCTAATGAGATTGTATAATATTCCAAAATTAGCATGCGTCAGTTTTCGTACCTTGTTATAATTCTGTTATGCTCATTATTTTACTACACGAAAATTTGTTTTTTCTGGGCAACCTTAATGGGAACCGGCGTTATTTCAACTTCATTATGAGTATCATCCAAAAATAACACCTTAATTCAAGCGTAACGTTGAGCTGAATAGGAAAAAATACTTTCTAACAAGGGTTTTATTATTTGCCAGAACCTAATTTTTCAGAATGAATTGGAAAGTTATCACTGACTGAATTCTCTCGCTTGCTGTTCAATACCAAAGCTTAAGCTTGTATTCAAGTTAATCTACTAATGATAATAAACTACTCACATACAGTTAGCAGACACTTAATTTGCCACCACTAAATTCAATAGTCCATGCAAATCTAAATACCTACGACAATATTGCACGATTTGATACTGCTCTGATCTAAATTCTCTTTGAACTACCTATAAATTATTGAAGATAGATTACTGATCGAATTCAATACGTCTCATTTACAAACTATACCTAATCAATATTTAACTGTTTTGTTATGATTAAGGCTAGGCAGTTCACGAAACGTACTCTTTCACTTATTTCTTTACAATATGGTTAATTATTGCATAGCTTTAATTATCACTTCGCCAGAAATTTTACGAAATATACCTAAAAATAGTAGATATTGATTATTTTTTTGGATACTGAAAAAGAAACACAAATAGCTGAACAGAATATATAAAAATTTCTTTTTAACTGAAAATAAATCCTAAATATCACCATAAAAAATATTAATATACCAATCGTCAGATTTCGTAATTTTCATCGACATTCATATGTTTTTTTATACATGAAGGATAGTTTTTTTTTTATTTTTCCAACACAATAACCGAGTATATTTTTAATAAATATCCAGTATTCCAAAAGTCTATTACTATGTATTATATTTCGTAAAATTACTGGAGTAGAATTTTCTACTGTATCATTTCTTCACACTGAAAGCTCAAACATCAATCTTTTCGTCAGATCGTGAACTAGCATCAAAAATCACGTTAATTCATGGGCAATCAATACATTCAAAGGTGATATAATTTCAAGACTAGCTATTGACGGCTGAACCCGATTAATAATAACTAATTAGTTCTCTAGAATTGAAATCCATTATTCATTGGTTAGGTATAGAAGCATTTATATTGCTTCGATAAATTACGTGAGTAAATAGTAACTTGGTGTTCCAAAAAGCTATAAATAACTTTAATTGTATAATATAATACTTGTAATTGTAGGTACTTATATTGTAACTGAAATATTTGTAATAAAAATTGTATGAACTTTGAACATACTAACTTAAAGTACTTAACTTTAAGATTTTATTTAAGTTGCAGACATTATCCTATCTTGATTGCAGTAGTTAATTGCAATGTTATTATTATTATTATAGTAAGTAATAAAAAAGTATCATTGTTTCTTTATATCTACCTATATTTATAAAGAATAATAATTAATTACCGTTAAGAGGAATTGAAAGTGAAATATATTTTTATTTAAATAAGCTCACATAATAAGCATTTTTAAATCGTCAATTCTTTTACCCTACCACCCATTATGACGTCTTTTAACTGACAAGAAAAATGGGCGCAAAAAACTTGTCAGCTTTATCAATCAGATGGAACGATATTTACAAATATGTATATCGTTTCCAGACTTTATATTAACAAAGATTAACAAATAAATAACATTATTGAATTAGCTCATTTCTTAATGAGTTTCAAATTTCTTAATCAATTTACAGATTTTAAGCTAAATTCAAAGTTTGAACTTGTTATTCAGTCTAGGATAAAAATTAAAGAAAAACATACAATTCAATATGCATTAAGATAGGTAGTCAGAAGCAGACCCATTCCCACTGGCAGCACCAGTTCCCGAACATGACGCATGAACCAGCCATCTCTTCGTTCAACCATATTTGAGGGAACGTAACGACCCGCCTCATACGACACCACCGCAGAAATGATTAAAGAGAGCATGACATACTAAGACTACCTATGTTAAGGCATCGAATTGAAAATTTATATCCAAAAGCTTTTCATAGGTCTTTCACTAAACTACTGACTATAGAAAGTAAAAATATTGCAATTAAATAAATCAAAACAAGGTAAGCTATTAAGAATTATATTTTTTGAGTAAGAAGTGCCATACATACAGACAATATAAAACAGATCTTTTATATACGAGTTATACGACGCCCTTAATACAAGCAGACAGAAGCAGACCCATTCCCACTGGCAGCACCCGTTCACGAGCATGACGCATGAACCAGCCATCGCTTCGCTCAACCATATTTGAGGGAACGTAACGACCCGCCTCACACGACACCACCGCAGAAATGTTTGAAGTGAGCATGACATACTAAAGCTACCCATATTAAGTCGTCGAGTCAGGAAGCCAGAAGTACGTTTTTAAGTAGGTAGGATACTTCTCACAATTTTATACTTAGAAAAGAAAATCACGATTCGAGTTTAATTAAAGGACTTTTATCGTATCGTATAGTATAGTATAGTATAATTAAAAATAGCATAAAAGGACTTATAACTAGGGTTGCCCCCCGCACTTTATAATAAAGTATTATATTTTCTCACAACGCACCGAATAACTTATGTTTTACCTTCGTTTGTAACTTTTTCGTTTGCAATTACAACTCTTAACGCCAGCATCGTCGTAAGCACTTCCAGATTTCAGAACGATTGTTGGACACAACTTACATTTCTTATTTGACACATATTTGGAGTGCTGAGTTCGCGAGTACGCGAGTTCACGGTGATGAGGCGACAGTGCCCCTCACCACCGGTGGCTCTACCATCAGGACAGACGAGCACCGCACTCGTATCGCCCCTCTTAAAACTTAGGATTCCTAAAAACTACTACGCTTATTACCACCGTTGACGGCTGTGTCGTCGTTTATAAGCATCTCTACGCTCATTGCATGAAAGTTGTATAATAACTTACCATTATTATTTGACACATATTTGGAGTGCTGAGTGCGAGAGTTCACGGTGATGTGATGAGATGAGATGATGAGACACCTCACTACCTATCGGTGGCTCGGCCATCAGGATAGACGGAAGCAGAGCACCTGTGTCGCCCCACTCAAAACTTAGGATTCCTAAAAACTACTACCCTTTCCACCATTAAAGGCTGTATCGTCTGAAATAAGTACCTTTACGCTCATAGCACAATAGTTGTATACAACTCACCTTTATTATTTGACACATATTTGGAGTGCTGAGTGCGCGAGTTCACGGTGATGTGATACACCTCACCACCCACCGGCGGCTCGACCATCAGGACGGACAAGCAGAGCAACTGTGTGGGCCTACTCAAAACTTATAATTCCTAAAAACTACTACGTTTTCCACCGTTAACGGCTGTATCGTCTGATATAAGCACCTCTACGCTTATTGCACGAAAGTTGTATACAACTCACCTTTATTATTTGACACATATTTGGAGTGCTGAGTGCGCGAGTTCACTGTGATGATGGCGACAGTATCCCTCACCACCGGTGGCTCGACCATCAGGACGGAAGAGCACCGCACTCTAATAGCCCCGCTCGCCGTCGGGGGCACTCGCACTCTAAGAACTCGCCAGGAGCGTCGAAGTCCCCCTGGCTGTATTTCGCTCAGCTCCGTCCTCTGCCATTGTTCTGGCTGAAACGTCTTTTACATTTAGTCAAAAGTAATTTACAATTATTTTAAGAACAATATTGAAATAGCTACTTCTTGACATATTTTTTATTACACAAAATTCTGCGAAACTCTTTTGACAGTGAAACGAAACATCTGAACGGATTGGAATGGTACGTGAAGTTTTAAAGTCAACAATACAACTCTGATATGCAAACTGTTTTCATAGTTCGCCTGAAAACGCTCATCGTGAAAAATAAGCATCGCATCGTGTATTTTTTGTAGAGCCTTTATATGGCTCTTTCACAAGGTACGGCTAAAAGAACTTTTCCTGTTCTTAATGGGGGCAGAAAAGAGCAAAACAGTCTCTCTATACTTTGCAAAAAAATTCAAACTCAGTAGCGGAAAGGTCGCGCAAAGGTTTTCACATCCACAGTGTTAGTGATTTTAAATTTAAATTGCAATGACTCGGGACTAGTTAAGCTTTCAAATTATGTTTTAAATGACTTTGTAATGGAATTCAAATTAATATTAGAGTTAAATAAATTCTAATACCCCTTCAGCCGTTTTCAACAAAGTTTTGAAACGACTATACTATGCATAACTTGTAACTAAAACCACCTTCGCACGGCCCATCAAAAGAAAATCTTTTAGTTTGAAAACAACATTTAAATCAAAAGAAAAAATGTATTTCAACTAAAATGATGGTGACAAAATTTAGTAAGTAGTCTTATTTTTTTCGTAATTTGATTTTCAGTATTGCGTCCACAAAAAAAGTTGTTCGTAATGATGAGTTCTTTCATTAATTTTTAGGTTGTGCGTTATTTTATTATACCCAGTTTGTAATTATTAAAAATCTTTCTAGAAAAAAAGTTTTTCTTCGTGGGCGTCTTAGTAAAATACAAAACCCGCTAGCCTCACCCACGCAGAAAGCCCATTCATTAACTGTCTAAATTCATCAAAATGAGTAATAAATATAAAACACCATTAACGAAACTCACCAAACGAATACTGGAAAGTAAGTAATGTCTAATTAGGCGTAAATATATTTTAAGGTATACTTCTGAGAATAAAGGAAGAGCATTTTGGCGAAATATGCCGGGTGTTTTAAAAGGCCATTACTGAAGATTTAAAGAGTACCTACCATGCTTAAAGTCGCTTAACAATGAACGTTCCTAATGGCAAACAAAGCGAAATACCGCTTGCAAAAACCACAGACTCTAACTATAGAAGTTTTATGATTCCGAGAAGATTATTACCATGTTATTATATTATCCACACTATCTCTTGCACTCATGTCATGATCATCATCATCATATCAGCCGCACGACACCCACTGCTGGGTATAGGCATCTTAAAGAACTCTGAGCCATATCTAATCTATGTTGTTTTCGAGATGTTTTCGAGAGTCCTTACGAATCGTCTCGCTCGCAGGTTCGACGACAACCTCCCGAACAAGCCGGGTTCCGAAAAGGCTTTAGCACCATAGACCACTCATGTGATAGTATAAAACATTTTTTTAATCAAATTATTTTTATAATACAAAAATATTTTTTAGTAAATAACATTGCATTCAGAACTTTTAAAAGTGCGCTCGCTGCGTTAAGCGGGACTCGCGCGCGGGTTGACATAGATTAGAGCTTACTCATGCACTGCTAGCATCTGTCCGTCAGAAAACCAGCAATCAATATTCCCCCGCGGTGTGCCCGCGCGGCATCTCGCTTAACGCAGCGGACGCCCTAAAACTGTGAAGTCGTCTATTTTCTTTTAAATTATATTCAATTAGACGAATATTGATTTATTTCTAATGAGTACATAATATTATAATTAATCAGCGTATGTCATAGCACCATTATTAGTCGAACAAAATAAAAGCATATTATGTTGGTTGTATAACTACTTATATCTACCGTTTTCATTGTGTCATTTTTAATGTTAAACGATTGTACCTAACCAAAATTCTTATTATTTATAATCCCTGAATTGGAACGGAATTGAACCCTGAATAGAATAAAATTATTCTGATGCTACAGGTATATACCTAGTTTAGTTTGTTTTATGTTTTCTTTGGCATCACCTTTGCCAGAAACACGTTCTGTCTTATTCAAAAATATTTCACAAAACTGGGGTGCAAGACTGTTCTAACAAAACCTGGTTTAAAGCTTGTAAACCAATCACAATACGGTGAGACTAAACGTTAAACTGTCACTCTGAATATGATTTGTGCTGAAATGGCGTTAGTCCGCAGTCTAAAGCCATGTTTACTTTGGCCCTAGTTTAACAAACGCACTCTGAATAAAACAGCTACTGTCTTATTCAGAGTGTGTTCGTTAAACTAGGGCCAAAGTTAACATGGCGTTAGACTGCGGATTAACGCCATTTTAGCGCAAATCGTATTCAGAGTGACAGTTTAACGTTTAGTCCCACCGTTTAAGGATTAAAAGGTGCATTGTGATTGGTTTACAAGCATTAAACCAGGTTTTGTTAGACCAGTCTTGCACCCCAGTTTTGTGAAACGTCTCTGAATAAGACAGCTACTGTGTTATTCAGAGTGCGTTCGTTAAACTAGGGCCAAAGTTAACATGGCGTTAGACTGCGGACTAACGCCATTTTAGCACAAATCGTATTCAGAGTGACAGTTTAACGTTTAGTCCCACCGTTTAAGGATTCAAAGGTGCATTGTGATTGGTTTACAAGCATTAAACCAGGTTTTGTTAGAACAGTTTTGCACCCCAGTTTTGTGAAACATCTCTGAATAAGACAGCTAGTGTTTAAGAATCATAGGACAAAATAACATATTTCCAACCTTTATACAGATCTTACCTTTTGTAGTTCGTTGTCGATGTACCAATTAATGTCCGACGGGGGCAGCGAGTAGTCCGAGGTACAGTTGAGGAATATCTGTTCCCCCGGCTTTAGCACCTTCGGCGCTCCAATTATCACCGGGTCCAGGTCAGGCATAGCTACGGGCAAAATTAATTTCGATACAATACAAGTTAGATGCCCAATACAGGCCGTTATTACTTCTCCCAAGGTTTGCCACCTCAATTTAATTGTATAGTTTGCCTTCTGATTATGTCCTGTTTCAACATTCATTGAATTGTTTCAACATTATGATGGAAGTGATTTCATAATCAAGAGGGAATTTTGAAACTTTAGTAAGTACTTTCCGGGAGATATTGATGTGGTTGGAGATGGATACTGAACTTGGACCGAATGTAATTTTGGCGTTAATTTGATTTTGAGGGCCACCGACCATTTGCCTTGATAGTGAACAGTAGCTCTCGTAGCTTTGAAAGTTCGAACTGCAAGTCCTTGCTACCGGTGGCTGTAACCGTTAGCAAGGTATTTTTATAGGTAACTAGCGGCCGACCGCGGTTTCACCCGCGTGGTTCCCATTCCAACAGGAATATCGGGATAAAAAGTCCTATGTAAAATCCTATGTTTTAATCCAGGCTATCTACTATCTGTGTGCCAAATTTCAACCAAATCTGTTCAGTAGTTTTTGCGTGATTGAGGAACAAACATCCAAACATCCAAACCCACAAACTTTCACATTTATAATATTAGTAGGATAGTAGGATTTACAATTCATTACCAATAAAAATATTCATTTATTTAAGTAATTTCCAAAATTAAACCTATTTCGGTTCAATAATAGATAACTAGTCCCAAATATAAAGAGACAAATTAAAATTTATATTTTTTTGTACAAAAAATTAAATGAAAGCTGTACAGTTTAGTACAAAAATTAACGTTAAATATATGTATTTTATCAATCTAAATCAAATTTGCTCCATCAATGACTTTAGACAATGACCTAGCTGATTTTTATCAAGGCTTATCTCGTGAGTGCTTTTCAGCTTTTCTTGACGCTGCGGCTACCTCTTTTGGTTAATCTTACCGATCTTTGATTGAAAGATGTCAATGTTTTTGGTTTTTCTTTTTAGACAATGCCCATAACTTTTGATAAATAAAATAGCTAAAAAGAACATAAGCATTCTTTTGGTTAGAATCAATTCGACATCCAAAAATGCAAATCTGTCTTTTACCGCGCTTCCTGCCCCCGTATTACAACCTCTTAAAACTTGTCAGTTTTCTGAATGGGTATCAATGCGTCTCTTTTATGTGTTATACAGTGAGAAAGAGATGTAACTAAAGCAATTCATAAACCTGGCAAGTTTTAAGAGGTTGTAATACCCCCCCCCCCCCCCTTCAACTTATTTGGGGGTGGTTAATTTCACAAAGTTGAAAGCTTTATCGAACTATATTTTACATCCACATTTGATTAAGGTATTTTTCCTTTATACACCGCAATCCTCACTGATGTTGAAAAGCTTCTGAAAAACCGTTTTCCCGTTTTCATATTTCGATCAGTTGCTATTGTACATCACCTTCACGAAATCTTTTCAAAATTAGTCTCAATCGTTTCTACATAAGGTATTATGATTCTGTAGATACTTATTCTTTGTCTCTTTATATCTGGGACACGTTAGTTATTATAAGATACATTAATTACCAAGGTAATAATATTATTCTTGTAACTTTATAAACCAAACATACTCAGATTTGATATAACCTAATATTACTAATATTCAAATTTACCTTGCTTCCCTGATCTTATGACTAATTCAATTAATTAGTTAGAGGATTGTTAGAGAAATTTGTTAGTTCAAGGATTCACAAAGTTTTACTGCTTAAATTAGGAAGTTGTAATAAAATATTTACATAATGATTTTGAGCCAACACTACTGAAAAATTGTAACAAGTTCTACTGCAAATGTTAATAAAAGAATTTTGTTTTTGTTGAATTGTGCAATACAGGTGATATTGTAAAAATCACGAGTGCGCACTGAATTCTAAGCAATCCAATAAATTATTTGTGTGTCAATCTTTAATTTTTAAATTTGAGATTTTTGCATTCACCATGCTATTTTTATAGAATACTAAATAATATACTAGAAAAAATACGACTTGCACCAGATCGATTCTCGGACGGGAATCGAACCCGCGAACTTTGGATATCCGGTCCAATGCTCTGACTGCTGAGCTACCAAGTCACTGTACAAGTGACTCGGTAGCTCAGCGGTAGCTCGGTATTCCCGTGCGAGAATTGATCTGGTGCGAGTCGTATTTTTCTAGTATATTATTTAGAATTGTATGTCAGTATTTTTTACAAATAATGGTAAAAATATTTTCTAAGAGTTCTCTTGCACATACAAGCAAAATTGCTAATATCGTAAGTAAGTACTGAACTTTAACGCCATAGGGATCCCAATTAGAGATGAGTTGGGTTCGACGTCGCTCCGGGCCAAATCTAATTGAATATATATCGTTATAAGGAATTAAGGAAAGGTAGGTAAATGTAGCTATAAATAGGGAACGACATTCGTGTAGAGTGTGCAACGGTAAAGGTTTCTAATTAAAATTTGGGTTTAGCGGAAGACTTCGAAATCGTAATAAAATAATAGGTCTTTACCTATGAAATTGCCGTATTGCAGTACAGACTTTTTAAAACAAAAAAAAGTTTTGATTGGCTATGAATTCTAAATTCAAATTAATTTTGTTTTAAAAATATGACATTCTATTTACAAAATCAGTCTTTTGTTTATTTATTAGCGTTGTATTTTCATTACATTTCAACATTTTTCCTCATAATGGATACTTCGAAATTTCGTGTAATTATGGAATATGAGTTCCGTCGTGGCACCAACGCGGCACAAACGACACGTAACATCAACGACGTTTACGGAGAGAACTGTACAAACGAACGTACAACCCGTTATTGGTTTGCTCGGTTCCGTTCTGGGAATTTTGACTTGAAAAATAAACCTCGTGGTCGTCCGGAAACTTTGGTCAACAATGATGAATTAAAGGCGATTGTGGAAGCAGATGAATCGCAATCTACAGCTGAGCTGGCAGCAGCTTTTGATGTTAGCATCAAAACAATATTGGTCCATTTGCGACAGATTGGCAAGATAAAAAAGCTTGATCGATGGGTGCCCCACTGCTACTTCACGACAACGCGCGACCCCATACTGCACAACAGACCGTCTCTAAGCTGCATGAGTTGGGTTTGGAAGCTCTCCCTCATCCGCCATACTCACCAGATCTTGCGCCTACCGACTATTACTTTTTCCAAAATTTGGACAACTTTTTAGCGGGAAAAAAATTCAATTCCCGAGAGGCAGTACAAAACGCCTTTGAAGAGTTTGTTGTCTCCCGTCCAGCTGATTTTTTCAAGAAGGGCATCCATAAACTGCCACAGCGTTGGCAAAGATGAATTGATTGCAGGGGTGATTACTTTGAATAAAAGAAATAAATAAGTTCGAAAAAAAAATACTTTAACTTTTTTCAAACAAAACGGCAATTTCATAGGTAAAGACCTAATATTTAAAAAGATTATGAAGTGCTTCTGAGCGGAAACTGCGTTGCTGTGGGGTGTAGTAGACTGTTTCCCTGCGAATTATTATTTCACGAAGATTTTCAAACTTCTTAAGTGAGCAGCGTGTTTACTAAATGTACCTTGTGAGGACGCCGATGGTGACGTTACAGGTCTGGTCGAACTCAGGTATAGTTAGGAGATGAAACAAATAAAGTGAGCACTACTTAATATACATCTGCAAGACACAGCGTCTCGGCCCACTTCGGGTCTATTTAGTAGTAACAATATAAAGCGAAAGCACTACAAAATATACCCGATTACGATTACAACAACTCTTGTACGCGCCAAAAATCTGGTATTTGATAGCAGTAATTTCAACTCTTATTGGTCTATGACTATTGACCAATACTCTAGACTAATACCTAGCCCATTATAATTATGGCAAATACGAGACCCGAAAAATTAAAAGAATATCTTCATACTTGTGCTATGCATTGTGCATGAACAGCAACAAAAATTTACAACGTTGAAGAAAGCTAACTACTTTAAGTGATAAATAAAGAACTTACACGATTACGTACAAATTAAATACAATGTGCAAAACCACAATAATTTTAATGACTAACTTATTAATAAAAAAATTCCCTTCTTGGGTTCCGCGGTCAAGCCAACAAGGAACCCTTATACTTCCGTCCGCGGCTTAGCTCAGAGGCCCTAAGTATTATAAAGCTGTAATTTAGCATGAATGTGTATATTGATCACGTTAAAAAAGTGTTAAAATAAAATCTCGAAAAAAACTTTTTTTAGTGTACCTGTACCTACAGTGGGCATGAATTTTTTTTTCTTTTCAAATTCATAGTGTTGTGTGTCATTGGATAGGTATTTTAATAATATTTTAGGTTTATAAATACTACTTTTTTATTTAGGGATACGTTTGCGAAATATTCAGTTTTAAAGTTCAAAATTTTGTTAAAGTCAAGTGTCCCAAGGTACCTGCAGAACCCTCTATCGTCCAAACTATACCCGAACAAAACCCTATGGGGCATCATCACCATAAGGCACATTCTGTTAACACGCGAATCAGTCAGTCAGTGCTCTGTCAAGATATATTTAGTAGTAAGTAATAACGAAACGCCAGCTCCTAAATATACCCGATTACGACACCCCAAATCGGGTGGTAGTAGTCAGGTTTTATTTTAAGCTTACTCCTAACTATACCCGATCAAAACCCTATGGGGAGCCTACACTAGGTATTTTAGTAAAGACGCGAGCAGATCGTTTGGCGACCATTTTTGACAAACACAAGTTCTTTATAAAGAGTGTCGTATAACAAAGTACCTAGTTTCTGGTAAGTATAGTTCAGCGCGCTAAATTATAGCTGTCTCTTCAAATAACTAAATTCAGTTATAGTTATTCTAGTGTTATAAATTAGTATCTAAATACAGATAAATTATCGCAAAATCCTTGCGGCAAATTTCTAATCTTAGTTCACAACTGTCTCACTATTGAATTATATATAACTGAACACTGATAAAGATAATTCCTCATGGGAGCTAAGTGACTAAACTGTTTAGTTGTATCTTGGTTTCGAATACGTCTAAGTGTAATTAAAACTTTACTTTACTGGTATTGTCGCATATACTTGTAACAAGCGGCTATCAATTGGTTTAGTGTTTGCACAAATAGTTTTGTATGAAGCCAATTAAACGGAAAAGAGAAGTGTGAGTGGTGTGAAATTTGGAAAATGTTTTATGAAATTTAATAACGTGGTTTGCTTATATTCACGTATGGAGTATGGAACCAGCTTGATTTGAAAACCTATGCAGATTTCAAATTATTATGCAGTCTAGTCTCACCAAGAACCTATTTTACTTAGAAACAGCTCTTGGTAGAATAGATGTTGAATTTACCCTTACTAATATTATAAATGCGAAAGTCAATTTGTTTGCTTGTTTGTTGTCTTAACAACTGAACCGATCATCATGTTGCATACACGTTATCAGGGGTACAGAGAAGGACATAGAGTAGGTACCTTTCATCCCGAAAAATTTTTTTTCCCGAGGGATAGAGAAAAAACTTTCCACACAGACGAAGTCGCGGGCGGTGGCTTGTTTTGTGATAATTGGTATACCCAAGTCTTGAATACTATTTACTGTCACAGTTCCTTCTTCATTAAGCAAGATATTGTAGAAGAACTTATTTTTACAACCTTTTTATAGCTTTTGATTCGCTCTCGAGAAATTGGAATGTTTGTATTGAAAAACTATTGACTGTTGCTTTCTTTTTTTGACTGATGATTTATCTTAAACATGTGTAATGTGTATGGTAATAATATGATTTGTTTTTTTTTTGTAATTTTTAGTTATCCTGACATTTTCTATATTATTTTACTTAATGACATACGATTTGAATCTTTTGTAATTTATAGTAATCTTGACATTTTTATATTTTAATCTAATACCATATCGAATATTAATTAACTATTTTTTATATTATTTTTTAAATTATTCTCCTATTTTGTTGTTCTGTTTTATAATTTTGCATGCTGTATGTTCAGCGAAACATGTTAGCCATATTATGATAACGACAACTTCGTAACCATGTTCCTAGCAAAATAAAATTATTCTATTCTATTCTCATAAATTCACTCTATTTTTCTAAATTAGATAAATTGAATGTTGTAGATTCGTTTTACAGTACATTGTATCTTGATAAAAAAAGCATATTTCATAGACATATTTCCAAGTCTTTAATAAAAAAAATTGTCATGTTGCCAACAGGATGACAGACTGATCTGCTAATACTCACAATTTGGCATGAACCAAAAGTAGTTAGAATCTGCTAACTAAGCTCTTTACTCTTGACTATATTCAATGAATATGGAACAGCTCCAGTAAGCCATAATTTTCAATTAAATAAAGATCTACTAGTCTGTCTACGGACTGGAATTAATTTTACTTCAAAACATCATTAGTTCCTAACTTAATACATATTCATTTATTATTTGTTGGAAGTTTTGATTACATTTGTTTCTACTGACCTTATTATTATTAAAGATATATT
Organism: Agriphila tristella; assembly: GCA_928269145.1. NCBI lineage: Eukaryota > Metazoa > Arthropoda > Insecta > Lepidoptera > Crambidae > Agriphila > Agriphila tristella. The sequence continues at coordinate 11,059,978 of OV743431.1, forward strand.
ATTTAAGATACTCTATTTTGTAAATAGAATAAGTTGTAGGTAATAGTGACAACTTAGAGCAACGCCGGCCGGGAACCCCGTGTTGCTCTGAGTAACAATTAAACTATAGGTATACAGGTTTTGTTATTTTATAAAATACCAAGAACAATAACATCATAAATATATATAAAAATTCAAAGTCCTGACTGACTGACTGAGATATCAACGCACAGCCCAAACCACTGGACCTAGAGACTTGAAATTTTGCACACAGATACCTTATACAGTGTAGGCATCCACTAAGGACGGATTTTTGAAAATTCCATCCCTAAGGGGATGAAATAAGGGATGAAAGTTTGTATGAAAGTCCCTCAGTTTCGGAGCTAGGATCTCCAAATATTGTGTTTAGGCTGATGATTGAAAATAATTAAATAGGGAACGGGAACGGGAACGGGAACGGGAACGGGAACGGGAACGGGAACGGGAACGGGAACGGGAACGGGAACGGGAACGGGAACGGGAACGGGAACGGGAACGGGAACGGGAACGGGAACGGGAACGGGAACGGGAACGGGAACGGGAACGGGAACGGGAACGGGAACGGGAACGGGAACGGGAACGGGAACGGGAACGGGAACGGGAACGGGAACGGGAAAAGAAACGGGAACGGGAACGGGAACGGGAACGGGAACGGGAACGGGAACGGGAACGGGAACGGGAACGGGAACGGGAACGGGAACGGGAACGGGAACGGGAACGGGAACGGGAACGGGAACGGGAACGGGAACGGGAACGGGAACGGGAACGGGAACGGGAACGGGAACGGGAACGGGAACGGGAACGGGAACGGGAACGGGAACGGGAACGGGAAAAGAAACGGGAACGGGATACTAACGGGATTGTAATAAACTAGCTTCCGCCCGCGACTTCATCCGCGTGAATATTAAAGAACGTCCTTAGGGAACCTTAAACCAGGATCCGACCAGCCGTTTTTACGCGATCAGGCGGGTCCCCACCAAGCGCGCTGCCTCGCGAGGCAAGACGTTTGCCGCGTGTGGCGGGCCTCGCACGAGGCTGCTCGCTTGGTGGGGATCCGCCTGATCGCGTAAAAACGGCTGGTCGGATCCTGGTTTAAGGTTCCCTAAGGACGTTCTTTAATATCCACGCGGACGAAGTCGCGGGCGGAAGCTAGTAACATCATAAACAGTAACGTTTGTTCTAAGATTTTTACAAAAAAAACAAAAAAAATTACTTTCCATACCAATGTCCGAGCAGTATGAAAAGTCGATATTTTTTAACATTGAAAATGTTTTTTCGATCGCTTCAGTAAGGTACCCAATTTCAGCCAGAGTGAGACATCGCCCTGGTTCCGTGAGTTTTGGGTCTACGTGTATGATGTCAAAAGATGCGTCTCAGCGAGGGCTACAATACAGCGAAAAAAAAATTGAAAAAGTCAAAAACTTTTTTCGAAAATCGCATAAATGTAGAAAAATGACACAATTTTTCGGGGTCTTTTCTCACTAAATCGACAATTTCTTAAAAACGAAAAGCGATATCGAAAAAATGAAAAAAAACCCCTAGAGATATTGAGTTAGGCTACCTATTGAAAATAGTATATGTCCCTGACTCTTACGGTCTGGGCTGTAGCTTATCCCTTATGTAGCGAAATGTTGTGATACCGCGGGCGAGACGTGCGCAGCGCGGGATAATAATAATACGTAGTACGATTGAAGTTTGTAGTGTTTTATATTTTGTATTATTTAATTATTTTAACATTTTTTTAAATAAAAAAGTATGTAGATATAAATTAAAATCATAATATTGATATTGATTAGCTCTAGCAGGTCAACAGATGGTATGACGTGAATAGAGCGTGAAGCAAGTGTTGATTCCAGATCTAGTCAAAGATTTAAATCGTTAGATACGGCGGCGCGGTGGTACCATAGTGTGACTGCACTGAAATGTCTCCATAAGTCCATATTCAAGTAAGTGACGTCGCTTACTATGTGAAAACGAAAGAGAAAGTAGTGTTAGCAATAACTGTAGGAGCAAAAGAGATGACGCTATTATCTCCAGTACACGTGCTAGGCGTCGTAGTGAGTTTTTGTGTGTAGATAAACGGATAAACGAATCTTGAGCGAAAGTTGAACAGAAGAGAGCTTTTAGTTTGAGGCCCGAGGCTCAATAGGTACTTGCGAGTAGATACAGAAAAGTAGATCCAAAATATTATATCGTGGGTTGCTGTTATTTTAATTTCGAGATTTGAAATTACTCGATTAATCACGTCTTTCTTAGTGACTCTGCGATTCCAAATGATTTTTTACAACGATCTCTGAATGAGTGTGATGATGGTGCCTAGGTAAACATAGTTTGCAATTGCAATAAAATGAGGGTTGTAATCGCACATTCGAGTGATGAGAAGTCGGCACGAGAGTCTCGCATGCTGCATTTGATTTTGATTTTTTTTATTAGGGTTAGTTTATGTAGAAATTCAGATGTTTTAGTTTTACATAGTACATAGGTTACCTTTCAATAAAATATTAATGTCTATAGGAAAGGAATTAAAAATATATTCTGTTAAATTCATTAAATTCATTTTCAATGTACCAGAATGTCGTGAAATGCACGAGATCTGTGAATTTTTGTCTGTTTTCGAGAAAGTCGTAGAACAAATTAATGTTGTTAAATATGATGTTAGTAATCTACTCCTGCGAGGTTGTTGGTGTTTTACAAATAACCCTGTATTAGACAATATCACAAACTCTGTTTCTGGTTCCAAAGTAAATAGCTACATAACTTGTGTAATGGAAATCAGAGACAATGGTGGAATTACAAACACCAAGACTTTAGCCAATATAGAAAAGTTCGGTTTTCTAAATTGACCCAGCCGTGGATCGAACCCGGAACCTCAGAGATGGCGACACCTTGAAAACCTGTGTTAACCACTCGACGGAGGTCTTCAAATTCATGTAAGTCAAAATTCAAGACCATCGAAATCCAGTGAATATTATGATCACGGTAGTGTCAGTGGCTCTATCGTTAAAAATACTAGATGAGTACATTATTTTATCAAATAAATCTCATTTTATATTATGATCAGTGTAATGTAACTAACGAAAACAACTGCAAATAAAGCCGTGACACACACTTATAGATCACACATGTAAACTCCTTTCGAAATTAAAAAGGTGTTTTATTTATCACTACTTTTTGGTGTTTTAATCACCCAATCACCAACGACGCACTATGCATAAGATTTTATATTCTCCAGTCTTGCAAAATAGCAAAACAAAACACGTAGTTAGATACCGGGACGCTTGATATGAATAAAATATGGAATCATAAAGAGTGCAACGCGCGTGAAACTGGCGATGCTGTGAACTTAATCGTGTTACTTCGCTAGTGACGCTACCGGCGAATGTGTGTAACTATTTAGATAATTTTATGATTTGGATACTTTGCCTTTGGGAGCAAATTCGCTTTTTTTGCGAATTGGTTAGACAGTGTTTCTACAACGTTTAGAGCTAAGTGTGGGGTAAGACGTAGATGTAGGACTTTAGATTTATTAATAAAACTCACTCGTATGCTTGACTCAAGGCAGGGTTTATTTTTGGAAACAAAACTGGCACATGCAACTTGAAATTTAACTCAAAATACTTAGAAAAGTATGGAACACGACCCATACACATGGTGTCTTAATAAAAGAGAGAGCGGGAAGCGCCCCCCCCAAATGAAGCAGTGATGTACAATAAAAATAGTGTTGGGTAACATGCCAACACTAAGCTTAGGCACTTTGTAGGCATTAAATCTTGTAAGTAGGAACTAAAAAATGTCTCATCTATTTTTTAGTTGGGTTCACAGAAAAAAATATCTTAGACGCTCAACTGAACAAATTAAGTTATTGAGTATAAAACTATTATGTTTCAAAGCTGCTTTGATTTTATTTTATTCCTTTATTATCTACTCATCACTTTGAAACCTGACTTTTTGCCTTATACAACCTGAAAGAATATTTAAAAAGGTAGCTTGATTGCTACCACACTGCTTTAATTTTCCATATTTTTCTAAACATCAGTGAGAATGCAGTCACTCGCAAAATGGAACATTGGATATGAATAAAAGATGAGATCATAAATGGCGCAGCGTGTGCGTCAAATGCCGTGACTGCAAACCAAATCGAGTTATTATAAAGGGCTTCTGTGTGCAACAAAATGTTGCATAACTTTACACTTGTATTGCATCCTATTTCTACATCCTATGTGCATGTATATGTTTTGTCTGAGGGTTGAACCACATATTCTGTAAACACGGAATCGAATTGTTTCATAGTCTTGTTATCTTTCGCTACATCGTGTATCTGTGGCTCTCTTTTCGTCAATCAAAAAACATCGTTTGCTAGAACGAAAATATGCTGCACGCGGTGCTGTAATACTCTTAGGCTCGGGGGAACCACTTGATTTAACCTAAACTTAATCAAACACAAACTTATTTTTATCAGGGGGCCAAAACTAGAATTAAGAGTTAATAACATTTTGTTACCTAGGTTACGCCGGTAGTTGATTGCATAAATGGCGACGCTGTGACCGTGTCAAATAAAAACTTATCTGTGTCTGTTAAAATTAAGGTTAAATCAAGATGAAGCTTCAGCTTATAAGTTCGTAGATAGAAGACGACTGACGACTCTTGGACCAAACCAAGCTATATTGTCAATATTCTACAGCAGTGTTTCCCCATTAGTAGTATTCGTACCCCCAGGGGTACGCGAGGTTGCATCAAGGGGTAAGCGCAGAAATCTTATTTACATCTGATTTATTTTTTTATTTATGATTTCTGCAATAAGAGGTACGCGAGTTTCAGGTTCACGTTGAAAAAACTTTGGGAACCACTGCTCTACAGTATCCTCTACTACTACTACAACGTACGCAACGTACGCCTATCGTATCAAAACAAAATGACCTAAATGCTTAGAATAAACAGATTATAATTTTTAGTTTATAATAGGGTACAGATCTTTTATCTCACGAATACGGCTCGGCTATGAATATGTTAGGCGGGCCCTTGCACATTGTTTTAATGTGCGTCTGCAAGTTCTCGTAACGCATACTAAAATAATGTGCATGTACACGCCTAACAACATCCATAGCCAAGCCGCATTCGTAAGACAAAACAACTGTAAGTACCAACTTACCAACAACGGTCATGTGCTTCGTCTGCCTAGCTATCTGGAACTTGGGTCCTTCCGTGGAGACTTCACAGGTGTACGCAGCCCTGGTGGCTACTGGTGGAGGCATCACCTTCACCATGCAGGAATCAGCTTGGCACTCACCGCCTTGCACCATTATGTCTGTCACGTTGAACAGACGTATAGGAGGCTGTGGAATTAATGCAGGAGATAACAAGAGGTGAAGGTTCAAGAATTATTTTATTCTAAAATGATCAAAAATCTAAGCTTTGATTGATTTATAGTTCAAGTCAGTTCCGTTTAGTCCCCCGTGACCACGGAAGCTGAAAAGGTGCCGAAACGTCGGGGAAATCAAAAATCAAACCAAATACCAAATAATTACCGAAGTACTTTCAATAAAACCGCGCTAGTATTCGTTAAAAAGTGTTTTATTTCGTGATATTAACTATCTTGAAAATACAAAAATCCCTTTTTGCGTAAACATAATATTATGGACATTCAGCCTTTAGGTTCATAGTGTATTATTACTTTAGCGGTCTTTCGGTACGGTCTTTCGGAATCTTTATATCGTAATTTCACAAGACAGAGTGACATAAAATCGGTACCTACATTATTTCAATAAATGCAAAGAAAACCTAAAAATTATGACTTCGGTTTTGCAAACTCACCGAAAGTGAATTAGTTAATTAACCACCGAAAAATGTGACCGTCAGTTCTCTACATTTTTATGTAAGTAATTAAGTTAAGTAATAATGTAGGTACTGAAAAAGTAGTATTGTTCGCAATATAGTTTGAACTCTAGTTAGGAATAATTATGTTAGGAAATTGGAGGAGCTCGGTGGCGCTTTGGTTTACCGCCTGGCCCAACGATTGCGGCGGTTAAGCAACGTTCGCAAGAGTCGGTCATGGGATGGGTGACCAAAAAATTATTATCTCGACTCCTCCGTGCTTCGGAAGGCACGTTAAGCCGTTGGTCCCGGCTGCATTTGCAGTCGTTAACACCCACCAATCCGCATTGGGCCCGCGTGGTGGGTTATGGCCCATCCTCCTTACCACCCATAAGGAAGGCCTGTGCCCCAGCAGTGGGGACATTTAAAATGGCTGATGGACAATTAAGTTAATTTGTTGTATAAATACAAGGTCATTTTGTTTTCACCATCCAAATTTTGAGGATGTGTTCAGTCCATGAAACTGAACAACTTTCTCTAACGAACACATGGTCAAATATGTAAAATAAAAATCGACTTTCCATACAAATCAAAGAGATCACGTGATCAATTTAGTATGGGATGGCCAAAATTTTGTGGTGAAATTTGACACGTTTCTTATGCCTGGGCCACACACATCGCGATAACATTCGGGCGATAAACTTCGTCTTCGTTCTACGGCGAATCGTCGCGGCCACATAATGCGCGTTGTAAAGTTTATCGCGATGTACGAGCGATGTACAAACGCAAAAAATGGACGCCGCGGTTTCTTTGTATTTTATAGCAAACAAATTACAAACACGCTGCAAAATAAGAACTTAAAAATTTGTATAATTTTAGTTCTGAAATATGATTATATTTCAGAACGTAAATTATACAAATCAAATAAAATATCAACTGCAAAAAACTGCAAAAAAAAAAACAAAGGAAAACAACATTAACAATAGCTATACTAAAAATGTTATTCAGAATCTGAAATATTAAAATTGATCAGATTTTGATCAGCATTCCACAACAACACGTCCGCTAGGCATGATAGGTGCGGGCTGACTGAAGTGTGGCCGCGCAAGCGAAGTTCATCGCGATAAAACCCTTTGATGTGCGAGAGTTTACCGACAGCGGAGCGATGTGCTTGAAGCTTCGCCCGAAGTGCCGAATTATTCGCGTATATTTGGCTACATACATCGCGATAACCCGAATATTCGCGTTATCGCGATGAGTGCGGCCTAGGCATTAGAGAAAGTTGTTTAGTTTCACGGACTGGACACATCCTTAAAAATTTGGATGGTAAGTTCAAATGTCCCGATATAGTATTTTAATACCTTTTGCGAGGGGTTGTATCTGAATATTTCGTTCATATCCCTGTACCACTTGACTGAATGTAGCTTCTGGTCATCCATTTGGAAGTGGCAGCTCAGAACCGCTGGCCTCCGAGGGTCAGCGAAGAGAGGGACCTTCAGCTGTGTGATCTCGTGTGCTGATGTTATCACTGGAAACAAAGTTCTAAGTAAATATTCTGTCATATCACACCTAACAGATAATTTTAGACAAAATCTGTTCTATTTTTACATTAAGGCAGTTGTATGACCGAAAGTGGCACCCTCAGAGGTTTTTATTTAATAAGTTATTAATAGAAAAAGATTTTGATAATGATTTACGTGGAGTTTTTTGGTCCTATGGTCTAGTATTTTAAAAAGGTATCACTACATGCCCTCGTAGTCATTCGTAGAAGTAGATATCAAATGTGTCAAAAACGGCCACTTTTAGCAGTTTTGCTATCTACTTCGAGCAGTGACTACGTGGGAATGTAACGATGCCATCTAGATAAAAATACTAGACTATGGGCCCTAAAAATTCCACGTAAAATATTATAAAAATTGTGTATTAGAATTATAATATTCAATAAAATTCACCGCGGCGCCACTTTCGCTTAGGGTGCCACCTTAAGCCAGAAGATAGGTGCTTAGCGGAAAACGTGTGCAACTGCATCTAGTTATATCTTTTTGACGTCTTCACGTTTTTTCACGTTTTCAACAAAATTAAAATTCTTGTTTACCTACATAAAAAATAAAAACAGGAGAAATGTCTATCTCGTCACTAATGTGTACCTTGAGCGCAAAAATTAATACGTTTGATGGTCGTGACTATGGCCTACAAAATTAGGTACCAAATATGATAATAATCGATAATGATATTGATCACTTTTATAAACAAAAGTACTTAAGTACTTACTTAAGTACTTAACGTACTGTAATTTTGTTAGGTTGAATGTTGCGATAATAATCGAATATTTTTTCCAGACAATATAAATGATACTGAATGCGTCCATCGTCTTTTTTCACTTTTATTTCAATGAACAGTACGCGCGTTAATCTAATAAGTGTATAAAAACAATTCTTATCTACAACAGGTGAAACAAACAGGTGGGAAACATTTGATTGCCATTTGGGCTAGCGCGGTGCCAAACATGGCTCCATTCTCCTAACCTAATACAAAATATTGTTTTTTGACACAGTTCCCTGTAACGAAAACGCAAAAAGTACTACTGACACCATTAGGACAGGATTATTATACCTACGTTAAAATTTGCAGAATCCAGGTTCAGTTCGTGTGTTTATAAGTATTTTAGCAAATATGGCAAACACGCGAACATTTGGACGCACATGGGGAATATGCTATGGCAAGCTCTGATGCCATTTATAACAACAATTTTAAAATAGTTGTGTTCCGGCAGTTAGCGGTAAAGATAACCAGTTCCTCAGTGATGAGGATTCCGGGTGTAGTGCGCTTCCACCTTCGGCCTTATCGTTAATAGGTGAGGGGAGGGCCAAGCACTATCCCGTTGTGTAAAAAAAACCTTAACGTCCGTCATCATATCATCATCATCATATCAGCCACACGACACCCACTGCTGGGTATAGGCTTCCCCTAAGGATCTCCACGACGATCGGTCCTGCGCTGCCTGCATCCACTGGCTTCCCGCGACCTTCACCAGATCGTCGGTCCACCTTGTCGGGGGCCTACCCACGGAGCGTCGTCCGGTGCGCGGTCGCCATTCCAGAACCTTTCCGCCCCAACGGCCATCGGTTCTTCTCGCTATGTGTCCCGCCCATTACCACTTCAGCTGAGCAATCCTTCGAGCGATGTCGGTTACTTTAGTTCTCCTACGGATCTCCTCGTTTCTGATTTGATCACGTAGGGAAACGTCCGTAGTTGCGATAAAATAATTATCTAATTGTTCTAAAAGACTTTTAGTAGCTCTACAAAAGATCTTTAAATAATATCTTAATAGATATATTGCGTAACTATTTGCAATATTGACAAACCATTAACACCGTAGGTAGTTGGACTATGAAAATTTCTGAAAGAGAAATAGTTTGATATCGGGTATTCTTCTCTTCTCATTACAGTACTAAATTGGAATAGTTATGGAAACAATCCTTATCAGTCTATTTCACTGCAAAAGTTAACTCTGAAGTAATAGTTACAAATGATTTATTTCTTTGTTTAAAGTTAGTTGGAGTTTTCCTTTCATCAAGCAGTTTGAATATTAAAATACTTTATTAAGGACTAGCGGCCGCCCGTGGTTTCACCCGCGTGGTTCCCGTTCCCGTGGGAATATCGGGATAAAAAGTACTCTATTTTTTAATCTAGGCTAACTTCTATCTGTGTGCCAAATTTCAACCAAATCCGTTTAGTAGTTATTGCGTGATTGAGGAACAAACATCCAAACATCTAAACATCCAAACCCACAAACTTTCACATTTATAATATTAGTAGGATAATTCACATACCAATAATTATTGTTAATAAATATCTGAAGTTACGTTTGTTTGTCCTTAATGTGAAAATAAAAGCACATACCTAGCTAGAAAACTCAACCTCACACACCTGGCTTTTAGAAAATTTTGTATACCTCCTTTTATTTATGGGTGTTGGTGAATAAGTACAAGACTAGATCATCATAAACCAAATGTTAAAACAAACCATTCAAAATAAAGATAGACTAAATACATAAATTGTCTTTAGGTAATTTTATTGCCCCTACGATCGAATCTTATTGTCGGGTCTTTTAATCTTATTGTTTTTAAGAAATTGTCTATATAGGAAATAGTATATAACACAGTCATTCGACTACATAATAAACGTCCCTCAGTTTATTAGATTCACCCACTGTAATCGACTTTACGCCAGGTTGAATTGAATAGAGTAGCACCCGAATTCCCTTCCCTATTTGAGGATATATTAAGTAGAATTGTTTATCAGTTTAATTTAGTTTCATGAACATGACGTGAAGAATACGTTGCTTATAGCCTAGGAAGTAGTGGCAAAAGGTCAAAATTTTTCATTAGATGAATTCACTTAGCACATATTTAGCTTAGGTAAAACTGAGCTGATTTAGCCCGGTAGCCATCCTCCCCCCCTTGGCAGGTAGTGGGGGGTGATATTCAAAGTTTCACGCCACCGCACTTCAGAAAAAAAATCATATCTCCTTCAATATACCTATCACCTCGAGTGTGGTATCATTTTATGATAAATTAGGGATTGGGGATTCATTTTTGAGACATTTCATGTACAGTTTCATAGAAAAAAGGTAAAATATTAACGATAGTATCAAAATCTCTTTGCTATTTTAAATTAACTGTTTAAGGATTAGAACGTCTCTTGGGAAAATAACATAAATTATCATCATGATTAAATACCATTTTAATATTAAAGTTTGAAGATCAGTTCTTCCGAGTATGACTTCCGAGTCATCTTTTAACTGACGATATAACTAACCCCAGACCATTGTTTTTTGTTTGTGATGTCCTCAAGTGCGTAATTACACCATTTGTGTCTTGGACGTCTCGGAACTCTCTTTTCCGGAATTTTTCATTCGAGAACAAGCCGAGCTATTCCGTAATGAAACTCGCTACTCACATCGAAACTCACCTAACGAGTTTGATATTAGAAATAAGATAATAATAGAATACATAATTAATTGCAAGAGATTTTAAGTTGCTTCTGTAGTTATCTTTTTTTTCAATTGATAAAGTTACCTACAATTATCTAATTCCAATATCAAACTCATTAGAAGTGAGGTATCTTTCGAAGTGAGTTGAGAGAATAGTTCTTTTCGTTCGTTACGTTCTTTCGAAGTGAATCGCTCGGCGTACAAGCATGAGCACTCGACAACAAGATAATAACATGAATTATTTATTGATCAACAATATCTCTAGCCCTCTATTCTTTTAAAGAGTTCTTTAATTTCTTTTTAGGTTTCATTCATTTAATTTAGTACATTTTTTTTTTTGTTTTCGGAAATTTTCTGGTGATTTCAAATATATGTAGGTATAGATGTACTTAATCGAAGTAACTGTTATACATCTGTTTGAAAACAAAAAATAAACATGTAATTTATAAAGCTACACCATAATAAGAAAACTATACATTTCAAAAATACTCGTTAGCTCTCATTGCATCCTAAATGTGCATGCAAAAATATATTTAACTGAACAGCAAATTCATTTACAAAGGAACATTTATCTTATCTCGCAACTTCAGAAATAGTTTTACTAAAATATGGTTTTGGTATGTAAATGAACTGGTGTTACTACTCCACTCGAGAGAGGGATTTCGTTAAACAACGATGCAATGCATTCATAATGAGTTACTATAATGCAGCTATAAGCAAACAAAGCAACGAAAAAATTTCGTTAAGCTCAAAAAAATCTGAAAAGTATTTGAGAGTAAGCCAACGTCATAAATTTGTCTACAGTCTTAATAAATAAACTTACGTTTCTTTTAAAACGTTTAAATTGCCGACTATCCACTAGTGTTGCATTGTAAAGAAAACGTGACTGCAGTCTTTTTGTGGTGGAATAATAAACGAGATGCTATTTTAAATGAGAGAGAAAGAAGAGAATATACGACAACATACATTACCCGGCGATGTAACAAATGCGATATGTACTCTGTTGGACGGTGAGATATAAGAATTGCACTGAGGAAAAATAACAGAATTGGATTTATTTATACCTAGCGGCCGCCCGCGGTTTCACCCGCATTGTTCCCGTTCCCGTGGGAATATTGGGATAGAAATTATATTATGTTATAATTTAAGCTATCTACTATCTGTGTGCCAAATTTCAAACGAATCCGTTCAGTAGTTTTTGCACACGGTAAAAACAGATTTCTTATAAAAAGACAAATTGCTTTGGCTTAAGACATATTTATTAAATCAAGAAAATGATCATCTCCCTATAGACGCTAGACAATAATTTCTTCGTTATAGTAAATAATATTCTTAAAAATATTTAGTTGTTACAAGAATAATAAATTTATTCCCAGACACGTGTTGTTTCATTCAAGATACCGTTATTTTGTACAGTCAAGTAAATGTATTCTTGATACGAAAAATCTTATATATCTCTTATAGACTAACCTTACTTAGAGTAAATTGTAATTTTACTCATAATAAGTAAATGTTTAGTTGGCATAAGTAATTACTGATTTTTGATGAAAAAAATAAATTGAGATTTTGTGTATTGAACGAAGATGTATATTTTGTTGTTGTTATATATTAAGTAAGTAAGTGGAGATAATTGGAGAACACCGATGACTTCCTTTTCCTTGAATTCCTGACAAAAATCAAGGTAAAAGTGCTCGAAAGAGGAGTGGAGTCCGGGAAGCCGTTCCAAGTAGAACGCGACAGCCAGAGGCAACAAACCCAATTGAGATTGACATAACAAAATTAATTCCAGCTACTTAAAGAACTAGATAAAAATCTTAACACCGCGGGTCAGATCATGATGTCAACAAACCCACTAACTTAACTCTAACTTAATGGACCGTGTTGTGCCAGATCATACCAATCCACAACTTGGCCAAAATTGAGTTACATACACCATCCAACGTGAAATCGTCTCTATTTTCATGTGGCTAAGTTTGATTTCAATCTGACAATCAAGAGCTAAGTTATCGAAAAATAAAGTAATACGGGAACCAACCCACAGTATGAATAAACTTGTACTACATTTCGTGAAAACATACCAAACTTCTTGAATCGTTTTTAGCACAAAATATTATGATGTTTTTTTTGCCGGTACACTACATGCCACTTGGAACTCGTCTTAAATCGCTAAATTTATTGTAAGAATGTACCAAAATCACTTGGTATATTTTGGCAATAAAAAAATCTTGTCAAAATTATTGCAAGTATGCATCAAAAGCACTTGGTATATATTGGCAATAAAAAAAATGCGTCAATGTTATTGCAAGTATGTATCAAAAGCATTTGGTATATTTCGGCAACAAAAAAATCAAGTCAATGTTATTGCAAGTATGCATCAAAAGCACTTGGTATACTTTGCCGATAAAAAAACGTGTCAATATATTAGTCAATGCAATTCAAGCTTCTTCTAAATCTTGTAAAACAACAATTCTTTATTAAAATAATTCTGCCAAAATGTGCCAAAAAGTTTGGTTGGTATCTATTTGAAATAATTCGCGTCAAAGTATTAGTTAAATCATTTCAACATTTAACAATTCTGTATTTAAAAAAAATCAGCCAAATTGTGCATTTCAGCATTGCCAGTGTAAAAAAAACTTCTTATTATAAGAAGTTTTTTTATACTGCTTTTACCTGCTTACCCCCCTCTTACTCCTAGAGAGCTACTGCACCTGCAAAACGAACCACGCAGCATCAAAGCACCAGCTTTCGCAACTCTAACTCCTAGAGAGCTACCGCACCTGCAAAATGAACCGCGCAGCATCGAAGCACCTGCTTTCTCACCTCTTTCTCCTAGAGAGCTACCGCGCCTGCAAAATCAACCGGGAAGCATCGAAGCACCTGATTTCTCATCCGTTACTCCTAGAGAGCTACCGTGCCTGCAAAACGAACCGCTCAGCATCCAAGCACCTGCTTACTCCCCTTTTACTCCTAGAGAGCTAAAATCCAAAAAGGGCCTTACTGCATCTTCGTTTTCTAAGGTGGCGGTTGTAGATGTTAGAGATCAGTTATCAGCATCCAATAGTAAAAGATGTGTATCGCCTGTTCCTTCTATGTCACCTGAAACAAAAAAACTATTCCAAATATTAGAGGGTGATGGATTTGGCAGCGACGACTCAGTAAAAGACCCAAATTACGAAGTTGACGAAGATGACACTGACTGCAGTGATTTAGAAGAAGGACAAAAATGTTTTCAAAGAATCAATGTGGAAGCTGAAATAAATCAAGTGTCTGGAAAAATACTACCAATAAAAAAAGTCACGAAACAAAGTCATTCAAAGCCAAGAAATGAACAGCATAATGATTTGAACAGAATTGAGAGAGATAATTGCGCAGAAAATGCAGTACGTGATGAGGTACAGAGTGGCGCAATTAATGAAAGAGATGGTGCTAGGGACATGAACGATATGGCAAATGAAGAGATGGATACTAGAGAAGGAATACCTAAGAGAGGCAGAAAACGCAAAGGAATCTTCTCAAGAAATGAAATAAAACAAAGAAAGTTTGATAACAAGTCTTATACTGACCGAAAATATAATTTAATTGAACCCAAAGAGTTTAAGAATGCACAATGTTCTTGCAAGAGAAACTGCTCAAATTTAATACCTACAGAAGAAAGAAGAAAAGAATTCAATACATTTATGCACTTAGGCTCGTACACTGCGCAGTTGCTTTACATAACTTCTTCTCTAGAAGAAATTCAAAAGAAACGTACATACCAACCTAGGGCCCTATATTTGAATCGCTTGGCTGGCATCGAGCGCTCGTTTCTACTGATTTTCGTTCGACAGCTCATACATTTGAGTTGATTTGTCGAACAAAAATCTGTAGAAACGAGCACTCGACGCCAGACGAGCGATTCAAAAATAGGGCCCCAGATCCTATAAAAAAATCCAAACCAAAACAGTTCACCCGTGTTTATAAACTGGGAGGTAAAATAGTTTGTAGGGAAATGTTTTTAAGGACACTACAGATAACTAACTAACAAATACTTACTCTTGAAAAAAGATTTCAAATATTCCATTTTTATGCGGGTTGATTTTGAAAGTGAATTTAACGAACTTTTTATACAAAAGAGATTAGTAAGGGGAGGAGAAGAAGTTGAAATAGTGACGAGTGAATTGGTTCCTTTGTGTCCAAACGGCAAAGAAATAGCGCAAGCAAAACTCGACGATCTCAGGTCCATGCAACATCTTATCCCCGCAGATTGTAGTGCTTTCTACGATAATTTAAGAGGCAACAATCAAGTTCACGATGATGTAGATGGATACGGGACTATGCCTGACTTTGATCTTGAAGAACACGATATAATTTAATAAGATAAGTTTATTTTATTCTGTTCACGAGATCTGTTCTCGTTCTGCAGAAAATAGGATTTAATTGTGTTTTTTTAATAACTCAGTATTTTATTATTTTTTGTTTTATTTCCTTAAAAATTGGTTTATCATTGGTATATCGAATTTTCAACTCTAAAATATTAATAAAACATCAGATATGATGAAAAAGGTTACTGGTACATTTTGGACCTATTTGCTAAATGGCATTTGTATGACATATCCTATTTCGTCAGAATGTACCAAGTGAGTTAAATGTACTTTTCCCAATTTTTTTACCTAGTACATTAATCGTTTATGCCCTAATCTAAAACATTACTCCCACATCTTTATAATAATAAAGTCTTTGTTGACATAATAAAATAGAAAACAGTAAATAATGTATGTCAAACTTTAAACCTAAATATCTCGGAACTATGTTGGTGTGGAATGGTAGCTTTTGGCACAACACGGTCCGTCATCTTAAGTTAAATACATTGCTCTCTTACATTTTTTTTAAGAAGAAAAGAAAAGATACTCTCGACTTCAGGATAATAATCTTTGTTGAAGGATAAATTTCTCAAAGTAAAAATGTTATCGTGTTTATCGAAAACTATGATTACGTTGTTTTAAAATTTTAGTATTTCTCTGTTTAAAACAAAATTTCCATAAGCCGAACAAAATCATTTCTGAGAACAAGAAATACAATTTTGTTTTTTTAAATTAAATATATTAAATTCGTACTCCAACTTATTACTAAATTATTTTGGGCCAAAATTGCATGTCTAAAAGTTAGACCGAATGTTTTGATTGAAGTAAATTTTTACTCAATTGTATAATTTCTTATGCTAGACCTAAAACGAAAAAAAAATATAATGAATACACATTTTATCTTAAATTAAATATTATGTACTTCATAAACAATAAACTTTCTCTTAATCGAAGAAAATGATTTTTTGAAAAAGGGATATCTAAATCCAAGTAACTTGTAGTTGATTTAAGATTATTTTAATTTGATGCAAGAAGATGGACATTTCTTGATTTAAATTAAGTCAATGTAATTGATATAAGTTAAAATAAGCCTTGAAACAAAAATATATCTCTTAATAATTAAGAAAAATATTGTCTGAGTGAAAGTTGAGCACTATTTTTGTTTTAAAAATATTGCATTGGCCTAAGTAAATATATTTTTAGAATAACCAAATATTTCAAGGAATTGGTCTTTCTTATTTAAAGAAATCCTTTTTTACTGTGCATGATTGAGGAATATCCAAACATCTTTACATCCAAACATCCAAACCCACAATCTTTCACATTTATAATATTAGTAGGATCTGTGGAGATACGTTAAATACTCGTAAAATTAACACGAAACTAAAATTTTATGAAAAAAAAAAGGAAACGAGTTTTGCAATTTTTTCTTACGCAGTAGGTCATGTTAATTATGCGGCAATAATATCTGACACCAAAGGATCATTACTATTTAGCGATGAACTATTTTCAGCTGTGCAGTGTTTTAGGCTTCAGGAGTAATAACATTATGAAAGAAATTTAATTTTGCAAAAAATAAGCTTCATTGTTCATTTACAATTAAATTCAAAAGCCTGTCTGGCTTAAAAGCTGGTCTTTTTATATAAATTATATTATTCACACAACACTAATAATGCATTATTTCTGTTTTAAAGTAACTTTTAAAAAAAATCCTAGTCAAACCTTAATATTTTTTAGTAAATAAATAATTTTCACGTTTACTACAACTCTGCTCGTCTTTGCATTGTATCTACTTCCGGGCCAACGAACTAAGATACTAAGGAAGTGTAATTCCGCTCAAAAAATAGCACCACGCAAACTAACACAGAGTGGGCGGGGCTAAAAAAGTACTAGTGAAGCACGATTTAGTAATGTCTGCCACGCGCTCGGCGACAGTCGTTAGCGTTACCACAAAAAAATAATTAGAAAAATGATTAAAATGACGTCATGTGTGGTCAAGTGGTGAAAAAGACCAAAAGAAGGCAGCAAAACTATACAGACATAACATAACATAGGAAAGTAACATATTTTTCGTTTTTTAGAAATATCTATTAGCGTATACATACAAAATATGGTCGTTATTATGCAACAAGTGTTCAGTCGCTTTGTGGGGCAGAGTCAAATCTTCACATTCACTGCTATCACACATTTTTAAACAAGAATAAAACTCTCTCATGGAATTCAGTACAACAAAAAAAAAGGAAAATTTAAATCAAAATTTTGTAACGCTAAAAATGGCGCGTCCTGCAATATGCAATACATAGAAAATGAGTAATCTGATGTAATCTCCTTGTTTTTTATTATTATACAGGGTGTAACAAAAACGCTGTCCAATCCGTGAAGGGATGATTAGGTAGGTACCTATAAAGATTCTATTCACGCAATCCTCTTTGATTAACGAGTAAAAATCCCTGGTTAAAATAGAATAAATAAAAAATGAAGAACTCACATTGCAACACCGAAGGCAGCAGAGTGGCACGACAAGTAGTGACGTCATGAGGTCAAGACCGTCAGATAAGAACACAAAGTAATGACAATTTCCAGAAACTATGATTTTATGCAGCTCTGAAAACAGCTTTTTAATATGGAGTTTGATCCGCGGATCATTCTGCTGGAACCCCAATGTATGAGATCTGCTGCGAAAATGCTACTTTATATTTCCACCACCAATAGAAATACATGCTTATCAACGGTGCACTAGATTGTCCCGAACACTTTGCAGCACACCTGTATTCTACTTAATTAGTACAAATGTGGCTATTATTCGCAAACGCATTACGGATTCACTCTCACAAATGTTTTTAAACATTAACTGTAAACATGACCTCACAAATAAAAATCAAGGGGTGTCAAATCTGGAGATCGCGCTGGCTACGGAGTTGGTCCACCTCTTCCAATCCACCGTCACCCATCACCCATATTGCTAGTTTAGGTATTTGCGCACCGGTCAATAAGCATGTTAAAATAGTCTGCATTTGAAAAAGATCTTGACAAGAATAAACTTTGACTTGGTGGAATACGCTGCTATAAAAAATACATTACGAAAAACTGAGAACCTCCTCCTTTTTTCGGTCGGTTAAAAAGGTGTCGCTATAAGAATTTTGTATTGCCAATTAAAAAATAAAAATAAAGTTACGTATTAATACTGTTGTTCTTTATCAGTCACACCTCTAAAAGACGTATTAAGGTGTTGCTCGCGCAAATGTGATAATTATCTACATAATATGTACTTACATGTTATGAAAAAACAATCTTTACAGAATACATTGTCTTTTATCAAGCACACCTATTTTATTTCAATAGCTTGCCTAATTTTAGTCCTTCTTGAAATCATATGTCTTACCAATTCGTGACAAATAATATGATCATCATTCATCAACATCATCATTTTATAATTTTCATAAAATAAAATAACAATAAAATCATCACAGCCGAAAGACGTCCACTGCTGACATAATAGATCTCCTTTAGTTTTTTAGAGCGACTAGTTACAGGCGACTTGCATCAAGCGTATTCGAGCGGTCTTTACCAAGTCGTCCGTCTACATAATAAAACAAACATTATATCTAACAAACAATAATGTACTAATTTCATAAAACAATTTTATCTACACTCACAACGTAATGTTCTAAATATGAATTCAAAAAAGATAATATAAATACGTACTTTATTTTCGTGGATAGGTAAAATTAAAAAATAAACTCATTACGATGCAGTCAACTGCATCATAAAATAACTTTTTTTCTCATTACGATACAGGGCAAATCCAAAAAGAAGGCAGTGCCGTAACATTAAAAAAAACAACGATATTTTCCCACATATTTTCCATGATTAAAATGCACTCTATGGTAATCGATGACTAAGTGCGATTAGTTTATTGGAATGCACTCATCTCATTTTTTTTCTAATGGAATGCGCGCCATTTCTAAAGCCTTTCAAATTTCAATTTTTACATTTTGTTATACTTACTGAATTTTGTAGGTTTTTTTATTCTTGCTTTAAAATATGAAAAAAAATACTCTGCCCGATATTTTAGATGCAGCTAAGGAAATGACTTATTACAAGGTAGGTACCTAGCTAATACAAACAAAGTCTCTCTCTCTCTCTCTTTTCTAACGTTGATCTTTTATTTAGTAGGTTCAATCCCAAATGTATGAGTGTAGATAAAGTAGTGTATGAAACTGCACATAACTAGGTATTAAAACACTCGTGTGATACTATTAAAAACCTCGCCTACGGCTCGGTTTTTAAACACACACTCGTGTTTTAATACCCCTCTTTATGTGTCAGTTTCATAAACTACTATTATGATGCCGCCCAGCGCGCCGTAGTAGGTTAGGTGTACTGACTGCATTCTACGTTACACCGTCCTCGCCTCAATGACAAAGGCACGAAAACGGCCCAATGAGTGACACGAGGCGAGTCAAATATCCAATCATGTTTGATCTGCGTTCAAACCCCAGCCAATAAAAAACGTCATATGCGTTAGAATACAATCTAATGACGATTATGCGTGCATTGTAATAAGGTATGTTTTTACTAGTTCATTGTTGAGTTTGCGACCTTTTGTGTTACAGAATATGTGAAGGTGCCATTTTTTATGCAATATTTGTTAGGAGTTAGGCTTCCTTAGATCTTAGTTCGTTGTTCCGGGCTCTATAAACTAACATAACATAATTACCTACTGCTCTAGATAACGCAGTCCAAAATTATGTGACTCGATTTGCCTAAACTTGGGTTTAAACTCAACGAACTTTCGGTTCTATTCGCTATGTTTGCAGTTCTGAAGTTACATGGAACTCTATAAACATAACTTAGGTTTGCAAATTGAAGATTACACTTACATAATAGTAACTTTGATCATCACCTCTAATATAATAATTGAAAAGTCAAGTTATGGATGAATACTTGCCCATAGTAGTAAAATTTTAAAACTTATTACAGTGAAAAAAAAATGTGTGTCATCCTGCAGAGTCTGTTATCCGTCGGCATACGTCCGCATCCATCCCGCGGTAGTATTTGATCGGGTAACAATAAATTCCCATTTTGGGTATAACAAATACTGAATATAGCGTACTGAAATACTAAGTGGGGGACGGACTGAGAGCGACTACAAAAAATGAAAATGGGTGACTTTAAATACAAATTGAGTAACTAGTTATTTTATTATGAGACCAGGGCCCTATTGCATAAGATTACTAATAATATTAGAAAATAACATTAGTTACAAGGCAAAAAATTACAAGTTGTTGTAATTTCTGTTGCATAATTATTTTCGTTTTTATTATTAGTATGAAAATATTGCGTTGCATAAATCGCTAATAATATTAGAAAATCTACAAGCTATTTTTACAAGTACTAGTATATTATGTTGCATAAAATGCTTTTCCGAACTTGTAACAAGGGCTCTAATAATATTAGCAAAATATACAAATTACAAGTAACTTTCCTTAGCTGACTAGGTGAAACCTTTAACCGTCTTGATTTTTCAATGAAAAAGAGTAATTTTGGCGAAAATTTGAATTTTAATCCCACTTCATTGGTATAAAAAAAGACTTTTGGCGGTAATTAATGATTATAATGTATTCAATCACACTAAATCACGGTGCCTACATTATATAGTTACTGTGTAGTATATAGGCTATATGTTATGTTTATATTTAGAAAAAGCTAATATACAATGTACCTATAAAAATCTGTAGCAAATTTCTGTTTTCCACGATCTCAGCGTTGATCCTATAGTGAAAGTTGTTCATATTAGGCATGGGTAGAATATACCTACATTTTATTAACGTTCGGTTTAATTTAATGTTCGGTTTTTGTATGCTTTTTGGTTGCGCGTTATTTTAAATCCTTTATTTTCATCATCTGATGAATATAATAAAATATTTTTTTAAAGTTATGGTTAACGGTGTTGTATTATTATGGCATGGTCAATGACAAATGAAATTAATTTGACAATGTACCAGAGTTAACATCATATCTCCGCTATATTGTTAGATTAAGCACACTATAAGTCCAACTAATAATTTGAAATACGGTGCTCCTTAGGTTAGTAGAAATAAATACAAGTTTTTACCAATAATTTGTATTTTCGGATTGATATTGCAACAGAAGCTTGTAATATTAGCTAATTATATAGTTATTTTGACTTATATTATTGGTACTTGTAGTTTATTACTCATACTTCATTAAGCAACAGAAATCTACAAGTTACAGTTAAGTTTCAGCTAAAATACTAATATTATTAGCTTGTACTTATCGACTGGTATATTTGTGACTTATATTTTCTTATGCAACACAAAAATACAAGTTACAACCAAAATCACTAATAATATTAGCTTGTAATTTGTTATGCAATAGGCCCCAGATTTATTTTTGGGCAACAACCTTAGGGACACAAAACATTTAAAATTTGGCATATATTTTATTTAAAAAAGGCTACTATTAACCTAATCGAGATGACAAAAAAACAACGTTGAGCAGCTTAAATCAGTTATTATAGTTACCTACTTAGTATTAATAGTTGCCCACTCAGTATTTTTGTCATCCATTTAGAATTTTCGGAAAATAATAAAGGTGACTGAATGGGATACTTAAATACTAAACCCGATATTTAAGTATCCCATTCAGTCACCTTTATTATTTCCTGAATTACCCAATTAAAAATATCCCGTTGTTAACTACCTGCATAGCAGCTAAAATTTCATTCAGCAGATTGTAAACTGCGCTCTGGTGTGAATCGTACGTAAATTAGAGTTTTAGGTATATCTAACCCCCGTATCTATAGACGAGTAAGTAATGACTTGAGTAAAACTTGAAATTTTCTAATGCTTCTCATATCATATTCACATGCAATTTATAGTAAAATTCATCTTAAATGACTTCTTAGTACAGTTTTGGTGAATTTAAGGTTAATTGATACTATAAAATGCGTATGAATATAATATTAGAAGCATTTGAAAATTGCAAGTTTTACTCAAGTCATTACTTACTCGTCTATAGATACGGGGGTAACACCTTTGGAAACCAGAAAATGAGTGTGTTTTTCGCTCCAAACGGCGGCGGCCAAACATTGCGTTTGCCGCTGCTCAGCAAGGAGATTATGGCAACATTCTTTCACGGAAAAGGCCTACTTCCTGCAGCTGCAGTAGACTAATCTAACGTGGTTACGACGATATTGATAATACTACTACTACTAAGATAGCGCAGCGACCCAAAGTGAGTCTTGGCCTCCGATAATAAGAGCTTCCATCTGGGCCTGTCCTGCGCCACCTCCTGCCAGTCGTCCGCGTGGAGCGCGCGCAAATCCTTTTCTGTCTCGTCTCCCCAGTGGTATCTGGGACGCCCAACGCCCAACAGTGACGACGATATTGATAAAGAAGTAAAAATAAAATTAAAAAAGAGATCACACAAATCTATTTAAAAAAAAAACAAAATAAACGTAATTTTATCGCCGTATTATATCAGCTACAGTATTGTATGAGATTCATATCTCCAGGCTGTATTCTCCCAATTTCACGGCGTCAGTGGAATAGCGTAATAAACTCGGAAACAAATATTAGCCAAGGCTAAGAGGGTTTGGTCAATACAAATACACCGTTAATATGTCTAACCATTAAAACATTTTCGTTTATACGTTCCTGCGGGATGAGGTGAATGAGAGCGGATAAGTTGTTAGCTTTACATTATTCCCACAGTTAGTATTATTGTATATGGTCTGTGGTTATTTAAATTGAAGGAGTTAAGGCTTATTTAAATCTCAGCGGTATCCTCTACCGGTGGCAGTTACGATATCCCAACGGTATGCGGATAATGTGTTGTTCAAACATAGCGGAACTTTACAGCTACCGGAGGCGGTAGAAGCCTTCAGGTGCGCGACGCGAGAACTGCGGGCAGGCAGCGCGGAGTACGTCGTCCACGGGACGAGAAAAGTTTCGCCGAACATGCGGTACGTATCACGTACCCATTCGGTATGCGGTTCCGGTTTCGCGACAGCAGCGAAAATGCCATAAAAATTACCGTGCGGGATATTGCTCAGATATCCCCGCTGCCCACGGCGGTAGCGGATACCACTCAGGTATGAGTAGGCCTTAATAATTATTATTAACCGCCTTCATAAAAAATCTTCCTAGAATTATATAATTTGTCAATAAATGTCAATAGGTATTAGGTATGTTGTAAAATAATGTGAAAGCTGTCACTTCAATCAGCTGTTATATAGACGGCCATGTTATTCACTAAAATAGGCGGCACCCTCCTATAAAGTTATCAGAGGCGATTATGAATAACGATTTTCAAGAAATTCCTTAAATAAGCCTTCTATAACTTTTTATGAATAAGACGGTAAAATTATTACTCCTTTATTTTAAATACTGTTGCCTCTTACAAGAGTTTTACAAGAGTTGCTCCAGGAAATAATGCTGTTTGTACTCCATAATTAGAATAGGTAGTTAAAAATTAAACACCTAAAATATTACAGATATTTTTGTAATCATAACTTTTATTTAAATATATTTTTAATATATGTTAAATATAGATTAAATTTCTAGGTTATGTGTCTAATAAACTTACATATTGTCCATTAGCAATTTTTGATGTCCCCACTGCTGGGGCACAGGCCTTCCTTATGGGTGGTAAGGAGGATGGGCCATAACCCACCACGCAGGCCCAATGCGGATTGGTGGGTGTTAACGACTGCAAATGCAGCCGGGACCAACGGCTTAGCGTGCCTTCCGAAGCACGGAAGAGCTCGAGATAATATTTTTTTGGTCACCCACCCCATGACCGACCGTTGCGAACGTTGCCTAACTTCCGCAATCGCTGGGCCAGGCACTAAGCCACTGCGCCACCGAGCCCCTCTTACATACAACCTATTTAAATTGTCTCGTATAGTGAGTGACAGACCGAATTTGACCTACTAAAAGAGCGTGCTTAACTAAAAAATAAAATATGCTAAACATTTCTTATGCGAACTGCTAAAGAATGGAATGCGCTGCCTGCTCATGTGTTCCCCGATAGTTACAACCTTGCATGGTCTCTTCAAGACAAGAGTGAATAGGTATTTCCTGGGGAAGCAAGCTACACCTTAGACCACATCCTGTTTACCAAGATGGTGGTCAAATGCCATCCCAGTTTCCAATAAAAAAAAACTAATTACAAATTTTCACGTTTCAATTACTTAAAGGCTTAATTTTGTAAGCTTTACAGTTTAATTTCTGACACACAATCTAATTAGACAGACAGACACTGATGTCCCCAAAATTACTTCAGTTAAATTTAATCACAACTTAGAAACCACCCTTAAAGCTTCCCAAAGAATTAATGAGTTACTAATCAACTTTCAAATTTAATCAGATCTTAATTAATAACTCCCTGGCAGTGAATCAGTAAATGGAAGTTGGCCAAACTTATGGTATTAAGTAAATATTTATAATGACAAGTTTTGAAAGGACTGCTCCCGAACTTTGAAGCCGAGTGACAAGCTTCCTTTGGCAAATAATGATGATTATAACGTAATTCTCTAGGGTATAACGAGAGTATATCCTACTAATATTATAAATGTGAAAGTTTGTGGGTTTGGATGTTTGTTCCTCAATCACGCAAAAACTACTGAACGGATTTGGTTGAAATTTGGCACACAGATAGTAGATAGCCTAGATTAAATCATAAGATACTTTTTATTCCGATATTCTCACGGGAACGGGAACCACGCGGGTGAAACCGTGGGCGGCCGCTAGTCATAAATAAGTTACTGGCGGCTGCCTGCGACTTCATCTGCATGGACAGTTTTTTCATCCCTCAGAACTTTTTCAAAAGTGAAAGGTACCCAATGTATTTTTCTCTACCCCTGACAACGTGTGTGCAAAATTTTATGATAATCGGTTTAGTAGTTAAGACGCGAAAGCGTAACAAACAAAAAAATCTTACCTTAGCATTTATATAATATTACTAGCGACCCTTTCTTGCTATCCCTCGGGAACTGTACGTTTTTTTTGGATGAAAGGTACCCTAAGTCCTTTTCTGTACCCCTGACAACGTGTCTGCAAAATTTCATGATGTTTGGTTTAGTAGTTAAGACGTGAAGGCGTAACAAACAAACAAACGGACTTTCGCATTTATAATTTAAAAAAAAGTAAGGATACTATTAAGGATAAGTAAGGATATTGATAAACTACAATGAAAATCAGCTGTTTAAAATCGATAGTTTCAATCAAATTTTATTTACACTAAATAGTCAGAAACGTTAGCTTAATATACCTACTATATTTTTGGTCATTTTTTAATAACCCTTACCAAGCTATGTGAAATATAAAATAATATTATAAATGCGAAAGTCCGTTTGTTTGTTTGTTTATTTGTTACGCCTTCACGTCTTAACTACTCAACCGATCATCGTGAAATTTTGCATACACTTTGTCAGGGGTACAGAAAAGGACATAGGGTACCATTCATCCCGAAAAAGGGAACTGTTCCCGAGGGATAGACAAAACATTAAACACGCGGACGAAGTCGCGGGCGGTCGCTAGTATAAAATAAAAGTATTATTTATCTTCCAATATTTTGCATGAATGTAATAAAATATATAAAAATCAGTAGGTATAAGAATCATACCCTTAGGCGATACAAAATAAATTCTAAATAAAGTTATATTGGAACCCCAAATATTTATCTGAGAAAAAATATTCATACCAATTTCATCGTAACAAAATTCATTGAAACCTCATTTGATATAAGTAATATCAGTATTAAGAAATTGTGATAAGGTTGATTTAAAAGGGAACCCTTGCTATATTCGATGCCAATCGTTTTGAAACATCTTTAAAGAGTTATTTACAGTAATATTCTTATATAATTTATTCGTGAAACGGAAATTCCAGTCCATTTACTCTCTACTTTAGCACTTTGGATCGGCGGAGGGAAAGAAATGCTTTTAATAAAAGTAATTTTGGAACAAATTTACTCGATTTGGCTCGGATAAAGTTCGTATAAAGGTTGAATAATAATTATGGTGGGTCCACCGAACAATTTGCTTAAGTTGCTTTGCAGTTAGCGTTTCTCGGTATAGATTCTAAGCTCTTAAGCACCAATCTGTTGAGGAAAACAAGAGAAATAGAAAAATACTTTCTTTGTTGCAAATTACGTAAAGTGTTTTAACTTTACAGTTACACATTTTGACTAAAACTTTAAATTTTGACAGTTTTCTAAAGAAAAAATGCTCAGAATATTTGTAACATTTCTATATTGGTGATTTTTACAGTAATTGAAATCAATATTTTAAACTTTTAGATTTTTGCATTCACAATGCTATTTTTATATTAAGATGATTAATATAATGAAAAAATATTAGAAAAAATCGACTCACCCGTAGCAACTCAGACGGGATTCGAACCCGCACCCTTAGGTAGCATAATTGGTAGTGCATTGGACCGGAATCCTAAGGGTGCGGGTTCGAATCCCGTCTGAGTTGCTACGGGTGAGTCGATTTTTTCTAATATTTTTTCATTATATTAATCATCTTAATCAATATTTTATTCATTTGACGCTGATAGAAAAAAATTAAGACAGTATTAGTCTAAGATTTGTAGATATAAATTTATAATTATAATAAGGAGACAAGTCGACAATACCAATCAAACAATAATTGAAGAGGGTTGTAGACCGAAACGGAGACCTACAATTTCTATGATATAAATATTACCTCCTTAAAATTTGTTAGAAAAACCCAACAGCCAAATATAGTAGACCATTAAACTGATCAACTTTTAATATCGGACCAACTGTGAAATCTCTAAAAAAAAAACAACTGTTTCTTAGGTATATTTTAATATTTTCATTTTTAAATTTTTGTATGAAGCAACTGGCTTTATTTCGTGATTTCAGAGTTGTTCCCATAGTAAAAGTGGTTCAGTTTGGGTTTTTTGTAACACGTTGTATATTAGATAGAGACAACGAGATGAAGTTTTATAATACTACCTAATTATTAAAAATAAAAATATCCTAAATAATAATTATAAAATCCAAAAGTGATTTTTTTTTGTTTATTTGTTTCGCTTTCACGTCTGAACTATTCAACCGATCATCCTAAAAATTTTGCATTCACGTTATCAAAGAACTTTTCACACTTTTTAAAATATAGCGCTGTCATGTCCTCCGCAAGCACAAGCTGTAAAACATGTTAAACATGCTTAACCTTCAAGCAGTCGCGCGGCGTCGAATCGACCGCACTCAGTATATTTTCGTTCATAACATCGTTATATCTTATTGTATGCATTTCCCATTTCTAGTAGCCTGTCATTGTATCACTGTGCACGAAATAAACAGATGACCTCCCTTCCCCGTACCTCCAAAAAGGATAAATCGCATTTGTTTAAGTCGTGGCGCAGACGTCGAAAACACGCCACGCGCCTGTCATAGAAAAGATTACGCGCGACCCTCAATAAAATATAGTTTTGGTAATAGCCAATGTTATTAAGCTTTTATTAGTGTTTCTTTTCATAAAAAATATTCGATGAGAGCAAATAAAGTTGTAATACGAGAATTGGAAACGAAAGATTTTTTTCAAAGAAGAGTTACGATGGTGAACCTTCCAATCTAAGAAAACTACATCGAAACATAAGAGACCATTTAAATATTTATTTTCTGAGTTTAACTTTCTTTTTTGGCATAAATTGTATTCTAACATAGTGATAATGTTTGTGTACACAAAGAAATTAATTATTATTTTAATAATTAGTGTTTTAAATCCCTGAAATATCCCATAGGTCTTTTAGGTTACGCGCGACCGCTTTCGTTACAAATGACCGCGCGCCCGCTTAAAGGTTAAACATCAAAAAAATAAAATTAATACAAACCAAACATATAAAACAGTACTGGAATCCTTAAAAAGTGTTTTTATTTTACTCAAAAACATTTTAAACATTATTAGGTACCTATCAAAGAAAATTACAACTTCAGACTTAAAAAATGGGGAATAACTTAAACCGCGACTTATTACGAAACAATAAATATTCATGATTCTACGTATTCCCAGATTGGGGCACAGCGAAGCTTAACTTCTGTTAAATTATATTAAACTAACTTTGTAATTGAATAATCCACGCATTATAGCGATAGGTTCCCAGTATGGAGAATAATAATGTAATTAGGTTAATACTAAAGAGACATTGGATGTTGTTCGAGTTTTATATGCTTCGCTAATTACCTTTTGTTCCTTTGGGAAGGCGTCAGTCATATTGTGAACACGCTAGTGTACTTTTATCGAACATTTCAGCCCGCAAAAGCTTGAATTCGCTGTTTAGCTCATAATTCATGTACAATTTAACACTGTAGCCACATTGTCATTAACACCCAACCACTTAAGTTTGTCATTAAAATAACAATTGAATTAAGATCCTCTTTTTTTTGAAGTCAATTAAAGAGTTAAAACACTGTGTAAAATACAAAGATTATTAGTACTAAAACAAAAGTTTTACTGTGTTTCTGGACGATAATTTCATTGAAAGAGAAAATTAAAGTAAGTTGTTCTCTTTTGGGGACTTTTCTTTACGCATTAATTAACGATATAAGATACCTACAAATTTCATCAAATTTTAGAACATAATTTGCAACCTATTATCTTGTACCTAAATAAACAAATTATTGTTGTTACAATCTTTCCATCTACGACACGTAATGTAAACGTATTGTTTTACATGGCATTTTTTACCTAATTCAAAAAGTTGTTGTCAACGTGGGAATCATTTTTATTAATTAAGGGTAAATTCCATTAATTTACTGAACTGAAATTAGCAGTACTCACGATGATATCTGACTATTCGTGTACTTTCTGTGAAAGTAACTTTTGAAATTGATGACAAATGTTATAACAGTAACATAATGGATTGCCATGACATTTAATTTGCTGTTTTTTTTAAGTTACCCTTATTAAGGATAAATATAATCACACAAATTCCTTCAATCAACATTACTTTTATCCTTTTCATGAAAAAACATGAAAGGAAACCAATTCTGTTTGCCGATGGCAGCGAAAAAATTTAAATGGCATTTCACAGGGAAACAAACACAAATATACTCGCAGACTATGCAGAGTAGACCTTTGCTCTCTTAAATCCAAATTTAAAAATCATTGAGCGATAAAAATGTGTAATCCCTCATGCGTAAACTGCTGGTATGCAATAGCTCTTTCCAAACGAATATTCTCGCTGAATTCCGACACTCAATTCCGTTGCTTTTTTCCCCCAAAGTTAGATAGGTGAAAAATTTTATGAACATAAACGGTATCGCTTGCAGAAATTGTCGCCGATTCTGGCTTCCGTCCAGTTACGTCTCTGTATGATAACACAGCGTTTTATACCACAGTTCTTGCCCTACTTGGTTTCGTCTCGAGGATAAAATAAATTGCTTTACGGTGATAACCACAATTCGGTAGACGTCATGATTCTGTCTCTTAATTAAGCCGACGGGGCAAAAACAACGCAAGTAGACCGAATAAAAATGACACGTTTTTATATTTATTTTTAGACTATTCACGCCGATAAATACTCGTATTATGAAATTGCAGAAATCATCAACTCGTTGAAAGTGAATTTACGGCCTATTAGTTATTTATAGAATTGGGCAAAACAAACTCAGTTTTTCCCAACATTATCATTTTAGTGAGTAAGAGTGTGTCAGAGGGCCTTTATAGCTGACTCATATGCTTTTACCTTCGATAGCTATTGTACGTTGAACTGATCCTCCCTTTTATGATCAACAATTACTTCAACCCTCCGCAGCAAATCGTTTGCGATTAGCTGAGAACGTGCATCTGTTTGCTTACGCATGTATTCTCTCTTTTACATTAACGTTTGTAAGTAAACTTTAAATTACCTAGAGTGGAAAAGATTTTACATACATTTTCAATAGATGAACGAATGAAGGTCAAAATTTTAAAGACTAAAATTTTGACCTTAAGAATATCTTACTTATGTATACTGTGAGTTATGTTTATTTTAAAATACTGGTCCTAACGGCACACGTTGAGGGATTCTTCTTTACGCGTAAAATTTGATGAAATATAGGTAGGTTAACTACCAATAAAAAAATGATTTGCGATGAAATTCTCTCAAAACTTACATTGCCACTTGAATAAAAAATGAAGCGTTTTCCTTTAAATGGTTATTAAAACAAAGGAATAACGATTCGCTGTGCGTTTTATTTTTAAAATGCATAGCGAGCGGAACGTCGCTGATTGTTCGCAGCTTCGGGGAAAATCCGGCTTTTCTGCCAAATAAACAAACGACGGGAAAATGCGGCTGCCAAAATCGACAAGCACACTCTTCGTATGCGGTAAATTTCATGATTTAAAACAGACAACGTACACTCGATGACAGGATGACGTACTTTCATAATTTACGTTATGATTTTAATGTCTTACAATCATTTTTCTAAATGGATTATCATTTAATAAAAAGGACGGACTGCAATTATGTACTAAAATGCTTTGGGTGCTTATTAAATGTATAATAAAAGATGAAATCAGTCATCATTTTTTTATTTAATATCAGTCGTAATTGATCCTGTCTTGTTTTTAACTTCTATGAACACTTCTTGCAGTAATTAACTCGCGAAAGAAATACTACAACCCTATTATGTAATTTATACACGTTTTAAATGATATAATTCTAGTAATCATCGCCCGTTAAGTTATGCAAGAAGTTCAGCAAAGCAAAATGATAGTCATTTATCAAAAACTCAAGAACTCGGATAACAACCATAGTAAATTAATATTTGATACAGTCATGATAGGGAGAGAAAATATATCTTTTCATCCCTTCTATTCGAAAAATGATGCTTTGTTCCTATATAAGTGGGACCAAAATATTTCTTTTCTGGTAAGAACTTTTTAGTGGGAGGAAAAGAGATTTGAATTTAGAACATGTATCTTTCAAAGAATTCGAACGCCGCCGCCGGGTGGTAGGATGTATTGACTGGCTGTATAGACGGCGCGGAGACTAAAAAAAAACATAAGCGCGTGAATTAAGTCTGTGTTCTTGTAATTAGTACATACTTACATACTTAGTACAATAACTTTTGAAAATTGCGCTAGTGTATCAAACGTAACTATAAATTTGTAATTATTTTTACTTTTCACGTGTCTTTTTTAAATTTATTTTCTCATAGAAAGGGGATGAAAAGTAGAGTATATGACTCGGGCGCAAAATATTTTTGGCGAGGGCGACATACTTTGAATCCCTCGCTACGTTCAGGATTCTACTGAAGAATCCCTCGCTACGCTCGTGATTCTACTCTAGAATCCCTCACTTCGCTCTGGATTCAAAAAAGCGCCCTCGCCGTAAAAATATTATTTTGCTCCCTTGTAATACAATCTACTATTGTGCTGTGGTCAAGATGTTACAAAGCATAAAATTTACTGAGTAAAATAGCCGATTCCTATGCGACGTAGGTTTGTAAGGTATGTACGCAGAGTAATTACAACCAAATGGACGACCGATCAGGCTGAATCTATGTATGTATTATATGGGTATACGTACCTATACGTGCCCGAAGAATGTTACTGCGTAATGGCCACGCTATTTATGACTCGGCTGATGTGGGCTTATTCCATTACGGGGCCAAATTGATTAAAAGGGTCTTGTGTGATAAATATTTTTGCTTTTTTCGGTTTTTACCAATGAAAAATATTTTACAAATCTCTGTGCTTGGATGTTTCATGGAACAGTTATTTACTTTTAATAATCGGAGATTTTTTTTCATATTTCGCTTTCACGGAAAATGGGTAAAAC
Source organism: Agriphila tristella (assembly GCA_928269145.1). NCBI lineage: Eukaryota > Metazoa > Arthropoda > Insecta > Lepidoptera > Crambidae > Agriphila > Agriphila tristella. The sequence goes on from OV743431.1 coordinate 11,091,969, forward strand.
TTATGGAATATACTAAGCCAAACCTCATTATCACATTCAGCAAGACTTGAAATTAAATATGTGTAAGGTTATTTAACTTTAATTGTTCTATTTATTCAAGTCAGATTACACAAATACTAAATTTTAAATACTTAATAACTAAATATGCAAACATACTTCTTAAACAACACCATGTCTTATTACGTCACATTGGACTTCACACAGTTTTTTTTATTCTACACAATATAATAAAGAAACATATATTTTCCGTGCTCCATAATGTTTAAAAATACTGGGCTTAAAACAATAAACCCAATATTTACCAGATAAACAGAGGTAAGGACAGCATTTTCCGCAGCTTACATTCAAAGCACCACTTTATATTCAGTTTCGATAAAATCTACACACCAATAACGTCTACCTCTTTTTCCTTACTTTTCTACCTGAAGAGGCATTTCATTAAAAAACTGAGAAGCACATCACCTCCTTCATCATTTTATTCAGATTGGATGTACTAGCTACATGGTGAAATTATATTGTGTCGGGGTGAGTTGGCCTCAGATCTTTATATTTTAGCACTATGTGACACCATGCAGGCGTTCATTTAGCAGGTTGATATGATAGCTATAGATGCAGATGGTATGGCTAGATGAAGATTAGCATGCCAATGCCACCCTTATATTGTTGATATTCCAACCATCCATACAGAGCACATGCATCTTTCCTAATGCAAACAGATGAGTGGAAAAAGGTGCCTACTACTTAATTTGTTTTTCAATAATTATAACTTTCAAGGCAAGACTCTGTATGGGCTTTTTCATTGTAGTTCCATTATCGATTACCATCCAGTGCCGGTGTGATTCTGTTAATTATACTTAGGGTTAAATAAGGTCAAATTGTCATTTAAATCTAAAATATAATAGCTATCGCACCAAACGACATTCCATTGAATTGAAATACCTTTAGGTACCAATTAAGAACGTTATATTTATATATATACTCTTTGAAATAAAAAAAAATAAAGAAATACGAATCGCATGCACAAGCATTTAAAAAAATTATAATACATTTGAGACCCTCCGCTAAAACGCATGATAAATTACTGACAAAAAACAAAAGGATCAAAAGGATCGCCTACAGCTTTCAAAAACAAGAGGATCTTTTATTTCTATTCTCTCCCCGTGAACTTTCAAGCCGTTAAAAATAAAAGTTACTTTATTGCTCTAAAGGGAAATTGTATTCTTAATTTTAAGAGCAAGAATAATCTGCAGAGGTGTGAGCTAAAAATTTAATTAACTTTTGAAACCCAAAGATTTATTTAAATCCCGGAAAGTAGTAGCTTTTGAAATACTTGTAAAGGAATAGTAGATTGTATTACAAGGGAGCAAAATAATATTTTTACGGCGAGGGCGCTTTTTTGAATCCAGAGCGAAGTGAGGGATTCTAGAGTAGAATCCCGAGCGTAGCGAGGGATTCTTCAGTAGAATCCTGAACGTAGCGAGGGATTCAAAGTATGTCGCCCTCGCCAAAAATATTTTGCGCCCGAGTCATATACTCTACTTTTCATCCCCTTTCTATGAGAAAATAAATAGGAGACTGTGTTTATGTAATTAATGAAAATGTTCTTTATTTAAAAAAGACACGTGAAAAGTAAAAATAATTACAAATTTATAGTTACGTTTGATACACTAGCGCAATTTTCAAAAGTTATTGTACTAAGTACGTAAGTATGTACTATGTACTTAGACTTAATTCGCGCGCTTATGTTTTTTTTTCAGTTTGCGCGGGTTATCGCGCCGCGGCGACCGACCTCGCCGCGCCGTCTATACAGCCAGTCAATACATACCAGCATGAATATAAGATTCTTGATACCAGCCGGCGGCGGCGTTCGAATTCTTTGAAAGATACATGTTCTAAATTCAAATCTCTTTTCCTCCCACTAAAAAGTTCTTACCAGAAAAGAGCTATTTTGGTCCCACTTATATAGGAACAATGCATCCTTTTTCGAATAGAAGGGATGAAAACACAATTATGTTGTCCAACTCTATTTTTAGCATGATGTAGTTATAAATTCACTATGTAAACTTTAATAACATTTTTTTTTCGATGATTCCTGTTCATTTCCTTTTTCGTGTTTTATCAAAATTGATACAAAAGAAGTGATCATCGTTTCCAACCAGTAAAATTATATTATATTCAGCACAAATTGTATATTACTGGTCCCCGTTGATAAAACATTATCTCGTATTCTAATTAACTGGTACTATAAATCATTGAAGCTGTAACAAACTCTCGATGAAATTATCGAGGGAACTCGGCATTGTTGTTCTGACAAAATTATATTTTGATCTACAAACTCGCTGTCTGTCAGTCTGGTTTGTATTAAAGCAAATAGACAGAAAGTTTTCGATGTTATTAAAGTACCTAAGTAGTTTATTTATACGAAGCTTATTAATGAATAAACTAACAGAAGCTAAGTTATAGTACTTCTAATAAAATGAATGTGTTAAACTGCATATGCAAAATGTAAACCCATGCAATGAGTATCATAAAGAAATAGTTTTATTATATAAGTAACTGACTTCTATGTGGTTATGTTACTGTAAAACCCCGAACTTATGTAAATCCTAAGATTTCCCAGTAAAACTTAAGATTTACCAACTCTTAATGGTAAAAGTGCGAACTGTTCTGCGATTATCGTTCATTTTGAACTTTTACCACCATTCAATCGGTAAATCTTAGGTTTTACCTCAGAGACGCGGTTAATGTTAAAAAATATCATTTTGAAGGTGTTTCAAAATCATATTTTACTTATTAATACATGAATAAATCATAATAATTCAAACAGAGAATTTGACTGGCGGGTAATTTTATTGTAGTGTATTACTTAGAAACACTCAAGATAAACAAAAATAATAATTAATGATATTGAAGAATGAATCAAAATAGTATTGGAAAATATTTAAGGAGTTTTACAGATCATCATATCAGCCGCACGACACCCACTGCTGGGTATAGGCCTCCCCTAAGGATCTCCACGACGATCGGTCCTGCACTGCCTGCATCCACTGGCTTCCCGCGACCTTCACCAGATCGTCGGTCCACCTTGTCGGAGGCCTGCCCACGGAGCGTCGTCCGGTGCGCGGTCGCCATTCCAGAACCTTTCCGCCCCAACGGCCATCGGTTCTTCTCGCTATGTGTCCCGCCCATTGCCACTTCAGCTGAGCAATCTTTCGAGCGATGTCGTTACTTTAGTTCTCCTGCGGATCTCCTCGTTTCTAATTCGATCACGCAGGGAAACGCCGAGCATGGCTCTCTCCATTGCACGCTGGGTGACCTTGAGCCTCCTTATGAGACCCATAGTTAGCGTCTACGTTTCACTGCCGTAACCGTTTTTACTGATAAGCAATTTGAAATAAATGACTAAATTATGATAGCTAATTCACAATTTTATTTAAAATCAAACATTTACCAACCGTCGTTGGTAAAACCTAGCATGTGCCAAACTCTAATGGTAAAAGTCCGAAAAAGTTATCTCTTTTATAAAATCCTTACATTTACATATCGTGTTGGTAAATCCTAAGATTTTCCAATAAAGCCTAAAATTCACTAATATACGGGCTTTTACAGTAACATCCTATCCTATTAATATTATAAATGTGAAAGTTTGTGGGTTTGGATGTTTAGATGTTTGGATGTTTGTTCCTCAATCACGCAAAAATTACTGAACGGATTTGGTTGAAATTTGGCACACAGATAGTAGATAGGTTAAATTAAAACATAGAATACATTTTATTCCGATATTCTTACGGGAACTGGAACCACGCCGGTGAAACCGCGGGCGGCCGCTAGTATATAATATAAAAGCAACACAGAATTACAAACATATTTTGTAAAGAAATCGTTACTTGTAACTCTATATTCCAGATGTATCGTGACCTAAAGGAAGTTGAATTATTCGATACGATAAGTTATAAACTGGTTATAGTTTCCAACCAACTTGGCGGGGGTTATTTCGCTAGTCGAATAATAAAACTGGGACTATTCGGAAATGAAACAGAAAAATGCTTTTCTTTGAAAGAAATTTTAGTACTTTTATCTAAACGTGTACCCCTACTGAGTATGTTTATTCATTCATTAACACTAATGATATTATTACAATAAACTATATCGGGATTAACACCATGTGCCTATTTATAATATATGTAAATCCCGATAAAGTTTATTTTACTAACGTAAATAACCATCTAATGAAATTAATTCAAAAGTAAAATGTTTCTATGTAAAAACTGCTTAAACAGTTTGAACACGCGAAGTGAGCAAATAAAAATTGCATGCAAAAGAAACTCAACATTAAAATTCTCATTATTCGTCATTCATAATTAAGATGAGGGTGCCACTTGAGTGCTAAGTTACCTTAAGATGTTGATTAAGGTCCTTATTTATTTTTGGTACAAACTAATATTTACACAAGTTGTTCAAGGTTTTCAAATGGTCGGTTTTTATATACCTACTTTTCTTTTTCATTTTACTCTGAATCTCCACGAAAAATTATATTTGTATCATAAATAAATTGTACTTACATATAACAAGATATTTCCAGAAACTGCTCAAACATAATAAGGATTGTGGGTTTCTATTTAATAAAGTTCGCAATTGCGAAAACATTCTTGAAAATAATACAATTGGGACGCTCTTCAGTATCACTTCAACTACTTGTTATTTTATCTCGTTTTGCTTTTTAGGTCTCGCCCAGACCAGACATTATAATGCAAATAATGTGGGTATACTTCAATGTAATAGAAAAAATAATTAAATTACGTATTTAGTAGGTACTTAAATGTTGTGATGTCAAATTTATAGATTGGATGCTATTGGAGGATGCGAAGACTGGCTGGTACTGGCCAGCAAGTATTATGCATGTAATTAGCCACATTGGATGATATCACTTCTTGCTAAATGTGAGGCAAATAAAGATGTCTGATTGAATCTTTGTTTATATATTTAGATAGTATTTGGGTGAACGCTACTCTGATGGTATTTTTTTAAAAGGTTTTTTGTAAAGGAATATCGTGGGATGCAAAGTTCGTAATGCGATCATACGAGATAGCTGTTAGAAAAGTTTTTTTTTAAGTCCGCTGAAAAAGCTTTCAATGATTTTTAACTTTATTTACCTATTTAGAAGCTTTTATCCCATCACTCTTACAAATAGTGTTGGCTCAACTTCAATTATAATTGAATATAAAAATCTAACTGACAGGTGATGAATGATAGTGTTGTATGATCGAGGATCATTGTTGTTAACCGTTATTGAGTTACAAAGTCGATCCATCAGTCACTTACAAGACGCACTAGTTCCTTAACTTTCGACTGTTCCTTAAGAACTCTGTTGCCAAATTGCCAACATAGCTTTTATTGGGTCTCCTCTAACTTTTTCTATTGTATTTGTTGTGATGTTCAAATAATGTTATATTGTCAAAGGAGTTGTTATACGCCTATATTGATGGTAAATACGGGTGAAATGAAGTGAATAAGTACAACAAGTGATTATAGGCACAAAAACTGAATATAAATAATGCGCATATCTAGGTCTATGTATATACATATGTTAATTTTAAACAGCTTTCCCAAAATTGAGTTATTAGATGAAATACTATTAAGAATAGGATATTCGATTATTGTATCTAATTTATTCAAGTAAAAAGACGATATTTACCTGAGGAATATAAACAGCTGAAAATTGTGATAAAAATACTTCGTAGAAAAATGGATTTACCATTTCTCACTTTGTTCGAGATGAGAAAGATCTCAATTACACTTTATTATTAGATAACAACTTATTCTAAAGAGCGCTCTCAATAAAATAATGAAATCTTCCAATTAAAAGAAGATAATGGAAAAATAAACATCGTCTTAGATTACTTTCAAGTATGATCTTAATCTTAATAAACTCGAGCACGTCGGTGAAACAAAAAAAGCTTTTGATTGTTTGTATTTCTGTTTTTTTTAAGAAGTACCTACTGACTAAATTATTTCATCACTCTTATCATATCTAAAAGATAAATAATACCATCAAATTACTAATAAAGAAATAGAAAAAAATATCCCTTTTGAAGGTTACAGTATTTTTTATTAAAATTCTTTTCAATTTTAGATGAGAACAAGGTCTGCGCCAAAACTGAGCATTTCTGTAGGTATATGGTAGGAACATAAAATGTACTATTGATCTCCATTCATTTTGAATACCGCACCTACCTTAACATACAAATCTTCAGCACCCTTTCAAAAGAATAAACGTGGATCATTAAAGTCGGTCGTTGCACACGAAAACTCTTTCATGTCTATTCAACCGTATTCTGAAGCAGTCGAATTGTGCACCAGTGAAAATAATCGCAATAGTAAAACACAATCGTTGACTGGAATGGTGCCAAGCCATCGCTCCTACGTTTCCTATGTGTTTCGGTCTGGGAATTAACAATTTGCCATGCAATCGACAACGGCCGAGGTACCTGTCGTTGCCCGGTAGAGATAAATGATACGTTCAATTGAATCTTCTCTAGGTCAGAGCTCTGTAATTGGAAAGGCGAAAATAGGAACCAAGCACGGTTATCGCCAACAGCTGTTCTGGTCATCAAACACGAATAGCCATTGTACATTTATCAACTTTATCCTTCATTTCAAGACTCTTTCGTTACTTTTTAATTTTGATAACAAACTGTTCACAGGATTGTATTCTCATTAATTTCTGAAGATCAGAATCTTTGGTGTATAAACTAAAATCCATGCTCTTGTTTTCACAACATCGTTGTTAATTAATTTTTAATCAATTTCTGTTCCGTTATCTGGGAAACAATTTTAACTGGTTTCTTGTAAAATACGTGATTTGTTGCCAATCTTGAGGATGCGATGGATGGACTGATTTTTTAAGGATAATCCAAAACTTCAACAATATGGTTATGCCTCGCGAGGCAAATCGTTTGCATCGTGTGGCAGGCCTCGCACGAGGCTGCGCGCTTGGTCCGGACCCGCCTAATCGCGTAAAAACGGCTGGTCGGATCCTGGTTGAAGGTTCCCTAAGGATTTTCTCTAATATCCACGCGGACGAAGTCGCGGGCGGAAGCTAGTTTATTACAATTATCAGAATTGAGTCCAGAGATATTAGTAGTATCCCGTTCCCGTTTCTTTATACTTTCCCGTTCCCATTCCCGTTTGGTCCCGTTCCTGTTCCCTGATTCCGTTCCCGTTCGCGTTCGCTTTCGCGATCCCGTTCCCGTTCCCGTCCCCTGGGGCTGAATCATGTCCACCTCGTTGGACTTTAAAATAAATGTGATTTTCGCATTCCTCATCCAATAAAACCTCAAGAACGATATCCTCATCGATTTTTATGTTTACTTACCCCTTTTACTTTCTAAAGGATGATTTTCAAAATAACAAAATATGTGTTTGCCTCCTTATTTTTAGACATGCTCCTACGAATTTTAAAGTTGTAATGTCTATTTTATATTATTTTTCCATACATAATTAGAACCCCATTTTCACCCCTTTACTGGTTAAATCATGTCCCCGTGTTGGACTTCAAAATAAATGTCATTTTCGTAATCACATCACAATCCCATAAAACTTCAAGAACGACATCCATATCGATTTTTATGTTTACTTACCCCATTTACCCCTAAGGGGTTGATTTTCAAAATCACAAAATATATGTTTGCCTATTTATTTTTAGACATGCTCCTATATACGAAGTTTAAAGTTGTAATGTCTATTTTATATTATTTTCCATACCAAATTTAAACACCATTTTCACCCCTTTAGGGGTTAAATCATGTCGACCATGTTGGACTTCAAAATAAATGTCATTTTCGCAATCATCATCCCTGAAAACCCCAATAACGACATCCATATCTATTTTAGGTTTAGTTACCCCATTTCATCCCCATAGGGGTTGAAATACTAACCAATAACAATAAACGTTGCGTTATATTCCCATCTGTAAGCCTAAAATATAAATTTAGGGATTTTACTTCGAAAATTAAGGATTTTCTTCTATACACAACTTCATACCCCTTTTCACCCCTTCGGGGGTAGAATTTTGAAAAACGCTGAGACACGTATTTATTAATTTTCAATCATCAGCCTAAACACAAAATTTGAAGGTCCTAGCTTTAAAACTGACGGACTTTCATACAAACTTATTTCATCCCCTTAGGGATAGAATTTTCAAAAATCCTTTCTTAGATACCTACACTATATAAGGTATCTATGTGCAAAATTTCAAGTCTCTAGGTTCAACGGTTTCGGCTGTGCGTTGATATCTCACTCAGTCAGTCAGTCAGGACTTTGAATTTTATATATATAGATAGTTATTTCGTCTTTACATTTTGAACATTCGCCTTTCCTACAATGGTCATCTGAAAGAAAACATTTATAAAATGGCTGGCGTACAGCCAGATCTTTCTTGTTAAGAAACGAACCTCGTTTAATTTTGGCTTCAATCGGCGAAATTACTGACGAAAATTAATATCGAGACGGCGGTAACAAAGTAACAGCGGCTGCTGCTTAGAGCTGAAGGCTTTATCGGCATTAAAATGCCACGGCTCTTAATTACGGCGATGACCCATAAATGGGATTGAATAATTCAGTTAAATCATTCAATCTCGTCGCTTTTGTAATTTAGCATTATTCGTTTATAGGTGTTTCGAGATTTTCTAGAAAGAGTAGCGCTTTGCGGTGACGACTCTAAATTATTTGTTTTCTTTTTGGGTGTTGTTGGAAAGTCGCATTTGGCAAAAAAAAGAAGGAACTGAAGCGAAGCGAGTATGGGTTGCTGGTGTGTTGTAAGCGTGAAATGATATAAATGAAGCACAATGTGATAATTACAGTTACGATGATATTTCATTGACACAGGAAATATTTTTAAGAAATAAGTAAGTATTGTAAATTATTTTTGAGATATTATAGTCTTTATTGTATCAAATGTTAAGTAACATTAATTATTACCTAACATAGAAACTTAATTTTATTGTTATAAGTATAATGGGAAATTCACAGTCAAACAAGCTTCTCAGAAATAGGCCCGAAAATATACCTACTCCTGAGAAAAGAGGAACTGAAATAAATAAAAAAGGTGGATCCATTATTAAAGGATTTTAATAAAGTACAAGCAATATTGTTATAAATTATTTTAAAGCATTTTAAATTAAAATATCTGTTTTGCTTACATAATACTAAAAATAAATTAAATCAGTTAAGTTGGCAACGATAACCCCGTGTTTATTCAAGATTCAGTGACACTATTTTCATTCAAATGGATTATCTGGGATTACTTAGGATTCTTTTGGAATTTATAACATAAATAAATAAATCCAACAAAAGCTTAGACAGACAAATGGCAAAGGTGAATCTAAAGTTTATTTAGAATCCAGACACAATGACATAGCTCCAATTGGAAATGCGGTCAGGTCAGATTCAATAGAATATAGAGGTAGCATAGATGAATTGATATTATCATATCAATTGAATTGTGGAATTCAGGCATCAATGAAAGAAAGAAGTAACGATAGGTGACGAATACTAGTCAATTTAGTAATTGAAGTGAAAGCCGTGGAAAAAGATTATTTGTAAAAAATTTTTTTCAATTCGACCAACTTCGTTGTTTCGTTTACCTATCGTTTCTTTTTATCCACAATGGGTTAGTGCTTGACTTTTTTCACCTGATGTTAAAAGACGATAAGTTGTTTTTTTTTTTTTCAGAAATTGTTCTGGTCATAGGCCTTTTAACATTCTTGGAAGAAGGCGGCATTCTTGGCTTAGAACCTGACAGATTGGTTCGAATGCAGTACTTCATCCACATTTCAGGCACCGGCCTTGAAAGTCAGGGACGCCGCCGTCTTCAAAAAATGTATAGTAGCAGCCATGATGTTGTCCAGCCTCCGATATGAGTGGAACGACAAGAAGAAGGAGAACAGTAATCATTTTATTTTCAACAAATAATACTAGCTTAGGAAGAAACATTAAATCCAAAGCCGAAAACAAATGTATCAGTTTCACCATCGAAGTATACTCCCAAGCGCGCGGACTAGCTGTCCCCTGCGTACATTAATATGAAGCCGGAACCACTCCACTAAGTGCTATCACTTTAAAAGTAACCCAATGCTGCTATGAAGAAAGTCAAAGCAATTTATCGAATATTGTTTGTACGTAAATAGCGCTCTTGAGGGTCTTAATGAAATGACTAATAAATAAGTAGGTATCTAACTTCCAGAATCTGTCCATTCTGAAGTCATGTTTAGATTTCACAGCAAAATCGTGTGACGCAATCTTCAAAGTGACGTCATTTATTTCAGATACATTTTCTAGTATGTAGTAAGCTTTGCTTGGTTTTTAACCTATTTCTTATAGGGTACTAGTTTGTTGAAATTAATTAAATAATATTAGCTATTACTAAAAAAATGATCACCATCTTTTTGTCATAATGTCAAGAGCATTACCTCGTGTGCTTACAAATTACCATAAGTACTTTTGCCATAAAAAGGAAATAGTCCTTAAAGTGCCGTATAAAACAAACTTGGACTTTACGGTTTGCATATTACAAGAAAGTTAAAATCCCTTGTATACCAAACAGAAAAAATGTGAATGAAAAACTCATTTAGTAAGTAACGTTAAATTTAATTTTAAGAAATTCTGTTTCACGACTGAACTTTACTTAAGATTCGCTTCGAATTCCTCACGAATACTGGGATCGAGAGAGAATTTATAATGGGAGATGCTAATGCATAAGATGAGTTTTTTTTATATTTTTTCAGACTGTTACCATAATGAGTTGCATCTTTGGATTTATCTATTTTAAATGGATTCCTCGTTATTCATGGTTATTTTTGAATAATAATGATATACCTAGGTATAGACTACCTACCCAAAAACAAATGTATTAAGAGTACGAATAACGAATTTATTAAGAGTACTATCCCCGTCAATTGGTAATGCGCTGGAACCTTGTCAAATTAACATACACATCAACGTCATCCGCAACTTAAAATGACAAAAAAACAGTAAAATTCTAATAGGTAATATAATGTATTAATTATTGAATTCTTATTTTCAATAAGAAAGGGTCAAGGTAAGTATATGAAAAAAATACAATTGTTTTTCGTTTTTGAGGTTAAAATCATGGCCGCCAGGCGCATTACCAATTGACGCGGATAGTATTTTTACCTGTCGATTAAGTGTTCAGAAAATTAGATTGCTTAAAATTATAGTTAAGCAAACACAACTTTTATTTTTAGTAGGCATACCTACTCTGTAATGACAACATTCTAGTAATATGGTGATAAGTAAAGTTGATGTTATTGAGCTTACTAAGACTTTTAAGTATGTATTATTTGAGTAAAATGTGTTCTTATCCTCGAATCTATAGACGAGTAAGTAATGACTTGAAAAAACTTAAAATTTTCAAATACTTCTAATATTATAACCATATGAATTAGTAATTAATCTTAAATGCACCAAAACTGCACTAAAATGCACTTAAGATCATTATACTGAAATTTGCATGTGAATATAATGTTAGAAGCATTTGAAAATTCCAAGTTTTACTCAAGTCATTACTTTATAGATACGAGGGGTCTTTATTTATTGCCTTCATGTATCTTATATGCAAATTGTTCCAAAAGTGGTCTTCTCGCCTGTTCCGAAATGCTCAGTTTCACTACACGTTCTATCTAATAGAACTGTTGTGTACCAAAGTAACAATATTTCTCACAAACTCCTTTGTACGGAGCATTGACTTTTAGATTTAGACTGTACGCCTACCTTGAAAGGAAAATCAACTGAGATGTACAGAGAGCGAAGTCACATAACAGGATTATCTTCGTACCTTTCAAAGGAATAGAACTGTTGTGTTTCCGTGAATCCCTTTTCAATACTGCCACCACCGAAACAATATTACGTACGTCCTTTCAACCATTTCGTTCCCTTACTTGTTCCGTCTTATATCCTTATTCTCATGTATATTCGTAAAGGAACACAACTGGACTGAAATTCTTTGATAAAAATTGAATTATCTTTATATTCGGTTTAGGAAGGAACGTATGAGTATGTCGCTAATGGTTCTTATCGGGAATACGGCAGTGAAGACTGCATAAATCCGCTCGACTTTCATCTTTATATGTGGATACAGAAATAGAATCATATTTATTTCGTTCTTGTTCGTAAATAAGTAACTGCAAAAAAGTTTTTTTTAAGTTTGTTACAATCTGATTTATATCAAGATCAAACAATGAAAGTGTGTAAGATTGCTCCCTATTATTCGTAGGTTTGTGTTAGGCAACAACCAAAAAATGATTAAATTAGAGATGTAAATAATATAGAGAAAAAAGCAGATGACTCCGCTACTTCAGTATGCGAAGTCTATTAGAGGCAATGGCATCTAAGTATCTGTAGAAAAACTTCAAAATAACAGAAACATTTCTATATACTCGTAAGGTTCCAAAAAATAAAATAGCATTACTTCTTTCAATTAAACCTTGTTTTTTAACCGACTTCAACAAAAGGAGGAGGTTCTCAATTCGATTGTATGTTTTTTATTTATCGTTGTTCGCGCGTATCTTCGACATTTATGGACCGATTTTGATGATAATTTTTTTGTTCGATTGAGTTTGCTTGCGAGATGGTTTATTTAATTTTTTTTCAAATCGGTCGAGTAGTTTTCAAGTAATCCTGAAAATACTATGATTTTGCATCAACTACCTTGACGACTTTCTTATTTATTTATGAACCGAATTAGATGTTTTTTTTTTTTGTTTAAAAAAGGATACTTTAGTGTAGTCTTTTTAACCGACTTCAAAAAAAGGAGGTTCTCAGATTATATGTATGTTTTTTCGCGACTATCTGACGTTTGGCTGAGTCGATTTTTCTACCTAAATAATATACCTAGTACAGAAGGTACTTACACTAAAAATAACAAAATAAAAAAAAAATGCTTAAAAAAACCGACTTCAAAAAACTTCAATAGACGTGTTTTTATTATAAAAATGATAATACATATTTAATAATTTGAATATTATTTCTTGCTTTTTATAGGCAGGTTTTTTGAAATCGGTTTATTTTTGTTTTTAAACAATTTTTATACTTTACCTTAAACTATATTAGCATATAAGTACATAACTTTATTATAAGCTTTCTATCCACAGATCGGTTGATTATTGACAGCTCCAACAATACCAATCAATAACTTAATTTCAAACAAACTTAGACTCATAAGCCTCTAATAATTACCAATCTATCAAGCACCAGGTAAGTTTCTGATTACATTTGTTATTAACCTGTATACTGACAGCTGATAGAGGCTGTTAAATTAAATGTAGAGACTTTGGCACACAATAATTAAATTTCGGAGGCTCCAAAATAGAGTGTTCTTCTTCTTAGAAGAATAGAGTGTTAACGTATACTCTTATAAAGGCGTGGCAAAAGCTAACCTTTTCTGTAAAAATAACTACAGGTATATTTTTATTTAAAGAAAATACAATATTTGTATTCAACTTTTCTAAGTAATTAGTGAATAAAAGTTTTGTTTCAAAATAATTTATCTGTACTTGCTGTAAATAATTAGTCCTTCATAAGAGTTATGGTTATGGAGGACTTATTAAAACACTAGCAGCCGCCCGCGGTTTTACCCGCCTGGTTCCCGTTCCCGTGGGAATATCGAGATAAAAAGTATTTTATGTTTAAATCTAGGCTATCTACTATCTGTGTGCCAAATTCCAACCAAATCCGTTAAGTAGTTTTTGCGTGATTGAGGAACAAACATCCAAACATCTAAACATCCAAACCCACAAACTTTCACATTTGTAAATAAAGTAGGATTTTGTTTTTCCGGTAACAAAAATTTATTAAAAATGCATACTTAATTGCACTTTTTTAAAGTGCAATTAAAAATTTAAAAAAATCGTTAAACAAGAAATATTCCTACTGTAAAAAAAATCTTAATGCAATTTCGTACATGTCTAGTCGGATGGGCCAATTTTAATCATTTTTAGAATTTTGAATCACAAGGGGTATGGTGACTCAAAAGTTGCGTAATGCGACGTAGGTTATAGGAAAAATAATCAAAAAAATAAGATAATCACTTTGAGCCCTCTACTAGCAATCGCATTTTTATAAAGCTGTAATGATAGATGTAAGTTGGAAAATAAATAAAATAAAATAAAATAAAAGACCTATTTTTCGTGTATTCAGACTTTATAATTTTGCATTAAAAACCCCTCAAAATGCGTTGCGTAATGCGACGTAGAATCTAGGAAAAATAATAAAAAAATAGTATATAGCAATCGAGTTTTGTATAAAATTATTATACAAAAAAATATAAAAAAATGTTTAAGTCTGACACGAAAGATAAGTATTTTATCAAAATTCGATCGCTAGTAGAGGGCTTAAAGTGATAAGCTTCTTTTTAACCGACTTCCAAAAAGGAGGAGGTTCTCTGTTCGTCTGTATATTTGTTTTTTTTTTTTGTGTATGTACACCGATTACTCGAAAACGGCTGGGCCGATTGAAATGATTCAAACATTATTATTACATTAGGTAAACTCCCAAGTTGGTCCCATTTTTCAAAATTTGGAAATCGGTTCAGTACTTTTCAAGTAATCTTGAAAAAAGCACGAAAATATAATGATTTTGTGTGAATTACAATACCTCGATGATAATGGTCGTATTACTTCTTTGTTTATGAATAATTATTTTTTTGTTGAAAGAGGGATATCTGTGTAGTTCTTTAACCGACTTAAAAAAGGAGGTTCTCAGTTTGACCCGTATGTATGTATGTTTCTTCGCAATTATCTCACATTTGGTTGAGCCGATTTTACTATCTAAATAATATACCTACAAGGTACACGAAAAATAAAAATTGTTTAAAAAAAACAAAAAAACCGACTTCAAAAAACCTACTTACCTCTAAAAAGCAAGAAATAATTTTCGTAATAATAAAAACACGTCTATGTGGTGTGTGTGGTGGGGCTTTTAGAATAAAAAAGGAATCTGTTCTCCAGCCCCACCCGACTTCAATAGACGTGTTTTTATTATTACGAATATTATTTCTTGCTTTTAGAGATAACTAGGTTTTTGAAGTCGGTTTTTTGTTTTTTTTTTATTATTTTTCTTATAACTCATGTCATATTACGCAACTTTTAAGTTATCTTGTGATGCAAAATGCTAAAAATGTTTAAAATCGGCCCACCCTAATATTAAGGTTTACTCAAAAAAATTAACCAGTATAATTGGACAACGTTAGTTCTATATATACTTAGTCTCAAAAATAAGGTCTAAAATTAAGTAAATCGAACAACGAATATCGCAAATCCTTTTTCGTAGTAGGCCGTCAGAATATCTTATCAAATATGAACGTCGGTTATTTTCGGAGCGAGCAAAATAACGTTATTTCTTTAGCTTCAATCCGACCCTTTCGTTGATATAGTAGTGCAATAGTGGCGCTTACAAAAAAATATGAATCGCATTTGTGAATATTATGGTTTGATGGTATTGTCTTTCTATTATTTACGAATACAAAAAGGTTAAACATAAAGAAGTAAATTCAGTTAGAAGAAATTTAAACATTGTAAAAAAGCAAACATAGTAAATTTTCCTAGCGCTTTGTTTTTCTAAGTACAACCGAACAGATAAAACTATCTGCCTTCTGTTTTCCTTCCACCTCCAGACCTTTAGGTCAGGTGGTTGGTCAACTACGATCACATTGTTTCCGATATTGACCCCTAACTCAATGGAAATAAGAGTGTAACATTTCCAAATATTTGTACTAAGTTCCCTCAAAAAGTTTGGACCATTTATCGTGGATATAATCATAAATCTGACGGCAAATTATTGGGAAGGGCCAACGAGTTAGGTTTGGGTAAATAGGCATAATAAGTATAATAAGCATGATTTGTACGAGAAGAGGGAAGAGGTTAAAAACGTTTTTTTATATTACTTAATGAAAATATATACTTTTAATATAACACAAAGCGGAATAGAAGTTCGAAAAGCACTTCACCCAGAATCGTTAACCGAAAAACCTCTCTTGGTTTGCTTATAAAGGCGTGAACACAAGAAGATTGTTATGGCTAAAG
This sequence comes from Agriphila tristella, assembly GCA_928269145.1. Classification (NCBI taxonomy): domain Eukaryota; kingdom Metazoa; phylum Arthropoda; class Insecta; order Lepidoptera; family Crambidae; genus Agriphila; species Agriphila tristella. The sequence continues at coordinate 11,108,066 of OV743431.1, forward strand.
ATGCTGATAGCTTACTTAATAGATAGAGAATATAGAGATATCAAACAGTAATGTATTACCCTCTTGAGAATCGTAAAAATGCTTAATAAAACATTGGAATTTTCTTTGATCTTGATCTTGAAAAATACTTAAGTAATATATTTTTTAAGAGAAGAATAAGTATTTACATTGTTATTTCAGTCAGCAGTCGTTATTTAAATAACTTTCTTGAAATTTCACAGATTCAAGTTTAACATTTTTCATAATTTAATTTATTTAAAAGTTTGATATTTTTATAGCTCCAAAGGACCCGAAATAATATAGGTATCAACTTAATACCTCCATTAATTGTTCTTGAGAAAAAAATTCGTGGCTGATAGACAGACGAACAACTACTAAAGGTTCCCTTTTTCTTTTTTTAGTACAGGAACCTAAAACTGGTCCAAAAATACTAACAGAGTTTACGACTCCCACTCATTTACTATTCGCAGCTGTCTGAAATATTTATACGAACACTCACAAAAAAAGAATCTTGAAGTAGAAGATATATCATAAGTAAACTTTCACCCAGATGGTTACACCCAAATCAAAGACGTATTCATAGCGTTAAATCAGCTGAATATGGCTGCCAAAGTTAAGCAAAATGGAGACGTTAACACATAAAGAAAGGGATTTATAAAGTCGTACAATCATCTTTCGGCTTCAAGCGGCTTTAGGAGTTACAGACTTCTTATAATATGGTATACCGACGTAAAGATAGAGATAAGCGTTAAGTGTTCATAATTGAACAATGAGGATCAGTAACGATTTTTTTTAATGGCTATTTGGAAAGCTAATACCACCATATGATTAACTGTGAAAAAAAATTACGATATCTCTTAAACCTGAGAAGTTATAAGAGCTAAAACACTGATTTTTTGGGGGTCCCTATGACGTCATCGCGACGTACGCGAACCTTATGTCGTACGTGATAAAGCACATATTGCATTGAGCTTGGCATTTCATTCAAACCCTTTTAACTCAACCATTTCTAAACGGATTTCAAAAATTCTTTCACTAGGTTTCATAGCTATCAATATGTGTTTATATTATATCAATAAAACTATAGGATTCAAACCTGTTACTGATCCTCATTGAATACTAATAACAAGCATTTGTGCAATGTTATCGATAGTTGAATGACGTAAAATGTGTAAAACATAGTGATCTTGTGAAAACATTTTATCAAAATTCAGCAAAACAAACCTATTCGTTGTGTTTGTCTTAAAACTTTTCAGAACAGCTTAATAGAAATTTACTCATCAAAAATTGTTAATACTTTTCCGCTAGAAACGTGAATCGTTGGGAAATTATGTTGAGTTAACCTATGTAAACGTAATAAAATCTATAATCTGTGGTATCTGTCATGTGACATTGACGGCTGCTTGTCATTAGAATGTATGCAACATCCGTTTCCGCTCTCTTGCTCTTGTGTGTCTGTAATGGCTGGTCGATCATTCACTGATATCGTATTATATCCCTGTGAATCTTATCAAAATCTTTTATTTAAGAGCCCTGACCCATCAGGTTATGGGCCTTATCTATCGCGCAATAATAAAAAGTAAATATTTTCACGCGCTAGTTGTAATCCGAAATAGTGAAATTCTGCCTACTAAAAAGCACGATGTCGGGCTCTGCGAATTTCGTTTCTATAGAGAAATTAAAAGGGATAGAAAACTACAGTTCCTGGAAATTCATGATTAAAATGATATTGATTCAAGAAGATCTGTGGGAATGTGTGGAAAATGAAAAATGTGATGAGAAGAAAGCTCAAAAAGCTTTGGCGAGAATCGCGTTATCCATACAACCGTCTGCAATTCCACACATACGTAATGCGAAAACGGCGTTCGAAGCTTGGAGCAACCTTGAAAAGGCTTATGAAGATAAGGGCCTATGTCGCAGGTTGGGGCTCCTGAGAACATTATTTGCGACCAAGTTGAACGAGAGCGAAAGTATGGAAAGCTACATAAACAGAATAACCGAGATTTCACAACAACTCAGTGAAATTGGTTCTCCCCTTGAAGATGACTTTGTTGCTGTATTGATGCTAAGTGGTTTGACTACAGATTTTGACCCACTTATAATGGCAATTGAAAATTCCAATGTGAAACTTTCCAGCGAAGTGGTAAAAGGAAAATTGCTTCAGGAAAATCTTCGTAGAAATGATAAGGAGGAGACCGATGCTTCAGCCCTGTTTGTTAGAAAACAACCAAGATGTTTTAAGTGCAAGAAAGTTGGCCATTATATTAAAGATTGTCCTAAGTCAACGTATAAGAAGACTGCGAAGACACCAAATACGGATACATCTAAGGCCCTACTGGTTGCGCTGTCAGCAAACATCAAGACTGGTTCGTGGTACATTGATAGCGGTGCTACTGGACACATGTGTAGGGACAAAAGTGTAATGAGTGACTTTGTAAGTGATAATAAGTCGATAGAGGTTAATGTAGCTAATGGGAACAAGTTGTATACTGCTGGAAGGGGTTCTGTAAAAGTTAATATGAAAAATGGTAATGTAAAAACAATTAGTAATGTGCATTACGTTCCCAATTTGTCAGCAAACTTGTTATCTGTCAGCGCTATGACAAGTAAAGGATTTAGAGTGGTGTTTAGTTCTAACATGTGTAGAATTTTTGATAACGGAGCTTTAGTAGCAACGGCCACAATGTGTGGTGGTATTTATCAATTAGATACTGTTGACTCATCCACTCAAAATTGTAACTTAACAAAAGTATGTCCTAATACCTCTCCATTTATAGCAAATTTAGGTTGTTTGGAGGAAAATAAAGATGTGCAAGCTGTAAGTAGTGAAGAATCAAGTGCTGTTGCGATGCCTGCAGTCTCGGTGATGGAAGATAAGGTTTCGCAGCAGGTATGGCATCGTCGTCTCGCACACCTCAATCACCGAAGCATGGAGTTGCTAAGACAAGGTATGGTTTCAGGCATTTCATATGATAAAAGTGATTTTCAGAAATGTGTGTCATGTATCGAGGGAAAGCAAACTCGTACATCATTTCCAAAGAATAGTTTTACTAGGGCTACAAAAATTTTAGAAGTAGTCCATAGCGATTTATGTGGTCCAATGGCATCTACATCGTTTAGTGGTGCAAAATATTATATAACATTTATAGACGATTACTCTAGAAAAACTTTCATTTATTTTTTGAAAAGAAAAGATGAAGTTTTTGATACATTTAAAAGTTGGAAATCATTGGTAGAGAATCAAACTAATGAAAAATTGAAAATTTTGCGCAGTGATAATGGTACTGAATACTGTAATTTGAAATTTCAGAACTTTCTTAAGGAGAATGGCATCATACATCATACTACAGTGCCATATTCTCCGCAACAAAATGGAGTTGCTGAAAGAGCTAATCGGAGCATAATGGAGAAGACACGCTGCATGCTTCAAGAAGCCGGCCTCGGGCAGAAATATTGGGCGGAAGCTGCAAACACAGCGGTCTATCTCAAGAATAGATCTCCTACGATAGCAGTGAAAGGCTGCACTCCAGAAGAAAAGTGGACTGGCAAAAAGGTATCAATTTCACATTTGCGTACTTTTGGTTGTGTCGTTTATGCACATGTGCACAATAGAAATAAATTAGAACCTAAAGCAAAGAAATATATTTTCACTGGTTATTGTGAGCATACAAAGGGCTATAGATTATTAGACCCAGATTTTCCAAAGAATTGCATAAAAGCTCGAGATGTAACATTCTTGGAAAATAAATTTAGTAAAGATGATATTGTGTCAAATGATGATAACAATTACAAAAATACTCTCACTTATGTAAACTTGCAAGAGAGTATTGAGACTGAGAAACCCACAGAACCATTCACTGAAGAAAATACCTTGGATGAGGTCAATTCTGATGACACATCAAATCCACAGAGATATAGTACGATATCAGTGAATGATTCTGAGAGTGATGATAGTTTTGTTTCAAATCATACTTCGGATGAAACATATATTCCAGATTTGGAAGAACAAACTTCAAGTTCAGAGCAAGATACAACAACAACAACAGGTGATGACTCCATCTCAGCCTTTCTGGTGAAGGCAACCTGTACCAGTGACACTGGAGACCCGCAGACAGTGGAAGAAGCTTTGAGCGGTCCAGATGCTGATAGCTGGAGGCAAGCGATGAAAGATGAGTATAACTCTTTCAATGTCAACAAATGCTGGACACTAACTGACAGAGTGGAAGGTCAAAGCCCAGTAAAATGCAAGTGGGTATTTAAAAGAAAATTAGGTGTTAATGGTGAACTTCTCAAACATAAAGCTAGATTAGTTGCAAAGGGTTTCACACAGAAATATGGAATAGATTACGATGAAACTTTTTCTCCTGTTGTTAGGTATTCAAGTATTCGAACACTCCTTGCTATAGCTGCTGAATATGATATGAATATTCATCACTTAGACGTAAAGACAGAACTCAAAGAATCAGTTTTTATGGAACAACCCGAAGCGTTCATATGTAAAGGTAATGAAAAGAAAGTTTTTAAACTTAATAAAGCAATTTATGGTCTTAAGCAGGCAGCTAAAGCATGGTATGAGAAAATAAATAAAATCTTATGTAAAACGTTGAAATTTTCAAAGTCATCATTAGAGGCTTGTGTTTATTACAAATATAGTCATGATAAATTAATAATAATAGCATTGTATGTCGATGACATTCTTTTGATGTATACACAAAACTCTCAAATAGAAGTAAATAATATTAAAAAGGAATTAAATAATGAGTTTGAGATTGCAGATTTAGGGCCAGCAAAGCATGTTTTAGGCATGAGAATCTGTAAAAATAAAGATAAAATAACTCTAGACCAACAAAACTATATAGAAAAGGTCTTGCAGAAATTTCAGATGGAAAACTGCAAACCTGTATCAACACCAATGGAAACTGGTTTGAAACTAGAAAAATCTGATGGTGATAAAAATACTAATTTTGATTATAGAAGTTTAATAGGGTCACTGATGTATATTTCAGTAGGTTCACGACCAGACATAACACATGTAGTCAGCTATCTTAGTCAATTTAATAATTGTCACAGTGAAGCTCACTGGAGGGCAGCGAAAAGGGTGCTACGTTACCTCAAAGGCACAAAAGAAAAATGTTTAACTTTTCAAAAAGGCGGAATTAACATTACAGGATACGCAGACGCTGACTGGGGAAGAAGTGAAGCAGATCGAAGATCTTATACTGGTTATGTGTTTCAGGTTGGCAAATCTATTGTTTCCTGGGAAAGCAGAAAGCAGAGAACTGTAGCTCTGTCCAGCACGGAAGCCGAGTACATGTGTCTCTCTGACAGTTCCAAGGAAGCTTTGTTTCTTAAAAATTTTTTACAGGAAATATTGGGTATACTGTGTAAAGTTACAATTTTTAACGATAATCAGTCTGCTCAGAAATTGTGTAAAAATACGATATTCCATGCTAGAACTAAACACATAGATATACGCCACCATTTTATTAGGGAACATATATGTAACGGTTCTATTGATATTAAATATTTGTGTACTGAAGAAATGTTAGCCGACTTGCTAACTAAACCGCTTACAAAAGAAATACATAACAAATTTGTAATGAAACTGTTTTAGTGCTTAAGTAATACTTAAGTTTTGTTCTATTCTGTATTGCATTATTTAAGGGACAGTTATAGGATTGTATTAGTTTAAGGGACAGTGTTGAGTTAACCTATGTAAACGTAATAAAATCTATAATCTGTGGTATCTGTCATGTGACATTGACGGCTGCTTGTCATTAGAATGTATGCAACATCCGTTTCCGCTCTCTTGCTCTTGTGTGTCTGTAATGGCTGGTCGATCATTCACTGATATCGTATTATATCCCTGTGAATCTTATCAAAATCTTTTATTTAAGAGCCCTGACCCATCAAATAAACATTATTTTGGCTATAAATTAAATCTATTAACTTTTTTAATTCGGGTCAAATAAATCTAAGGGCCCTTGCACACCACGTTTTTTTACGCGCTAGATGCCGTCAACACGCGCTTAGTCTAAAATCGAATGGAAATGAGACGCGCTTCTAACGTGCGTTATGAAGTTTGTTTACATAAACGACGGCAATGCGCGTGCGGACGACGCACAAAGAACGCGCGATCGTAAACCGCACGTGAAAAAACGTGGTGTGCAAGGGCCCTAAAAGAAACAAAATATGACTAAATGCGTTTTAATTCGTAAAAGTGAGTAAATGAATTCTACGCGAGAAATTCAAAGAAGTGAATTAATCAACTATTCCGTTTGCTGTACTTTATTTTACAACTGCACAAAGGTAGATTAAATTATCAATCGGAGTCAATTTTTACTAGTTATCTTTGTGGATAAGAATCAGTGAAAATGAGTTAATGATATAACATAATATTCAATTCACCTCTCAAATTACGCGCTCACTAGACATGAAATAAAACACTTTTAACGGGTACCAGCGCTGTTTTATATTGAAAGTAGTTGGTAATTAAGTACCAAAGTACTTTGAATAAAACCGCGCTGGTATCTGATCACATATTTCTAGTTTTTTTATTTCCTTGTGTCGTACCATTTGTAAACATTTCATTCGTTTTGGCACCATTTTGCCGAGTTCAGATAGGTGGTTTTTTTTGCGAAACGGGAGAGTGCTTGGTCTTTCATTATTTGCAAATTGATTCATAGTGGATGTTGTGTCTTAAAATTGGTGTAATTTTGTGTTACAAGTGTCAACGTAACTGAACAATAATAAGGAATCATTGAAATAGGCGCGATTTCGGTCATGTGAAGCTGAGACTTTTATTGTAGTGATGACTACCTCGGCAGAACTTACCGAGTAAACTAACTTGATATACTTGGTGGAAAATTTTTCAAGAAGCATTGGAATGCGACTTTATGCGATGCACCCGCATTCTAATGCAAATCAAAACAACGTCACTAAACCCTATTCTAACACTTGAAACTAGCAAAAGTATTCTTTGAAGAGGAGTTAATTGCCAAAACAAAAATAAGAAGAAAAAGAAAACATTTCATGTGGTGTGGTAATGACATTGAAACAAAACGCTGGACTACATTTACTATGCTTCCTTAAAACTATGAAATCAATTAAGTTCTCAAAAGATAAAGCAGCAGCCTTTTTAGCCAAATGGCCGACATTATATTCGATCGCTAAACTAATCGAACGATCGCTAATTGAATGTAACTTTGATGGGATAAATTATTTTTGAATTTTTTTCATTTTATTAACTTATTCATAAACTCTATTCATTTTGTCAATTCCGTACAAATCAACAATGTCTTTCACATAACTTGCAACATATTGTAATTTAAATCTCTAATTGGTCATTTTTAAGCTTTAAGTTAGCGAACGAATTGAATATTTTGAATAGGCGGCAGGTTTTTTTTATTAGTTTTTTGATTGATATAACCAGCTTCTAAGTTATTGTGTAACCAGCATTATGTCATACACTGTGCATTCATTGATGCGCGACAATACAAATAACTTCAACAACTGTCTTTATAAGCCTGTGGGGGATGCATAGTGCACACAGATTGTCATTACATATATATATATACATAACATTACATATATACATAATATTGAAAGTGATGATGAATGAGATGTTGCGTGATCCTTGGTAAAAACTTAATTACCATGATCATCAAATGATATGGAAATCCACAAAGGCAACTCATTACTGAAGAACCTCGAACTCTGAGAGTGATTTTTTATATTTCGTTGCGTTTTTTCGCTTATTAGTACAGTACAACGTCCTGAAATCATTGTAATTATTGTTTTCAAGACTGTAAAAAATAAAACAGAGGTAAATGATACTCGTCTCTATAAATACTTAACTAATTAAACAAAATTACTGCTTAATTTCGTTCCTTCGTCGTCTTTTAAATGAACATCAGCCTCCTATTTATTGAAATTGCTCCATTTTGCTGTAACTCCATTCATTTTGTTCATCTTAGCATCTTCTCATTATGTATTTCGTATCATTATGAAGGATTTGTCTTGAAAATGTAAAAGGAATATTACGTTTCAAATTCTATTAGGAATGGGTACGAAACGAAATTGTCACAAATTAATATAGGAAGCGGAGCGTAATTAATTGATTCCTCTTTATATTCGTAAAAAAATGATTATTATTATTCGGTACAAGTTGTATTTTTTTAATAAACTTTGCACAAAAAGAATATTATTACAAAACACGAACCCATGTACCCATATTTCATTAGGGACCCGTAGTCTCACCGATTTGACCTACTGGTAGGACTGCACTTTAAAACACTGTGCACCCATGGTTCTTTTAAACTAGGGACGATTAATGGTATATAAAAAAATGACTTAGTTACAATTAAAACTGTAAAAGATAAAAATACACAATTACATAAATGAATGACATTACTTACCACACAAGGTGATCAAAGATAAAAGCTTCATTTTTCCGCTTTCCTTAAACTTCGGCCAAATTACATAATTCATCTTTCAAATGGTTTGATCCGGCTCCAGTAGTCACATTCTCAACATAATCCACACCACGAACAGTGTCTAAACTTAAAAAAACGTTTTCACTGTTTTTTTTTCAGCAACACAAAAAGTTTTTACTGCGCGAAAAGAGTCACAAAAATAGAACTGGATTTTCCGAATTTCGAACCTCGATGTTTACAAGTCACCGAATACGTTCGTATTCCATATTTGAATGACACGCCCGGGCGGCGGCGTGCGATCCGCGTGAGAATCGTCCGCGGAATGTCCTTGGTTTTTCGCGCTAGGTTCACGACATGCGCACTGTGAACTCGCCCTAAAGGGTCCTTAAGTGGATTAAGTTTTTAAACTTTGACAATTGATAAAATGAGATCCAGTTTGTTAGGATGGAATCGTTAAGTGAAAAGTTCACGATCAAAGGTTCCATGTTCCAAACACACATTTTAATTCACAAATAATGAATGATGGATTACACGAAAGCTCCGTTAAAAGATCATTTAATAATCTCTTTCTAATATTTTCAACTTTTTCCTGCCATTCGGTATGAATTCGCAGCCTATTCAAAAGGCATTGATCGTTTGGCACGCCTCTATAGAAATGTCACTGGGTCTTTTCATCTTTTCAGTGATGAAATTAGAGTGTCACTTTAGAAAATACATTTGACTGATATTTTTTTTGTAAAAATATAACTAGAACCACCAGCTTAAAACGAGAGCAGAATTATGTTTTTTTCATGATTTGATAGTCTTTTATTTCACCAGTTAGTAAACATTGTTGTAAGTACTTAAAATTGACAAAGACAAAGTGAATGTTATCAGGGATTATTGTAGAGCATAATAAGCCTGTAAGCTACTATGTAACATGACAAGATGTCACCAAATAAAAAAGTTCGCTGCCTAGAAAAGGATTTCATATCGTGTCTTTACTTATAGTTGAGTATTTTAGATAAAATGCGCTTTCACCTCTGACCTTATTGTCACTTAACATCAGAAGAGACAGCCTAGAGCTCCCCCGCTAAAGAATAAAAAAAACTGACATCTATCAAGAGTAAAAAAACATGAGTCACCATACTCACTTTTCACATCCCATGCCAATATTTTTATAAGAGATATAATACCAATCTATCGAAGTGGCGTGTTATCAAACTACAATATTTTCCCCCAAAGAAAGTAAACAATACTGTAAGTATACGCATAATAAGGTTACTCCGGGCTTTTGGAGCAACAAACATGGGGAAAGGAGTAAAAATAATTTATCTTTTACACATCATTCCGGTACAAACGAACCCACTGCCTCGTAAAGTTTGCCTGCTTTACACCTATATGATTCCGGAATTTCATAGGTGTCAAATAACAAAAAGTTAGTACGCACGTTTGCCTTCCATCTTTGGAAGAAAACGATTCATTTTGGGACGATGGAAAAGTTTTTGCTGTAGATAGACCGATTTTCTGGTGATGATATAAATTTCATGCGTGATAGTTTCAACTCGGATAGTTTTTGTACTTTTAAGTATTGAAAAGAATTACAGGATAATATCCATGTTGCATTCCACAATCTTGCTGGTGCACAACCTGTGCATTAGTTTAGTATCTTTTTAAAAAAAACTCAAAATAGCCTTAGATGAAAATTCTACGCTTACGGATTTGAAGTTTTCTAGTTAGTCGATCGTTACCATTTTACCGGACTGAAAAGTAAATTAAATTATTATTTTAAACAAATTTTTGCGTAGTTTAACCGCCTTATTCATTAAAACAAGCAAATTTATATAAAGCTTATAAAGCGTTATTTTAACGCACCGTGCAACATCTAAAATATAATTAGTAGGTATTAATGAACATGGGCGTAAGACTACAAAGTTAAATAATTATGTGTGTTTTACGACAAACTTTTGTTTGAATATTACCTAAGTGCTCACGTAAATGCATTATAATGCCTTTGATACCAATACCAATACACACTCTACGTGTACATTAAATTTTTTATAAAGTAAGGGGCATATGCCGGATACTTAAATCGCCTTTTGAAACATTCATTCCTTAAACAAACACAGCTATCGTTTGATATTTCAAAGCGACGACGGTCGAAAAAGTCCCCAGTGAAAACTAAAAGCACGGAAATCGCCCAAACTGCATGCGAGCAGACAGTTCTACGTACTTTTGCAGTGTTATTTTATTGACCATCAAAGTGTTCGATCAGACACGACCCGAATGGAATCCAATTAGGATTCCATTCGGATATTCGCAAATTCTGATACTACGACAGTTACTGGTGAAACCAATCCCGGAAATTCATAATAAGTATTACTTGGTAAGCATTTATAATAAAGGACAAAGACAATACCTACTTTAAAAAAGAAATGAGATTTTATGAATCACTTAATAGACATTAAGCTTTATAATCAGCTGCTAAATCATTCAACAAAACTCGCATAAAATTGAATTGTTTATGAAACATGATAGTGACAAAAAGTTACAGTATCTAAAAAAATGCAGAATCTACAAAAATCTAGATACTTAAGTATAAAGTGCACATTTCCCTGCTTCACAGTAAAAACAGTTATTATCTATTTTATTTCTAACGAATAAACACACATAAAACAGTCACAACAAAATGAGGTGTAAACTTATACAGCACGAAACCTAAAAAATAAATTACAATGTTCAATTTTAGACTTAGAGAAGTTCAGGTATTCCCAGTAGAAAATCCAAATTCCAATTTAATCAGAGAAGTAAAAATAAAAATAAATAAATAACTGGCTTCTCTCCTGAGCATAGGAAAGGACAGCTCAGGACAGGTAAGCGATAGATACGGCTCTTTGAAGCTAAGTGAATGAACTGTACAGGGCGGAAAAAAGTCGGTAGTTGGAGGTAAAATACCATAAATATTGATGATGTCAAATTTTATTAAAAGGAAACATTCATTTATTAAAAAGAAGAAGTAAAACTGCATTCAAAGATTTTCGTTGAAAGCCTTGTCTCAGCCAAGAATCGATCGGGCATAAATGCGAAAAATTACTGTCCTGTAGTTTTATGATACCAATCGATAGGGTCAATGATAGGGATAATTTCTTCTTAAATCAAAATATCTAGAAAAAAGGCAAACTCAAGAAAGATAAAAAATAATAGTTTAGCCCGTTTGATTAAAGGCTGAAACAAGCGATTTTTAATATTTTTTTCAACACACTTGCTCGTAAAGTGAGCTCTAATACATCGCTTTTAGGGCCATAAACTGAGCTATAACAAACGCGTCCAATAATATATAAAACACTAGTTGGTTATAGAATTATCCCTACAAAGTTAAATAGGTACCGTACTGCAAGTTATATGCGAGTAAACAGAGCATTCCCAATTTAATCGGGTACCTAATACAGTATTTTTTTAGTAACCACGAAGAGGTTTTATGCCGCTGAAAATTCATAACATTTTTGGAATAAATAAACGTGTATGTGAGATCAAAACTATGTGTAGGAGGATCTATTGGATTCATCCTATCAAACTACCTACCTAAACGATTATTTATAAGTGATCAGGATGGGAAAAATAACTAAATAAGTTCTGAGAATGATTGATTTATTTAATTAAACTTAGAAAGTAAGTCTTTTAAGTTGTCTATATTTTCCTACCACCCATTCGAGACTTTTTTAGCTGACAAGAAGAATGGGCGCAAGAAACTTATCAACTTTAATATCAACAATAATTTTATAGTCGTACAATCAGCTAATTATTTTATCATCAGTTCGCACTAGTGCTAATTGCACTACGCACGTAACGTAGCCTAGCCAAAGCAAAGCAGTCAGTATCTGGACAATCGGTTCTATTCATATTGAGTGGAATTTAGTGACAAGCAGCAGCGTAGTTAGTAAGGATTCGGACAATCTGTAGCGATCGTTCCTATCCCTATTGATTGAGTCGACTTAATAAGGATTCGGACAATCTGAGGCGATCGGTCCTATCCTAGGCGACTCCGTGATGGATTGAGTCGGCTTAATAAGGATTCGGACAATCTGAGGCGATCAGTCCTATCCTAGGCGACTCCAGCCACACCAAGTAGCGGATTTTATTATTGTTGCGAGTTGCGGACGATCCAGAAGATCAAGTCCTAATTGAGTCGACTCCGGGGAGAGACTGACTGCTGTGCGCCGGCGCAGGCTTTATATAGTGTTCGGCGGGCGGGGCGGCACAATGAGACTGACGATCGATCGATAATGCTGGCGCCGGCATGTCGCGCAGGTCGCGCCGCCTGTCTGGCGCCATGCGCTTGCGCGGTTTGTTATGATTTTGCGCCGACATGTAAGTCCTTAATTACGTCAAACAAATATTTATTATTATCAAATTACTCAAAATTCATAATATTTTGTTATAAAATATAAAAATATTTGCATTTTATCACTTAAAATTATATTTTGAGGTAGGCTGTATGCTCACTAACCCTGTTGTTTGCAAATATTCTTGCATTGGGCGTGTGAAAAAACAAAAAAAAAACCTACGCGCCTTTTCCCATCATAATTATCACCGACACGGCCATTCTGACATCTGTTGCGTGCTCTGCAACAGCAGTATCCTGAAAGTCGAAAATATTCTGGAATTATCTTTAACTTATGAAGCCTTAACGGCTCGATATCTCTAGATATTTTTCATGACAAAAAAAAACATTTTATGAAACTTATAAGAATGTTATTAGGCACTCGAAAATATTCTGGTAAGTACTTTCTAACTTGTGAAGCCTTAACGACTCGACGACTCGATATAAATTGTTCATGACAAATAACACTTTATTACAATTCAGAAAATTTTATTAGGTACTGTGCTCTAGGCTTCTCAGCCGTGTTACACAAGTAATCACTATGCTTTAGGTTTGGAAACCGTGTTACACAAGTTAGAAAAAATTTTAAGACTGATGTTGTGCTCTGGGTTCTTTGATCGTTTTACACTGTTAGTCACTGTGCTCTGGATTTCGGAACCGTGCTACACAGTAGGTTAGAAAAATTTGGATTACTGATGCTGTGTTCTGGGTTCTTGACCGTGTTACACAGGGTGTTAGAAACAATTGGAAGACTGATGCTGTGCTCTGGGTTCTTTGACCGTGTTACACTGTTAGTCACTGTGCTCTGGGTTCGGAACCGTGTTACACAGGAGGTAAGAAGAATTTGAAAGACTGATGCTGTGCTCTGGGTTTCGGAACCGTGTTACACAGGGGGTTAGATAAAATTTGAAAACTGATGCTGTGTTCTGGGTTTCGGAACCTTGTTACACAGGGGGTTAGATAAAATTTGAAGACTGATGCTGTGTTTTGGGGTCATTGACCGTGTTACACATGTAGTCACTGTGCTCTGGGTTTCGCCACCGTGTTACACAGGAGGTTAGAAAAAATTGGACAACTGATGCTGTGCTCTAGGTTATTGACCGTGTTACACAGGTAGTCACTGTGCTCTGGGTTTATGAACCGTGTTACACAGGAATTTAGAAAAATTTGGAATACTGATGCTGTGCTCTAGGTTCTTGACCGTGTTACACAGGTAGTCACTGTGCTCTGGGTTTTACAACCGTGTTACACAGGAGGTTAGAAAAAGGCGATGTCCCAGCGCTGCCCCAGTTTCATTTTATTTAATTATTGTCATCATTAAAAAATGCTAATTACATTTTATTTAGGTATCAAGAATTGTTTTATAATTAGAAAAACAATTACAAAAACAAGTTGTTTTCTGAAGTATTTTGTGAAAAAAATGTAAGTAAATAGTACTCTAATGATAAAGAAAAAGTGATTTAAAAGCGTTTTAACTTAAAAACCCCACTTTTTAATGCAGAAAATAATTATCAATCTGATTCTAGAGTAAAATACCTACTCTGGCATACTACTTTGATTAAGACGCGATAGACTTTCATTTTTTGAGAATGGTGAGGCAAATCACATAGGCGCGATGGGACATGTCCTTTGGAAGACTGATGCTGTGCTCTGGGTTTCAGAACCGTGTTACACAGGGGCTCTAAGGAATAAGGTGGGTTGATGCTGTGCTCTGGGTTCTATGACCGTGATACACAGGGGCTCTAAAAAGAAAGGATAAAAAAGAAAGGAAAATAAGTTATTAATTAAAATAACTAAATACGCTCACCGGGCGACGAAAGCTACAATGCTGTGTCTGTAGATACAACATCAACTTCTGGTGTGGTATCAGTAGAACTCGTGGCAGCATTCTCTGGGTTTGGCACATCGTCTTGGATAAAATGGAAAGATTCCGGTTCCATTGCAACTGTAATAGCCTCAGGTGCTGTGTCTGTAGAAAATGGCAGAAGAAAAGTGGTTGCTGAAAAAAAAACTTTTTTTTCTTTTTTTTTTTCTTCTTTCTTTCCTCTTTCTTTCTTCTTTATTGCTTCTTTCTTTCTTTCTTTTGGTGGCATAACTTTCATGTGGCGTACTGTAGACATAATTATCTGCATGTACTTCAGCCGACACGGTTATTTACTGACCAAGATTTGGAGTGTGTTGAAGTTGATCATGAGCAACTTTCCGTGATATACCACCGTTCACGACACGTACAAGGTACCGATTCTTGTCTAAGTTCCTTAACACCTCAAAAGTGCGTTTTTTTGACTTGACAATTTGCTCGGCTGACACCTGACGTAACCGTTTGGATTTCTAAAGGATGTACTTGGACATCACAGAAGATTTTGAATTTGATTGATGAATGGCCGATGTTTAAGATCTCGCTATTGTTCTTCTATTAGCCATTCATGATCTTTGTTCATAACATGAACAGAAAATATCAGGGGAGAAGGATTTCCACCAAAGAAATCTGCATCTGCATGATTGATGCGTTCCTCTTTCCTATATTGTATTTCTAAGTTGGAACTCATGAACAAAAAAAAAAAGTCAGAAAATAAAGATTTCAACTAAAGAAATCTGCATAATGGATGCGTTCCTCTTTCCAATATTCTATTTCTAAATTGAAACTCATAAACAGAAAAAGACAGAGCAGAAAGATTTCGACTAAAGAAATCTGCATGATGAATGCCTTTCCAATATTATATTTCCAAGTTGAAACTCATGAAATTCAGTTCAATTTCAGTTGATATACCTCCTGAACACTGTAAGTAGAATAGACGTCAAACAGAAAATCTACACAAAGATCATCATTGAGAAGAATGAGATTTTAATTCAACATTAATGCCATTATATAAATGAAAAAAAAACAGGGGGCGCGGCACCAACCAGGCTAACGTCTGCTGTTCCTGGAGGTTCAGAAATAGAGGATCACAAGGATTGCGATCCCACTTCTGATGTGAGATCAAAACTATGTGTAGGAGGATCTATTGGATTCATCCTATCAAACTACCTACCTAAACGATTATTTATAAGTGATCAGGATGGGAAAAATAACTAAATAAGTTCTGAGAATGATTGATTTATTTAATTAAACTTAGAAAGTAAGTCTTTTAAGTTGTCTATATTTTCCTACCACCCATTCGAGACTTTTTTAGCTGACAAGAAGAATGGGCGCAAGAAACTTATCAACTTTAATATCAACAATAATTTTATAGTCGTACAATCAGCTAATTATTTTATCATCAGTTCGCACTAGTGCTAATTGCACTACGCACGTAACGTAGCCTAGCCAAAGCAAAGCAGTCAGTATCTGGACAATCGGTTCTATTCATATTGAGTGGAATTTAGTGACAAGCAGCAGCGTAGTTAGTAAGGATTCGGACAATCTGTAGCGATCGTTCCTATCCCTATTGATTGAGTCGACTTAATAAGGATTCGGACAATCTGAGGCGATCGGTCCTATCCTAGGCGACTCCGTGATGGATTGAGTCGGCTTAATAAGGATTCGGACAATCTGAGGCGATCAGTCCTATCCTAGGCGACTCCAGCCACACCAAGTAGCGGATTTTATTATTGTTGCGAGTTGCGGACGATCCAGAAGATCAAGTCCTAATTGAGTCGACTCCGGGGAGCGACTGACTGCTGTGCGCCGGCGCAGGCTTTATATAGTGTTCGGCGGGCGGGGCGGCACAATGAGACTGACGATCGATCGATAATGCTGGCGCCGGCATGTCGCGCAGGTCGCGCCGCCTGTCTGGCGCCATGCGCTTGCGCGGTTTGTTATGATTTTGCGCCGACATGTAAGTCCTTAATTACGTCAAACAAATATTTATTATTATCAAATTACTCAAAATTCATAATATTTTGTTATAAAATATAAAAATATTTGCATTTTATCACTTAAAATTATATTTTGAGGTAGGCTGTATGCTCACTAACCCTGTTGTTTGCAAATATTCTTGCATTGGGCGTGTGAAAAAACAAAAAAAAAACCTACGCGCCTTTTCCCATCATAATTATCATATTTTGTTTTTGTCGTATTTGTTGTTGTGTGGTAAATTACTTTGTTTTTTCCTCGCAAGTGTTTTGAAAAACGTTGTATGAAACTCGTGAGCTCTTGCTTATTGCACACTCGGCTGAGTTACGCCCTCGCCTGCGGCTCGGGCTGCAACCCATAGCCTTGTGTGCAATGAGCAACCTAAGCTAACTTGTCTCATAATGTACTATTAATGCAGTTTTTTATTTTTTTTAATTATAGGAATGTTTCCTTTCAGTAAAATGTACTATAATATAATCATAATAATTTTAGGTACATTCCCTCCTACTACCGTCTTTTTTCCACCCTGTGTATACTATGCAACTATGTATAATAATGTGAGTGAAACTATTTATTTTACCTACGTGGGTGGGTATAACACAAACGTTATGATAATACACTTTTAGTGATTTGACTATGTACTTGATTTATTGTTTTGATTTTTAAACTAGAGAACGCAACTAGTTTCCAACCTCAGAGTATTAGTCAAGTAATTTTTTCTAGTATATAACTTAACATAATATTTATTTATCCTGTCTGCCATTTTTTATTAAAATGCGTAGGGTTTAACTCCATCAATGGATACGTAATCTAAAAATAAAGATGTTGAAGTGAATGACCAAAATAAATAAAACTATTATCAAGGACGCCTTCATTGCGCAAGCAGAAGGTTATCCGTGTTAATAAAAAAATAAGTAAGTACTATATTTATATTAATAAATCATTTTAATTGTCATTAATATTATAATCAAAGTCGTTATGCTAAAGTCAATCATGGCTGCACCGTCGTCGTCGGTACAGTGCAGTAGTTTAATCGAAGTCAAAGCCTGGAACTTCCCAGTTGCAAACTTACCGAGTAATAAACAGCCATCTGATATATCCCTATATAATCTATGTTTGGACAGATTGCTAAACTCCCAGAACAGAATATCTAGTTAGATATCATAGATTATAGATATATTTGCACTGGTAAATTGTTACGGAACATTGGTTAGAACGTACCAACATCACTGTACCAACAATGATGGGGCATCAATATAAATATTATCAAGTGATATTCGATATCGCGATCCTGTATCTAACACATTATTGATGATATTGATACTACCGTGCCAATAATGTATCAGCACCGCCTATTTCAATGTCCGATCTTGTGGTAATATTACGATACAAATATCAGACATATTCCCATACAGACGACAATTTAAAAATATAATTGTTTTTTTATTTCTCACACTTGGAAAGCGATATACATATCTAAACCGAGCGGGGGTTAAAAACACTGCTTTCCGTCCTAGAGCAGAAAATAATTTTGAGAATAGAACTTTTAGTTATGCAGTCAGCCATAGAATCGGCAACGAAAAGGTTTACATCCTTATACATATAATAAAACAGTAAAAAAAGTGTGTCTGTACATTACATATATTTAAAAAAAAATATCTGGGGCGATGGAGACATAGTAATAGAGAGAGAATTTGAAAAAAAAAGGTGTGTCTGTTTGTTTGTCTGTTTGAACACGCTAATCTCCGGAAATACTGAACGTATTCGAATGAAACTTTTTTGTTATATAGCGGTTAAGCCTAGGCATAACTAAGGGTATAATTAATTTTGGAAAATGGCAGGTGTTCCATTATGCAGAACCATAATGGTCCAACTTAACTATAAGGAATATAAAAATGACACCTTGGCAAAGTTGTTCAGCCTGATGAGCATTTTTATTTTGAGGTACAAAAATCGAAGATCTGGAACACCTGATGCAGAACCATAATGATCCAGCTAAACCATACAAAATATAAAAATGACATCTTGGCAAAAGTTGGTCAGCCTGATGAGCATTTTTGTTGAGTTTTAAAAATCGAAGATGCTACAAGTATTTTCTTATGTAACTACATTAGTTCATTAATATGCATACGCCGAAGTCATAAAGTCCACGCGTACGAAGTCGCGGGCATCAGCTAGTACCTAATAAAAAAAATGGTCTAGAGTTAAAAAATTCACAGATTTTACAGTCCCCGCAAGAATCAGAGCATTGAAAATGAACACAAAAATTTACGAAAAATCCAAAATCAAATGCAAAGTCCTATTATATTTTTAAAGTTACCTAGGTAGTACCTATTTATTTTTACGATTGTGACACTCGGCTCCGCCTCGTGTCACAAAAGCGGCCGCTGACTGCCTCGACGCAGCCGAAATAATATTAACCAATTTTCAAAATTCCAACGAATGTACTTTTCGTCTGCTTCTGTATCTTTTAACACTATTACCATGACAATCGGTCAATAATCATAGAACCTACATCACTTTTTATGTACGGAAACAGCCGTTTTTCTACAATTCCAAATCTAAAGGGACCACCTACAGGTCACAATTATAAACAGATTTTAAAAATATTTTGCCATTTGATAGCTAAACTAATACCCTAGGACCCTTTTTTTCATTTTTTCTTAAGTCTGTTTTTTTCCGAAATATTTACAATTTAGTAAACAAACATCCCCCAAGAAACCCGAAATTTTTAGAATTTCGCAAAATTTCAAAAAAACTTACCAGTAGATTTTCAAAATTCAAACGTTTACACGTGTCTCGATAAACTCCTCAACTTTTGGTACTATTTTCATTTCGATCCTCCCAAAATCCTCGGAGATATGGCCAAAAATACGTCTCAGGCGATTTGCATCTGATAACCATTTTCAATGGTAAAAATATTGTAGCCTTGATCGTGTATAAGCAGCCAAGCAGCCAGTGCGAATTAAAAACTTTAGGCTAGACGGCCGCGATGTTTCATTTTTAAAATTTAAAAACTGGATACTTACTAACTCTGTGAACTGTGCCGAAATTCAAAATTTCAAAAAGTTTATTTTGTAATTTTACATAAAATATATTTTTTTACTTTCCTTACGTCTAAATATCTTGTATAGTCATCCTTTAAACGATGCTTTTCAATCGTTCTCTTACTCGCAATCAACCTACCTTGCAAGAATGGTTATAGAGACGAAAATAGCGCAACGATTTCCTCTGCCACGTCTAAGATCCAAAGCACGATCGTTAGATATGTTACTCGTAGCTCCGAACAGGGACTAAATGTAACGACGTTTGTGCGTTGCGCGAGCCATTTATATCAGCGGAGATTCCGCTAGAGGAAAACCGGAGCAAGAGAATAACATTACGTTTAGCTTTTGATCCGTGAATGGGATTTAAAGGATGTATTGGGGATGCAGAAATGTTGGAGAAAGATCACACATTGACAACTCACTTTAAACGGGTTGGTACAATTAATTTACCTTAGTTTTAAAATGTATTTTATGTTTTTTATTTGGTTTGGGACAAGTGTGAAATTTAATGCAAGCCTGATGTCAATCAGAAATTAAATTAAAAGTCAATGGTTTTTAATCATTCCGACATTGGATTTGGCTCATTTAATTACCCGCACTGACCTCCAATAAACAAGTAAATAAATACGCTGGACTGGCGAACGTCACCAATCGTTTGATCCGATTTGAAAATCGTGTACTTTGGAACTTAGTAGAATCTACTGCTCTCAGCGCCAATATGGCGATTTTCAAATCGGCACAAAAATTGCTGTCATTTTATGACAATAGCCTATCCAGCGTACCTACTTGTTTAATGGAGGTCAGTGCCCCTAAGTGATTAAGTGTGAGACTAAGCTAGATTTATAATAAATAAAAATAATCTTTGTAGATTTAGTATTTCGTTCGTGTCTTCTGCGCATGAAATGAAGCTTCAATATCAAAAACACAAATGAAAATATTTCGTGGCATTAGCAACAATATCGCAAACTTACAAAACAACTTAGTTCAATTCCCCAGTCAAAGTATTTATGTGTTGTAATTGAAAATATCCCGTAAACAACATATTAGGAGGAAATCTCTGACCTATTCTTCTAACAGGTAAAACTTTGTGAGAAGTTCGTAAGGAACTTTTGTTGTCGGTGAGGCGATTTCAAACTTCGCCAGTCAGCGTATAGTTATTTTTATATGTAACTACAAATAGTAACTCCGAACACATCAATAACGAAACTTTAATAAAAATCTTATTAATAAGTGCACCATTAAAATAATGGTCTTGAATATTGATTGATGAAGTCCTTGACCTTTATCTTACCTGATGATAAGTGATGATAACGACTTTGAAGACCGAAGGTGATAATTATCAGATAACGCACTTCACTTGGAGTCTTAAGCCATTGAGGTACTTATAGGCTGTCTTACCTCAATAATATTAAAATTTTTGTTCAGTACTTGGGAAATTTAAGGAAGAAAGTGAATAAATAAATTCAAATCACATATTTTAATTCTTCATTAAAAATAATAAACGTTTCTTTAAATTTTGCAACTAATTTTATTAATGATAACTTTTGGTTTTCAGACGATTGGACACATTTCACGGTTCAGTAGATAGTTATCAGTGGCGCAAAATTATATCAAGTTGCATTAAATTTTAAACGGTAGTCGTAATATTTTGTCAAATCATATTTTATTAATTTATCGTTTCAAAGACATACGTGATTGAAATTCACTGTTGATTTAAGATCATAATAGAATATTTAAATATATAAAATACTAGCAGCCGCCCGCGACTTCGTCTGCGTGGAAAGATTTTTTGCTATCCGGGAACATTACTTTTTTTGGGATGAAAGGTATCCTATGTTCTTTCTTCTCTGTACCCCTGACTGAGTGTATGTAAAATTACATGATGATCATTTCAGTAGTTAAGATGTAAAGGCGTAACAAACATACAAACAAAGGGACTTTCGCGTTTATAATATTAGTAAGGATTAGTAAGGATTATTTTATTTACGTAAGAGACTTAAAATTCAGCTGTGGCA
This sequence comes from Agriphila tristella, assembly GCA_928269145.1. Taxonomy (NCBI): domain Eukaryota; kingdom Metazoa; phylum Arthropoda; class Insecta; order Lepidoptera; family Crambidae; genus Agriphila; species Agriphila tristella. Next base: position 11,129,758 of record OV743431.1, read on the forward strand.
GTTCCTATATGTGTCAGCAAGAGACTGGTTGAATAGGTACAACATTGATCAGGTTTTTTCCAAAAGGTAAGTTAAGCGCTTAAAATATGCCTCTCTTGAGAGACATTACGGTCCAATCGGAACACTCGCTAGGGGAAGTAACTAAAAGACTGCAGTATTGTAACTGATTATTTTTGCAGTATCACGTTAAACTGGTTTAAGACATTTTGCTGGATTAACGAAATATACGATTTTATATGATTTTTCAGACAGTTAATTTAATAAAACCGCACATGAATAGACTCCTCTTCTTCTCTTTGGGATTCTACAAAAACGCCATTAAAGGTCTTTAGCCCACTTACACGGCTCCGCTCCCACCCAGCAAAAATAATATAATTTAAATATGGGCTTTAGTAGTAGTATTGTTCTTTAGATATACCTATACTTAACATTGGCAAAATAAATTAGCAGACAGCTCGCTGTCAGCGAGCTTACTGCCGTCAGAATGTACTTGACGCCTTTAGCTGTCTGCGCGGTGTCTGCGCGGTGTCCGCGCGGTGTCCGCGCGCTGACTGCTAGCGGTCGTCGCCGCGCTGCCCGGTCGGTGGACGGTGTCCGTGCACCGAAAGGGGGCACTGCTGGGTGCCTGCTAGCTGTGTCACCACGTAGACAGCTGGGTGCATGCGTGGACTGCGAACAGTCGCCTTAATTTAGGGCGATGTTGGGTAGGAGCGGTGTTGAAGCAGAGGCGTGTAAGTGGGCTAAGACCTAAAGTCATCATTATCATAACAGTCTATTTCAGTCTACTGCAGAACTTCGGCCTCTCCCGTGGAAGGATATTGCCATAACCTCCTCATTTGACAGGCAGATCTGGCTCTTCTATCCCCTACTCAAATGGCCAACAAACTTTAGGTACCTATATTCGTTTGAACGCTGCGTTTACTATCAAAGCTTGTAAACTACATAATTACGTACCGTAAGCTTATCAAATCCATACAATACATCAAAGTCTATGATTTACATAAGTTTGCGACACGTAATTTAGAGCCAATTTCACTATTGATTTTAAACGCAATTCGTCACTAAACGAGTTTAAGGCTGTCAGTGGAATAACAAGGAAGTATAATTTGTTTTAAAAATTTACAATCACATAATAAACAATGCCTTGTAAAATATTGTATGAATTTTATCAAGAAGCTGGTGAAATTCATTTAGAATAAACGGGGATAAAACTCAACTTACTTAAAATGAGATCTTTGATTCTTTCGCGTTTAACATTAATGGTGAAGTCGGCTCTTAATTTTTTGCTCATAGCTTTAATATTAAGCGTATCGTTCAAACGTATAGAATGCTGGCCATTTGAGTAAGTGATGGAGACCTGTGTATGGACACAGCCAAGGCGTAGTTTTACAGGCCTCACCGCTTCGTTCGGAAGACTCCGTCTTACTTTTTTTATTTGATTTGAGCTACTCTGTTGGTGTCACATACATAAGACGATAAAGTAAAAATGTTGTACCGAAATGCGAAAGGTAAAACATTGATATTTTAATGTTATTTGCGTAATCTATACATATAATAAAGCTGTAGAAAAGTTGTGTCTGTACAAAGAAAATATTTTGAATAAAAGTGGTTGGGGTGTTTAATAACAACCTATAAAACCCATTTCTGACATTTATGGATTTTTTTTTGTTTGTTTATCTGTTTTTCTGTTTATCTGTATGTTTGTGCGCTAATAACTTAAAAAAGTGCTAACTCAATCGTAATGATGTTTACATATAAATATACTACGTATCTTGCAAAATAATTTAGATTTTATTTCATCGCAATCAGTTCCCTCAATCAAAAGATATACGACTTTTAAGTTTTTAAGAAGAGTTTACGATTACTTCGTTGTAACAATAATTATCTTTGGGGAATTATACTGTTAGAACGACGACTACCTGGACCTGCCCCCCTATTCAAATGGCCACTTTTCTATTCGTTCGCTAACTTAAAACTTAAAAATAAGCAATTAAACGATCAAGTCACACGTCGCAAGTTGATGTAAATCACAAACATTGTTGTATTGTATGGAATTGACAAGCCTACGACACGTAATTTTATGGCTTATTTTTAATTTTTTAGTTAGCGAACGAATAGAAAAGTGGCCATTTGAGTAGCCCCCCTGGTGTTTCCACATCTGGCACGGTAAAATGGTCAATGGCTTAAAAATAAACAATAACGTGTCGAGTTTTAGGTCTTACTTTTGTAATTTCTCAGAAAAAAAAAACTTTTTTAAAAACACGTTTTTATTACAAAAAAGTACATTTTGTAAAATTTATCATCCATATTGTCTTTAGCATGCGCCCCACGTTTTTAGGTTTAAAATTTCTATAGGGTAATAAATATTTTTTCAGAAAAAAATATTTTATACTTTTTAGTCTGTTTTTACTAGTCCATTTTAATGTTTTTACTTTAGTCCGACTTTTTTGTAATAAAAACGTATTTCTAAAAAAGTTTTTTTTCAGTAAATTTTTATTTTCTGCTTTTTAGTTAACGAGCTAAGATTAAAAAAAATATACCATCTCCTATCGGAGCACTCGTCAAGACGATTCAAACGAGCCCAAACTCGATAGGATTGCATGGTTTTATTACCGAGTTCCAGTGGCCTTCTTCCGGCTCCATCATCAGACCCTGGACACTATTTCCCAACAAAGTACTCGTCAAGGCGATTCAAACGAGCCCAATTTCGATGGGGTAGCGTGGTTTTATTAAAGAGTTCCTGTGTCCTTCCTCCGGCTCCATCATCAGACCCTGGAAGCTATTTCCCAACAAATAACTCGGCAAGACGATTCAAACGAGCCCAAATTTGATGGGGTTTGCACGGTTTCAATATTGAGTTCCTATGGCATGGCCTTTCGGCTTCATCATCAGACCCTAAACCACGTCTTCTATTAGAGTACTCGTCAAGACGATTCTAACGAGCCCAAACACGATGGGGTTGTATGGTTTCTTCATAGAGTTCCTGTGGCCTTCTTCCGGCTTCATCATCAAATCAGCTCAATGACACCATAATATTGCATTGCCTTCCAGTTCTGGCCTATGTTCAAAGTTTCAAGTCTCTAGCTCATCGGGAAGTTAGGATAAAATCGTTCGCAAACTTTGTGGAGAAACACACAAACTAACAAACAAACAAACGCGAAAGCAACCTAATAAAAACGTGTTAAAAATGCACGTGCATGCAGTAAAATCTAAGCCCGCTTTTTATTAAATGATTTTATACTACTAGCGGAAGCTAGAAGTCGCGGGCGAAAGTTCGGTTCGTTCGCGTGGACATTCGAGAAAATCGTTACGGAAACTTTAACCTGGATAAAAAGTGTTCTATATTTTAATGTCCTGCCTTGCTAGGTAGCCCGCTTGGTGTAGACGTGACTTACGCGCAGCAGGCCTCTGGTAAGCGCGTACGCGACCGAGTGTGATGTCGGGCCGCGTCCTTACGCGCAAGTGGTAAACACCCTGCCTCGCAAGCGAGGCATGTCCACACCAAACGTACCGCCGAGGCAGGACGTTAAAACATTGAATACTTCGTATCCTGGTTAAAGGTTCCCTTAGGATTTTCTCGAATGTCCACGCGGACGAAGTCGCGGGCAGAAGCTAGTGTGTAATAAACAGCTAAAAGTTTAATTGCTCTCTTATTCAGCATTCCTTGCATTTAAAAGCTATCCCTACAATTAGTTTCAAAACAAAAACTTTTAAAAATATTTTTTAAAAGTTAATAAAAGTATTTTTATTTCATGAAACACAATAACTTAAGTTCCTTACTTATATTTTCATGGCCATAATACTATAAATTCTCGCTCAGACCAGAAAATCTACTCAGACCATTAGTTCGTACTTCGTACCGAAAATACCGGATTCTAACACGAAATCCTCAAGGGTGTATTCAAGGTTCTCCTTCAGCGATTTGATTTTTTAAAATGTGTGATTGGATTCTACCAGACCAAATAGTATCAATATTTTATGTTTTTTACTGTACCTATTTACTCCAAAAACGTTAAATGCTCACCAAATCATAATAAGAAAACTATTTACATTACATTTTAGTAATTCAGGTGGTAGGCTCTGGTTAGGTTAGTATGATATCTAATTAGTGGCTTTGTAAAGCTGTAGAGTTCACGTTTGTAATATTTTGATCGTTTTTCGAAATGGTTGCAATATATAATTTTACCTCATCGATCCGTCATTTACAAAAAATCAGAATACTGATTCGACAGAAAAAACACACACCTAAAATTATACATAGAACTGCTCACATAATTTTACGAGAATCGGTTGAGAATTGCGACCTGTGGAGGAAAAGGTGTCAAGTCTGCTAATGTTTTCGTCAAAATCGTAGTTCAATTGTGTTTGAATGGTAATACTTTTTGACACAGTTCTTGTTTCTTAAACCCAAAACCAAAACACATTATGTTTCTTAAACCCAAAACGGAAACATATTGTGTCACGATTTTGAGTTTAAGAAACGAGAACAGTGTCAAAAAGCATAACCATTCAAACACCATTGAACCACAATTTTGACGAAAACATTAGCAGACTTGAACCCCAGACGGACAACGGGACAGCGGCTGAAGAAATAAGAAAGCATTTTTGCCCACGCTGAAAGGAGACGCTTCGCTCGCGCTTCGTTGCCTAAAATGTTTTGTTAATTCACTAGTATCGTTCCAGAAACTAAAAAAAGTTATAGTGACAGTATGTAGGTAGGTACAACTTAGATTTTCGTCTTGCAGTAATTTTATTTCAGTCCGAACTGCTTTTTTACAGTAATAACGTTGCACGATATAAACTTGGCTAACAACTTCAGCAATGTCACAAGTAACAATAGAAGTGCATTGCACCAAACACACCGAATCAAATAACGAATAGCCACGAGCGCAGTCTGCAATAATCTCCGTTTACGTGCCTTCCAGAGACCTTCCAAAGACTTTAGGCGACTTTCACACTACGACACACTGTTTGAACGTGGTTTTGAAAATCTCGAACATGCGCAATATATCATACCACAGAAGAATTTTGTTTTTATATATTTTTTTCTTCCATTGTGCCGAACGCTTGTGGACGCGGAGCATGGCATATCTTTTGACAAAAATAGTATCTATGTATGAAACAAGAGGAAAATAATATTCGTTTACGTGCCTTCCAGAGACCTTCTAATGACTTTACTCACACTGCGACGAATTTTAAAAATCTGCGGGACGACTAGCCGTAGCATTAAAAAGTCACAGTTGTATAAAGTTTTAATGCGTAAACACATGCAAAACTGTATTTCCTTGAGGTCCATGATAAAATTTACACTCTAATCTAGTCCACGGTATTTAAAAATAAAAATATTGTTCTTGCTTTAAAATAATAGTTTTAGACCGTGAAAACACAACAATAGACTTGTGGACCTCTGGGAAACAGACATATGCCTACAATAATGCAAAGCATGTCACCATCAATGGACAGTCAAGTTACAGTCAGTGGCACGAATCATGAAAATTTTTCGACGGAGTGGGGATAAGTTCGCGCATGTGCTCTTGTGAGCGACCAATAGCGCGCGCCCCTCTCCCGCCGCCCGCGCCCCTCACCGCAACGCATACCCAAAATACGCGTTCCGCGCAATCCCCACCCAATTTCATGATTCGTGCCACTGACTGTACGAGGGTGGTTTGATAAGTCCATGACTTTGAAAAGAAGAAATACTTTTTTTCATAATTTATTTTTGTGTCTTAAAAAGAAACTCCTTAAGGCATCTTTACACAATTTTTTTTCAAATTCGGCAAAAGAATATTACTTTTGGAAACAAAAAGCTCATGCGAGTTCTAACTTTTCTTAATGACCCTGTCGACCCTCTCGGCGGCACTCATGACATCAAAACTCATCGAATGAAGATGCGAATCCTTCCTATTCTCTAGATTCAACCCCAGTGAGATATTTTCTCCTACCAAACATGAATAAATGTCTTGATAAATGGGTTCCCTATGTATTTGCATAACATTTTTAGGCATAATATGTCATAGCATAATATGATTTCACCGAATGATGTTTACGCATAATATTACTTAGTCATAACAGCTTATGCATAAATTTTTAGGCATAACTAATTTAGGCATAATCATGTTTTAGCATAATATTCTTTAGCATAAATTTAAATACGCATAATGTTGTTAACGCATATTTTTATAAACAAAAAAATGAATACACTTCGAAACGTTCACATTTAAAAGCTATTGCTAAAATTTTACACTTGAAATAAATATAAATATTGTTTGTCTCATGCATGGCACAGGGGTATGTATTTACAATGCCGAAGTTGAAAAGACCGAATTTTACAAGTCCCATGGACGAAACACCGAAAATCAAATGGTCGAACGGTTGTTTGGCCATACGTTTAAAATCACGAAAGGATATTTTGACTAAAATACTAAATCCCGAAGCTTAAAAAACTGAAGGTTAATTGAGAGTTAAATTCCAGCAGGTCGGTTCTGGCACTTCGCCGACCGCTGCCGCGGCACGCTCGCTTTGCTCGCTCGGCTCGTGCATTGTAGGTTTCAATGAAACTTAACCTCCTCCTCACTCGCTACGCTCGCTCGTCGTCGCACCTAACAGATCTAAACAGACTTTCGGGATTTTGAACTATCGATCATTTAATAATCGATCTTTTAAGTTACGGTCTATCGGATATCGATATTTAAGATCTACGGTATTTTGAAAATAGGTGTTTTATGCGTCGATATTTCAGTCGTATGTGTAATGAATTTTCGGCATTTTAATACACACCCCTTTTGCAAGAAAATAAATAAGTACGTAAAAATATTTATTCTGATTGTTTTTGATTTTTATGACTAAATAATATTAGGCGAATATACAATATGCCTAATAACATTATGCGAAAACAAATTAGTCTAAATGATTATTATGCTTACATAAATAGTATGCCAAAAAACAATTATGCCAAAGTATTATTATGACAAAAAAAATATGCCAAATCCGTTATGCCAAATCAAATTAGGTTTAAAAGCATTATGCGAAAACAAGGGATCCCTGATAAATGTCTTGGCAGGCAAAGATTTTCATCAAGCCAAAAGGTGATGTCTGAAATGGGCCCTCATTTCAGTTACCAGTTTTCAGACGATGAAAGAAAAAAATAATGGGTTAAAGAGGTAGGAACTTCGTTGGACTGAATACGCAGAGCTACAATAAGATTATGTACAGAAATAAAACAAAATTTTCCGAAAAAAGTCTTTCTTCATTAAAAAGTCATGAACTTATCAATCCACCCTCGTAGCGCATAATCAGAAGTGTCAATAAACTGAACAATAAAAAAATTATACATACGTAACCGAACAATGTACGAATCGCCTAAAAGTCTGCAATCGTACTTGTATTCGCCTGTATACCCGCCTTATCCTGTACAGGGGAAATGGGAGGAGACATGTCGTGCGCTGCTTGCCTGTTTCCATTTTTATTTCTAAGGAAAACATGCCGCGAATTTCCGACGCTGTAAAGAGCCAACACTTAGAGTAATGTGTCCAGGTAATACCTGTTCTGGATTTATTTTACTTAGCTAATTTATTCGTGTAAGATGAAAGTGAGAATATATTGGCATTTGTTGCATATTCTCTTTCGTTTTTTTTTGTTGCATATTCTTTTAAACTCAATTGGAGAAAGAACTTAGCTGCCTTGAAACATAAATATAAAAGCTTGTTTATTATAAACAACCCTAACAATTTTAATAGTAATAATCCGTTGGATTTTCTATTACATCGGATGTTTCATCAAGTTCTAAAGGTGTATATCCTTCGTAATTTTCTCTATTGGCCTTTACGAGTGCTTTCACGAATTTGTAGAAGTGAACCGTACGATCGTATTTATTTGTATAATTCTTTTTGAACGCCTTTACGTATTGTTTAAACAAATTCTTTGAGTCATCTAGATCATATAAATCTAGATCTTTCATATCTATGAGTTCTGTTGTTGGTTCCGTCATAGTGCTGAGAACATTTCTATCGCGGAGTACGGGACCTTTATAAACTTCGTGAGTGTCATCTGAAAGTTTAAATACATGTATGAAAAGTAACATAAATATTTTGCGTATGAAAGGAAATACGTTAAAAACATTTACCTACTTGGAATTAACGTTATATTATTTACTTACATGCACTAATATTCACAGCAAAATGCTCCTCAATCTCAGAAGAATTCAAATCTGCATATTTGTTTAAGGTGTACAATTTTGTTTCATTTGGATTCATATTAAGAAGAGTGACCTTATTCAAATTCTTTACAAAGTTCGTGTAAGCTTCTTTTTCATTTGCATTACTATAACTTTTATGATATTTTTCTTTATAGAAGTCAAATATTAAAGTTGCATTATCTTCTGTATAAATTTCACTACCAACCACAACCAGAAAAGCAATCGCGGCGAGTATCTTAAGAAATTGCATATTAAGTGGCAAGCAAACCGTATAAAAGAGTTAATGGAAGTATCTAATCAATTTTATGGAAACAAATCGAATGACATCAAGTTGATTTACGCATTAAATCACCATTTTAATAACAATATCCCTAATCTGAATGACTTCTAAAGATTTGTTACCTTTAAATTTCGATTCAATGACACGGGAAATAACAACAGCCCTTAGTATAGATCCAACTTTTTCTGAGGGAAGTTCATTAGAATTTGTTTTGGCAATGATTCTTCTTCTTCTTCAAGAGCTTCTCCTTTACTGGAGGTTGGCCGTCAGCTTAAAGAACTTTCTCTCTGTCCTGCGCCAAGCAAAACAGTAGTTCGACGTTGGCTATACTCGTCCATTCCCTGATGTTACGCAACCACGATTTTTCCTTGTTCTTGATTTGCATTCAAACTTGCTCATCATTATCATCATCAATGATAATGTTAGTTGACCGAGCGAGCACGAAGTGCGAGCGAAGCGTCTCTGCTTCAGCTTGGGCAAAAATTCTTTCGTATGTCTGTATGTTCTCTTCTACAGGTCGCATTTCTCAACCGATTCTCGTGAGAATTTGTAAGCAGGTTCGAAAATTATACGGAATTTTTTTGTCAAGCCAGATTTTTTAATTTTTCAAAATGGCGGAGATGTGTTAAAAAAACCTATTGCAGTCCAGCTTTCCGGCTCTGTCTTTTCTCCTCTACAGGTCGCATCTCTTAACCGAATTTCGTGAAATTTTGTGGGCAGGTTCGAAAATCATATAGATTTTTTCAAGTTGAGACAGTTTTTCTAAATTTTTCGTAACGGCGAAGATATGTAAGAAAAATGTATTTCAGTCCGGCTTTCTGACGCTGGATGTTCTCCTCTACAGGTCGCATTTCTCAACCGATTCTCGTGAAATTTTGTGATTAGGTTCGATAATTATATGTAACTGTTCAGTCAAGCCAATTTTTCCAAATTTATAAAAAAATACTCACCCATTTTGAAAAATGATCAAAATTAGAAGCACCATCTAGCTACAATACTCACGTACCTACTGTGTGCTTTGAAAACTTCATGGCGACATTTTATTTTATTTTTTCGCGAGGTCTACAGCTCATGGAGCCACTAGTTTAAAACCCATCACAATATCGTCCAATATCCTGAAATATTCGGCTTGTAAGCCTTTGATTCTGGTAATAGTAACGTAAAAATCGTGACTCAATAGTGTTTCAGGAGTATTCTCTTTGACCATTAGTACCTAAAACACAAAAAGAAATAATTGGCATATAAAACAATATTTGGCTTGTAATCAGCTAATCTTCCGTGAAATACAGAATTGGATCTCGACGCGCTGTAAGTGGCGGGGAATTTAGAGGCCTCTATATTAAATCTCCAGTTATCTGACATCGGATCGGGACAAAAGGCGGGATTCCGACTGAGTTCTAGGTCGAACGAGGAAAATTTACATTACAAACAGAAAGATAAAGGACACTTGACAGACATAAAATTGTGTTTTACACAAATAGAGTATTACGTTGTTAGCTGGATTGCGAAACTGCTTGCAAGTAAAACATTTTATTTATTTGGCCTTTTTGAAAGAATAAATGGTGTCATAATATAAACTTATTTTTTTACTAAGTGCCTACATAACATACCTTTATAATATTTTATAAAGAAAATACTTATTTTTAGGATCACATTGAGAATACAATGTGAGGTAAAAATTTTAGTACATTTTTTTCATTCAAAGAAGATTTAATTGACTGTATAATATAACCCAATACTTTACACGTTTCCTCAGAAATATTTTCACTTGTACGGACTTATTATTAGATTACAACGATGATGATACTTTCTTAAGAATATAATATTTAAGTCTCATCTTCTATATCAATAGTATGTGGAATCTAGAGATGTTTTAAAGGCTTTAACTTATTCACTTTGTACTGCTTGTAGTCTCAAATAAACTGGGTGGGTTGACATCGAGCCTCTTTATTTATTACTCGCTTTCAGCGCCAGTTCCTGACCTTTTTATATAACAACCTGATGAAATATTGACATGGTTTCCTTTAGTCGATGTAAATTATTCATCTTCTTTATCCAGTCAGAGAAACACCACTAACAAAACTAAGGAAAATAAATACGTATTACTTTCACGGATGTATGTGAACCATAAATGGTGAAACCGTACTATTTTGATTATTTTTGTCCTTTTATCCACCCACAATAAAATGGAGACATACACCACTTTATTGTGGGTGGATAAAAGGACATAATGGTCGATGTGCACAATACAAACGAAAGTAATCATAACTATTATGAAGCATATCTAAATCAAAATACAAATTCATAGAAGCACTGTAGTATAGCAATTTTCTACTTATCGGAAATAAATAATTTACGAAAGGTAGAAAAATACTACAGTGCTGTTCCCTTTTGCACATCATTCTTTAAAGGTGATAGATATATACCTTATTTTGTATTATTAAGTGGTATTTCTTTGTTAAAGTAAGCTATTTGTGATCCCGAATTCTTAGAAAGTTTCTGCCTATTCAGATCTAGTATAATGAGAAAATGGCTGCCCTTACAAACTTGCTTCGGTGAAGGTCTTGCGATACTTCGATACTGGCTTCCCAAATGGATGTTCCAAAGGAAAACATCTCGAACTTAGAGCTATTCAAAACTATGTCTATTGGCTGGCTAGAAATTGCACTTTCTATTGCCCGCAGCTTCACTGTTTGTGCAGCTACGTAACTTGGATACGCTTGCCCGCAAGTCCGCAACATATAACAGTACATGAAATAATGTTACAGTGTGGGCTCAAATGTGAAGAATGGTTACGCGGGAAGGAAGGTGGTCATTCACTATAATGCCTATAACAATACAAGATTCGATTTAAAACTTTAGGTGCCATCTCGACCAGGGAGTTATGTCGTGTCTGCCATTTTATCGGCTGATTATCTATACGATTTTTTTTGTACTCTCAACCTGAAGCAACCTTTCCGGACACCGAGGGGAAGGAGGCGGAAATCTTCATTGGATACCACAAAGCCGGGCGATGATGGTTATTTCAGACTCGTACTGACTAAAACCGCCGTGAGGTTGGTTTCGACCCGACAGCAACCTTCATCGAAAGCAACCGCCCCCGAGGGGAGACGAACTCTGATTATCCTACTAATATTATAAATGTGAAAGTTTGTGGGTTTGGATGTTTGGATGTTTGTTCCTCAATCACGCAAAAACTACTGAACGGATTTGGTTGAAATTTGGCACACAGATAGTAGATAGCCTGGATTAAAACATAGGGTAATTTTTATCCCAATATTCCCACGGGAACGGGAACCACGCGGGTGAAACCGTAGGCGGCCGCTAGTTCATACTAAATCGAAGGATACGCGATGAATAAATATTCTGCTTTCAACTCCATTTATATAACTTTATATTTTAAAGAACTACTTCGTGATAGTTATGATTACATTTGTTTGTATCGTAATAAAATGTCGGTATACCTAGTTTCCAATAATTGTAAACCATAAATAGCACTACATTTGTTCAAGAACCCTAAAAACTATTGTCTTTTGTTTGAACAAATGCAACTTTTAACCCTTTCATTTTGTAACTTAACCCTTTTGAAATTTCACTTTAGAAAATCTTTAAATATTAACGATTTAATCAAAAGTTTATGGTGTTTTTATGGTGGCGCAAACTAAACCTTTTTGATAATGAAATTTAATATTCATGCCTTAACTAGGACGTACCTACTATCGCTGTGCCACGCATTTAATTTTGACCCCTTGATCTAATATAATATTCTGGGCTTGTGAATGTGTTAAGGGTACCTTCCCTGTATCTACCTCCAAAACGACGATTTTGCTCAATATAACACGGGAAATTGAAATTAAATTCTATTTATGAAACGTGAACTAATTTGTGATAAAGGTATACAATTTCGTAGCTAGAATCCTACAGGCATAGCCTTCTTTAATTGCAAGCCGTGAACATAAGTTTGGCAACGTCTGTTACTGTCAGTTCGTGGTCATGTCGTCGGCCAGTCTCCATACTAAATGTATGGGAATATTTCAATTTTAAGAGGTCGATATTTTTTTTCATAGTAATCGTGTGAGGTTTTAAATATGAAAATAATGTAGTTCTTTTATTGAAATGCTTTGTATATTAAACAATAAGAAAAGTATCAATGTTAACCAGGAAAAAATGGCTTTCAAAGATGTCATTTTTTTTTGTTGATTTTCTTCAGCAGGGAATTGATTAACACGCCCTCTAGCAATAAATGATATATCATTAGAAAGGTCTTTTAAAGACAAATATTTGCTGTTAATATACTTTATATCAATTGTTAATACTTTTGGAGTTAAAGGTTATTAAAGTATAAAAGTGGTTTATTGTCTATGGGAGTTGATCTACTACACCTATAGAAATGAGTGATATATCATAATAACGGTTTTTATATGACAAATATTTGCTGCAAACATATTTTCTATTAATTGTTAGTATTTTCGGAGTTTTAGGTCATTAATGTTGAAAAAATTGGTCAAGCTTAGAGTGTTATAACTCTCAAAGTACTATTAGTTGACGTTTATCGTAAAACAATAAAGTGTTTCAAATTTAAATACCTTTCTAATGATGTAAGATTTATTGCTAGAGGAGGCTTAGATCAAAATTCTCATCGTACTAAAGGACCCCCGAAAAATTCAAATAATTTGACTCAAACCTTATGTTCTAATAAATAAATAATAATAATAAATATAAAACTTTATTGAAATAATCTTAGATCACAATTTACAACTAGTTTAAACATAGATAATATAGGAAAAACAAATAATAAATAATTTTTAGAATAATTTTATACTATGTGCTTGACCACATGCGATGTTGCCGTTCTGCTCAACTTCAGGGCTTGGAAGATATAGAAGGCTATGCTACAGGCTATAAAGCCTAAGTAAAAAATATTTTTTTACTTGATATTTCTTTATAAATAATAATGAAAAAAATAACACGCTGTGTTTGCGAAAAGGTTTTATCCGATCTCTGTAAAATAATTTGAATGGAAATTGAACAGTTTTTACGAATTTAAATTGAATGTTTGCGTATTTAAATAAATATTCTTGATACTCTTACTTTTGAATACGTATACACATTTTTAACAACCATTACCGAGAAAAATATTTTAATTTTAATAAAATCTTTTAATCTTCCAAAGCCTTTTACAAATTCCTTTAATTAATAAAAATAAAGTAAGGAATGAATACCATCCCTCAAAAAAAAATTTGCCTAAATAAAAGATTCCGAATATGGAACCATCACTATTATCAACCTATTACATAATAAAAAGAAAATTTAAATGTCACTACAATAAATCATGTTGTTGATGATATTAGTTTAGGGTTAACCTGGTTCACGGATTTCAATAATATTCAATTGTTCGTTACCTTAGAGCAGTGGTTCTTAACTTTTTTGGCTGGCGACCCAAAGTAGAAAAATAATTGAAGACCGCGACCCTAATCCTAATATTTTATTTTATTTTCCAGTAACAGGTAATAAAATGACATGTTATTTATTTTTGACTAGTGGCCGCCCGCGACTGGTCTGCGTGGACAGATTTTTTGCTATACCTGGGAAACTGTTTGTTTGTGTATATGTGTGGGGATAATTTGAAAATGTAATGTCGGGATTTTGGTGTTGTTGTCAAGGATAAAATAAAAATGTAACTCTAATGCTTGCCTATAGAAAGTTCGTTTTTTTATTCAGTTTCATCCACTTATCTAATTAATATGCCTGTCTATCGTGAAAAAAAAACGGCCGCGCAGCGCAATTTTTAGTCAGTTTTATCCACTAATCTTATACTTGGCTGTCTATAACAAAAAAAATGCTATTTTTGGTCTGTTTAGAATGGGAGTAATAATAAATTTGAGAATACTTTGTGTTATGACATCGATCGAATAAAAAATAAAAATATTAGCAATTTAAAACGTAACATTTTATCACATTTTAAAGTCTTTGGGGGCCCGCGACCCAACCCAATACCTCTTGCGACCCAAATTTGGGTCGCGACCCGAGGTTAAGAATCGCTGCCTTAGAGTAAGACGGGCTTCCGGGACAAACATTTACGAAAAATCAAAATCAAATCAAATGCAAAATCTTATTATATTTTGAAAGTTACCTAGGTATTACCTATTTATATTTATGATTGTGACACTCGGCTCCGCCTCGTGTCACAAAAGCGCCCGCTGACTGCATTGACGCTGCCGAAATATATTAACCAATTTTCAAAATTCCAACGAATGCATTTCTCGTCTGCTTCTGCATTTTTTAACACTATTACCATGACGATCGGTCAATAATCATAGAAGCTACATCACTTTTTATGTACGGAAACACCCGTTTTTCCAGAATTCCAAATCTAAAGGTACCACCTACAGGTCACAATTTTCAAAAATTTCAAAATAATTATTTTGAAAATCGAATCTCCCTAGGACCTTATTTTAAATTTTTTCTTAAGTCAGTTTTTTTCCGAAATATTTACAATTTAGTAAACAAACACCCCCCAAAAACCTGGAATTTTTGGAAATTTGCAAAATTTCAAAAAAAGTAAAACTGCTAAAAGTGGCCATTTCTGTCACATTGGCTATCTTCTTCTACGAATGACTACGAGAGAGTTATAGTGATACCTTCTAAAAATACTAGACCATGGGCCCTAAAAATTACACGTAAAGTTTTATTAAAATAATTTTCTATTAACAATTTATTAAAAAACCTCTGAGGGCGCCACTTTCAATGGTATAACTACCTTAAGGTGTGTCTTGTCTTGACACAGTCGCATTTTCGTACCTGTCGTGCTTTCGACAAAAGCATGCCTCATAGCATTCTATAGCGCATGCTTATTATATGTTCTCAAAAAAATCAAAGAATGTTGAAAGCACAAAGAAAAATTCACAGATTTTACAGTCCCCGCAAGAATCGGAGCATTGAAAATGAACACCAAAATTTACGAAAAACCAAAATCAAATCAAATGCAAAGTCCTATTATATGTTTAAAGTTACCTAGGTAGTACCTATTTATTTTTACGATTGTGACACTCGGCTCCGCCTCGTGTCACAAAAGCGCCCGCTGACTGCCTCGACGCAGCCGAAATATTATTACCCTATTTTCAAAATTCCAACGAATGCACTTCTCGTCTGCTTCTGCATCTTTTAACACTATTACCATGACGATCGGTCAATAATCATAAAAGCTACATCACTTTTTATGTACGGAAACACCCGTTTTTCAACAATTCCAAATCTAAAGGGACCACCTACAGGTCACAATTATTAACCAATTTTCAAAATTATTTCGCCATTTGGTAGCTAAACTAATACCCTAGGACCTTTTTTTTCATTTTTTCTTAAGTCGGTTTTTGTTTCGAAATATTTACAATTTAGTAAACAAACACCCCCCTAAAAACCCGGAATTTTCGGAATTTTGCAAAATTCCAAAAAAAGTTACTAGTAGATTTTCAAAATTCAAACGTTCACACGTGTCTCGATAAATTCCTCAACTTATAGTTTTATTTTCATCTCGATCCTCCCAAAATCTTCGGAAATATTGCCAAAAATACGTCTCAGGCGATTTGCATCTGATAACCATTTTCAATGGTAAAAGCGCACGTTTAGGAGCAATATTAGAAAACGTCGTATGGCAGTAAGTTTAAGAGCCAAGACGCACTGTCGACCGGTCGCCGAGCGACTGTCGACAGGCACTGTAATTTCTACTAGTTTACATGGACGTACGCACTTGGTCGCCCGGTCGCTGGGCAACTCGGAGTCGCTGGGCGACTCGGAGTCACCAGGCGACTAGCCGCGCAACGGCGACTCACATACTAGACGGTTTTTATTCATTTATCTGTTTTTGCAACAATGTACGTGCCTTTATTTTTCCTCGTTTGTTTCTCTATAATCAGTAGGTAACGATAATCTTGCCACTTACATGCACGAATGTTCAATAAATAGTATCCATATTCAAGTCGCTTGCTTGGTCGCCGGACTAGTCGCCCATTGTTTTGGTCGCCGGGAGACCAAGTCACTCCTTTGACCAGTAGACAGTGTATGCGTCTTGGCTCTAAAGCGAAAGTGCACGGTTTGTAGGCAATATTGCTTGTATCTGACGCATGCAAGTTGAATTGAAAGTTGAAACGACTTGGTGAAGAGAGACCAGTAGACACCAATATCGTTTATTGCGTACACATAACAATTTATCAAAGTTAATGTAACCTCAAACTTAAGCCATCTATCTTTTCAGTATTGAATTACAAATTATTCAGACAATCGGCTGTCAAATAAATCAAATAGATTTCTCTTGAACGCACAAACAATAGTCGAAACAGGGAGCCAATAATTCCAAGTGTGGAAATGCCCTATATCGAATTGTGAACTTGTTGCTGATATATTATCTCTATGCGAAGTTTGAACTTAATAATAGTGGATGGATTAATAATATTAAAATATGGGTATAAAATATTATTTAACGTTAACTTATTTGTTTGTTTTATGTCCTGTCATTCAACAGTCTGTAGTAATTTTATTAAGAGAAGCAGGACATGTCATTATCTCTAAAGAATTTTAATGACAGCTAACCGTTATTTAAGTTTTGTTTTCCAAGACAGCCACAGTTAATGGGTGCATTCCAGCAGGCCAATCACTAAGTCATCGATCACCACCGTGTACATTTTAACCATGGAAAGTAATTTGTTTATAATGTTTTTTTACTTTCCATGGATCAAATGCGATCTATGGTGATCGGTGACTCAGCGATTAGTCTGCTAGAATGCCCCCAATGTCTTTTAAATTATGTTTTGAAAAAAGATCTGCCAAACGCAACTGCAATACCTACACAACAGGATAGTGTTTGGCCAGGCGTGGGTTAAACCTACTTTTTATCGCTTAGATTTGATGAGGATTTGTTAGATTTGTGATGTGTGTGATTAAAAGTTTGAAATCCACGCGCGCTACAATTTATGTACATTTATATACATTTATTTTATGGTATTTTTATAAGTACCCTTGTTATCGAAAACGTCTTTGAAAGCCACTTAAGTCAAAACATCAATCTTCGATAAATACCTTAACAATCTCAAAGCCATATTTTGACGATAAATTGTGATTGTTAAGGGTTGTAATTTATAGCCATTACTTTGTGACTACGAATATCGATTACACATTAACTTACCGATAACGAACGATTTATCTCAAATGACCTATGAGTTCTGACCTCACTGCAGACATATACAAATAATTTCGCAAATGGCCGCCGTTTTTCAAACACCATCAAACCTCATGGATGATTTATTACTGATATGGATATTGCAAACCTTTTAGCTTTGAAATGGACAGTAATGCCACAAAGTTACTTTATTATTTTTGGATCCGTACCTCAAAGGAAGAGAACAAATCTGTCGCATCATTTTATCTAGTTATTTTTTACATTTTACATTATTTGATATTCAAAAGAGGTGAATGAAATCATCAATAAACTTTCTATCGAAGATTCGAAGAGCTGAAATAAGCTTGATAAGGATGAATGACATCATCACAATTATCGGATATTCGACCTTCGCTAATTGGCCTCCGAGATTTGTGGGGTAAGAGCAAAATGTTTAATTTTCTTTTTTTCGTTCCTGCCCTCATTGTTCAGTAGGCAGGAGGCAACGTAAATATTATACTTAGGTACCAGGTGAAATCAGAAACCTGCGAACCTTAGCTTTACCTTAGCTATGATTTTGGGAACATCAGCGCCGACGGTAGCAATTTGCAATGCCAATAAGATTATACAGTTCCAAACTTATGCTGAAGGGGTAGTGCCTATTACAGTCTGCCTCCTAAGTAACTAAACATTGTAGTACTCTATCACACTAACTATAGCTCTTGTTCAGTAAGTTGCAACCCTCTTTTGAACACAAGATTGGTGCGACATGGTAATAACGTATTCAGTTATTTCTGAAGCTGAATTTACCGGTATGTCTTAGTTCAATAGAAACTTGTCCGTAGGATGTTACTTTGATTATGTAAAGGTAACATATTTTATTAACGATTACATTTGTATCAATTAAAAAAAAATCAGATAACTATTGGAAAACATGTGATAGTAAGTAATTTTATTTTTGACCCAATGTTTAACTTTTCTCTCTGTTTAAACAAGGAATTTTCGCTGTCATTTAAATAATAATAAGGCAACTTGCAAGGCTACTTAAATTAGTCTACGAGGGCTTATTATCGACAATCGCCTTACAATCGCTTATAAAATCGAATCGCCACCTCATTGAAATTTGGATTGCTATTCGATTTTACAAGTAATTGTCGATATCAAGCTCGATTCAAAAGTCACCCGGAAATTTAGCCGTGTAAATGCCCCATTAACTTGCGATTTTATTATTAACAATAGCTAAATAATTCAGTATTCAGTTGTACATAATCAATTGTCTGAGACCTTAGAGCAACACGGCTTCCGTCCGGTACGGAAGCCGCGTTGATCTAAGTCTGAGACGATAGAAGTCTTTATAGCTTCACATAATGGCGGACATAATTATGGCAGAGTTCGTTATTTTGGGTAAAACAAACATTTGAAACAAGCAAGTTTCTCTTCTTGAGACATGAAATTACACCCAGGAGGGCATAATACTTATTCGTAACACCAAAATAACTCAATAATTTGATACCAAAGCAAAAGTGCCAACGTTCTCGTGTTTGTTTTTACCCAATTTTACGTTATTACTACCACGGTCTATACTGTGGACTACTAACGGCAAAGACGTGTAGTGTAGTGTATGGTATAACTGAACAAAATGTGAACCGTGCTTTACTCATTACTTTTTATTGCCTGTTTATTTTTCCGTCGCAAGAAGCAAAAAATATGGGGCAGTCTCTTAATTCCAAAATGGCGGATTTAAAACCTATTTGGTGTTGGCGCGCTCGCTACACATGCGAACATTCATCGAGATCCTAATCACCTATCTTATGGCGCTATTATTCTTTTACAACCCTTTCAAGCTTCATATTACGTGACTTTTTTCTCGGATGAGCAGACGCGGACTGGGGACACACTCTATCGGGGAAAATTGATTTCGTGGAGAAAATATTGTAAATTTCTGGGAGACGGGACGAGAGCGTTGTCAGCGTAAAACTTACGAGGCACGACGTAAACGTTGCCTGTGCTACTTCGGTAATGTAAAGGTAGGGACAGAAGGTATGATTTGTCCTTTCAATCAATGTTTTGAACTGAAGAGATTCGGCAGATTTTCAGGTAAATAAAGATGCACATTAAAATTACCCTTCTTAGTAGAGTGAATTTCAGAATCCGCTACATGCATATCGTGTGCAATAGCTAAAAAAATTTTTTTTTTGGTAATGATGAATTGGTATTACCATTTCATATATTCTTTAATGATATTTTTATAAATAGCTTGTAGAATAAAAATTATCCCTATAAACGTGTAAGTATGTAGGTAATTTTTTTCAGTTTTCTCTTTTGCCTAGATATAAGAAAAAAATTGAAGCATTTTTATTATAGCAATAGCACTCTTATAAACACAATGTTCCGCTTCGGGAGAAGTTTTGACACCCTAAATTTCGAGAAAAAAGCAGCCTTAGACTTTTTACCAAAAATCGAATCGAAACTGGAAAATAGAGTGACACTGACGGGTGATAACCTTAACTATCAATGTGTTGCCAGAGTTTGTTAAAATAAAGCTGCTACGCACGTACTGAAAGTTATCGTCTTTTTATTCGAAATTCTGGGTCGTCCCAAATATTGCTCAAAACGCCAAATAGCCCTATTTTACGCTACTTAATAGTATTACCATTTCATATATTTGTTTATGATATTTTCATAAATAGCTTGTGGAATAAAAAATATCATTTTATACGTGTAAGTATGTACATTTTTTCAGTTTTATCTTTTGCTGGATATAAGAGAAAAATAAAAATAAAAACATATGAATACTGACTCTTACGCACACAACGAGCAATAAAGACTTTATTTTATGTTAGGTACATCTATTCGAGAACAATAATTTATCCAATAAATAGTGTCTATTTCGTACCTTGTCTGAAACTAACCTTCTGATTCAGCGTTTGAGAGAACGTGTTTTTATCCAAGTTGAAAGTAAGTACATTGATATTACAGTTCCGTTCGTGGATGTTTTTTATTTTATTACCTTGGATGTCTTTTTCGCTTAAAAGAGTGAAAAAATAATATTGTCAGCACTAACACTAGGTATAGTAAAAGAACCATCATTATTGTACGTGAGCTGTTTGTAAAAAAATTATAACAAACTGATATTACTGCACCATATTTATGTTAATAATAAGTATTCCGTAGAGAATCATAAACGTAAGTCAGATGACAAAAATAATGAAATAGTAAAAAATTACACTTTGGAGACTCATCACAAATACGAATATAAAAAATGCAAATATAAAAAATACGAATTAATTTATATTATATAAAACTTTATATAAACGCAGTGAAGAAAAATCCAGCACAACGTAATGCAAATAATACCTAATTGTACTTGTCCATCAGTCGTTTTTAATGTCCCCCACTGCTGGGGCACAGGCCTTCTTTATGGGTGGATAAGGAGGACGGGCCATAACCCATCACACAGGCCCAATGCGGATTGGTGGGTGTTAACGACTGCAAATGCATCCGGAACCAACGGCATAACGTGCCTTCCGAAGCACGGAAGAGCTCGAGATAATAAATTTTTGGTCACCCATCCCATAACCGACCCTTGCGAACGTTGCTTAACCTCCGCAATCGCTGGGCCAGGCGCTAAACCACTGCGCCACTGAGCTCCTCAATAATAGTAGGTACTTAGCAGAGCCTAATGTTTGGTTTTTCTTTTTTAGCACGCTTGGTGTCTTTACTCAACTCTCTATAGAAGAAAAGCTGTTCTTCGAAAAGTAAAAAAAGCAGCCAAACTACTAGCTAGCTGAAATAGGTTACTTTAGGTATTGGCACGAGAACTATATAGAAGAAAAGCTGTTCTTCGAAAAGTAAAAAAAGCAGCCAAACTACTAGCTAGCTGAAATAGGTTACTTTAGGTATTGGCACGAGAACGTGACTTTGATCCTCAAAGTCACTAGCGGATCCAGGTGGGGGGGGGCTAAGGGGCTCAAGCTCCCCCCCCCCCCCCAAATCATTTGAGTCTACCCAACAAATCTGTTGATTACCTTGGTAAAGCCTGCCCTCACCTACGTTAAGCCCCTCCCAAACCAAAATCCTGGATCCGCCACTGCTCTGAGTTTTTGGAATACCTACTCTATCTAACATATGTATATCTGCGAGTATATTCTATATTATAGAGTACCTATATGTTCTCTTTTGGTTAAATCTTATTATTGCTACAATGGTGTTTCGCTTGCGTTTCAAAGTTAAATGATAATTTTCTTACACTCCTTTTTCCTTTTAATGCCTTCAAAATAATTATCATGTTGGGTAGTTTCATTGAGTGAAAAGTTTAACACACGTATTTTCATGATGGACATTGGTAGTTATTGAACGTACCTACGTATAAATGTTTGATCGACATTTTGACTGAGCGCCAATATTGATTAATTGACCGAGCGAGCACGAAGTGCGAGCGAAGCGTCTCTGCTTCAGCTTGGGCAAAAATTCTTTCGTATGTCTGTATGTTCTCTACTACAGGTCGCATTTCTCAACCGATTCTCGTGAAAATTTGTGAGCAGGTTCTAAAATTATTGACCGAGCGAGCACGAAGTGCGAGCGAAGCGTCTCTGCTTCAGCTTGGGCAAAAATTCTTTCGTATGTCTGTATGTTCTCTTCTACAGGTCGCATTTCTCAACCAATTCTCGTGAAAATTTGTGAGCAGGTTCGAAAACTATATGGATTTTTTTTGTCGAGCCAGATTTTGTTAATTTTTCAAAATGGCGGAGATATGTTAAAAAACTGGTTTTTCGGCTTTCCAGCGCTGTCTGTTCTCCTCTACAGGTTGCTTTTCTCAACCGATTCTCGTCAAATTTTGTGAGCTGGTTCGAAAATTACATAGAATTTTTTTGTCACGCCAGTTTTTTGAAATTTTTCATAATGACGGAGAAATGTAAACAACATGTGATTAGGCTGACGATTGAAAATTAATAAATACGGGTCTCAGCGTTTTTCAAAATTCTACCCCCGAAGGGGTCAAAAGGGGGATGAAGTTGTGTATTAAAGAAAATCCTTCATTTTCGAAGTAAAAATCGCTAAATTTATAATTTAGGCTTATTGGATTTTGGACTTTGGATAGAAATCTAAAGCAACGTTTATTGTTTTTGTTAGGATTTCAACTCCAAAGAGGATGAAATGGGGGTGAAAAGGGTTAAAAAAAACCTAAAAATAGATATGGATGTCGTTATCGGGGTTTTGTGGGATGACGATTGCAAAAATGACATTTATTTTGAAGTCCAACCACGGTGGACATGATTTAACCCCTAAAGGGGTGAAAATGGGGTCCAAATTTTGTATGGAAAAATAATGTAAATAGACATTACAACTTTAAACTTCGTAGGAGCACATCTAAAAATAAATAGGCAAATATATATTTTGTTATTTTGAAAATCAACCTTTTAGGGGGTAAATGGGATGAGTAGACATAAAAATCGATATAGATGTCGTTATTGGGGTTTTCTGGGATGACGATTGCAAAAATGACATTTATTTTGAAGTCCAACACGGTGGACATGA
Source organism: Agriphila tristella (assembly GCA_928269145.1). Classification (NCBI taxonomy): domain Eukaryota; kingdom Metazoa; phylum Arthropoda; class Insecta; order Lepidoptera; family Crambidae; genus Agriphila; species Agriphila tristella. Next base: position 11,152,921 of record OV743431.1, read on the forward strand.
TTTAACCCCTAAAGGAGTGAAAATGGGGTCCAAATTTTTTATGGAAAAATAATATAAAATAGACATTACAACTTTAAACTTCGTAGGAGCACATCTAAAAATAAATAGGCAAATATATATTTTGTTATTTTGAAAATCAACCCCTTAGGGAGTAAATGGGGTGAGTAAACATAAAAATCGATATAGTTGTCGTTATTGGGGTTTTCTGGGATGACGATTGCAAAAATGACATTTATTTTGAAGTCCAACACGGTGGACATGATTTAACCCCTAAAGGGGTAAAAATGGGGTCCCTTTTATGTATGGAAAAAGAATCTAAATTACAACTTTTAAATTCGTAGGAGCACGTCTAAATATATATTTAGGGATTTTCAAAATCAACCCTTAGAGGGTAAGTGGGGTGAGTAACATAAAAATCGATATGGATGTCGTTCTTGAGGTTTTATGGGATGGTGATTGCGAAAATGAGATTTATTTTGAAGTCCAACGCGGTGGACATGACACATATGGACCTGGACCTGGACATGCACATCCAGGGAACGGGAACGGGAACCGGAACGGGCACGGGCACGGGCACGGGCACGGGCACGGGCACGGGCACGGGCACGGGCACGGGAACGGGAATGAAACAGGAACGTAACGGGAACGGAACGGGAACGAATCTGGAATGAAACGGGAACGGAACGGGAATAGAACAGGATGGGAACGGGAACGGGAACAAGAACCGGACGGGAACGGAACGGAAACAAAAACGGGAACGTAAGGCGTACGGGACGGTTAGGGGACGTTTACGGGACAGGAACGCAGCGGGAACGGAACGGGAATGGGAACGGGAACGAAATGTGAACGGAACGGGAATAGAACGGGACGGGAACGGGAACGAGAACAGGATGGGAACGGGACAGGAACGGGATGGGAACGGGAACGAAAACCGAAGGGGTACGGGACGGTTACGGGACGTTTACGGGACGGGAACACAAACGGGACGGGAACGGAACGGGAACGGGGAACGGGAGCGGGAGCAGTAACGGGAACTGGAAGCCTTGTGCGAGGCCCGCCACACGCGGCAAATGTCTTGCCTCGCGAGGCAGCGCGCTTGATGGGGACTCGCCTAATCGCGTAAAAATGGCTGGCCGGATCCTGGTTGAAGGTTCCTTAAAAGGATTTCATCTAATATCCACGTGGACGAAGTCGCGGGCAGAAGCTAGTATATATATAAGCTGATACATGATAATTATAACGTTACTCAGAATATAATATTTGCCAAATCGATTAATATATTTTTATTATTACATTTTCATATTTTCCTTTGATCCTTTATCAATAATAGACTATATTGGTTAGCAACCATATTATAGTAATGCGAGTATAAATGGAAAAGTAAACGACATATTTCAGTTATTTATTACATAAATATTCGTCCCTCCATTTCTGAAGTTATCTATGAATACCGTAGTTTCGGGAACATTATTGCTTATATTTAATATTAGTTATAGTTAGACGATTGAATACTTGAGGAACGAATACCAATCGGATTTGATATTTCCTTTTGGGAAACTTCAAAGGCGCGTTGAAAATTCTTCATGGAAATGAATTTGTTTGTCGCAAATTCTTCACTACCAACTACTTCAGTTATTAAGTTTATAGATTCGTTTAATTATCACTAAAATAAGAAGCTTTTGATAAAAAGACTAAAAATCATAAAAAATATATTTGTATGTACCTATAAGTATAACTAACAGTATATAACCGAACAGCAGGTCCAAACTTCGAGGTTTAACTACTTATTATGTAGCAAAACCAGTCGCAATTATGTTCCAACTAGCGGCTGCCCGCGACTTCGTCTGCGTGGACAGTTTTTTGTTATCCCTCGGGAACTATACGTTTTTTTCTGGATGAAAGGTAGCCTATGTCCTTTTCTGCACCTCAGACAACGTGTATGCAAAATTTTATGATGATCAGTTCAGTAGTTACGACGCCGACGTGAAAGCGTAACAAACAAACAAACGGACTTTCGCATCCTTACTTTAATATAATAATAATTATAAATGCGAAAGTCCGTTTGTTTGTTTGTTACGCTTTCACGTCCAATTCTCACATCATATTCGTTTTGGTCCACTAGTGGACGTTATTTTTTTTTTTTTTTATTTATTTATTATTTGAACACTCAAATAAACTTATGTGTAATACATAGTCCCACAAAACTGTTTACACAGTTTGACTGCAGGATCGGTGTGTCTCGAGCTTAAACATTAAGTTCTTAACGAGTAATTTCATATAAATTCTACTTATTTTAAATTTAAAACAGATTTTACCGCACAATCATAGGTTGTGAAGCAGGTAGGTACTTCTAAATTATTACAACTCATTAGTCTACGTAGACTCTAATACATCAGTACAAGACCTAAAATAATAAATCACAGTTACTTCGGTAGACAGGTTTTGTTAGGTATACACAGAAGATTCAACAGTTTTTCAAGCCGAGACAAGCATGACTCACCTTTACACAAAATCAATAGGATTTTCTCCTAATTCTTTCCTACCAAGCTCCCAAACCGAATATTTAAGCTTTATTTTGATTTTATTTTAATTTTTAAATATTTCACTTCATGGATAGACAAGCGACATTGACATTTTATTTTTCCGAGTGATCAAAGAGAAGTAGTAGTATTAGTTGTTTCGTCCTTTTGGACAGGCGAAGGACTAGGCCATACTGCCAGTTCTTGAGTCTTTGATTCTTAATCTTGTTTGTGTAAAGGCAAAGCCAAATCTTGAGTCTTCTTGGTATTTATAAGGCAAAAAGCCAAATCTTAAATTATCTTTTTTGTAAAATCTTGTTAAAATATCAATTTTGTCTTTTCCAGTTGAAAGTCATATCCGAGTTAAGTGTCAAGTCCGAGTTTGTCACATCAAATTTCTCCAAGTGTGGAGATAACAAATTCATAAATGGGGATGAAATTTTCTGGGCGAGCTAGGATGTCCTGTAGTGATGGCGGGATGGTTTTATGTGTTTCCAAGAGCTGATCAATTAGTAACAGTCGCTGTATGTTGAACGCCGGACATGTGAAAAAGATATGTTCCAGAGTCTGATCTTCCTGTGAAGTGCATTCAGTGCATACTGGGGATGATATTATGCGCATACGACACAAATGAGCTTTAAATCTGCAATGTCCAAATCTTAGCCTGTTTATCTGCGTGTAAAACTTCCTTTGCAGATAGTTACCGGATATAGCGAACCAGGGTTTTCGGCCAACTTCTTTATTAATACCAGCATACCACGCTCCTTTTGATTGGATAATAGTTGTCCTTTCTTCAATCCATTGATTATTGATTTTCTTTCGATATTCAGGAAGCAGATCTTGCCAAGGAGTTGAAATGTTTTTAATGTTGCCACCCCGAGAATTCATTAATCTGGCAAGATAATCGGCATTTTCGTTACCTGTCACACCGACATGTGCTGGAGTCCATACAAACTTTACTTTCTTGATATTTGATAGATTTTTTATTAATTCTTTAATCTCAAATAGTAAATAATGTGAATTGTGGAATCCTGGATTTTCTAGTGCCTTTAAAACAGACATGCTATCAGAAACTATTAGAAATCTGTCTTTGTCAGAACACATAACATCGTAAGTTTGTATGTATTGTAAGGCCAACAGGATTGCTGTGGCTTCAGCTGAGAATACGCTAAAATTAGCTGGTAAGCGATAACCTTTTCCGTACTTTAAAGTTGTATGGTAATACGCTGCTGAAACTCCACTATCACCTTTCGAACCATCTGTGTAAATTACTTGATAATCTTGCCAATCTGATAACTTTTCATAAACTGCCTCTTTGGTTCGAAGATCATGGTCAATATCTATTTCTAATGGAGGAAATTTACTTTCATAAGAACCACAGTAGCAAGCCCATTTCATTGCTTTTTATATTATTTTCTAATTCAATATATGCTGATGTTTCTTGAAAATCATGAAGAATATATGGGCATTTACAATTTGATGAAGATGCATGTACAGTATGGATAGTATTACTTTTTAGTTTGCTCAAAAGAATGTGATTATTTACACTGTGTAGTTTAAGAATCAATTTAAATTTTAAGTACTTAAACCTTAATAATAAGGATGAAATATTACATTCTACTTGCATTGATATAATAGGTGTAGTATTCATTGCCCCTGTGATAAGCCTAAGATTTTTATTTTGAATCTTTTCCAGTTTATTTACAAGAACATCAATAGAAGAATAACAAAGGAAACTATATTCAAAATGAGAACGAACAATGGATTTGTACAACATAAGTAAAATTTTTGGATCAGCTCCCCAGTACGTTCGAGCTAGGGACTTTAAGATGTTAAATGCTCTTAATGCTTTGTCTGCCAAGCCAGAAACATGTTTAACCCATGAGAGGTTCCGTGTAAAAATAACTCCTAAGAATTTTGCCTCATCACTGACAGGAAGTAAATTATTGTCATACAAAATATTTGTGAGTAAAATCTTTGATTTACTAAATACTACAACATTAGTTTTACTAAGGTTAACTTCTAACTTTAAATAATCAAAATAGGCTTTCAATCTTATCAATGCATTATTAAGTTTTTGTTCCACTTGATGCATGTTTTTGCCGGTGCAATAGACTGTGAGATCATCAGCATATTGCAAATTTTGTATATCATTTCCTAATATATTATTTAACTTATGAATGTATAAAATGAATAATAATGGACTTAATATTCCACCTTGACAAACACCTTTATTGGATAATTGTGGTCCATATAAATTATTTTGAAATTTAACAAACACCTCTCTTTTATTTAAGAAATTAAATATCCATGTTATTAATTTTTCAGGTAAACCCAGTGAAAACAGCTCATCCACGAGAACATTATGATCAACATTATTGAAGGCACCCGTTATATCAAAGAAAATACACACTAAGAAATTACTACTAACGAGCGCATTATGTACATCTAAATACAAGTGATTCAAACTTTCAACTGCTGAACGACCTCTTCTGAAACCAAACTGATTATAAGGCAATAAATTATTATGTTCTATAAAGTATTCCAGCCTTTGTTTTACCAATTGCTCAAATAACTTGGCTGCACAGGATGTTAGTGCTATGGGTCTATATGAATCATGATGATTTTTATCTTTGCCTGGTTTAAGAATAGGGACAAGGCAATCAACTTTCCAGGATTTTGGAATGATTAGTTTGTTCCATAATGCATTAAAAATATTAAGAACTATTTTATGACCCATCGTACTAAGATTCTTAAACATTTTGTAAGATATATGATCTAAACCAAAAGCAGTGTCTTTACGGGAATCTATGGCAGCTAATAATTCAATTAAAGTGAAGGGTTTCATGAAAAAATTTTCAGTATCGGAATTATAATCAGAATGGTCGCTTAATGGTTGAGATTGTGTATTAGAGGTGTACTTATCTAAAAACGACTGAATCCAACTGTTAGAATTGAAATTACTGGTAGGACTGCAGTATGATTTATTAAATTTTCTAATGTTAGTCCATATCACAGATAGAGGTGTCTGACGATTGAATGTGTTACATAGTTCGTACCACGCATTTTGCCTTTCCTTACTAATTATTAGTTTTTTCTGTGCTTGTTTCTTTTTAAATTGTATATAGTTGTGCTCAGTAGGATTATGTTTAAATTCTATATAAGCAGATTTACATGTTGCTACAGCTTGTGTGCATTTATCATTCCACCAAGGGAGTTTTAACTTTCTTTTTTTAATTTGTCTGTGTAATGGTTGATGTACTGGTTTTCGAGACGAATTTGCCTCATCTACACATTCTAATAAAATTTCAGAAAGCAAATTATAGCATGTTTCTGGATCATTTAAGTTAAAGTTACAGTTATTTAATGTAACATCTGTCAACTGCTTAAATTTTTTCCAATCAACTGTCTTATAATTTGGTTTCGAATAATTTACATTTATGTTAGCACTATTGTTTATATTTACAGGATTACATAATAAATTAGTAAGGACAGGAAAATGGTAACTGCACAGGGAATCATCATGCACTTGCCAATTACATCTTAAAACTAAAACGGGAGAAACTATTGTAAGATCTAAAGCGTTAGACCGCCAGTTATGTGAACCAACAGTTGTTAGTGAACCATCATTTAAAAGGCACAGATTGTTATCATTTATGACATCTAACAGTGTTGACCCTCGAGTGTCTGTAGATGCACAACCCCACATAGTGTGATGTGCATTGAAATCGCCGGCTAATATTAAGGGCTTGGGTATTGACTTTACTAAATTATCAAGGTGTGTATAGGTAAAGTTACAAGGAGTAGCAGATGTGGGACTATAAAAACTAACTATTGATAAAGTTTCATTATTAATTTGTAATGTAATAGCAATATTTTGTAAAGAATCATCATAATATGTTTGTAATTTTTGATAAGGCAGGTAATCTCTGATTAAAATAGCAACACCATTGTGTTTAGAACCTATGTCTAATCTTTCTATTTTATAACCTCTTATGTTTAAAGTTTTTGTGCATTGGAGCCAGGTCTCAGAAATGAGACCAATATGGATATCATTTTGATAAAGATATTGTGTGAAGACATGTTTATGACTTAACAGACTTTGAGCATTCCATTGAATAATGTTTAACTGATCCATTATTTATTAGTAATATTGTTCGGCTTACTGGAGTTAATGGTTGAGTCCGATGTTAATGGGGGTGAGTTTTCTGAAGATGATTTTTGAGTGTATAGTTTAAGTATGGTGGAAATTATTAAATTAAGGATAACGTCTGACTGTAATAAGTTTTGCAAGTGTTTTTCTGGTTTATTGGAGGATAAGTCTGGAAAATTCTTTTTATTAAAAACATCAGCATATGATCTCTTTTGATATTTTGTATTATTTTTTTCTATTTCCTCTTTTCTTTTTGGACATTCTGATGAAATTGAGATATGATTTCCTTTGCAGTGAATGCATGCGGCTTCCTTCGTAGTTTTAGTACATTGTTTAAAATGGTGATTCTCGCCACAAATTGAGCATTTCTGTGCATTTTTGCAATATTTGCCAATGTGACCATATCGAAGGCAACGTAAGCATTGACTCACAGGAGGAATGTACTGGCTTACCTCAAAATACCAGCTGTTGATATCAACACTATCTGGAAGGGTTGGGCAGGAAAATGTGATGGCAACTGTCTGGGTAGGTATGAGTATGGGGTTTTCATCTTCGTCACGCCCGCGCCGCATCAGTCTACGCACAGACACGACGTCCTTGGAACTGGATATGCCATTATATATATTGTGATTTGACATATAACTTGGGACACCTCGGATAACGCCTGTAATTTCCGTTAGTGTGGCCGGTATTGTGCATTTCACATTGAGTTCGGTCGCCGATTTTATATTGTTTAAGGCCATATTGGCCAACCCTGGCCGCTCGAAGATGGCAGCAACTTTGTAGCGGTTTATCCTTTTAAAACGTTTTATTCCTTTGTTATGCCCTTTGAGGATTGCGCCAAGCCCCATTAGGTCTCTATCGCCAATAGGTTTGCCTTCATCAATACTTTCATATATAACAAGATATTCGAAATTTCCTCCATCTTCAGGGTACTGCCGGGTATAATTTTCTATTTTAAAAGGCTTGTATTTATCCGCATCATTGTCGTCAGAGTCGGATTCGGTAGGTACTGGATCCCCATCCAATTTGGGTTTTTTCCTTTTCCCCATACTGCTCCGACCTCCGACCAAAACTATTTATTTACACTATATATATTCTTTATTTATTTACAACTTTACACACAAATATACAATATACACAATAGTTATAATTAATTTGGAAAAACTTTAAAAATCACGTCCAACTTTTTCAAAATCCCGCCAAATTCCCTGATCAAAGAGATTATGATCACTACGAGTGATGACACAAACCATAAACTATTTTGTCTTTTTTCACGTTTACATTCGCTCATACTTCACTCTTTTTTAACAGTGTTACCAACTTATTGCTTAAACCACAGTTTAGTTGTCACGCTGTGGTAAGTGTGTCTCTGAATACAAAAATCGCTAGTCTGGGATCTAAGCACAAAACCAGGTTTTGTTAGAAGAGTCTTGCACCCCAGTTTAACGAACGCACTCTGAATGAGACAGTAAAAGTATCGAACGTGGAACGCATCGAACACGATACATCCAGGGGGTCAAGTCTTCTTATATTTTCGTCAAAATAGTAGTTCAATGGTGTTTGAATGGTAATGCTTTTTGACACAGTTCTTATTTCTTAAACCCAACACCGAAACACATTGTGTTTCTTATACCCGAAACGGAAACATATTGTGTCTCGATTTTGGGTTTAAGAAACGAGAACAGTGTCAAAAAGCATAACCATTCAAACACCATTGAACCACAATTTTGACGAAAACATCAGCAGACTTGACCCAACGAGTAACAAATTTTTCTGTTTTTTTTATAAGTCACCAAGTTTTGGGCTCAGATTTGTTTTATTATTTCTACGGTTACGGTATAGGCAGATAACAGTAGTTGGCTAAAATAAAAAGCTATGCTTTTGGTATGAATGGATGACATAACTTTATATAGCTTTGATTCGATAGCAGACATTCATGGTAGCCCTAAAAATAATGGCTCATTGTATATTTTATGTCATCTATTCGACGCTTTTATAGTTATGAGACAAGTATAATTGACACTAACCAAATCGATATAAGTCTTATTGGCTGTTTTATAAACGAAAGTTTTACTATTATAGCTTATCGTAAAAACTGACGCGTTTCTTTTTGATGAATCATCAAATGTATGCACTTATTCATAAAAGTTTTTAGGTTAATGCTCAATTAGTTACGTACTTTTATAATAATTGGTTACTTTTTTATAGAAGAATAATTTTAAAGAAAAAGTTTTTGTTTATTTATTTACATAGTTTTATTCATGTCACTTTATTTATTGGTATGTTGCGATTGCGAGACAGCTGAATATTGAGCAAAGCCAATTAACGGAGCTGAAATTCACAGCCTGAAATCCAGAGTTGAAATCGAAAATTTATTTTACAAAAACTGATACCTACGTACCCAAAACAACATAACGTATTTTATAGAAGCTGACGGTACATATTTAACAACATAAAATAGTAAACTAATATCTTTCTACAGTTATTTCATTAATAACAAACATGAAAAACATAAAAGTTAAGTAAGGAAGTACAATCCCCTCGTACCAAGCGAAATTCATCTTGTCCGGCGCCATTATGAAAAGATCAGTAACAAAGTGATCGCGAACTAGATCCCATACAAAGTAGCGGGTATTAAATTAAGCGTTGATGTATGGTCGACGCGATTAACCCTCGGAATTCAGAATTACGGCAGTTACAGGCGTCGCCAGAACTTTTCTTTAGGTGATAAACGTTCTCGCAAATTGCATGCCCGCATTTATTCGAGCACGAGAAACCACCCTAATGTGTGTAGGAGGGATACCTCTTTGTGCAACACACTTAACAATATAGCTCTCATGCACTGTAAAGTGTACTAGTGTATTTCTGGTATTAGATAATTGCAGAGCTAGATGAGACTAGATAAAAAAAATACCCAATACCCGAATAAACGGGTATAATTCGATTATTCTCCAATATGGTGTAGATAAGGGTACCATCATATAACCCCGGAAAATTATTATAACGTCTGAAACTACTAGGTACATAAACTTTTCGGAGCATACAAGCATTATGTACTGAAACCATGTGAAGCGATTTTATATGATAGTATCAGAAAAGCTTTTTATTTTATTTGAAATATATTTTAACGTTAATATCAAACTAAGCTTTATGCGAGTTTAACGCAAATAAGTATTTAGTTATAAACGTGCAAGCAACATACGGAAGCCTCATTAAGTAGGGAAGGGACAGATGACGTTTTAATGATCGACTAGCCAAATTATTGTTACCAATTAAGCTCTTTTATGACTCATTTCTTCTAAACGTTGATTGCGCTAAATTAAAAATGGGTCTTGAGAATTTTTAAACACACATTAATAAAATAATAATTAGGTAAGTATTTCATTCATAAAAAAGCACTTTGACACCAAGTGTTTCGTAAGTGCAGTAGGTTTGTCCAATATAGAAATGTATTGGACAAACCAACTGCGCATTTTTCCGTTATTCCATCTCTTTCTGCCGTTCAGAAATACTGTTTGCTAGAGCTAGAGCCAGAATACCCCTCACTGACAATGCTGAAGAGATTTTTTTTTTAATTCACAACGGGATAGTTCTTTGCTTTCACCTCACCTGATGATAGTGACGCTAAGGCTTAAGGTGGAAGCGCCCCGGAATCCTAATCACTAAGGAACTGGCTATTTTACCTATAGGTAACCGCCGGAACACAACAATTTTTTAATTGTTGTTATGGCGTCAGACAGACTTAGATAAGATTATAGGTAAAATCTAAGGTAAGATGGCGGTAGCTAGCCAGGTGGACTTGAAATAAGCCCTACTACCAACCAAACCTCAGGAAGGATACAATTTGTACCATAGTACAAATTGTATCCTTCCTTCCTATGACGACCTCCGTGGTCGAGTGGTTTGCACGCTGGTTTTCAAGGCGTCACCATCTCTTGAGGTCCCGGGTTCGATTCCCGGCTGGGTCAATGTAGAAAATGAACTTTTCAATGTTGTCTCAGGTCTGGGTGTTTGTCATACCACCGTTGTTTCTGATTTCCATAACACAAGTGCTATTGCTACTTACTTTGGAATTGGAGCAATGTATGTGATGTTGTCAAAAATATTTATATTCCTGGGAATCGAACCCGGGACTCCTGCGTCTCACACGAGTGGGCGAACCACTAGACCACAGAGGCGGTTGAAAACCACGCATGTCAGCAGTCGTGTTTTTTTATTTCTGAAATCCCTTGGCTGCTTTAATTGAAATTTGAAACCAATGGGGAATTTTTAAATAAAAATGGAAAAAACATTTTTTCCCTGTATAATTTAAATTTTACGAGTATTTCAATATTATTGGAAGGAAAATTGCGTGTTTGTAGAGTCCTTTTTTACTCGCATAAGTGCAACCATCCGTAAAATATTGAACTGCGCCCAACACTCGTCGCAAATGAATTGAGTCGCTTAAAAGCGTTTTATGGTTCGACGCCAGATTATCGTGAAATGTTCCACCGAAATTAATTTAATTTGTTCAATTATGATTATCGCGCAAACGATACGGTCGTTTTGAGTGGACCGAAATTCAGCAATTTCAGCTGTGATGGAAATACACGGTTACGAGTATTCACGGCTATTAAATATTTGGTATCATATTTAAAAAATATTCTGTAGTTTTGGCTAGGGTTTAATATTGTCTTTCGTTGTTGAAAAACATTTCTTTCTTTACATTAAATGAATGTTATGCTTCGAAACTTAGTTTAGCAGAATAAATTATTGTTTTCTAAAAAAATACACGGGAAATATTGTTATTATTCTAAGCTCTGTTTTATTTTATCATGTTATCAAACATTTAATGTCTCATTGATAGTCAGAAGCTATGCGAAGATAATGATGGTGTTAAACAATGATGGTTTGTTAGTTTTATTAAATATTGTTTTCATTTTCACACAAAAATTGATATCTTTCGTTATATTTCTAAAACTTTAATTAACAACCAATATTATATGAACTAATACCTACTTGCGACGAGTCTTAAAATAATAACAGCGTCCAGCACTCTGTGTGACATAAAAACACGTCATTCACTTCACAAACTTGCGAGGGGAAAGAAGTCAATTTAATAAATAAAACTTCCTCTTGAAATTTTCCATCGAATATTAGAACCTTAGCAAATGTTCCGTAAAGTTCATTTCTCGAGAAATTTAAGCGGAAGCCTTTAACGATATGATGTTCTAGTATCGTGAAATGAGAAATTCCGTTGTAATATCGAATTTTTCTTAACCTGGGTGTCATCGTTCTGCCGCCACGGACGCCAGCAAGCATGGTTTGCCAACGTGGTAGAAATTTAAAATTTTCCTAGCTGTAAATCTAGACCTGGTGAAAAATGTGCCACATACCTACACCGAAGGTGAATCGAACAGAGGCGAAAGTTTTAACTTAAAAAAATAGAGTAAGTACTTGCTATTTCGAATTATTGACAACACACATTCACAGACAACATTATCATGTCTGTGAATATGCAAGGGAAACTAAAACTACAACCTTTAGATTGATTTGACCTTAAATTTAAGTCTATTTCGCATTTTAGGAAAAGTAACAGAGTGAGACTCAGCGTCGAGCAATACAAACCAAAGGAATATCGTTAAATTGGTTGGTTAACCATCATGTTACTAAATAGAAAACTCAAACGGAAATGAGATTTACCAATTGCGACATGATCAAACGGTATCAAATACACTTTGAAGCAGTTGTCTTGTACAGTGTAATATGCCACTTCGTACACTAACAAAGTTATTCATCTGTTTTATGTATTTTTGTCTCTGTTTAATTATGTACTCCTTTAAAGATATGGCTGCTAGTTTCTTCGGCTAAAGTCACGTTCCGTGGACACTGACGGTTATCGAGTGCACACGGAATTAGCGTAACCGTGGTTAGCTAGATATGATTTTCTTAGTTCGTTTTAGATAACTCATCGAGTATATTAATGTGATAAAAAGTCAATGATATGTTATTAACTAGCTTTATTGTATCTGCTGGGTTTAAATTCACAGGTCGTCGAATGTTTAGTTTGAAATAATACGCATCAACGGCAAAGTACAGTAGGTTGAAATTACATTACTCTTACCTCTACACTATTAATGAGTAGGTATAATGAATAAGTTCACTAAACCATACAGACAAAAGCACCACTCATTTGAGGAGCTCAGAGCTTTTCTCAAATGAGGCAGAAACAAATCTAATATTAAATGCGAAAGTAAGTTTGTTTGTTACGATTTCACGTCTTAATTACTCAGCCAATTATAATGAAATTTTTGAAATTTTTGTGTACACGTTGTATGGGGCACAGAAAACGATAATACAAGGTTATTTGTAATCCACCAACAATCTCGCAAGAGTAGATTTCTAACATCATAAGTAACAACAGCTTGAGGAGCTCGATGGCGCAGTGGTTGAGCGCCTGGCCCAGCGATTGCGGAAGTTAAGCAACGTTCGCAAGGGTCGGTCATGGGATGGGTGACCAAAAATTTATTATCTCGAGCTCCTCCGTGCTTCGGAAGGCACGTTAAGCCGTTGGTCCCGGCTGCATTTGCAGTCGTTAACACCCACCAATCCGCATTGGGCCCGCGTGGTGGGTTATGGCCCGTCCTCCTTATCCACCCATAAGGAAGGCCTGAGCCCCAGCAGTGAGGACATAAAAAATGGCTGATGGACAAGTAACAACATTTGTTTTACGACTATATTCCGAAAACAGACAAAAAATCAACATTCCATACAAAAACAGCTGATCAAGTTTAGTATGGAAAACCGTTTTTTTGTATATTTTCGGAAAAGTCGTAGAGCAAAATTGTTTATGATCTTAGTTATCAAGGTAGAGTTCCTTTCATCTAGTAGAACTGTTTCCAGACGAGAGAAAATAACTTTCCACGCAGACGAAGTTGCGGGTGGCCACTAGTATTCCACTAATTCCGTGTGACCATTTTCTCAGAGAACCACAGACGAGCTATCGGGCAAGGATTACGGCTCCTCCATTTCCAGTAGAACAAAGGATATGCGAGAGTTTTTGGTATTTTACTTTTTCTTCACTATTTGCCTCTTATGGGCACGTTGTAAGAACGCACTGCGATTGTACTCGGAGAAGCTCGGTGGCGCAGTAGTTTAGCGCCTGGCCGAACGATTGCGGAGGTTAAGCAATGTTCGCAAGGGTTGGTCATGGGATGGGTGACCAAAAATGTATTACCTCGAGCTCCTCTGTGCTTCGGAAGGCACGTTAAGCCGTTGGTCCCGGCTGCATTTTCAGTCGTTAACACCCACCAATCCGCATTGGGCCCGCGTGGTGGGTTATGGCCCGTCCTCCTTATCCACCCATAAAGAAGGCCTGTGCCCCAGCAGTGGGTACATTAAAAATGGCTGATGGACTGCGATTGTACATAATCATCTAACTAAAGGATGTTCAAAGAAATCAATTAAATAAATATGGAGTTAGACTGTACCTTAACATAGCCGCTTGAACAGATTCATAGGAAAGAACAGAGGCCGTATTACAAGCTCTTAAATCCTGCCAGGTTGATAAATTGCTGTAGTGACATCTCTTTCTCGTCGTATAGCAAATAAAAGAGATAGATTGATAGCCAGTCAGAAAACTGCCTGGAAATAAGAGGTCATAATACGGCCCCAGAGGTATAGTTTAATACTGCTTCTGTGATAAGCAGGGTTGAATGGGAACTCGAGAACTCGTTGGTGACACCCTGAAATATTTAAAGTCCACTTTACCGCCTATCTAAAGCTGGTTCGTAAGCTTTGGGCTTTTATAAAAATATATGCATGTAAAATATTTGTCAGAATATTATTGTAGAGCCTATAGACCTTACTTGCTGCTGCACACACGTGCATTCCCTCTTCTCACTGTTTTATTCATATTTTTTGTTTCTTTTTCCTTATTTTTTTTCGCAAATCTTTGTTTATCGTTCTTTTTAAGTCGTTTTTGTACTGATTAATGTAATGTGTGTGTCGTAGTAAATAAAACTTTTTTATCTATCTTTCTATCTATCTATAATAGGTGGTGGTAAATAGTATCATGAAATAGGTATTTCGTATCAAAGGATTTTGAATCTTTTATAAACTTGTGGTTCTGTGAGCTGTAGACCTCGAATTTGTGAATTTTTTGAATACTTTTCTAAACGGCTGAAATATTATTTTATTTTACGTTTTCAACTCCCATATCTCCGCAATTTTGAAAAATTTGGAAGAACTGAATCGGTAAAAAAATCTATTCACCGTTATTTTTAAAGTATATCTAAAAATGAAAAGGGGTGTTCAGAGCACGTTAATGAACAACTTTTACTATGGGGCCAACCACGAAATCGCGAAAAAAAAACAGCTGTTCCATAGAAAAGTACAACATCGACTCGACTAATATAATAATGTATGGAACAGCTGTTTTTTTTTCGCTCGTGATAAAATAACCGTGTATAAATAATTTATCAAACCTGCTCACAAAACACGAGAACTTGTAGAGAACAGCCAGACAGACAAAAAATATTTTTTTCCCAAGCTGAAACGGAGACTCTTCGCACTCGCTCATTCAATTAGGTACATCTTTGCCGAAAAAATAAGAAAACAGGCGAAATAAGTTTGCCAGCTAATTAATTAAACAAGGAAAATTGTGTGTTTGAATAACTTAATTCTGATGGAATTTACCATAACTCGTGAAGAATCAACTTTTGATACTGTGAAGATAATTCACGGAAGTTTAACATGAAAAACAAACCGATTAAGGTACTCTGGTATCCTCACAATATGTTGGCGTTTCGACGCAAACACGACACGAGTGACTGACGTAAACAATTACTTAGGAGTTGATAATCGCTCACTTGAGAACAGGATATTGAGCTCTCAAACTTTTGCGTCAACAAAGCAGTTTGATGTAGTTCATTCGAGTTAGACAAGTGGAGCCTCCAATATTTATTACAACTTCCTTCTCTGAATACAAACATAAAGTTCACAACTAGCTAAACCCTTTGAGAACTCTCATCAAGCGGAAATCTCAACAATTCGGTGGAATCGAACGGTTCTGCCTTGAAGCGAATGCTTAGCTACTTAATATTTAAGCACAGTGTGGTTTTCAACTTGTCTAATCATTGTAATCCATAGAGCTGACTTTGAAAGTATTTCAGAATAACGTTATTGAATTTAGTTACTTTAAAGTCAATGAACATCCTACTAATATTATAAATGTGAAAGTTTGTGGGTTTGGATGTTTTGTTCCTTAATCACGCAAAAACTACTGAACGGATTTGGTTGAAATTTGGTACACAGATAGTAGATAGCCTAGATTAAAATATAGAATACTTTCTTACGGGAACGGGAACCACGCAGGTGAAACCACGTGCCGCTAGTCTGGAATAAAAGTGCATATTGCTAATTCCAACCTACGAGAAATTAGGAAATTTTATTAATTAAAAAATATATATATATATACTGGTTTCATTTTTACAATTATTGTTATCTAATGGACAGTAGCAGTCATATTATTTTGCAAGAATATTGTACCGCAACCTGAAGGGAGAAAATAGGAGGCGTCTGAAATAGTAAAGTAGTTTACCGCTCCCAGCATATTCATAGCAAACGAGCTGGTTCGGGTTGATAGTGTACTACGTGTGCTGGCAAAACAGGCAGGCAAAACATTTGCGACGTGTGACAGGCCTCGCACGAGGCTGCGCGCTTGGTGGGGACCCGCGTAATCGCGTATAAAACGGTTGGTCGGATCCTGGTTGAAGGTTCCCTAAGGATTTTCTCTAATATCCACGCGGACGAAGTCGCGGGCGGAAGCTAGTTTATTACAATAATCAGAATTAGGTCCAGAGATATTAAGAGTATCACGTTCCCGTTTCTTTACTCTTTCCCGTTTCCGTCCCCGCCCCCGTTCCCGTTCCTGTTCCCGTGTCCGTCCCCGTCCCCTTGGGCTGAATCATGTCCACCGTGTTGGACTTCAAAACAAATGTCATTTTCGCATTCCTCATCCCATAAAACCTCAAGAACGACATCCACATCGGCTTTCATGTTTTTTTTTTTTTTTTCATTTATTGTTTAAATTAAATTAATACAATGTATACATAAAAATAAACAAACACCGCTACAAAAGCCGTTTCGGCTTTAACTGTGGCGGGGGGTTCAGTTACGTGAATTTTTGAAAATTAATGATTTCTTAGGAAAATAATAGCAAAAACATGCTGCCATTGAAGCATAATATAAACAAAGGTATTTAAGGAATATATATAGGTTTACTTACCCCATTTACCCCCTATCGGATGATTTTCAAAATAAGAAAATATGTGTTTGCCTATTTATTTTTAGACATGCTCCTACGAATTTTTAAGCTGTAAACTATGTAATGTCTATTTTATATTATTTTTCCATATATAATTTGTACCCCATTTTCACCCCTTTAGCGGTTAAATTGGACTTCAAAATTAATGTCATTTTCGCAATCACCATCCCATAAAACCTCAAGAACGACATCCATATCGATTTCTACGTTTACTTAGCCCATTTACCCCCTAAGGGGTTGATTTTCAAAACCACAAAATATATGTTTGCCTATTTATTTTAAGACATGCTCCTACGAAGTTTTAAGTTGTAATGTCTATTTTATATTGTTTTCAATACCAAATTTAAATCCAATTTTCACCCCTTTAGGGGTTAAATCATGTCGACCGTGTTGGACTTCAAAATAAATGTCATTTTCGCAATCTTCATCCCAGAAAACCCCAATAACGACATCCATATCGATTTTTAGGTTTATTTACCCCATTGCACCCCCATTTCATCACCATGGGGGTTGAAATTATACCAATACAATATGCGTTGCGTTAGATTTCCATCCATAAGCCTAAATTACAAATCTAGCGATTTCTACTTCAAAAATGAAGGATTATCTTCTAAACACAACTTCATCCCCCTTTTCACCCCTTTGGGGGTAGAATTTTGAAAAACGCTGAGACACGTATTTATTTATTTTCAATCATCAGCCTAAACACAAAATTTGAAGATCCTAGCTTCAAAACTGAGGGACTTTCATACAAACTTTCATCCCTTATTTCATCCCCTTAGGGATGGAATTTTCAAAAATCCTTCCTTAGTGGATGCCTACACTGTATAAAGTATCTGTGTGCAAAATTTCAAGTCTCTAGGTTCAGCGGTTTGGGCTGTGCGTTGATATCTCACTCAGTCAGGACTTTGAATTTTATATATATAGATAGATGATCGATGAGCTACTCTGGCCGTATTCGAAAATACTTAGGTATGTCCTTCATTTGCTTTCTTGCGCTAGGTAACTGCCACAGTATAATATAGTGATGTTATCTAAATTGCTTGTCTGGTATTTATGTGCACGGAAAATCGCAATTTTTGTTTGCCCGTTCTACACTTTATATTTTGTGCCTGAAAACCACAAGTCAAAGGCTCTATTTTTAAATCGCTAGTATGACATTGTGTTGTCGCATGCTACTTAATCACACTCGTCTTCCAAGTCGCATGACGCCGATTTTCCGTATTTTTGAATCGTTCGTTTCCGGTTCTGCTAACATTATACGAAATGTTGGATTTTATCCGTTCCACGCAGAATTCAGAAAAACCGGTAACTATCGCAACGAAAACGGAACGTAATATCCATGTTTCAATTGGCTGTTAAAAGAATCTTTGCTCTTTTTAGTAAAAAACTAGCGACCCGCCCTCGCTTCGCTTCGGTGTAGTGTGGAATTTGACACCATGTATACATGTAAACCTTCCTCTTGAATCACTCTATCTATTAAAAAAGCGCATCAAAATCCGTTGCGTAGTTTTAAAGATTTAAGCATACATAGGGATATAGGGACAGAGAAAGCGACTTTGTTTTATACTATGTAGTGATAATATTGCTCGCCGTACCGTATCGCTCGACTGTTACGAGTGGGTGCAGGGGCCCTATTTTTGAATCGCTCGGCTGGCGTCGAGCGCTCGTTTCTACTGATTTTCGTTCGACAGCTCATACATTTGTCGAACGAAAATCAGTAGAAACCAAGCGCTTGACACTAGTCGAGTGATTCAAAAATAGAGCCCCTGAGCGCTTTAAGCGTAATCGTAACCGTCAACCTTAAGCGACAAACACAATATTATGTTATGACACAAATTAGGTACCTACATAGGTAGTGTTGCCAATGCGATTCGCTTCCACTTGGAGCGAATTGATGAATGGCTCGTCGTACGAATATGTTGATATTTTTTTCTGGTCACAGTTCTAATCTAACCTAATCCATAACGAAGAGAAAACGTTCATAAGTCAAAGTATTCTTGCATTGGGCGTGTGAAAAAGAACAAAAAAACCTGCGCACCTTTTCCCATCATAATTATCATATTTTCTTTTTGTCGTATTTGTTGCTGTGTGGTAAATTACTTTTTTTTCTCGCAAATGTGTTGAAAAACGTCGTATACTTAAAACTCGTGAGCTATTACTTATTGCACACTCGGCTGGGTTACGCCCTCGCCTGCGGCTCGGCCTGCATCCCACAGCCTTGTCTGCAATGAGCAACCTAAGCTAACTTGTATAATAATGTACTAATTATTTCTCACCACAATCTTAGTTACAAGTAACATTGTGATTAGATTAGTTTGGAATGCGAAAATTTGTTGTACAGTGTGAAAACCCTATCTAATCTTAATCTATTGAAAAAATGCCTTTGGTGGGCTGACACCTATACTAGGACGGGTCCTATGTCTCAGGTAGTTAACCCTCCACCCTATAAATCTAGAAAATATGGGTGATAACTGACAAATATATGTAATGTAAGAACTTAATTTATTTTTTCACTATAACGGACTCGATCAGTTAATCTGAATCTCTAACTGATTTACGCATATTAATAGTAACATATTCATTAAAAATAACTTGGTCGATGATTAAAAAACAGACATCAAAATGGTGGGTCGAGTGTCCTTTGGACCTAAGAGCAAAGCTTTGAAAGATTCGCCTCCGACGGACCCCCAAATTGACGCAAGCGCAGGGATATTTTTTATGTTACACGTTATGCTGCGTAATTCTTTAGATAATAAATAAAGAGAAAACAAGTTTATTTTAGAGTCAATGTCAAATCTTAGAGTCAATTAACTCGCCCGAATAACTGGTCCGCAATTTACTTTTCTTTTTTGCTGGTCACAGTTTCAATCAAAAGTAACCAATTCATTATACATTTAAATAAATTTAAATAAATCTTTAACGCTAGGCCGAGGATCAGCAATCTTGGCAACATGTTGTAACTCTTCATCAACTCTAGCACGTGGCTCAAATTGTTTTGCTCTGTCAAAGTCAGTATAGTCAGCAAATTTATTCAACTTCACTTTACTATGCATCGGATCTGAATTTATGCGATTGATCATTTGTAGGGTATTCACAAATTTATGGAATCTTTCATTATATTCGTCTCGGTTTTCAAAAGTTCTGTGGTTCTTTTTGGCATAATCTTCATAGATTTCACGTGCATTTTTTAAATCATAAATAAGTGGAACTTTTTGAGATTGCACCTTTACAACATTAATCACTAGCACTTTTAGCAAATAAAAGATTGTTCCGTAAACTATATATTTTCTCATTTTAAAATATAAGTTTTATTTTTCAACACATAAGTAGTGGATTCAATGAATCAAGTCTGTTATTGGAAAAGTGCTTATCAATTTCTCATCATAAGTACTGTAACTAATCAATCAAAAAATTGTTATAGCCGTATCTTCGAAATTGAAAAAAAAACTTATCTCAAATTGATTTGCAATAGCAGTTATTGTTTTTTTTATTTTTTATAAATAGTTGAGCAATCGTTGTCGTGTGGCTGATATGATGAGGAGGCTTACGCCCAGCAATGGGTGTAATGCGGCTGATATGATGTGGAGGCTTACGCCCAGCAATGGTTGTCGTGCGGCTGATATGATGAGGAGGCTTATGCCCAGCAATGGGTGTCATGCGGCTGATATGATGAGGACGCTTACGCATAGCAGTGGTTGTCATGCGGCTGATATGATGTGGAGGCTTACGCTCAGCATTGGGTGTCGTGCGGCTGATATGATGAGGAGGCTTTCGCCCAGCAATGGGTGTCGTGCGGCTGATATGATGTGGAGGCTTACGCCCAGCATTGGGTATCGTGCGGCTGATATGATGAGGAGGCTTATGCCCAGCAATGGGTGTCGTGCGGCTGATAGGATGAGGAGGCTTATGCCCAGCAATGGTTGTCGTGCGGCTGATATGATGAGGAGGCTTACGCCCAGCAATGATTGTCGTGCGGCTGATATGATGAGGAGGCTTACGCCCAGCAATGGGTGTCGTGCGGCTGATATGATGAGGAGGCTTACGCCCAGCAATGATTGTCGTGCGGCTGATATGATAAGGAGGCTTACGCCCAGCAATGAGTGTCGTGCAGCTGATATGATGTGGAGGCTTACGCCCAGCAATGGGTGTCGTGCGGCTGATATGATGAGGAGACTTATGCCCAGCAATGAGTGTCTTGCGGCTGATATGATGAGGAGGCTTACACCCAGCAATGAGTGTAAGCCTCCTTGAGATAATATATCGAGAAAACGCGCGTGAAAGTACTCGATAGTGTAATTGTCTATGAAAAATTTTATTTCGGTTTTCGGTGGTAGATGGCGCTGTAAAATGTCCCGTACAAAATTCCACTACCTGTCGATTTTGTTTAGCTGTTCGTGCTACGGGTACAGTAACCCTAGCACGAACATTTGTCAAGACAAAAAACGCGCGTAAAAGTACTCGATAGATAGGTAGAGTACTTCACTATGGGAAAGCTTATTTCGTTTTTCGATGGTAGATGGCGCTGTAAAAATTTCCCATACAAAATTACTCTATCAACACGATTTTTTTTACGTGCGTTATTTTGTGATAGCCTTTCGTGCTACAGGTATTGATTTTATTGGGCAGCTTACATCAGAAAAATAGTTACCTACTTGGTATATTAGTTGCTCACTCAGTATTTTAGTCACTTATTTAGAATTTTCACTGCTAACTTAAATTATTTGTCTCCAAGATGTAGTCGCCCATTTTACGTATTTTTGTAATTCACAGTCAATCGCCCGTTTATTTATTTTGTCCCCCAAAAACCGCTGCCACGTTTAGTATTTAAGTATTCCATTAACAGTCGCCTTTTATTATTTCCACTCACCCAATTAATTAATACCCGTAAATAAATAGGTAATAACTGTTTAACTGAATCGATGAAGTACTTAACGTGACTTGTCAGCCTGCTTAGCATGACCGATTTATATCGCGTGATATAGCATTTTATCGACACTCAACTGTCAAATTCCTTTGTCTTTTTGACAGTTATACGTGATAAAACGCTATATCACGCGATATAAATCGGTCATGCTAGGCAGGCAGGAGCACGGTTTATATCCCGCAGACCTTATTTCAAAAACCACCTTTGTCAAAAATATGTTTTTTCAGAGAGAAAAAAACTTTTCCAAAATTAATACAAAGTGATTTTAAATATGTTTAAATTATATTTTCTATTATAGCTTCGCTCTGGAATATATTTTACTAAATAAGATATTTAATAGTCAAAGAAAACTGAGTCTGAATCTGAAAAGGTATTTTTTGCAGAAAATTCAACAAAAAAAATAATCTAAACTTACTTTTATTCACATTTCTAACAATATTTTACCTATAAATAAACAGGCATAATCTCCTTCACTTTTATATCAAGCTAGCTATTAATATTTACAGCATTTCCATCAAAGTGGTACTATATTTTATAAAATCGTTTTTTTTGCCTTTTTTTATTATTTTGAATTTTTTATCCATTCTCTCTTCTTATTCTTCTTGAATGTGAATGGTGTGTGTGTATGGTCTGCTTTAAAACTTTTTCTTTTAACCATTTAGGTAATTTGCTTTTGACTAACATTACCAATACGAACTGAAGACTCAATGGATAATGGCTCGAAAATCGGTAGATTTCTTTCTTAAATAACGATAACATCCCGGCCCTGCCCGGTCGACCCTTTTAGTGTCACGGCTCACGATCCAGTGCGACCCTCTATCAAAATGCCTATAGCCGTTACAGAGTGCCGATTTAATGCAGTGATTTTAGAAAATTGTGTCTTATGTTTTGGATCCCCGTCAATTGGTAATGCGCTAGAACCTTGTCACATTAACATCCACATTGACGTGATCCGCAACAAAAAATGTCATGAAACAAGATAATTATTTTCAATAAGATAGAGTGTAGGTATATAAAAAATTTACAATTGTTTTTCGTTTTTGAGGTTAAAATCATGGCCGCCAGGCGCATTACAAATTGACGGGGATAGTTATTGATCGCTAAGTACATATACATAATGTATCGAAAGTTCACATGTATATTTTCGTTTTATTGTTTATTAACAATAAAATAACCTCAATAAAATATAGATTGTTGTAGTAGTAGAAGACAAAAGAGTAAAAAGTAGCCACTTTAGGCACTTTTCCCTTCTACTACTACAACGAACTATATTTTACTGAGGTTATTATTTGTTAATAAACTACTTATAGAACCTTAGCTTCAGTCTGTAGGTACATGAATTTTCAATAATTAATTAAAAATATTGAAAAAATATTCAATAAATACCTACACACAATATTGTCTGTTGTTTTTTTTCTAAACTGTAGTGTTTTTACCAAAGATTTAAACCATATCTTTGGTTTTTACATGTTTAGTTTTCGGTGTTTGCGTGTATTCCTTTATCAATTTCTCTCCTTAGAATAAATTACACCTAGAAGCCGTGTCCGTGTATGCAAAGTGAACTTATACTGAGCCAAAATGGCTCAGTTCTCAATTTTATATCCTTTATACGTTACCTTATCTTAACTAAAATCCAATAATATAATAATTAATCTCTTTAAGGTAGGGAAATTGAAACTGTTTTGTACTTATTAGGTATGATTTTGTAATAATGGACAATAAAAATCTGAAAACGGCGCCATTTTGGCTGTTTTAAATGCCTCACTTTTGACAGCGCGTTTTGTAGGGAATTATCGTTCTAGGTGTAATTATTCTAAGTTTCTCTCTAATTCAAAAATAGATTCAGAATTTTTAAGAAATGCGGAACTTTTTGAAGATTCGAATTGTTTATTAGACCTTCCATTGTATAATCGAAGTATTGAGAGTTTGGATGTTCTTTTACCTCAGTTTCTTATAATTTTAATTTATACCTATACTTTCATATTTTAGCTGTATGAAAAATGTAAGTGCATTTCTTTGTCCAGGGTAAATAATTACCGTGATAACACGCCCTCGGAGTCGGCCGGTCGACCCTTTCTATGTCGCGATCCTCAACTTTGTCCCGCCCTCAAACCCCAGCCCTTCACTCGCCAAGCCTAATTTACGGAGATCCTACAACGTCATCGAATGAATATTAATGCCCTTGAAATCGTATTGATGGAGGGTTAGAGCGAGAGAAAGAAGTATTTAATCAAAGTATGGCCGCTAAACTAGGTAGGTACGTAGGTAGGTACGGAAAACGAGCACAGAAAAGGCGAAAATATTTCGCCCACCCGTGTACGCAAGGGTCCCGAGTTTGATTCTCAGAGGGTAGGTACAATTTGTACTCGGTTTGGTTGGTGGTAGGGCGTATGTCAAGTCCGCCTGGCTAGCTACCACCATTTTACATAAGTTTAACGCCATAACAACAATTTAAAAATTGTTGTGTTCCGGAAGTTAGAGGTAAGATAGCCAGTTCCTTAGTGATGAGGATTCCGGGTGTAGTGCGTTTCCACCTTCAGCTTTATCGTCACTTAACATCAGGTGAGGCCAATCACGGGAAGGTGAGTAAATGGCTATCCAGCCATTTGTTATTGCATCAGTAGTGATTCTGCTTACGCCAAGGGCTCCAACGGATACAAGAAGAAGTAAAAGTTCACACTGTGATGAATCAAAAACCATGTATTGTTTATATTTGAATTTATGTATTCTATTGGTTGTTTAATAGCCACAATACAAGCTCTTGGTTAGAACAAAGTCATTAGTGTAAAGAGGGCTCCACACACTCGCGCCGCGAACCGTGGCCGCGAATCACGGACGCGGTTCGCGCATGAAAACGCTGCAGAGGGCTCCATACTCGCGCCGCGAAAGCCCGCGAAGGCCACAAACCGCGAGTGTGGAGGGTTTCGCGGCTTCGCGTATGGGCTTTGCGTTCACGCTTCGTGGCGTTCCCCGTCCGGTGGCGGTTTTTTGGGCCGCGTCAAAGGACTTGTGTGCCGAACTAATGTTGCCGTGATTCGCGGCCGCGGTTCACGCGCGAGTCTGGAGGGCTATATTTTTCGCACCGTTTTCATGCGCGAACCGCGCCCGTGATTCGCGGCCGCGGTTCGCGGCGCGAGTGTGGAGCCGTCTTTTGACGCGGACCAAAAAACCGCCACCGGACGGGGAACGCCGCGAAGCGCGAACGCGAAGCCGCGAAGCCCATACGCGAAGCCGCGAAACCCTCCATACTCGCGGTTCGCGGCCTTCGCGGGCTTCCGCGGCGCGAGTGTGGAGCCCTCTATAGATGTTTAAACACCTTCACGTTTCGACCGAGTTGCATCGGCCGTGGTCACGGGCTGACTGATTGCGGCGTTACGTTACGCCTCCTCCTCTGCGGTAGAGTCTTCGTCCACCGTCGTACAGTTTTTTCTAACTACCGCCGTAATAATATAGGGTTGTTTTTTTGTGTAATACTTTGTTCTCCGAATGTGGAACTTATTTTATCGAATATATTTGCAATTTTGTTGGCAAAATTGTGTATGTAGGGATTTTTGGGTTTTACACCCCTCTAAACCTGAATTCCGTTTCCATGCCAGGCCATTCCGATTGAACCTCAGGATGGACTTTTTTGAAGAAAGGAAAGACAGAGAAGGTAGGAAAGACTGGAAAGGAAGGAAGTGATAGATATCAATAATTAGTGTTATGCCTAAGTGACGATTACTTCGTTTGTCCGATTGGTGTGAGGTGATGACTTAATGGAAAAATATTTGAATAAGAAAATCAGAGAACTAATTGAACTTACTGATGTTATGTTGAAGGATTTTAGTTTGGAGTAGATTTGTTCAATGAAATTTACAAACAGTTTTACGATTTTGGGCTTTATAGGTTTAGCGACACCATGTGTTGTGTCGCAACTTGGTCGAAACGTCGGGAAAAAATAGGTGTTTGGGTGCCGAACGGCGGCACTGCTAGGCCGTAATGGGTAAAACGCGGTTTATAGTTAAACCTGTGATTTTAAAAGTGTAAATAATGGACAACATCATATAAATCATCACATACATTGCTCCGATTCCAAAGTAAGAAGCTAAAGCACATTAAATATGTTACATACATCGGAGACAACGGCGAAATCACAAATACTTATCCAGACTTTTTTCTTTCATTCTTACCTTAGAGCAACGCGGCTTCCGTACGTTGCTCTAAGATTCTTACAGAAGTTAGACCATAACTTTCAAGATAAGTACCTAGTAAATACATTTCAAAGTAAAGATTTTATTACTTTAAACATTTTGTTTTTACTTTCAGGTTCAAGTTCAACAATTTGGTGTAGGTATTTATTGTACTAAGATATTTTTTCAGTTACATTTTCCACCAAATCGAAATATTAATAAAAAATACTTGTTTTATTTCTATTCATTTTGTTAAAATAAAAACAGCTTCTTTTTCCTGGTATTTACCGCTGTATGAAATTAAAAATGGAGCAAAAATAATACTCTAGTATTTACAGTTATTAAACTCTCGGTGATGTCAAATGAAACATGAAACACACTCAATTGAATTTAAATAGGCAACGTTTTGAAAGAGGATAAAATTTCCAATTGAAATATTTTATATTTCAGAACTTTATCAGATTTAATGTTAAGGTAAAAAGAATTATTAATTGAAATAAAATATCTGCGCAATCAATTTGCGATGTCGGATACGCAAAGAAAGAACCAAAACGAAATACGGACGCAATTGCGTGTATTGAATTTTTCTATAGAAATGTTATATCATGTAAGGTAAAATTTTCAGTGTAAACTGTGAAATATATTTCTCCTACTTTGAAACAAATAACTAAGCTGAGCGTGGTAGCGACAAACCTAACCTGTCTTTTAGGAGAAGCACATTTGGGAAACATTTATATCTGGAAACGGATTATTTGGGAAAAAAAGGTGGTGATGGGAACGGATGTTTTGGGAAACGGACAGAACGTTCCGAAAGGACCAAAATATATTCGACAGCACGAACAGCTGTCGAGAAAAAAAAACGCGTTAAAGTACTCGATAGAGTAATTATTTATGTATGGAAAATTGAATTCCGCTTTTCGGCGGTAGATAGCGCTGTACAAATTTCCCAAAAAAATTACTCAATCGAATGTTTTTACTCGCGTAATTTTTTCGATAGCTGTTCATGCTAAGGGCACAGAATTCAGAAGATGAAAAAAGCGTAACGATAAAATAGCAAATGAATCACGAAAAAGACAAACCTTACAAGAGAATAATTCGAAAGGAATAAAAGCCGCACTGGAGAAGCGCAATATGGATGGGGAAAACCGACATTCCCCAGTGGTTGCATTTAGAGAAAAATAGTACGTGAGTTTTCGTAACGAGACGAATTCAAAGTATTTTAACATTGCAGTTTTAGAGAGGTCGCACATCTTCAATGTATGGAGTTGGGGGAATTTTTATTTATGTTTCATATTTCAAATGACAACGATTTGAATACGACGTGTTTGAATGGAAATATGTTTATAGATTTATCGACATGTTATAAAAAAACTTATTTCTCAATAGAATTAATTGATATACTGCATTTTTACACGACTGCCCTAAGCAAAAAGAGTGTAGGTATATGTGTTCAGGGTTCATGCATGTTTGTGGGTATGTGAGTTTCTTTATTCCACCATAACTTCTAAATGCCTGAACTGATTTGGATAAATGGTGTATCGTTAGAATACTTACAGCATCCCGAGTGACACTGGCTATATTTTTTTAGAAAAAATCAATATGGCGCCTGTACGACGCCATTTTCAAATGTAAAAAAAAATTTTTCTTCTATTATTACAATATGGGCATCAAATGAAAGGCCTTGATGAGCACATTCCAAAACTATATAATATGTCACTAAAATGTGTGAAATAAAAATAAATAAATTAAAAAAATATTAAAAAGACACCACTGCCCTGCCAAAAACGAACTAAAAAGTTAAACAACAAGTGTCATTGCAGTCGGGGGACCTCTTTGATCAAAAATTGTTCCATAATAAGGTCCCCCGACTGCAATGACACTTGTTGTTTAACTTTTTAGTTCGTTTTTGGCAGGGCAGTCGTGTTTTTTTTTTAATTTATTTATTTTTCTAGCAATCATGTTGAATATTGTAAAGATAGTATTTATATATTTTAGATATTCGATAAAAATCGCATAAATAAGCATTAAATTTACTGGCGAAACTACAATTTTCCGCGCAATTAAAAACTATAAGACAGTCGTTTCTCTTCCTCCATCAAACTTCCATTAGTTAGCTTATACAAATAAAAACTGCAAAGAACCCAAATAGAAGTACCCCTAACGACACTCAAAGTTAAATGTACCGGTCATTCCTAAGTCCACCGAAATGAGTCATCAAAAAGTAACAAGGCTAAAATTAAATGACGTTTGCGGTTTTGTGGGCAAAATTCTATTGATGTATGGCAATCGTTAGCGGTCATCCTTAGGTATGAGCGAGCCAGGTACAAGGAAAGGGCCGGCCGCACAAGGCCATTAGCTGAAACTGCAGCTCGATAGCTGCTTCAGCAACTCGTAAAGTGTAATATCTCTGGGAAGAATTCCGTTTGTGGAACCGGGGAGATACTCGTATTTGCGACTGTCTCGCTAATAATTGGTTTGGAAAAGAGGTTTTATTCTGGAAGGATTCTTTTAGGTATTAACTAACCCCACGGTTTCTGAGGTAATTTATCAGAGGTTTAACTTAATCAAAGCGGTCAACATTATCTGGGGGTCTATTACGAAAAGTTTCATGCGATACACGCAGCTGCGTCCGTGCTTCGTTATGATTGTTTCCTATTACAAAGCATTTGCGTATGCGATATTGCAAAGTGATTGCGTAAGTTTGACGGTTTTTCTCTAGCGTATCCGACATCATTCGTTCAATAGTCTTTGGGCTACGATAGCCAAATTGAAAATGTGTTTAATAGCCACAAGCGACTAACTGCGGACGACTATCGTGACCAAGTGACTGCGTTACGCAATGAGGATCAGTAACGATTTTTTTTTATGGCTAATTAGAAAGCTAATGCCACCATATGATTAACTGTGTAATAGTACATTACTGACGCGGTCAATAATGACTGCATTGCTGGCAGCGCGATGATGATGGCCGATAGCGTAGCTTAGCGCAGGTCCAGGCCGTCACTAGAAGACTCTTGATAACTTTGTTGTGAGGTTAGAGGATTGGTGCTCTAGGAAGCACGGGGCGCTTACTTATAGGCTGACACAGATACTTTCCGGGCACGGGTGCTTCGGAAAGTATCTGTGTCGAATAGGTAAGGAAGCGTCCGCACAGTGCTACGAGTGCGGCGATGCGGAGGACAGTGCACAGCACACCCTTGAGGTGTGTCCTGCCTGGGCTCCGCAGCGCGGCGCTCTGGTCGCTGTGATTGGGAGAGATCTCTCGCTGCCCAGTATGGTTCAAGCCATGCTGGCCACCGAGAGATCCTGGGAGGCGGCAGTCTCCTTCTGCGAGGATGTGGTCCTCCAGAAGGAGACATCGGAGCGGGTTCGCGAAGAGGAAGCTCATGTGAACCGGCTCCGACGCAGGCGGCTGGGCGCTAGGAGAAGGCGCTACGCGCACCTCATACCGCTCTAACGGGACCACGCTGGCGATGGGAGGTGACCCATCGCCTGCATTGCACGGTCCCTGTCCGTCTGGGGAAATGGCCAAACTTGCCCGGCCATCTCCCAACCGCGAGGAGGCCTGGGTAGCCGGGCGTGCCACTGGGTCAGTGGGGTGATTACCACCCATGGCCCCCCGTATGACCAACCGGTGGCGAGCGGGCAAGTGCCGGAGTTTTTTCGTGGGTATTCCCTCCTCCCGGAATCCCATCGAACCACTTGGTTGGGTGGGATCACGGGAGGCAGTCGTGGAGGAAGCCGCAACTGTCTCCTCCTGGCGAGTCCCACATGCCCCCCTCTCGCTCACCTGCGAGAGGGGAAGCGCGTAAAAGCGTTTTTCTCCGACATATAAAAAAAAAAAAAAAAAAAGGTCCAGGCCGTCACAGCGCGGTCAGCATTGCAGCCCTTGATGGCCAAGCTGGAATAAAGACCGAGACCGGAGGTCGAGGCCTTTATAGCGCGGACAGCAAGGGCTGCAATGATGACCAAGCTTGAAGGCCGAGAGCGTAGTTAAGCTCAGCTTGAGGCCATCATAGCGTGGCCAGCAGTGCAGTCATTGTGGACCAAGTCTAGTATAGTGCTTTACTCAAAAAAGTAAAAAAAAAATGACAAAAATGACGAAAATGACATTTTTGACATTTTTGACATTTTTGACATTTTTGACATTTTTGACATTTTCGACATTTTCGACATTTTCGACATTTTCGACATTTTTGACATTTTTGAGTAAAGCACTATACAAGACTTGGTCCAAAATGAAAAACATGTTAAAAATGATTAAAATTAAAAAAAAAACTATGTTTGAAACAAAACTCGACAATAATGGATTTTCAAAGGAAATTGCTGGTGGCTAAAACTCGACAGTAATGAAATCCCATACAACTTTGTTGCGTCACCATCGGAGGAGCACGGCAACCTCGACTTTGTTCAAAGAAGGTTGTCAAAATAATGGCCATATTACAAGCATTTTTGAGTAAAAAAAATTACAATATCTTTTAAACCTGAGAAGTTATAAGAGCTAAAAACACTGATTTTTTGGGGGTCCCTATGACGTCATCGCGACGGACGCGAGCCTTATGTCGTACGTGATAAAGCACATATTGCATTGAGCTTGGCATTTCCTTTAAACCCTTTTAACTCAATCATTTCTAAACGGATTTCAAAAATTCTTTCACTAGGTTTCATGACTATCAAAATGTGTTTGTATTATATCAATAAAACTATAGGATTCAAACCTGTTACTGATCCTCATTGCGTACGTTATTTTCGTAATAGTCTCTCTGGTTTAAAGTAATTAAACCAGACCCCTTCGATTAAGTTGAACCTCCGATTAAATATCTCATAAAGGAAAGTTTTGAAAATGAAACGGTTGAATAAATATTGCAGAGAAACATAAAGGGCATTTACACGGGTTGATATTCCGGTCGATTTTCTGGTCAATTTCAGTCGAGTCTTCTTATCGACAATCGCTTGTAAAATCGAATTGCCACCTCATTTAAATTAGAACGGAAATCGACCGGAAAATCGACCTGCGTAAATCCCATATTACAGTGACAAAACAGAACGTCGTAACACAAAGTCAATATGAGCATTACTTGTATCTATTTGATGAATTCAAACATCTTTGAAGTAAATATTTTACGTCTACACTTTAAGAATTACGTCTCCATATCTTTGCTTTATTATTATTTTAGTACTTATTATTTTAATACTTATTTCAGTGAATAAATCACATTGAAATACACTAATAAAGATAGAACCAAAAGCCAGCATACTTTTTTGAGGTTTCATTAAACTCATATTATTTCCTATTCGATTGTAGCGGGAACCCAAACAAGATAAAATCCGGTTCAGCAACTTCAAACTACACGGTTAGGAAATGTTCAAACCATAGACATAAGTAGAGAGCTAGAATAGTTCAGTAAAATTACGGGAGCTAGTATGGCGAAATTGAAATAATTTGCAATAGCGGTCTTTCTTATTTTGATCGTTAGATTAAATGGCTAGCTGTCATTTTGTATAGGTAAATGAATTCAACTAATTTTCATTATTTTTTTTTTACTTTACTTACCAAATTATTAATTTATTTGGTTGCTTTACCAAAATTGCTAATTACAATACTTTCTTTACTTTTTCTTGATATTATGCAACTATATTTTAATTGTGAATGTAAAACCAACAAAAAATGACACAACAACGCTGTATTTTTTGTATTCGTAAATATAGTGTTTTATAATCACTTCAAAGTGAGATATGCAAAAATTCAGCTTATTAGCATTTAATGTTTTGCGAATCCGTAAATTTACTGAACTAATAAGCTCGAGTATTACAATGTGAAATTCAACTCATTCGTGTTGAGGTTACTGAGTGAACATAATTATCTGTCGACCTTCATGAGAGAAGATTTTTGGCCAAAAGGTGTCATGTTTCGACCGATTTGTAGTCGGTTACCGGAAGGAATGTTGCGTTCCGCAATTACGTCACCGTCGATACAGTACAGTCGTGATAATGATGTACGTTGGTTCACAAGGTATTTATTGTTGGGACCGTTATTTGCCTGAAATAAATTATATTACACAAATTATTAAGTCTATGGTACGCCTGAATGAACAATTTTAGACCAAAAGTTACAGTGTTACCTGCCGTGCTTTCATTCAGACGTTCTCTAAAGTTGACCTGAAAATGGTTAGAACTATAACTTTGTAAAAAAAACCACCAACGCATATGCGTATGAAAATATGTCTAATTTTAACAATTGATTTATTACTTCATCAGTGTACAGTGCTACAACCTATGTACAACATAGGGAAATGTTTTTCATCGATATCTTAAAAAGGCACCCGTGTGAAAAATAATGATGACCTTTTTTATTTTACGATACCTATTCAACCACATAGGTGAAAAATAATCAAATTCAGTATGTCTAAAAGTAATAAAATATTATTATTAAACTTCATCGTCTCTTTTACTCTTACCTAAATAAATACGCAGCTCAAACTAAATAATATATTTAATGTACATAATAAAGAATCCAAATATATGAAAGCGACATTTTATTTCCCTTCCATAGATCCATCGCATATGGCCGTTCAGATATTCGATAGTAAATTCCTTGAAATGTTCCCAGGGATCGAGCGGGAATAGTTTATGGTATCCGAACAATACCTACTGCATTCGGATTTGCTGAAGTAGAGATTGTTCTCGTGTGATACGTGAATAATTTATAGTTGGTGAAAATACATGAGTTACTCACATCGCGCGGCTTGCGTCGAACGAAACGTATAAACTACAGACATAATGCCGAGAAGACGTAAAAATGTTGTTACTGCTTTTTGATGTTTTCCTTTTCAATACTTAACTCTTGCGACCGCACTGTCGAAAAAGTCGAAAAAAATGCATAGGTAGTGAAGAAAACCTAACTCGTTTATGTCGTTTTGTTAAATTTTGAAGTGCAGTTGTTAAAAAGTCATCTGAGGTCACAGAAAGAGCTGAAATAATCATTTAGTTCCGCAGTGGGGTGATTCCACTCATGATTTCAAGCATTTTTTACTATATGGAGCCAACTCTGATATCGGAAAAAAAACAGCTGTTCCATACAAAAGCACAATACCTACTCAACCTTACCTTAATGTATGAAACAGCTGTTTTTTTTTCAGTTTTACAGAGTTGGCCCCATAGTAAAAGTTGCTTGTAATTAGAGATGCGCCGAATGTACGGCCGAATATTCGTATTCGGTACATTCGGCATATTTTTTCATGTTCGTATTCGGCCGAATATTCGGTTGATTTGCCGAATAATTACCGAATATTTAAAATTATTGTTAGTATTAAAATAAACATTTTATTAAACAGTAAGGTAGGTACACTAAATACTAATTACTAAATAAGTGTGGTGTATTCCGAAATTTATAAATATTTTGTAAATGAAAGAAACTCTACTTTGCGTACCAATTCTTTTTTGACAAAATAAAAAAGATTAACTTTTTAGACTAAAAAATTTAAAAAACACTGCTTTGAGTTTTTTTGACAACTTTTTGTAGAAAATATTTTTTTCTAGAATATAAAAACTATACTATCTTTAGGAACCAACACAAGTAATAAATTGTGTAATGAAATTAAGTTTTAAATAAATGTCAACGTATTCTAAATAAAATTCTATGAAATCAACAATTAAAAATATATCTTGAGTAACGAATATTAGTTCACAAATGAAAAAGAATACAAATTTGAAGAAACTTTAAGAATCAGCATAAGTAGGTAACTAAAAGAAGTTTTAATCAAATTAAAATTGAAAGAGAGGTGCATAAACTGAGCAAGCCGCGGGGCAGAGAGGAGGCGGGCGGTGGCAAACGTTGCCGCACCGCGACGTGTACAAGCCTGTTTACTGCTTAAAATTGAACCGAATGATTCGGCCGAATATTCGGTTCTTTACATTTTGGACCGAATATTCGGCCGAACATACATTCGGCGCATCTCTACTTCTAATCATGAGTGGAACCACAAATTATTAAAAAATTTACGCTGTATAATCCTGAAAATTTATGGCAATTAAATACTGGAATTGGAAAACAACTTGCTGATGACATACTGAATAAGAGTACTCCCTCCCTTGAGGATCAATACGATATAAAACTTTCTCAGTCATCATCCTTCGTGCTTCTTGACACGGACTGTGATGAAATACATTCCATCCTAATAAGCTTAAAACCTAACAGTGCTACTGGGTGGGATAAAATATCCACAAACTATCTTAAGCTTGCAAAGGATGAGATTATACCAATTATCACCCATTTAGCTAATACATGTTTTAGAGTTGGGATCTTCCCAACATTTCTGAAGCAGTCAGTTGTCACTCCTGTGCACAAGGGAGGGGATAGGGAGGATATAAATAATTATCGCCCAATATCTGTGCTTCCTTCAATTTCCAAGATTTTAGAAAAACTAATAAACAACAGACTCCTGAAATATCTTGACAAATTTAATCTACTGTCTCCATCTCAGTATGGGTTTAGAAAGGGAAAATCTACTGAAGACGCTGTGTTAGCCTTGAGCTCGTTAGTTGTCGAGACATTGGATAGAGGGGATAAGTGTTTGGCAGTATTTATTGACTTAAAAAAGGCGTTTGATACCGTATCTATCCCCACCCTTGTGCACAAACTTGAACGCTATGGTATAAGAGGCGTCCCCTTAGCACTTCTAAGAGACTACCTCTCCAATAGAAAACAGCGGGTTAAAGTTAGAGACTATTTGAGCGCCGATATGGACGTATGTTATGGCGTCCCTCAGGGTAGCGTGTTGGGACCTACGCTTTTCTTAATTTACATAAATAGCCTTTGCAACATGGAACTAAACGGTGCTCAGATATTCTCCTATGCAGACGACACTGCGGTGGTGTTTAGGGGATCTTCTTGGGATGACTTACGTGGTCTAGTGGAAGCGGGAATGAAAGAAATTGCGTGTTGGCTTGATAACAATTTACTTACCCTTAACACTAAAAAAACCAATTATATTTGTTTCGGTATAACAAACCGAACACAACCTGCAAATGATTACACGATAAAAATACACAATTGTAATAATAATGATTTTAGTAGTGTAGATGTGTGTGATTGTCCTACTATTGATAAGGTCTCTGACACAAAATACTCAGGGGTAGTAGTCGATCAAAGATTATCTTGGCACAAACAAATAGAGCAGATTTCTAATAGAATTAGAAAATTGATCTGTATATTTAAAGGCCTAAGATATGTAGTACCAACTTCTACTAATGTTCAACCTACTAAAAAGAAAAATCTTTTGACCATTATTTACATTGCACTAATACAATCTGTGTTAACTTATTGTCTTCCAATATGGGGTGGGGCAACTAAAACAAAGTTTTTGGAACTGGAGAGGTCTCAAAGGTCTCTGCTTAAAGTTATGTATTTCAAACAACGTAGATTCCCTACTGAAGAACTTTATTCTTTGAGTGGTGTCCTCTCTGTAAGAAAACTTTTTGTACTACACGTTGTATTAAAAAGACATAAATTATTAAAATTTGTCCAAATTCAACAAGTGAAAAGATTGAGAAGTATAGTTGCCCAAGCAAAACCATCCAAAACGGCTTTTGCTAGACGTCAATTTGATAAATTATCAGCACTCTTGTACAATAAATTAAATAAATTAACTAACATTTACTCTAAAACTTTATATAATGCTAAAAATATTCTCACTGATTTACTAAATACTCTATCTTATAGTGAGACAGAAGACCTGTTATATATTGTGTAAGAATCATGTTTAAAACAATATCACTATATTCTAATATTTTATAAAAGTTTGTTTATTTCAGATACGCACAGATATACACTCACACACACACACACGCACGCACACACACACACACACACACACACATGTACACACACACACACTAGCACACCTCAAATTCAATTAGTAAGTTACTAAGTAGATAATTAAATCAAATATTATAGTTTACTAGCTTAATAACATGTTGTTCTTTCTCTGATTTAATTTTTATATTTTGTTTAGTCCTAAACTGGAAATTGTAATTGTATGGCTATGGAGGAGCGAGGTCTTTTGGCACAGATATTTTTATATCTAAAAGAGGGCCTCATAAATGGCAGTGTAAATGAAATTTTCTGGTTTTTGAATAAATATTTTTGTATTTTTTTTTTTTTTGTATAAATAAAGTTCAGTTCAGTTGAATCAAAAGTAATTTCACAAGTTTGCCTATACTATTTAGGAAGCAATAAGATTTTTTTTTAATAAATTAATAAAATTAAAATACCTACCGTTGAATGCAAAGAGAAAATAAGTTTCGAGCATTTTAATGAAAACTAAATTGGCACTTATGTAAGCGTGGGAAACAAGAAATTCCAGTGATGGACTTATTTCCGCACTGAGAGAGCATGAGAACTAAAAAGCGCATTTGCTTAAACTTTGTTTGACACGGTTTGCAGAATGTTTAATGAGACATTCGCGATGAGGCTTTAGACGTAACTTCTTTGTATTATACGGTATAATGACATTAAATTTAAGCAAACTGTGAAATGTTTTACGTGTGGAATTATTACGGTAGCAAGCAGGCGGATCCGTAGTCGATAGTCCGCGAGCCCGCGACAGTATTGCCTACGTCATATGACATCACGATGAAATGCATGGCACACGGTCGGAAAAGTTGTGCTGAGCGAGGATCAGAAGATTATCGCAAATAAAATTGGCCGGAAGCTTCAGAAAATCTTCCACTTCCGGTCAAAATTTTAAGATTATATTTACGTCATGTGGCATCAGTAAGAGACCCGTGTCATCATTTAGTTTTCAATCGTAGAGAGAGTAAACATAAGTCTGTCAGTTCTGAAATGACTAAAAAACAATCATTTTAAGTAGAAATTTGGGTACTAGCACTTCTTGCATGGGCGGGCGGTATACAATTTTTGTTTAGTTAGGTATTATTATTATTATTATTTTAGTCATTTTTTTATGGAATACATTTTACACGATTTTGCAGCAATTTATTTATTATTTATTTATTTATACGAAATGGGATGAAGAATACGAATATATTTTTAATTTTACACATTGAATCCAATTACTACTTTAATTTAATTTGTTTTATTGTTATTATATTAATGATCATAATATGCATGTTAATAATAAATCCCGAGCACTTTTTGCCTCAGCGGGCCCTCTATGGTTGCAGCTGAAAATCAGTGATTTGGTCTAAAAAAGCAAATACAACGCTGAGCTGTGACCTCTACTACAGTACACATACTTAATATTAGTGTGATAATTTTAGGTTTTAGATGCATGATAATTTTTAAGTTTCATTGGTTTTATGCACTGTTTTATGTGTGTGTCTGTAGTTGTGAAATAAAGATGTTATCTATCTATCTATCTAAGTTTAAGGTATTCCGGCCATTTCAGAACTGATAGACTTATGTTTACTCTCTCTACGATTGAAAACTAAATTATGACACGGGTCTCTTACTGATGCCATATGACGTAAATATAATCTTAAAATTTTGGCCGGAAGTGGAAGATTTTCTCAAGCTTCCGGCCAATTTTATTTGCGATAATCTTCTGATCCTCGCTCAGCACAACTTTTCAGACCGTGTGCCATGCATTTCATCGTGATGTCATATGACGTAGGCAATACTGTGGCGGACTACGAGCAACAGGTGTTTTAGGTAGGTATTACATTTGTTCTGTCAATCCTAACACCTAAACTCTCTTCCTCTAGCTTTGATCTACCGTCGAGGTAGCTAAAATGTACCTTAGACTTTAGAAGCCTTATTAATAAACGAAGAACAAGTTTACACCTGGTTTACCCAAAAATATTGTTTGGTGTGTCGAAACCTCATATTCCTAAGCAAACTTTCTGGTTGAACTAGGTGTAAACTTAGTCTTTGTTTATTAATAGGGGGGGGGGGGGGATTCTTATAAATACGATGTCAACCCTACAATTTTCAGTACGAGCTACAAATCCAACTTAATACCTTATCTATTTAATAAAACTATCAACGATTTTCTGTTCGTAGAACCTTTATAAAAATCTCCAATAATTTAATCTTTAAGAACTATATTTCGTAAACGTTGGACGTAAAACGTGTTTGTTTAATGAACCTAATTTTTGTAAAACCCGATGTATTCTACTTGTTTTATAAAAATATTAATGTTTAACTGTGATCACAGTTTGATAAAACAAAAAATATAAACACAGCAGGTGACCAGCCGGAACATGAACGATTAGCTTCATAAGTAAGATACCTGAAAAAAGATAAAAATGCAATCACAAAGTTACAAAAAACTGTGGTGAAATTGCTAGTAATGTAAATAAAAATAAAATTCTTTTAAAATAAGTAAGTACTTACATTGTTCTATTTCAAACAACAAATGCTATTAAGTTAATTTAAGGAAAACCTGTTATTGGCCATATTTTTAACATTGTTCTAGAGGTAATGTAATATAAGTATAACGCGGTTTTCTTAGAAAATAAAATAAAATAGTTACAAATATTTCATCAAACTAAAAATATTACATTGCTCTTAGGTTAACTTTCAGCAATAACTTTCTATAGACAGCTAAATATACAATTTAAATTACAAAAATTAACCTACAAGCATATAAAAGGAGAACCGTGAAATAAAAATAAAATTCCTTCTTTATGGCAAACTACCGTTCGTCCGGATACCCGCAAACATTATGCTGCCAAACGTTGTAAAATTTAATAAGCTTATACCAAATACCATAAAATGGAAAATTTTGGTATATTACAGCGAACGTAAACTCTTAGCTTCATAAAAACACTAAAAGAAAATTACGCCAGAACAGTACGGGCACTCTCTTATGCATACTAATAGAAAACAAAACCTCAAAATTGTAGTAAAACAAAAACTAATTTTGCACCATTTCTATTTTTAAAATCAGAAACAATAGGCTAAATAATATAGGTACCTAGACCTACTAGAAAAAGTTAGACGAAATATCGATCTGGCGCCTTACTATGAGTTCTTACAGCAGGGCTTATATTGAACTGCCTTACTTTTTCGTACTATGTCCTCAAAGATTAGTTCCTATGCAGGCCTTAAGCAGTCCTGTTTAAAGGCTGCTTTTGAACTGAACTGTTTCTTAATTGCTGATGGTAATCCCCCATGTGCGAGTCAATTTTTTTTTAGTTTATTATTTAGTAATGAAAATACTTCTTTAATTAGCGGTCCCCCGACGACACGACGACCCTGGGATCAAAATATTATTCACTTGGTACAATATCAAATTGTAAAGAAGTGCCAACCATCAAATTTTATTTTTAACTTTTTTGTGGTTTTTTTATAGAAAGTTTTCATATCAAGTAACTATTTAGCATAGCGTGTAATTATGATTACACTATAGGTAGTATATAACTCAGCCAAGTTAACGGAGCTACGATGAGGTACAAAATTTTTAGTCGTCATTTGTCTGCATTCTCACATAGATAAAGATTATGGTGAAATTTTAATGAAACCTCAAATTGCTTATATTGCTTATACAAGGTGTTTGGTAAAAGCCTTATAAAGCCGAATATGGTAGATAGGGACCATCAAACTGAACAACTTTTACTATGGGACCAACTCTGAAATCGCGAAAAAAAAATCAGCTGTTTCATACAAAAATTAATAACTAAAATATCAAAATGTATGAAACAGCTGATTTTTTTTTCGCGATTTCAGAGTTGGTCCCATACTAAAAGTTGTTCAGTTTGATGGTCCCTATCTACCATATTCGGCTTTATAAGGCTTTTGCCAAACACCTTGTATAGTTAATGTAACTATGAAAAAAAACTAGTCCGTGCTTCCTCTCCCATGCAGGTGCAGTTGTCGTAAACTTCCTCAGATAAGGCGTTGGGGACGGTCGCAAGAAGCGTCTTGTACACAATTCTGGCTAATAAAATTTCCTCCGAAGCTAGTGATACGATCTCGTCTTATAAATGCGGTCCCTGAATTACGTGCTTGTGTCGTAGTTAAACGTTTTACAAACAATAAAATGTTTAATTGGATTCATCTTGCTTTCTTTTGTCGAATGACTACTGCTACAACTTCTTATAAGTACAGCAAGTTTTATTATTTTCAAATATACAATCGGAAGAAAAACTATTTGTATTCATTTCGGTGGTATTTGATGAACAATGTTTTGTTAACTACATTCACGTTATTAAATAATTATTGTTAAATATTAATATAATTTAAAAATACTAAAAAATCCGACTCACCCGTAGCAGCTCAGACAGGCTACGGGTGAATCGATTTTTTCTAGTATTTTTCAATCATATTAATTATCTTAATATAAAAATAGCATTTTGAATGCTTAAAAATATTTTTTTCAATAATTATTGTTAAATTATAAAGTAGTAAATGTTTCAACAAATTACAAAAACTAAAAATAACTGAATTTTTGGATGATTTGGTTACAAAATGTTACCTATTTTACGTGTAATTTATATTTGGTAGCTTTTTATAATAGCTGGGTTCATCATACACCATAACATACTTAATATAAACAAAAACACCATCAAGTACACTTCGAAGCTCGTAAGTAAGGTCATATCCTAATCCCACAGCAGGGGTCATAAAATATACGAAATTCAGCTGCACTTTTTCATAATGCTTACATTTTACGCGCCGTTCTCGTCGTAAAACGCAAACTTATCGCGCTCTGAATGCTTCCTAGCGAGTAAATGAGCCGACATTGGCATGATCTCACTTAAAACGACCCATATAAGCCTTGCTGGCAGATCCTATAAAATTATCATTATCACAAAAGCCGAAGAATGTTCCTTTTAAGCAACATTAATAAAACGTTAGAGCGGAACTACCGCCGAGGGAAAACGACAGTATATTTAAATGGATTCGCGTTCTATGTACTATGGGCAACAGCGACGCTTAACCAGTTTGCAACAAAATTCGTGTGCGCGCGTATCGCCCCTACACGAACTAAACGTATGGTTGTGACGGCGCGGCGTGCAAGCGATTTTGACCTTAGCAGTGGTTAAGCGTCGCTGTTGCCCATGGTACGTGGGAAATCTTTATGAGACGCACATACTGGTAATAAAAATGGTATTTATTGTAAAAATATTAACTATATAGTTTTAAAATTGTATCAGGCAAGTATACTTAACTAATTGTTACTTTTTCAAGGCTATTTCTTATTTTATCATCATCATTTTAAATAATATATTTTCTAACTTAGGTTACTGGTGATGTAACGCATGTTTTAAAGTTATCTAAGAATGCAAATAATCAGATACATATTCGACAATGACAATGAGGATCAGTAACGATTTTTGTTTAGTGGCTTATCAGAAAGCTTATGCCACCACATGATTAACGGCGAAGAAATTTTTACGATATCTCTTAAACCTGATAAGATATAAGTACGAGCAAAAACTTGCTAAAACACTGTTATTTTAGGGGGTCCTTATGACGTCGTTATCGAGACGTACGTGAACCTTATGTCTTATGTGATAATGCACATATTGCATTGAGCTTGGCATTTCCTTCAAAACCCTTATTACCCAACCATTTCTAAACGGATTTCAAAAAATCTTTCACTAAGTTTCATATAGAATATGTTTTTATATTATACCAATAAAACTATAAGATTCAAACCTGTTACTGATCCTCATTGCAAAAATCTGTGAAGTCTTCAGCATGCTTTTCAGAAAAGAAAAAGCTGCGATTTTTTTAAGCTTGACAAAAAATTAAAATTAATATTTTTTTACGGCACCGACTACTGCAGAATGTCTTTGTCTTCCAAACATAATTTCGTCAAAAAATATAAGACTACAAGACAATATAGCTCTCAACAGGAGCCGTAAAACGCGAACTTATCGTGGCTGCTTTAGGCACGAATTAATGAGCCGACATTTCGCGATAATACTGCGGCAGAGCTCACCTGCACCTACCTACTAAAGGCGGGAGATAAGCTTTATTAACAGATCATATAAAATTATCATCCTCGCTTATCTTCCAAAATCTTCTTGCCATTTTAAAGGAACAAAACACAGTCGCTTCAGCAGCTTTTAAACTACGCTGAATTCAGCTTGTTAATAGGTAACGATCTTATTACAAACGGGACCGTGTAGTACATTATTAACTTAATTTGCCAGCCACCTAAAGAGCGTTAGGACTTATAATTTAGTTAAGGGATGTTTTAACTTCTTAATCGTAAGCAACCTAAACTTTTGTAAGGTTAGTTAATGAATGGGTTGTTGTTAACGATGCACAATTTAATTTTTTTACACCGGTTATAATTGTTAGAAAGGTTATTTAAAAGGGAAATCTGTTATTGACCTTACGTATTGTTATAAGTATACCTAAGCCTAAGATATAAGTACTTTATGGCGCTGTTGATTTTCTTC
This sequence comes from Agriphila tristella, assembly GCA_928269145.1. Taxonomy (NCBI): domain Eukaryota; kingdom Metazoa; phylum Arthropoda; class Insecta; order Lepidoptera; family Crambidae; genus Agriphila; species Agriphila tristella. The sequence continues at coordinate 11,195,375 of OV743431.1, forward strand.
ATAAATACAATGAGGGCTTTTTACAATGACAAAAAACTGTAGGCTTGATAGATGGCGTTGATAAAAATAGGTGTCATATGTGATTTTTTTACTATGCTTCGAAGAGTATTAACACCATCTAATGAGGGAAATGGTTACTATTTTTAGGCTTCGAAAAGTTTCAACACCATCTAGTGAAGCAAATAGTTCTATTTTTTTTACAACTAGCGGCCGCCCGTGACTTCGTCTGCGTGGAAAGGTTTTTTGCTATCCCTCGGAAACAATACTTTTTTTCGGGATGAAATGTCCTTCCGTCCCTATGTCCTTCTCTGTACCCCTGACAACGTGTATGCGAAATTTCAAGATGATCAGTTCAGTGAAGGCGTAACAAACAAACAAACGGACTTTCGAATTTATAATATTATAAGTAAGGATGTCACTTTGAAAAGCCATGAGGGTTTTTAATAAAATAAAAAAAAACTACTTTTGAAATTAAATTGTTGTATTCCTACCAGAATGAGATTTAATTTCTTTGAGTGTATTTCAGTGGCGGCCGCTATAACAACAAATACTGAAAACAGAATAAAATAAATACATATGTCGGAGCGTGAGCACCGTGCTGCTCAAGATTATTGGAACCCCTAGCGCCATCTATTGAGTTTAGTCGTAACTATCAAGTCGGAAACGTCAAGTGGCTCACTTGGGTAAGGTCGATACAGCGAGTGTGTGATCTGTGCAGGACGTGTGACAGTTGACAGGTTTGATGTTTGTCAGTTTGACAGTTGACAGCCTTGACGTTTCCGGAGGCGGGAAAATGTGGAGAGCGCGATCGGGGGGTAGTCGGTGGGACATTCTGTTACCGGCAGCCGTAGTGAACGGTCGTTCATTTGAGTTCACCTCACTGTGTCGAACTTGCCGCGTTTACCGACTTGAATCCGTGTGAATCTGTTCGATCATCCGTTATTTTGAGCTAACTCGATGTTGATTGTAAGAATAGAGGTTGTGTATTGTAAAGAAACTATTATTTCGTGCTCGGCGGTGAATAACCTTATCCTGACTCCGTCATCAGAAGCGGGATGCAATCCAAACGTCCCACGTGGTGAGAAAAGTGAATCAAACGATATGAGGTGTGATAACGAGACACGTGCAACGGAAAATCAATGTGATCGATGAAAAGTGGCGTCTATTGACCAAATCGCAATATTATTGCTTTGTTACAATACAAGCGATGCGTGTGCCTACTTCGAGTGCCAATGTTCGTTCGTTCCTGACTTTGACCCCGAGAGAAAAAAATGTTGACGTGCGTGCCTGGATCATAACGACGTAATGAAGCTATGGTGATGGATGACATGGTGTGATTTCAAGCAGCTGTTTATGCTAAGGTGTAGCATTCCAGTACATCGCACAGTACCGACTGATTCCAAGGATAACAGGTCATGTGATAGTTCCACTTTTTCTAGTGCTTGTTCTCATGTCAAACAACAACCAAATGCGACTATGATTATCTGCTTTAGGTGCTTCACAACACAAGACAACAGCGGTGCAACAGGCAGCGGCAACAGTTGTGGAGCTGAGCAAAGCAACTAGCAGCGCAAGCGGTGATGCAGTGGCGACAGCGATGCAATGGCAATGGCGATGCTCTATGGCGGGTGCTAGTGCAGCATTACAAGCTGAGAGCATCCTGTTACTCGGCGCAGCCAGCTTAGCGAATCTACAAGGTCACTTTATAGAGGTCAGTCGTAACGATTTTATTGTGATTTAATTTTTAAACGAAAAGTCACTAAATATTCCTATTGGTTGCGATTATGAAAACGGCACAGATTGAAGTCTCATTATGTTTCAAAATTATTCAAGGCAGTGAATTCAACTAAAATTAAAGGGGTTAGTAATATTTTGTTGGTGAATGGTGACTTCAATCAACAGAAATTGTTGTTGAAATTTAGTGCAAAAATAAGGAAAATATAATAAAATCTTTCTTAGTAATGTCATTTATCTTGTGGTTCTGTAATGTTAGCACTATTCTGTCGTAATGTAACCATTTTTCTGTTTGAATTCACTGCTAACAGTTGGTAGATGCATCAATGTTTCTGAATATGTTTACTATTGGTGTGCAGTGTTACTGCAGTGTTGGTAGTGTTGGTACAGTTCTGTTACAGTGTTAGTACACTGTTAGTACACAGTAAGTACACTGTTAGTACACTGTTAGTACACTGTTAGTACACTGTTAGTACACTGTTAGTACACTGTTAGTACACCGTTAGTACACCGTTAGTACACCGTTAGTACACTGTTAGTACACTGTTAGTACACTGTTAGTACACTGTTAGTACACTGTTATTACACTGTTAGTACACTGTTAGTACACTGATGTACGCTGTTAGTACGCTGTTAGTACGCTGTTAGTACGCTGTTAGTACGCTGTTAGTACGCTGTTAGTACGCTGTTAGTACGCTGTTAGTACGCTGTTAGTACGCTGTTAGTACGCTGTTAGTACGCTGTTAGTACGCTGTTAGTACGCTGTTAGTACGCTGTTAGTACGCTGTTAGTACGCTGTTAGTACGCTGTTAGTACGCTGTTAGTACGCTGTTAGTACGCTGTTAGTACGCTGTTAGTACGCTGTTAGTACGCTGTTAGTACGCTGTTAGTACGCTGTTAGTACGCTGTTAGTACGCTGTTAGTACGCTGTTAGTACGCTGTTAGTACGCTGTTAGTATGCTGTCAGTACGCTGTTAGTACGCTGTTAGTACGCTGTTATTACGCTGTTAGTACACTGTTAGTACACTGTTAGTACACTGTTCGTACACTGTTAGTACACTGTTAGTACACTGTTAGTACACTGTTAGTACACTGTTAGTACACTGTGAGTACACTGTTAGTACACTGTTGGTACATTGTTAGCACACTGCTAGTTCACTGTTAGTACACCGTTTGTACACTGTCAGTACACTTTTAGTCATAGTGTGGTGAATTTGAGTAAGCAGCTGTTGCTATGTAGGAATATAAATTCAGTTTAGTAACTACTGTTCATAATCATGAAACTAAATTAAATTACTTCCTGATTTAACAAAGTTAGACCCGAAGTTCAGGGGGCCATTTAAAGTCATAGAAATACTTGATAACGATCGTTATGTTTTAAAAGCCCTAAACTCAAAGCGTACTTACAAGTACGCACATGATAGGTTAAAAAAAAAGATGCCTGAGGGACAAGTACCTAATGACATCAGCGATTCGGAGTGTTCTGAAAATTTTGAGTCTTAACTGATTATTTTATTGTGTCCTCTTAAGTCATCTTGTTGAGTAAGATCACAGGGATGATCTTATGTGTAAGATCACAGGGATGATCAAATGTGTAAGAGCCACAGGGATGGTTCTGAGGAGTTACAGGGATGACTTAATTTATGAGCTACAGGGATAGCCGGACTAAAGTGGTACACAGTAAATTGATAATTCAATTGTTTGAAAAAAAAAGAAAAAAAAAAACAATTGGGTACTTGGCCCTCCAGCATATTTGGCTGTAAATTCTGTAAAAAGTTATCATTAGTTATTATGGTGATGATGGGGAATATGATGATGATGATGATGGTGATGATAATGGTGATAATGGTGATGATGATGATAGTAAACGAAGGGGCTGGACTTTCAACTAGTTTAATTAGTTCAAACAATACTCATTTTTGTGATTGTTTATTCAATAGTATGCTAGTCGCTCAGATTGGTTACATTTTTCGTGCATTCGTAGTCGTAGGTGTAAATCGGGCCTGATTTCCCGTCGCATTGCGGCCACGCTTGTGAGTGGCGTGCGTTTAGCTCAAAGATGTAAGCGATCGTTGTTGAATCGCCGGATAAAGGCGCTGTGTTGTGTAATGGTACCGGATGGAGGTAGCCCTTGTTTTGGGTGATCACCGGATAGAGGTTGTCATTGGGTGCTAGATGGAAGCATCTGAATTGTAGAGTATTGCATACTACACTGATTACACAATCTATTTAGTTTTGAAATATTGGTCTGATGAGTTTTCTTGAATTTTTAGTGAATAGTTATTTTGGTTTGTTTACTTTCATCACTGTTATTTCATGAGTACCTATGGATTAGCAATGAAGTAAGCAATGTTGTAATTTTGAATAAAGTTGTGGTATACAAATTGTGGTATTACAAGACCTGACCCTTTTGGTCAGGAAGGCCGAGCGTTTGAACATTTTACTGTTCAGGTACTATCTCCCTTTGCAGGATCTTCCCCAGCCACCTCACACGAGGACGTGTGAAATGTCAGGATGGCCGTGTCGGAGCGTGAGCACCGTGCTGCTCAAGATTATTGGAACCCCTAGCGCCATCTATTGAGTTTAGTCGTAACTATCAAGTCGGAAACATCAAGTGGCTCACTTGGGTAAGGTCGATACAGCGAGTGTGTGATCTGTGCAGGACGTGTGACAGTTGACAGGTTTGATGTTTGTCAGTTTGACAGTTGACAGCCTTGACGTTTCCGGAGGCGGGAAAATGTGGAGAGCGCGATCGGGGGGTAGTCGGTGGGACATTCTGTTACCGGCAGCCGTAGTGAACGGTTGTTCATTTGAGTTCACCTCACTGTGTCGAACTTGCCGCGTTTACCGACTTGAATCCGTGTGAATCTGTTCGATCATCCGTTATTTTGAGCTAACTCGATCTTGATTGTAAGAATAGAGGTTGTGTATTGTAAAGAAACTATTATTTCGTGCTCGGCGGTGAATAACCTTATCCTGACTCCGTCACATATTTAAGTGGGGATCCCATACAACAAACGTTATTTAATTTTTTTTTCCTACGTGAGCGAGTCCGACTCGCACTTGGCCAGTTTTTTATTCATATTTAGTCTTTACTTACTTCATGAAGACTATAAGCTTAATTGAAAATTGAAACTAAGAATCTTTTTAGATAAATCTCTTCATATTTTTATAAATTCACAATATGTAAAAAAATTACTTAACATGATTAAATTATATTTTGTCCATGTAACATTACTAATGTTAAAGTAATAATTGAAAATTTTAATAATAAAGAGAAAAGTTAAAGAGTCTCAAAGCTAAAAAACATTCATTAGTACTTCGCAAGTAGGGCATTTCTTGCAAGCTCGGGAATTATCTCATTTTTGGCGCATCATACAGTAAGAGTTAATGAGCCGCATTGCTATGATAATACCACTGGCACTTAGGCAGGGTGGTTCAAGGGATGCGAAATGTTTTAAGTTCATACAACAAATATAGTCTGTTACTGAAACTGAGAATTTATTATTAAACTCGTAATTTTCATTAAAAAAGCGGCTGAAGTAAACTTATTTTAAAAAAAGTTAATTTTAAGTACAAAATTATAAGTAGGTACCTTATTAAGTAAGTATTAAGTCCGCCATTTGTATGTATTTTGCAATAAAAAAAATGTAGCGGCACCTATTCCCCTTCAAAAATGTAATACTTATGAAAAATTGACACGAAATTTATTATATCAGAAAATTAAAATAAATTTTAATACCTACTCGATAATTGGATAAGTAGGGATCTTAACACAATATATCTTTTAGATTGACAGAAGTGAATCTATAAAAACAATAGTGTTAGCCATATCATTACAGATATCGGAATTTGCGAGTGTCGCTTAAATTGAATGAAAAAATATAATTCATCAATATTACTTTGAATGGCGATGCTGCAACTAGTTTGTTTGAAAGTCACGTTTCTCTTTTCGGATGCAAATCCTGTGTTATTCGGAAATATATTGGCTTCATTATTGAAATAAGTTTTTCGGTGGGTGTCGGTCCATGTTTAAAAAAACTTGGCAGAAAAAAATAATTCTAGTTAGAAATTTATATTCGTATTTTATTTCGATGACATCACGCGAACTGTGATTAGGTATCACGAACAGAAAAAAAACTTATAGTCAGGTGGGGTAAGTGAAACACCGGGGTAAGTGAAACACCCAACCATATCTAAGAAACTATCGTAGTTTATTCTCATAGTGATGTGTCGATAAAGCAGGAATGACGAATTACTTCCCTTAATACAACACAGATATCGCTGCGATCATTAAACTAGCTAGTAAAAAGAAATTCATTAATGTCAAAACGCAAAACACGATGTTTTTTTGATAAATCTTAAAAACTGGACCCTATTTTATGAGAATTTGATACATTTTGGATATTAACGGTTAAACATGATTCTTTTGTCCGGTTTTTAATTAAATGGACACAATATTTAAAGCTATTTTGGCCACTGTTTCACTTCCCCCTTGTCAGGGGTAAGTGAAACACTTCTTGGCTTTTATATTCTTTTCGTGATTTTGTTGCTTAATGCAAGTCTTTAGATATTTATATTCATACCGTTAAAGGCTGATTTAATTAGGAGTACATTGCCTATACAGCTACTTTAATTGCGAGTTTTATAGCTTTACTACACCTTGTTAAATAAAAATAAAATAAAGTATGTTTCACTTACCCCACCTGACTATATATAATTTACTTAAAAATTGCAAATATTTATTGTTTTATCCTCTGAAGTGTCATCCACTTGAATCCAATATGGCGCCGGATGGCGCGAGGCCCCACGTCTAGAACTAAATTTTAGACGATTGAACCACGGTAGTTTTTATTGCTAATTAAAGAATCTCGATGTATGTGGTAAGGTAAAAGTAATAACATCAGAATAAATACTTACTAGAACGGACTCTTCTTCGTCTGAGTTCCAAATGCCGCCATTTATACTACTTCCCCCTTCACGTCGCTACGCCCCGCTGTCGTCCAAGCATGTTGCCAGGGTTGCTTACTGTTAAATATTGCTTACGTTTAAAGATAATATTATCGCTAAAATATGTGTTTTTCTTTAGTTTGAAATCATTATTTTATTCTAGTTAGTAGATACAAAAATAAAATAATTACTTTTTCTGAGTAAGAAAGTACTTACCTACTCCTGAGTTTGTATAAATAAAGTAAATACCTAAACATTTAGTATGGAAATTTAATTAAATTTTGAACAAAATGGTTTTGATCCGCTTACTGTTTCGTTGTTTTTCATCACGTTACGAATTCACAGAATAGATACGAAATAGTAATGTATAAGCGTCACCGCTGACGAGCGATTAATCGCTGGGCGATTTTTTGCAGCCCAGAATAGAACATATGGAGTTCAATACGTAAACGCCCACGAGCTACAAAAAGTAGCTCACACATAGCTCGGCGACTAATCGCCCACGAAATGACACTGACAAGAGTGACAAGCGGCTTTAACCCTAAAAGACACCACAATTTTTTTCGCTGGCTGACATAATTATTTTTAATGGTACCTACCTATATAGCTTGCAATAAAAAGTAAGGGAATTATTATTACATGATATGATTACCTATTTATATTGTTTTTAATCCTGTTCCAAAAAGGGTAGGATTACACTAGTTTATATTACCTATATTATTATAGAAAACTTACATAACGTAAACGTAACATCTAGTTAGCCAAAGAATTTGACTAGTCACTAATAAAATCGTATTGAAACCACTGTCGCTGTCGTATTTAGGTATGTCGCTAGCAATAAAAAGTAAGGGAATAATTATTAGGTACATTATATGATTACCTTTTAATCCTGTTCCGTAAAGGGTAGGTAGGTACTAGGGCTTGAAAATCGGAGTATTTTTCAGCTCCGGAGTTGGGTTTCGATGTTCAGAGTTTCAACTCCGGAGCTCCGGAGTTCCGGAGTTTTCAGTCTTTATTTAAATAAAATTACAGTGATATTTTTAACGTGTTTAATAGAGGTTATTAACTAACCAAAAATCAATATATACTTTTATTATCGATAAATTAATAAATTGAATCACTTAGGTACTTACTTGTTAAATTACATTTCACGCCACTCAAATTTGCCGAGTGTTGGTTCATAATTATATCAGTCACACGACATCTACTGCTGGTTATGGTCTCGCTCAAAGATTTCCACAACGTTCGATCCTGCTCTGCTCGCATCCAGCGGCGCCCCGCGAGCCTGCGACCTTCACTAGTCACCAGATCGTTGGTCCACCTTGTCAGGAGCCTGCCCACGAAACGTTTTGTGTTTGGTCGCCATTCCAGAACCTTTTTAACCAATGGTCATCGGTTCTATTTGTTAAGTTTCCCGTACACTGCCACTTCAGCTGATCAATCCTTCGAAAGATGTCGGTTACTTAAGTTCTCCTACTGATTTCTAATTCAATCACGCAGGGAAACGCCGATCAAGGCTCTCTCCATTGCACGCTGGGTCGCTAGGTGACCTTGAGTCTTTTTAAGATACCCATAGTTAGCGAGCACGTATCACTGTCACTGGCAACACACGCTGATCAAGGTCTTTCGTCTAGAGACACTGAAGTAAGTTTGACGCGAAGATTTTTTAAAGCTTCCCGAATGCTACCCATTCGAGCTAAATTCAACGAGAGATATCTTTCTCCAAGTTGTACTTACTTAACTGGACTGTCTGTCCTAGGTAATGGTCTAGAACTTCGAGTATTGTGTTTGTTTTCAACATGAAGGAGTGGGTAAATACAACATGGACATTCGATATGATTTTTGTGTTATGTTCATGTTCCATCCATCCACCCATGTTCATCGAAAGAGCCACTCTTTCGGAAAACATTACGGATATATTCAAGCATTACGAGTATGTTCAGGTTTTACAAGGCATCAGCCATGAAAACTGATCTGCAAAATGAAGGTGTATTAGGAACTCGCCATTAATGTTGCTGCCAAGTCCTTTACAGTTCAAGAGCTTATAGTATCCTCCAAATCAGCTGTGAACAGTTTCGGAGAAATGACGTCTCCCTGTTCCACACATCGCTGCTAGTCAGATTAACAAATTGCTCAAAAGAGGGTATAGAGTGCGTGAGTGGGAACCTCAGCGATTTCTTCAGAAACTTATTCAGGGTGCTTAGAGAGAATACATACTAAAAGTCCTGAGTTCCTGACGTATAGTGCGTTGTATGGAAAAATGTTTTAAAATGAAATGAAAGCTTATAAAATTTTCTATAACTTTAGTTAAATACACTTTGTTCGTATTCCCAACCGTTTTTGGGCTACTCGCTCAGGAAATGTGAAAATTTGGATTATGGGCAAGATGGCCAAAGAAGTTGTTCTACACACCCTCTACCAACGAATGATATATCATTAGAAAGGCCTTTTTAGACAAATATTTACAACAAAGAAATATATCAGTTGTTAGTATTTTTGGAGTTAAAGGTCAATTAGCTACCGCACGCGTCTTCGTCCACGTGGACCCTAGAGAACCTTTGATCAGAATTAAAAGTATTCTATGTTTTAATTCAGGTTATAAGCTATACACCCTTGTTAAATATGCAGGAGATGGCTGGAAATTATACAACGCACTGACACTCACAGACTTTTTATTGAATTGAAACACATTACACGTTTTAATTAGCACTGTTTAAGTAAATAGATTTATTATAATGAGGAGCCGATACAAATCGTGTGCTTGGTTGGTCAAAACAGGCTGAGGGCGCTGGAGGCGCCATCTAGCTATCAATTTGGTATTTAATACTAAACATACTCGCCCCTCGCAAAGTAAGCTATAAATAAACAAATATAGCAACATAATTTGAAATTAATTTTAGTTTAATAAATTGAACATTTAAGGCAAGTATAAAGGAATACAAAACAATAATAATCTTGTTAGAAAGATATGTAAGTTTACAAAAAACTTCAAACGTATTTTTTGCAAAATATATAAAACATTGTTAAGCTATGCAAATTATAAAACACAGGTAAGCTAGTACACCTTTTGGTGTTATACTTTACATCAGGTAAGTGCCTAGTAAACATTATACTTAACCAAAGTAGTAGGTAGTTACTAAAACAGAAAATGTTTAAAGAAAGTAACTAAGCAAACATAAAAACTTAAAAATAAAGTGCTTAGGTATTATTACAGTATGTTATTATTAGTACTCTAGTAAGACTTATAGAAAACTATGCTTCTAGTCTGATATTTATTGACATTTTATTTATATTACCTAAGACAAAGTATTTTCTTACTAGTAATCAAAGTTTTTACTTACTAACAATACAAATTAGTTTACGTTTAGACGACATAATTATCCTAAGCAACTAATGAACTAATAGTAATAAACGAATTACAAGTTATTTTTTTTTTTTTTATTTAATTTTCATTTATGGGTAGCAATATTAGTTTATGTATTGGTCTCATAAAATGACCTTTTGATGTACGAACACAAACAGAACGAACAAGTCCGTCTGACTTATTGGAATTTGTAGAAATTATTTTCCCCAGGAGCCAAAAGGTGGGTAAAGTACATTCATCTTTTATTATGACCATATCACCTACTTTTAAATTAGCTTTAGCATCTAACCATTTGTTTCTAGCTTGTAATTCTGATAGATAATTGAAATAAAATTGTTTCCAAAACCTTTGCTTATAAAACATAATTCTCTGATACATGGTTAACCTATTCTCATTGCTATTTAACAGGCTTGGTTCTGGCAGATCGGTGATCGAGGTACCAATGATAAAATGAGCAGGTGTTAGACATGTGAGATCATCAGGGATGTCATTAATAGGACATAACGGTCTGGAATTTAAAATACCTTCTATTTGTATCAATACGGTAGATAACAACTCATAAGTTAATTTAGTTAAAAATAAATGTTTTTTCAATAAAGACTTGACTGATTTTATTCCTGCTTCATATATCCCCCCCATATGACTGGCTAAAGGTACTGTGAACTTAAACTCAATATTATTATTGGTACAAAAATTTACAATATTGCTATATGTAGTAACATTTTGAAACATTTTATACAGTTCGTGCAGTTCAGTCTTTGCACCTTTAAAATTAGTTGCATTATCAGAATACAGACATTGTGGAATTCCTCTACGGGATATAAATCTTTGAAGACAAGAAATAAATGTTTTACTACTCAAATCACTAGCCAGTTCCAAGTGTATTGCTCTAGTGGCTAGACAAACAAATAAACATATGTAGCCCTTGGTATATTTACAGTTTCGAGTCATGGCATTCCTTACAGAAATTGCACCACTGTAGTCAAGCCCTACGTGTAGAAATGCCTTTTTTAAAGTTATTCTAGGAGCTGGGAGGTTTGACATCTGTTGAGTACATGTTTGACCTCTGAATCTAGTGCATCGAATACAAGAGTGAATAATTTTCTTCACTTCGTTTCTACCATGAATAACCCAATAATGTAGTCTGATGTGGTACAGAGTATTTTGTATGCCAGAATGAAGTAATTTTAAATGATAGTGTCGTATAATAAGTGATGTTATGTGGTCTTTAGCAGGTAGAACAATGGGGTGTGCCTGATTGTAGGGTATATCTGATTGTTGAATACGACCACCTATTCTTATGATATTTTGTTCATCTAGAAAAGGATTAAATTTTCTTAAAGGACTTGATTTAAAAATATAAAGTTTTTGTTTATTTAGTGATGAAAGTTCAGAAATTTCTTTAGAAAATGCCTTGTTTTGAACAGTTTGAATTATAAAATTAGAAGCTTTGTTTTTCTCTGAAACAGATAGGTAAAGAGGCAATTTGTTCTTTTTCTGTTTTAATTTCTCAATAAATCTGAAAACATAGGCGATTACTCTGACTAATTTTGTAAAATCTGAAAATTTGTAAAATATATCATAAAAATAAGTATAGTTAATGGATTGTGTTTCTGTTGTAGGTTCCACATGACTAGTTTGTGGGACAGTGTTATCTTGTACTGTGGTACTTACAACCATTGGATTGGATATTGGCCATAAAGATGGAGTTTGCAATAACCAAGAGAGACCTTGCCACCACAACTTACAAGTGGATAAGTTTTTTGGCATAACTCCTCTTGTAATTAAATCTGCTGGATTATGCTTAGTGTTGGTGTAATACCAATTTTCACTCGATGTCATTTCAATAATTTTATTCAGACGGTGTGAAACATAGGTATCATGTTTGCTGTGGTATGGTGATTTGATCCAGTGGAGAACAATAGATGAATCTATGAAAAGGAAAGTTTTATCAATCTGTATTTTACTCTTAAATGCATCAATAATTTTCTTGAAAATAATACAAAGTATTACAGCCCCGTTTAGCTCGAGTCGAGGTACAGACTGCTGTCTTTTGATGGGCGATACTTTCGACTTTG